>OY744516.1:150357024-150464524 GCA_963556195.1 Sepiola atlantica
GCCTGAGGCGCCCCTACCGGGGAATGCCGACGGGGCTGCCCAGGCAATTTTTTAAATGGCCCCAGTGTTAACTTCTCGGGCGCTGGCTTTTCTAATCCCACTTTCCCGACCTTGTGTCACATCTTACCTTGTGGGGGTAGATAAATTAGATAACCACGTTTAAAGTGAGCATACAACCCCTTAACTATTGTTTCCGACCGAGCAGAGTCTGACTAACACTTTACTTTACTTGAACAGTATTTTTCCCATCAGAAAGCAATGTTTTATCAACGCACAAAAGTCAGATTTTTCCATTGTTTTGAAAATTTACAACAGTAGTTTCACTGTAATTTGTAAACTAATAATCCGATTGGGCTGAAATTTTGGCATGTGCCATTTGTAGGTTAGTACTTTATAAAAATTATATGGATTTTATTTTAATTAGTGGAAATCATCTATATGTCATGTGCGTGACTTATTGAGTTATGTGTTATATATAAAACGTTGCTGAATTTAAATTGTCAACGACTTCTTGGAACAATGCGAAAACCTTCTATGCTCTTTCCCCGCCGTCTTTTTAAAATTCTCTTCTTTCTCTAGCGTTCATTTGCTTTTGACACCTGAAGATGATTCGACGTAGAATCGAAAACGTTCGTGAAACCTGTGAAACCAATGAAACATTTATTAATTTTGTTTGATTTTTAATACAAAAAAGACCATCAGAAAAATTGAAAAAATAAAAAAAGGTATAATTAAACAGACGAATTCTGTTATTTTTAACAAGGTTTGCATATATATATATATATATAAATAAAATGTCTTTAACTTGAACACTTTACTGCAGTTTCACGGTTTTCACCGATCATCAGAAGTGTTCCATAGATACCAAAAGAGATGATGAATCAAGATAGTGATGAGTTAGCTACCCATATTTATTTATTTAAAAATTTATTAATATTTTTAAATCTTATTTACTGTTGTTTTTAATTATTTGATCGCTAATAAAGCAATTGTTTTATTCTTAGGATTATTCGGACTACTGTTTTCATCTTGGATGTTATTCCCACAACGTTTCGGACAATGTAACCTCCGACCTTCTTCAGGTGCGTCTCGTCAAACTCAGGAATATTTCGGTCGAATTCGGGAATATGTACAGAATTTAAAATGTGGCGTAACAGATATGTGCTAAGTAATAATTAGTTCTAAGTAACAGTCTTCAAGAGATTGCAGGTTCAATCTTCAGTGCGGGCGATACTAAGAATACAATTACGAATTACTTCAGACTTCTACCCAGTTATGGCTGACGGAACGAGAGCAAGCTACCCCCGCGGATTAAATAAAGGGTTCTGTTTGAAATTCCGTACAGATTCCCGAGTTCGACTAAAAGATTACCGATTTTGACAAGATGCATCTAAAGAAGGTCAGAGGTTACATCAGTCGAAACGTTGTGAGAATAACATCCAAGATGAGAACAGTAGTCCGAATAATCTAAATAGTACAAATTATCGATCCTCATCTAAAAAATTCCGACACATAAATATTTTATATTCTACAATTTTGACTTATTTACTTTAGTTTTTTATCTTTGAATTTTTAATTTTTAGTTCACTAAAGAAAAATTGTTTTTTTTTAATTTAATATTAATTGTTAATTATTTAGGCAATTATGCTTCGGAATTTTTAAGATGAGTGTTGATAATTCGTAGAATTTGGTATATTCGGACTACTGTTCTCATCTTGGCTGTTTTTATCACAACGTTTCGGCCGATGTAACCTCCGACCTTCTTCAGGTGTACTTTGCCGAACTCGAGAATCTTTCTGTCGAACTCGGGAATCTGGACAGAATTTCAAACGGAACCTTTAAACCTAGCTTAAACCGAGGTTTAGGCTCCCAAACTTCATACTAGAATTGTCTGCAAGGACCCGTAGCACAGTAGATATAGTACTAAGTATAATTCAGTTCAAAGTGACGGTCATTTGAAGGTTCAATCCTCAGTGTGGGCGATACAAAGAATTGCGAATTACTGAAGACTTCTTCCCAGTCATAGCAGATGGAACGAGAGCATGCTACCCCTGTGGATTAAATAAAGAGTTCCGTTCGAAATTCCGTCCAAATTCCCGAGTTCGACAGAAAGATTCCCGAGTTCGACAAAGTACACCTTAAGAAGGTCGGAGGTTACATCGGCCGAAACGTTGTGATAAAAACAGCCAAGATGAGAACAGTAGTCCGAATATACCAAATTCTACGAATTAGATAATTGTTTGTTATTCTACGACCTTATTTATTTATTTTTATTTATGTATTTATTTTTAATCCGTATATGTGTGTTGACAATTGCTTATAAAATATTTCTCATATTTTGTGATTTCTCATTCCTTATAGAGTTTTAAAAATTTCTTTTCAACAGATAAATTGGCACATTTCTGTCGGACGTTTTTGTTATGTGAATACAGCAAAAAGGAAACAACATATTGAAGAAATGTTCGAGCATCCGATATAGAAAATGTCCTTTGGTCATCCGGTAAAGAATGGATGCTAACCCAAAATCCATCGACAGGATGGAAAGGAAATATAAATGAACTCTAAACTATCATAAAATATCAAATTTTATTTAAATTTTTTGTCTTCAATAGATTTTTATATGAACAAAAAAAGAAAATTATTGTTAAACTCATTTTTGATAGTTTTGTGATTGGTATTCTTTTATATGTTCTCCATTAGAAATTACGATAAAAAAATTATACTTCGTCAGTGTTTGCACTAATATTCATTTAAAATCATAGAATTACGTCAGTTATTTAAATTTTCAAATCTAAATTATTATTGTAATCTCTAATGACCTAAAAAAAAACACCAACGGTTGATTTTTATTAAGAGTGTAGAATTTCTTTTTGAATTCATTTCAGGCAGTGGGGGTTGTCTGACTTGCTTTTTGCTTTCTCGTTTACCCTCACCACCTGAAATAGCTTCGTCTGGGCATGTTTTTTACTTGCTAACTTTTATGTTATGGAACAGATTTATATATATTTACATACAAATAAATACACATCGGTCTTTATTATAAAGTAAGCGATTTATATATTTTTTTAGTTTAGAAAATGGGTTCATGATATGGAAAATTGAAATTTTAAATTTGAAGATGGGTTCATGATAAAGAAAAATTGAAATTTTAAATTTGAAGATGGGTTCATGATATGGAAAATTGAAATTTTAAATTTGAAGATGGGTTCATAATATGGAAAATTGAAATTTTAAATTTGAAGACGGGTTCATGATATGGAAAATTGAAATTTTAAATTTGAAGATGGGTTCATGATATGGAAAATTGAAATTTTAAATTTGAAGATGGGTTCATAATATGGAAAATTGAAATTTTAAATTTGAAGACGGGTTCATGATATGGAAAATTGAAATTTTAAATTTGAAGATGGATTCATGATATGGAAAATTGAAATTTTAAATTTGAAGATGGATTCATGATATGGAAAATTGAAATTTTAAATTTGAAGACGGATTCATAATATGGAAAATTGAAATTTTAAATTTGAAGATAGCAGCAACATTATGCATATGATAAATTTTCTATCTTCTTCTTCTTCATCTGGTTTCAGCATTTAGGCTGCTGCGAGTGTCCTGCACTCCAGGGTGGGGAATACCAGGCAATATGTCACACCTGCTCTCCATACGGTCTGATCCAAAGAGTTGACATCAGTCACATTGCATGCAGTCATATCACTTCTTATGCACTCAAGTCTTTCTCGGTCTACTATGTTCCCTTGTGGCTGGGATAACCAGATGTGTTATAGAGTTGATACAAGAGATGACATGCTGCACATAACCCAACCACCTGAAACGCCGAGTATGTAAGACATCCTTAATCTCACCAATACCAAGTTTCTGGTGAAGCATATCATCAGATAAATAAAATGTATAAACTCAAATATCCATCTGTGGATGTAAGCTTTAACATCGGTGCGGTGCAGGCATTTAAAACCATTAGCTCTAAAAAGTCATTGTAGTGCAATAATATGAATACATCTAGTAGATAGCGCCCCTATTTGATCAGGTGATGGGTAGTAATGCTTTCTATTGATAACCATGCTAAGAAACTGTAAGTACATTCAGATGTTTTTGGACTCTGGACATGTTACACTTGCGAGTAATACTCACCTTTAAAGCATTATGCTCTCATATATATATATATATATATATATATATATATATATATATATATATTATGATATTTATAAACAAATATTAAATTATATTTACTGACAGACGACATCGTTTCGAGCTTATTGATCTCTTCAGTGTAGGAGAGTAATAATTTTAGACTTGTCATAAGCTGCGAACCCGGTTCACAGAGCCATCTTTGGATCTGCAAGCTTTCACTCTACCCTCACGGTCATTTCAAATTACCACATGGTATGGAGAATTTAAGTTATATTTATGCCGATTACAGCGTAAACATTAACACAGACTATATATATATATATATATATATATATATATATATATATATATATATATATATATATATATATATATATATATTTCCGAGTTTATATTAAACATATATTTATAGGTATATATCCTTTAAAATGTCATCAAAATTGGTTCAAATTACAAACTCAATGAAATTATGTTTCCGACTTCAGAGCATATAAACTGGTTGGTTGCATTCCAAAGAAAAATCAGTCCACAATCATAATTTTTCTTTTCTTTTTTTTCTATTTCTATTTCGGTGAATGCCTATATTTTTCCATTTCGTCTGGAAAAAATACAGTCATTAGCCGAAATAAAAAAATAAAAAATATGATTGTGGACTTACTTTTCTTTGGTCATTGGAATGCAACCAAGCAGTAAATATATATATATATATATATATATATATATATATATATAATATATATATATATATATATATATATATATATATATATATATATATATATATATATATATATAAATAAATATTAATTATTTTAATGCCTACAGACATCGATGTTTCATGCTAACGCAATCTTCAGTGCAGGAAGCTAATTCTAAACGGTCGGCAGGCGCGAACCCTGATCACAAATCGCCACTGATTCGCAGTCAAGAGTCTTAACCCCTCGGCCATAGACAATTAGGTAATAATTATGGAGGAATTTAACTTATATATATATACATAATTATTATTATTATTAATTAATATTATTTTATATCTACAGACATATATGTTTCATTATTATTAAAAATCATCAGTGTGGCTATATACAAATGTTCCATCAGTCGCATGATTCGAACTCAATATCTCAGTCACCATTGACTACCAAGATCTAATACACTAATCATTAAGACAATAGTAAGTTTTAAAGAATGTTTTATTTCCAACGAAAAAATGTTGCATTATAGCATAGATGGATACTTTTTCCATCTTTCTTTCCAGAGTGCTCGCCTCTTAAGGGAGTTCAATACTCAATTATCATTATTTTTAATAAATGTTATTTTATATCGACAGAGATATTTGTTTTATCTTCATTAAGAATCACCAGTGTGGCTATATACAACTGTTCTGCTGGTCTATCATTTTAGCTGATCAAAATAAAATACCAAGATCTTTTACAATTGTTTCAAAGTTCATTTATTTTTAGAATTTATATTTTTACAATGAAATTCTGTTTTCGTCATTCCTTTTCTTCTTTATAAAAATATGTGAACAATCGAAAAAAGACAATTATAACTAAAAATACATAAAATGTTCTTCAAATATTGACAGATAAATTATGGGTCAGATTGTTGAGGATAGGATATTATCAAATAAAAGTATGGCAAAGTCTGTTCGTACTTATTTTTTATTGACAACTTGTTAAGACAATGAAAAATGAAAGGTTGGTAAAGATTGAGAGTTCAAAGTGTCTGAGAACGTTCTAGGTGAATGAAGTTGTTTTGTCTTGTAAGGAGAAATTGAGTACATGCGCTTATTTCGGCTGTCGCCAGGCAAGTTGCATGTTACAGTGTGTGTGTAGAACGTGCATGTTTTATTAGTGATGTATGAACTTGCGTGTGAGAGAGTTCGGTGTTAAAGGCTGGCGCTGTGCTTAGTCGTTCGTAAATTTCTCTAGTCGTGTGTGTGCTACTTGCTGAGGGCCTTTTGGCTCAAAGGGCCCAGGCTGGATTATGACATGCACTCATAGAAGAAAAAGAGAAAAACAGGAAAAAACCCCTCTGTATTTGGGATTTTATAGGAAACACGGATATTTGGAAGTGAATATTTCTTGTGCTGCGGTTGTTTGAAAGAAACTGCTGATTTGAGCTTTTGTCTGATGGAGTGTTCATACGTAAAAACAACATTCGCTGCCGCTGTTGCTTCGAACAAGATGTTAAGTCAGCCACAAACTTATAAAAAGTTTCTACCAGTTGAATCCATTCGAACATTTTTCCTTATCAAAGCACTTTCATTTCCAGGAAAAAAATGACCATTAGAATATTTTAAATAAGGAAGGTTATTCTCGTCACTTATTACATTTATTTATTTTTAATTCATTATTTAATTAGAAAAACGGAGGTATATACTAGCTATTATATGGGAGAGAGTTTGAATGTCTACTAGACACTATCCTCCAGTGTCTTTGGTTTCTCTGTACAGGGGTTTGTCAGGACATCCTGACATGAGGATACTTCACCTACTCACTTACAAGTAAACACTAACCAAATATTCAAAATAACATAGTATTTGAAGCCCAAATAAGATCCCCTGGGAATGCTTACACACTGGTCTATACGAGGAATGGTATACCCTCTCTTAGTGGTGCTTTTACAAGTAACAACACTACGTTGGATACGCCACCAGACCAGATGAATTCTGGTCCTAGAATCAAGAAAATACAAACAAGCAAAGACCACAATAAAACTTAATTATAACATAATTAGTTTATTGGGGAGAGGAAAAAGTTGTTGTTCATAAATGCTTTAGTTAGTTAAGGTATAGAAAGTAGAGAACTTTAAGAAACCGACGGATATCTATGTATGTCACAAAGAAATCAAGTGTTAGCCTCAGGAAGGCTCCCCATGATCTTTGAGAGCTAATCGAAGTGAAATGTTAAAAAATTACCGTTAGAATATTTAAAAAAAAAGGGAGGTAATTCTCTTATTCCATTTATTTATTTATAATTTATTATTTAATTAAAAAAGGGAGGTAATTGCTAGTTATTATAAAGAGTTAATTCCCTTGCATTGTTTCTAATTAGATAAATTTCAATATTTTACTGAAGTAATATATTCAAAGACTATGAATTTTCTCTTATTAATCGATATAAATCATATTTATTATTAATAATAATAACTGGCGGGACCCGTGGAAATTCCACAGTTGTATCTTTCATTTGCTGTATATGACTGCTGTGCTGAAAAATATTTCGATCCTATAAACGTCCGGCATGAAGAGCCACGATATTATTGTACAACCTTTATTCAAGCTGAAGTATACTGATCTAAGTACTTTGGTTAATGCAGTTTAAGAATATATTTGGTTAGGGGGGGGGGGTATCTCCAAAACTCTTGGAGGAGTTTGCAACATATTTCTATTATATGGACGTTCGGCACGAACACCGACCCCATGATATTATTGTACTATCTTTGGACTGAACAGATACTACACTTTGAATTATTTATCAGCTACAAGGTAAATTTTTTACAATGTAACAAATTAGGCACAAGGCCATCAAAAGTGTGGAATGATTGGGTGTCGTTGGCCATCCTTGAGAAAAAGTTATAAAAATGTCTATCCTACTCTTAACTAGAATCATCTCAGTCACCACAATACCACATTTACTCGTGGAGCCGTCCTACTTAAGATATCCCAAAATTTGTTGGAAATTTTATGTTTTTCATAAATATATTTATTTATAAAGATTTTAGTGGTATAAAACGGGGAGTGGGGGCAGTACCTACAGCAAAAAATGTTGTTAGTAAGACACTTTCTAAAGAATATGCCACCTACTGTTTTCCGGTTTGTTTAGAACCAAAAACAAGCAGGTCGTTCCCTAAATGGGAGTGGGGTCTAAGTGGGAGAGAAAAGAAGAAAAGGGGTATGGAGCCAAATAATGCTGTGTTTTTTTTCTCCCTAATAAATTTCAATCTTTAAGGTTAATAAATTTATTTTGGAGAAAGAAAAACAACACATCGTTATTTGGCTTTCTACATTTCTAGACTAAAATTCAAATTTAAAACGATGTTTCCAAATGCAAAAGTTTAATTTCATATATATATATATATATATATATATATATATATATATATATATATATATATATATATATATATATATATATCGTACAAATAATATGAAGGAATGAATGTATTATATAATATACTGATATTATCGCATCATATATTTAGCCTTAGAATGCACACTAGAAAAAACCAAGGCACCAGTCAGAGTGAACGATTAAAATGTCAATATAGTTAACAACTATATCTACTTAGAGAAGATGGTTCGAAGCAACGCTGATATCATGCCTTGCGCTTGGATGGACAGCCTTTTCCAAAGTAGACAACATCATGAAAAATAAGAAGGTTCACTATGAACATTAAACGGAACATGTTTAATGAATACATTATGCCTGTTATGACATATGGTAGCAAAACATGGGCACTTAATAATGCAGCACAAGAAAAGCTAAGAGTGGCACAATGCAAAATGGAACGCATTATTCTTGGCATCGGTCTTAGAGTAACACCAAGTAACACTTGGATCAGATAGTAAACTGGAGTAAATGTTATCATCACCACGATACGAATGGCTAAACATAGATGGGAAAGTCACCTTTCGAGATATACAGGCAACTGGTGGACACTTAGAGCGACAAAAAGGACCCCAGGGCAATGGAAAAGACCAAAAGCCCGTTGGAGAGACGACCTCGACAGCCAACTGGGTCCTACATGGCCACGCCTAGCTAGGGACAAAACAAGATGGAAGGAAACCAGGGAGGGGTTCTTCCTTCAGGAGTGATCAAAAACCCTAATGATGATGATGTTATATTAACTTGAGTCGAGCGTACATATTTGTACAGAAAGTGTGTGTGTGTGTGCGGGGGGAGTAACTCTGGGTTTTATTTTAGAGTTGCTTCCCCTTTCTCCGTACATTTTTTAAAAAGCGGTGTGTTGTCTGTTGGACCAACCAGATGACGTTAAAATTATATATAAGACGACCTGATTACCGGATGACATTTATTTACTTTTTAATTTTTTAAAATTTAAATTTCGTTTTTGTTTTATAAACCCGCCAGAAGTAGAAAAAGAAAGAATCAGATGAGAAAAAATCGAGAAAAAAATTATTTGTTTCTTTTTTTGCAAATAAGCGCCTGGCGGGCGCGTCACCGAATTGTACCGTTAGAAAAAAATTACACTTACCTTGATTTCATAAAAAATGGTGACATAGCATGTGTCTTCTTTTCGTTGCAGAATGATGCGCTTCTGCATGATCGTAGTTGGTCATCACTTAGTAAAGTTCTTGGAAATTCAACATCAAGTTAATAATAAATTCTGTTGACACGAGGTTATTGCATTGATCGTATGACTCTAACCTTAAGTCAGGGAAAAAATGAAAAATTTGTTTCGTTTAATATCGGTAAATTAACTGTTCGGCGACGGCTCGGCGATATCTGGTCTGTTTCGTAAATCGCAACCGGAAACACGCCGGGCGATGCAAACAAACAAAACAAAACAGAGCCAAACAAACAAAACACACTGAATTTAACTGAACAAGGTAAGTAATTCTCAAAAAAGAAATACAGAGTTATCTCCCCCAGATGAAAAGCACTACATCGAGGCAGTAATTCTATTCCATAAAAATTATTTATTTATTTATTTATTTATTTATTTATTTATTGTCTCGTTGTTTTAATCAATAATCTCACGTGAACTTTAAAAGTACACTGCAACCACAAAATATATATGAATATACAGATTAAATTCTCCTAAATATTTATAGGAGCTAATCTTAACATGAACTGTAAGACTCCTATAACAAAAGGATCGCCAAAGAATTGAAAACAAGGCACTTTAAACTGCAAAGTCAGATATAGGTTGCCAAAAGTTAAGATAGTGAAAAAGGGAATCAAATAATAATAATAATAATAATAATAATAATAATAATAATAATAATAATAATAATAATAATAATAATTTGGCTACAAAAAAACTTACGACAGAATCTCTCAAGCATGGATAATTGAATGCTTAAAAATATACAAAATACCCGACAGGATTTTTAATCTTATTAAGAAAGCAATGGAAACATGGAGACTGGAACTGACAGCCGGAGGACAACACCTGACTGAGATAAAAGTACAAAGAGGCATTTACCAAGGAGCCTCCCTATCACCACTACTGTTTATAATAGCTATAATGCCACTCAACTACATAGAAAATGCGATGCTGGATACAAGTTTACAGACACAGAACAAAGAATAAACCACCTGATGTACATGGAGGACCTGAAACTATTTGCAAAAAGGAGTGAAGATCAAACAGACGGAAAAATGAAGCAAATACACGGAACTAGTCAGAGAACTGCAAGGAATATGGAGCATGAAGAAAGTCTGTATAATACCAATAATCGTAGGGACACTAGGAACAATCTCCAAAAACCTGGAATAAAGACTGGGAGAAATTGGAATCAAAGGGATCATTGTAACCATACAAAGGACGGCAATGATCAAAACAGTTGCAATCTTAAGGAAAATCCTCGAATGTGGAAACCAACCCTCATAAGCTACGAATGGTAACCAGTCATATGGAATCTACAACAGGAAGAAAACAAAACCACAGAAATAACACCACATCACAAACCAAGGAAAAGAAAATGCAAACAACATCACTTTATAAGCCCTCCCCCCTCTCAAATAAATTACATCGGCCTCAGCTGATACCACACAAAAATAAACCAATGAACAGAAATTGCAAGAAACACCATAAACTCTCCTCCCCCTACTCAGCTCCCTTCCCAAGAAATGGTGCCAGTCTAGGCTGACACCACACAAAATATTTGTAGAGGGTCAAGAGGATAAGAAGACCGAGGAGGGACAGCACAAACCAGACCTCCACTAGAAGTATGGAGAGTTCTAGGACCTTGGGGAGGCTTATTGCCACCCAAATCCTAGAGAAGACCAATGGTCCTTACCAGCGAGAAATCAATGGTAGACATCTGTTGCGATACTACAAGGTTATTTGCGATGTCTATCGAAAAGAGGTGGAGAATACTGGAAATTTGGGAAGACTTGTTGGCACGCAGCCTCCCGGGAATACCACCGGTTGTTGTCGGTGAGCAATCACTGATGATGACCTGTGTGAGAATTCCTAGTGAGTACAAATAATAATAATAATAATAATAATAATAATAATAATAATAATAATAATAATAATAATAATAAATATCAGCTACCGAAAGTCTTTCCTTGGTGCAGTATATTTCCAACTAAAGATAGCCTTGCTCAGTGTGTCGAGTCGACAGAGACAGGAGAGAATGTCAACGTCTTTCTTCGTGGATGCTTGGAAGCTCTCTGACTACCCTGGAAATCCCTAAAGGTCTCCTGATGGACTCCTTAAAAGGTCCGGTCGAAATTCATACGGCCAGAAGTCTGATTGGCCATCGTATGACCAAACAACCTTGCTAAGGCTGCTCTCCGCAAGAGGAAACAAATGTCAATGTTTATGTCTGCTACATATTTCCTCAAATAGATTCCAAAATGTTTCTGCAATTTACCTTTTACCATTATTTCTGAATTCAGAAAATGGATTATTTTTTAAAAGCCATTTTCCTTGCTTTTCTTATGTTATTTAATGACCAACTAGCAGGGTAGGCCAGATTCTCAAGCTTTGATTGTGTAATTTAAGTCTGGCAGAATAAACACTCCGAAATAACACCAGTCTTTATCTACTTATCTTGGCATTGTTTCCAGTCGGCTTGGACCTCTCCTTGCAACTGAACACAAATAATGCCGGTTCAAGAAAGGCGTGATCGGGAATGGTGCAACCCGTGCTTTATTATAGATTCCCGTGCAAGAGTTATCCATTGTCTTTTGAGACTGAAAGAAAGCAAAAAAAAAAAAAATTTATTACCTTTTTACATTGACAAAATTACATCAATAAACTGCTTATTAAAAAAAAATGGCTAATATTGGAGAAAAGTAATCCACTTTTTATTTTTATTTTTTTACTAACCATAGTTCGCTTATCAAGGTCCAAAGGCCACTCAAAAGCAAGGGTTAATGGTTTGCGTCAGGTGAATGGTGAGAAAAGCACCTTGAGAATTGCAGACGATGGTTCGATCTAGGCTGAAATTGATTACTTAATGGAACGGCTCAATAAGAATTCTGTCTTCTATTCATTTAACAACGTTTTTTAATATTTCGCAAACTCACCTTCAGCGAGTGAACTGTCTTCAAATTCCACCCTATACGGTCTTGTCTAATCACTAGCTTCCAAGTTTTCCTTGGCTGACCAACCTTCCTGTGATTGAAGACATCCATGCTTTTGCAATGATTTATCAAGGTGAATGAATGCTCTGCATGACCGTTCCAGTGTAATCGATATGTCCCTAAGATCACCTCTATGCTGGGCAAATGTAATACCTTCAGCAAATCCTCCGACCTAATGAGTTCGGTTTGGTCAGATTTCACATTGCAGATCCCCCTAATCATGGATCTGTCATTGCACTAGTGTAACACGACCGTTTGCGGAAAGTCTAACCTAGTGTGTGTGAGCCTTGGAGACGTCTCTAGAAGTGTTGTCATGTCGGGCACTCATGACACTAGCTCTCCGGACT
This sequence comes from Sepiola atlantica, assembly GCA_963556195.1. Taxonomy (NCBI): domain Eukaryota; kingdom Metazoa; phylum Mollusca; class Cephalopoda; order Sepiida; family Sepiolidae; genus Sepiola; species Sepiola atlantica. The sequence continues at coordinate 150,369,815 of OY744516.1, forward strand.
AAACGATCGCCTGTATCCCCTTTAACATAAAGAGTTCATACCCGGATGAGTAATTGGTCGGTTTGCAGAGCGGCGTCATTAGTTGCACGGCTAGCTTCATTAATTATCTCCTGAGAATTTATCTGCTCGGATCATCGGCTTCTGCAAATCAAGGTTTTGTAATAATGGAAGAAACATTACTTTTTATATAAAAATATAATTTATTAATTTCCAAAGAATCATGATTAAAAACTCGAATAGCTCGGCGTGCATGTGACACACGTCTCGTCGCATGCAGCTTCAAAAGCCGAACTGATTTTAAAATCTCACTGTGATAAAACGAGCGGGAGGGAGAGAGAGAGAGAGAGAGAGAAAGAGAGAGAGAGAGAGAGAGAGAGAGAAGGAGGGAGGGAGAGAGATAGGGAGAGAGGAAAAGAGACACAGAAAATACAGTTGTCACTGTTTCCAAGTTTCAACCTATCTCGGCGAGAGTCTGTCTGATCTCTGATCCCATCACACACATCTGTCACTGAATTGATTTGATATCGACCTTCAGTTTTCCGAAACATAACCGAGACTGGCGCGATGACACGTTTGAAGTGCATAGTAATTATGATTGTACTCGTCTCCCCTAAAGAGCAGTCCAAGTCAAGCAAAAGGACCCCCAAGTGTGGGGAATTACAGATCCCTCCAAATTCGTTGTGTCACACTAGTACGCATATTCTTTGGATCTCGCTGTAAACCACATAAGTAGTTTGTTTTTCTATTATATAATACTGCTTACATCTGCAAAACTACTTTCCTTCAACAACTACAAGAAACTTCTTCAACCACCGATTGCCATGGCAAATAACACCCTACCTGAGAGTCCAACGTTCAAACTCCTCGACCTAACATTCACAGGTAACATGAATTGGAACAAATACATAGAAGACATTGCCAAGGCTGCTGCAAAGAAAGTAGGCTTCCTCTACCGTGCTGGAAAAGTTCTCACACCTGACAGTATCCTATATCTCTGCAAAGTCACCATCCACCCAGGCATGGAGTATTGTTGTCACATCTGGGCTGGTGCACCATCCACTAGTCTCTCCCTCTTAGACAAGGTCCCAAAAAAGAGTATCTAATCTAATCGGTCCCTCACTATCCACCAAGTTCCAGCCCCTGTACCATCGCCGCAATGTTGCACCCTTGTGCTTCAATGGAATGTGCTTCGATGAACTTGCTGCTCTGGTGCCCCCTTGACGTAAATACACTCGGCCAACCCGACAATCAGCAAAATCCTATCCATTCACTGTGAAGGTCCCCAGATGCCTTAGAGCCTTCTACTCCAATAGCTTCTTCCCTCGAGCTGCCGGGATTTGGAACTCCCCCCCGTCTCATTGTTTCCCCCGACTTTACCGACATGCAGACATTTAAAACTAATGTGAACAAGCATCTTGCTGCACAACTCCCAATTTAAGATGACCCCCTAAACTTTCAGCCCCTTATGTCTACAGTAGCAACTTGCCTTGTTTGGGGTGAAAAAAAAACAAAAAAAACAAAACTTCTTGGTGACAAGCTATCTGCCTGTTTATCTATCTGCCTGTCTCTCTCCTTCTCACACATGGAAGTAATTTGTCTCTCTGTCATTGTTCCTTTTTGATTAATAAAGCTTCTTAAAATCTAAACATCAGCGTCTGAGTGAATGTATCCACAGACGATCGAGAGCCTGGATTTGCGATGATGACACAAGTGTATAATGGTTTATACACACCACGAATTGGTACACTTCAATGTTCAACACCCAAGAAAAAGATTTTACTTCCTGTCATGACGCAACTTCCTGTACACATCAAATTTAACCTTTAATAAAATATTCCCTTTTAGTTTTACTTAATCTAACTTTTAAAATTCCGTTTCAAACATAATTTTAACGAACACACGTCCAACTATTGCTACGGTAGTGTCATATAATAAGTCAACATTTAAATTACCCCCCCCCCCAAAAAAAAACCCTCCAAATATTTTGCTTGTGGAGTGGAGAGCCGAAAATGTAGAATTAGAATTTGATAACACACCTTTGTCAGTGCGAATATTGCAAACTGCTGGTCAATTAAAAGCTGTCTTAGCATGAACATAATTACAGTTTAACCTTTTATCTGACAACTTTCCCACATGGTGTAATGTTTATTAACATTACATGATCTAGGTTTTATATATTTATTTATTTTATGGTACAGAAAATCAGTACAACATCAGTACCATTGGTTTCAAGCTCAGAAGGCGTTAACCATCCGGCTCTCTTCAGCTTATGTTGTCACCTGGTGAAGAAATAGGAACTCACGTATCACTCTCGTTTGACTACGTTATTTGCTTTGGAGTGTTAAATATAGTTGTTTAAAATTTTGTTTTAGGGAAAGAAATTTGAAGTTAAAAGGTTTAATAAAGTCTGAAAAAGTGGGAGGGGGGGGCGTAAAATATAACAGTTAAGATTTTAACTGTTATATTTTTTTTTGCTCTTAATTTTGATTCTCAATTAATCGAGCACTCTGCTGGGATTTTTTCCACCATCTTACAAGAGAAGTTTATATATATATATATATATAGATAGAGAGAGATAGAGAGAGAGAGAGAGAGAGAGAGAGAGAGAGAGAGAAAGATAGAGAGAGAAAGAAAGAAAGAGATAGAGAGAGAGAGAGTAGAGGATAATACAGCATCAGTGCAATGAGAGAAAAATGTATATTTAAAGAAGTGAAGCTACCAACATTTGTAAAAAAAACACTTTTTTTTAACAATTGTTTGTTATTTCATTATTTTATCATTTTTATCACACAATTATAAAATGATAAAATAATAAAATAAACAATTGTTGAAAAAGGTTTTTTTTACAAATGTTGGTAGTCTCACTTCTTTATATATATATATATATATATATATATATATATATATATATATATATATATATATAGATAGATAGAGAGAGAGAGAGAGAGAGAGAGAGAGAGAGAGAGAGAGAGACTCGTAAAAGAAGAGAAGGTCAGTTTACCACAACCACACAGATTTGACCCCCGTTTGTCCATTTATAAATGAATTTAACTAAGAAATAAAAAGCATTCTTTTTCAAAGATAAAAAACTGTCTTGTTCATTTTATACGAAGGGAAGCAACTCTTGCACTAACAGAAGCCGAATAGACACATTGAGTTGTCTCTCTTACACTCGACACTTGTATCAAATAGTTAACGGGTTTGATTCGAGTGATAACGCTACAGCGGGAACACACATTTCAGAAACTTTTACATTTTCACAAAATAATCTTGTTATTTTCACTAGTAAGCCTAAAGTTTTTCATGGTTTTTCTGAAGAAAACATAATTCCGCCCCTTTGGAAATTTTTTAATGTGTGATATATAAATATCACACCTTTATTAGCAATGCATTTTTTTTTATTGTAAAGCATTTTGAAACAGTTTTATTTAATCTATTTTTTTTTATAATCAGCATTTTTTACTCTTTGAGATGTAAATTACTGAATTCATTATGTCTTGGTAAAAAATGGAAATAAGGAATAAGCAAACACACAAACTAAATGGAACACAAGAATTTAACACCTTCATGATTTGATTCAATATTTTGTCCAGAATGGTCTGTATCAAGAATACATGAAGAGTAACAGAATCAATATTTATATACACATTGGTGCGTTGGTAGGGGTGAAAATCCAAAATGTGAGATAGCAGGGTGGGAGAGAGTGTTAGGGTGGGAGAAGTGTTTGTGTGTCGCGGGATGGTAGTGGATGCTACTTTGTGAAATTGTTGGTTAGTGATAGGAATGTGGAAGAATAGTTAAGTAGGTGGAGACAGGAGTGGTGAAGCGTGAATAATATTCTCTATATGAATATTACATGAATAATAAATAATAAAAATATATTGATGTGTATGTATATATATATATATATATATATATATATATATATATATATGTATATATATATGTATATATATATAATATTAAATTATATATTTTTTAATAGTTTACGTACGACGTTGTTGAGAGCTTACGGCTCGCATTAGCGGAGGGAAATAACAATCTCAGACAGTCACAGGGCACGAACCTGGTTCACAAAGACACGTTGAATCTGTAAGCGTTCGCTCAGTCCCTTAGGTCACGGGAGATTCTCACGTGATAACAGAGAAATTAAATTATATTTAACACTAAAAGCGGCGAGTGTAAACATTAAGGCATTTGATAGAACTCGACGACAGAAAATATAAATTATATCTCCTTATAACATTTTATGGGGATACATGAAATAATAATAATAATATATATATATATATATATATATATATATATATATATATATATATATATATAGATTTAGATTTTTCACTTATAAAATAGATCATTCAGTGAAGACCGGGGTTGTTCCAATAAAAAACAAGCTCGATGATACTCGATTACAGAGTACAGAGCAAAGTGAGGAGAAGATTTATCTTTGAAAACTCATGAGCTAAGGACGTTAAGATACTTTGTTTGAACTTTGAATTTTAATAAAATTTGATTGACACCTTATTTTATTATTTCATTTTATATTATAACATATATATATATATATATATATATATATATATATATATATATATATATATATTATGGACTCTCCCGTCAATTTCGACGTATGAGTGTCCGAAAGCAAAATCAGCTCGTTTCTTTTAATGCTTAAAATATGTGTGGGACTGATCGAACTGATTATTGCTGTTAGACTGCTACACAAAGATTTGTTTTCAGTGGTGAAGGATTGTATAGCACCATCAACACTTCTTGGAACTGCTGATAACACACAGTCAGTGTAAAAGTTTGCCACAGATAACATGACCTTCAGACCTCAGGTTTACATCAGAGTTTCCTTCTCCTAAATGTCTGTCTTAACAAAATCTTACGGTGCATCTATTCCAGTAGTTTAGCCGTGCCCCAGACACTAACTTGGGTATTTCCACGTCTCAGTGCATATATATATATATATATATATATATATATATATATATATATATATATATATATATATATAAACAGCTGTATTACACGGTAGATCTAACGAATTCTATTGATGTTTTTTTTTTGTTATTGATTTTCTTTCGAAATCGTCATCACAATCAAACAGACGACGAGCCGTATTAGACTGTAGATCCAACGAATTCTATTCTTCTTCTTTCGTGTGAATCAGATGATTCTGGTGTTGGCATTAGTTTCCCTGCTGTTTTTCTAGTTAGAAATCTTTCTGGAAAGACATCGAGTACTTACGGAAAGGACCACGAGAAGGTTGCCAACATACCTAAGTGAAAGTGGTAACATGAAACCGACTGGATTCGAACTTGGAACACCCAGGTCTTCAGTCCGTGTCGATAACCACCGTCACCTCCCAACGAATTCTATTGATGTTATGGAAAGAAAATACTCTTTTTTCTTAAAAAAAAAAAATGTCGCAATCAAAAATATTTCGATTTCGAAAGAAAAGCATTAACTAAAAATGTTTTTTTTCTTTTCATACCATCAATAGAAATCGTTGGATCTACATGTTAATGGGGCCGTTGTATGTTTGATTGCGACGCCGATTTCGAAAAAAGAACATCAACTAATAAAAAATAGTTATTTTCTTTTCATAACATCATTAGAACTCGTTGGATCTACATTCTAACGTTAGATTGCGACGCCGATTTCGAAAGAAAAATAGTAATCATATATATATACATAGTCATCCACATACGGACTGTTTCACTGTATCACAAATCTTCATGTTTGTATATATATATATATATATATATATATATATATATATATATATATATATATATATACGTAATTTTTTGTTATTGTTTTACTGGCGATCGAAACATAACTGTTTTCTTAGTATTTACCACTTCCTAAGCGACGTGTAATCATTTTTTAAATTTCATATATATATATATTTATTAATTAATACATATAAAATGAATACATGGACACGTGTTTCTGGTTATCAGACACCTTGCTGAAATATGTACGATTTTTTATCACCATAATTTTACGTACTTCTTGTTATTGTTTCATTAATTAATTAATTAATATATATATATATATATATATATATATATATATATATATATATATATATATATATATATGTATTTACTTACTGAATGATAACTAAATACCTGAACTCAAATGGACATCACTTTTTCTGGTCTATTTCTGCAATCACCCACAAATTATTTAGAACCTAGACAATTGATTCAATGTTCTGAACTTAAAGGGACAGAATTCTTATCAAACAATTTCTACAATTATGTATTATTTGCGAACTAACTTAAATTTCACATATTTACACCAAGAATATAAATTAAGGCTAAATACAAGTAAAAAAATAATAAATAATTACAAATTAATTACTAAATACACATTACATTTACATGTTACCATAGTCTTAATGATACAACATTTGGACTTTGGGTATCTGCAGAGATGCAATGTCTAAAAAAAATCTGTGCTTAATTGTTAAATCTTTGTCAGTTCACTTCGCATTACAATTGATGTCTGTATGAACAGTATGGGAACTTTATGGTATTACAGAATAAAATGGAAGTCTTTTATTTTTATATCAACAGTAATCCCAACTTAAACCTTCATTTTACGCGGACCAGAATTTACAACGCATTTCTATATATGAACATGCAAATTGAATAAACTTTGGTAATTGTGAACTTTCTTGACTTCAGTACATTCGTTTCAGTTAATTTGGGTGTTACGTTATTTTCTTTAACGTAAAAAATAAAATGGGCATTTTCATTGGAACATTGTAGATTAAAACCCTCCACTGAATCACTTCTCCCCCGCCCTTAAATGAGATTTAACTTTCTTTAGGTGATTGAAAGAAAGAAACACAAAAAACAATTATTTTAGAATTTAATGTAGGGCATAAGTTTCGTATATAAATTTAACGTAAAATGATCCCAAATTTTCGGGCCATTCTAGCGTTGTTAGAGCAGTTGCAACTTTTTTACCACTAATCCTAAGTCCGAGTGGTTGCCGGTTATTTTTAGGTAAGAGTTATATTTAAAAATAGATTATAAGACTGTAACGAATATTTTAAAAATAATTTATTGAATGTTTTGAAAAATAATTTATTGGAATGTTTTGAAAAATAATTTATTGGAATATTTTGAAAAATAATTTATTGGAATATTTTAGAAAATTATTTATTGGAATATTTTCAAAAATAATTTATAAGTGCAAAACAATTTATTGGAATATTTTGAAAACAATTTATTGGAATACTTTGAAAAATAATTTATTGGAATGTTTTGAAAAATAATTTATTGGTATATATTGGAAAATAATTTTGTTGGTGAAAAATAATTTATTAGAATATTTTGAAAAATAATTTATTGGAATATTTTAAAAAGTAATTTATTGGAATATTTTTAACATTTATTTATTGGAATGTTTTAAAAAATAATTAATTGAATGTTTGAAAAAGTAATATATTGGAATATTTAAAAGAATAATTTATTGGAATGTTTTGAAAAATAATTAATTGAATGGTTTTAAAAGTAATTTCTTGGAATATTTCGAAAAATAATTTATTGAATGTTTAAAAAAATTATTTATTGGAATATTTTGCGAAATAATTTATTGAAATGTTTTGAAAAAATATTTATTGGAATATTTAAAAAAAAAATTTATTGGAAAATTTTGAAAAAAAAATTATTGGAATATTTTGAAAAAAAAATTTATTTGAATGTTTTTAAAAATAATTTCTTAGAATATTTTGAAAAATAATTTATTGGTGCAAAATTATTCATTGGAATATTTTGAAAAATAATTTATTTGTGAAAAATAATTTATTGGAATGTGTTACAACATGATTTATTGGAATATTTTGAAAAATAATTTATTTTGAAAAATAATTTATTGGAATGTTTTAAAACATAATTTATTGGGTAGAAAGAATGAACATGATTACAATAAATAAATAGGAATAAAAAATAATATCGGCTATGAAACAATTTAAAATATTAGTTAGAAAGAAGTGCTCTGAAAGAGTTAATTATTGGGTACAAAATTGACTTAATATCGGCAAGAGGAGGCAATACAAAATCCAAGTTAACCGTAAAAAAATTACTCCAGTCGAGAAAGTTCAATAGCACCTAAACTTTATGCTAACACAGACTAATAAACATGGTCTGGTTTTGTTTAGTTTGGACCTGGACTGTTTTACAGCAAACCGATCCTTTCTGAGTTATTTAATACCCAAAACCAAATAATATTGTACCCAAGGATTAATTGTATAGAATTAATCGAATACAACTGGATATTTTGCCAATAGCTGGCTTCATACCTTTCTCAACTCAACGCTATTATTTATTAATTATTTTCAGAAATAGAAATGTTATACTAATAATGATTATCAATAACAGCAATAATACTACTTATAAGTACACTAATTATCTATTAACACATAATTCATTGAGAATGCCTAGTGAATTAGCTGAAAGCGCCAAGACAAAGTGGGGAAAGTAGTGTAACGTCAACTAGAAAATTTTATTTTTTCATCGGTAAGAAAAATGTCAATAGTCGTGAGAACACATTAAAAGCTATTGAAATAAAAGATGAAATACTTTTACATGTAAAGTTTAATACTTTTGTATAAACAACAAACCATGTTTAAATTCTTTATATTTATTTCCCTTTCTCTCAAATCCATCCTTAACCTTATGACTTCCTTCCATATTTTCTTGGCCTTTCCCGACCATCTGATCCTGCTACCTCAACTGTTTTACATCTACTAATCCAAGAACTCTCATCCATTCTTTCAATGTGGCCATACAAATAAAGTTTCTCTCTCTCTCTCTCTCTCTCTCTCTTTCTTTCTTTCTCTCTCTCTCTCTCTCTCTCTCTCTCTCTCTCTCTCTCTCTCTCTCTCTATATATATATATATATATATATATATATATATATATATATATATATTATATATATATACTTTCCTGGTAGTGACTAACACGAATTAACTGTGAGGTCATAATTAGGGATATGGCCCCACCTTCTAATTAAAGTTCGTTGGTTCAAGCCACAAAAAGGTCACAATTGATCATCCTTCCAAAACAACAGAAATTCTGTTTGCTATTGCAAGAGGCGTAATTGCACAAAGACATACACCGAGAGACACACCTTCGCATCAATATAATTATTTAACAAAATGTCGCTTGTCCATCCGCATCACGTGAAAACTACTAGACACAATTCTATTACATTTTGAGTAGATGTATTTTCGATCCCCGCATATGCATATTGCTTTTTATCAAAAAGTGATGTGCAAGACATATGGGGAGGGGATAGATATACACACTATAATCACATTGACACACCAGAGTTACGTGATGTTGAGCCTGGCGAATATCGTATGAGTGAACATTTGGGAATACCAGGCGCTGTATGTGAGAGGATGTAGACACCTCCCAGCTAGTAAAAACTGCAAAAATTTACATTGTCAAAATCTTTTTCCTTAACCGGGATATGCATGCGACTATAGACTGCTTTTGAATTTAATATTCCCTAGAAACTTCCGTCTTGCAGGAAGTAGTTGACTCAATCCGTCTAGCGTCAATGCCACACTAGGACAGAAGAGTGCTGTTTTCATAAACCTTTTGAAAACCGTACCCCTCTCAAATGTTTTTTTTTTATGAGAGTTTGGTTAAAGCCAATTGTCTGAAAGTAAGTGACCAGTGAAAAATACTCAATAGAACCTACGAGATTGTTTATAGATGTAGTTTCGAACCCTGAGAATATGTGAGGCATATTTACTTTTTGAAAACTGACCCTGTAAATGGGTCTTTAGGCGGAAGTAATGTCAGGGTCTCTACATTCTCCAGGTTAAATCTTCTGTGATCACCGATGAGTGTTTTATGCATATTGGTTCTGTCTATAGGAGCTGTTCTTATTAGTGAGCGTTAAGAACAACTCCTAATATTGTAGTAAGTATAACGAAAATGGGCATCAAACGAAGGAAAACAATTTCTTTTTTAAACACAACAAATATTTAATATTATCCATACCGTTGGGTATAGGTCAGCAAAGGTTAGGACAGTGTCCAAGTGAAGAAAGGAAATTATAGAAAGTTTTTTGACTGACGAACGTCTACGAGCAGCTGGGTTTGGGAAATCCAGGGGATCCAGGCAGGAAAGAGAGGAAGGGGGGATGCCCTTCTTGGTTGCTTGTCGCAGTAACTCTGATGACTCTTGCTATTGCCAAAAGGGTCTAAAGTAGATCTTCAAGGGACAGCTGAAATAAATACGCCCAGCTAGGACAGTTCTCCGCATTAGGAAATAGGTCCTTCTTATGACTGCTACAAGTCTACACTCATAGTTTTAAGATGTTAGAAAGTAGCTTAAAACTTCAGCCATGGCTAAGATCGTGATAACAAGGGCGTTACATTTTAAATGGATGATTGATACCTAGAAGTCGTAAGATCAATTCCTGGTCAGAATATTTGTTTCTTTTTAATTTCTTATGATTTTCTAACATAAAATTGATCTTGGACCTAAATAGCATCCAAGCTGGCACACCAAACTTTAACACCAACTATTGCACCATGTTATTGGCACTATAACAACACACATCCCTACAGTTTATGAAAAAAACATAAGCTACTCCCGCCTCAACAACTGGTAATGTGGAAGCATTTTTCAATTATGACCGAAAAAACATCAGAATGAGCAAGGGGAATAACTCATATTTTAATTGAAGAATATAGAAAGAGTTGTCTCCTTTACAACTCAAATTTTATTTCTTTTTCTGTATATGTTTAAAAATGTATGAATAATAGTTATAATATTTAAAAATGACAAGAAATTATTATTGATAATAAAATACTGAATTTTAAGATAATGACAGCTGGAATTGGTTGGTATGGGGTGATCTCAAAAGATCTACTGAGAGCACCTTAATGGCAGCCCAGGCACAAGCCACTCGCACTAGGTCGATCAAACACTACATTGACAAAACTACAGAATCGCCGATGTGCAGATTGTGTAATAAAAGAAAAGAAACCTTAGCGCATATTGTATCTGAATGCATTATGCTAGCACAACATCAATATAAAAACTGGAGACACAACAAAGTCGCTCAGGTACTACACGGGAATGTATGCAAACTCTATGAATTGGACCCCAATGAGAAGTGGTATGAGCCAGAAGTGGTACAAGAGAACGACAATATCAAACTTCTTTGAGACATGCACATATAAACTGATAAGGTTCTTGAACATTCCAAACCCGACTTAATCTTTCTAAACTAAAACAAGAGCACTTTCTTAATCATTGATATAGTCTGCCCCTTCGATACGAGAGTGCAGGAGAAAGAACATAAAAATAATAAATATCAAGATCTAAAATGGGAATTAAAGAAGTCAAGGTGATTCTCGTTGTAATTGGAACTCTAGAAACCAGAACGAAAAGCTGCCATGAATGGATTAAACAGATTGACGAGACAATTTATTTTCCCATTCTGCAAAAGGCTTGCCTGTTAGAAACGTCGAAAGTGTTTATGTACAGCTTGAATTTCTAAAATCAAGTGAATTGACCTGATGTTCAAAAAAAAAAAAAAAAATAAATAAAAATAAAATCATCTAAAAGTTGAGACTTCTATGTATTTCATAGAAGTCTCAACTTTTAATAATAATAATAATAATAATAATAATAATAATAATAATAATAATAATAATAATAATAATAATAATAATAATAATAATAACCAATTTGAATAAGGTAATCTTATATTAATCTCTATTTCTAAAATTATTGGATGTAAAAATGTTTTAAAACTTTTCAATACATGGGGATTTGCTAAGAATTGTAAAATTAGTTGGATATGCAGTGATCTTAACGTTTCCGCTGGGTATTCTGTCAGTGGCCTATTAGTTTTTGTCAATGACCTCATAGATACCCATGTATTGAAAACCGAGCCCTTAGTTATTCAGAAAAACGGAACAGGAGATTAGGATTCTTTGGATCATAATTTAGTACGCCCATTCCATTAGGGCGGGTATTTTTTCCTCATCAGAAAAAAAAATCTGTTTTAACATCATTTTGTTTTGGTATAAGATAACCGAGGCAGCAAAAAAGGTATATTTGACACTCAGTGTCAGCTGCCTTTAAAAATGTCTATGTCAATATTTTCTAATATCTTTTCCTTTTTTTTACAACATTTTTTTAGCAAAGGAATTTGCTTATGTTCCTTAAAAGAAGAAATATTAAATAAAAAAAAAAACTCTGACATAACTTTTGGCCTTTTGACTAAGTAACAACTTGGGATACCCTTTTTTTTGTACAAACGAGTCATCACTTATCAAGGCCGAAGGCCACTTAAGGATAAGGGCTAATGTGTTTGTCAGGTGGATGGTGAGACAAACACCTTGAGGATTGGAGACGATGGTTGAAACTGGGCAAAATCGGATTATTTAAGAAGACTGCTCAACAAAGATTTGTTAACATTGGACTTGAAAACGACCATGTTGTAGTCGGCTAGGAAGCAGCCTCGTAGTATTGTGTTCCACAGACATGTAATTCTTGAAAAGAAACATTGTTCATGGATGTTCCGTTTAGTTTTAGGTATACATAGGAAGAAAGAAAAAGATTCTTTACAGTGGTTGTAGCTCGACGAGTTTTTTTGTTGTGAATGTTTTACAAATGGGGAATATCCAGAGATTTGAGCTCAGTCCAGCACCTACCATTAAAATAACGATAGAGTAAAGAAATACTAGTAACGTCTCTTCTGTGAGAAAATGACCTTTAACAAGAATGTCTCTCCTAGAGTAAATGTGGTATTGTGGTGATTGCAATTATTCTAGCTAAGAGTAGAATAGACAGAGGATGAACACAAACACCCTATATCTCACACTTTTGATGGCCTTGTGCCTAATTTGTTAAATTGTAATTTTACTTCATAGCAAGTAAATAATTCAAAGTGTAGTATCTGTTCTAGTACTGCATTTCATCTGTCGTGTCCTCGGTCAGGGGAAGAAAAATCCTTCTAGACTGAGGCAATTTAAATTTTTTATCCCAATCTATTGTGGAGCTGGATTTTCCACACATTAAAAACCGACCTTGTGTCTAACTCTTCCCTCGTGGGGAGGCAAGTAAATAGAGACATTCCGTTTTTCTAAAAAGTGTTGACATGGTTATCTCCATTGGATAATTATGCCGGCATCGATTTATCCCCCTTAGATGGTACACGTTTAAACAGTAATAAAAAAACAAAACAACCCAAACCTTACTTTAAAAGATATTAGTTCTACGTCGTCTGAGAGATTATTTTCATAAACTTTGACATTCGGCAATCATGCAGTAGAGTTCCTATTTACTTGACGAGGGCAGAGTTAGACAAAAGGTCTAAAAATTTCAAAGGGATGACTTTAGAAATGAAAAAGATACATTTTTAGATATAAATGAAATAAGAAGAAAGGTTTAAGGTACCTTAAGTATCTCAGTCAATCTATAGGAGAAAACTATAAGGAATATTATTACAAAATGAAATTAAAGAATAAATTGAGGGACCTTAAATTTGTTGTACTTGTACCAAGTTTTATGTAAGCAATTAGATAATATTTCATATTTTTTATTTAATAGAAGACCCTTATATTTGATGATTATGAGGGCTTCATGTCTACATAGGGTACAGTATCTGTCTAATGGTTTATAGGATTTCAGTTTTTTTTAATCAATTGCCATTTGAGTTTGAATCCAATATTATTACCTTTAAGATCCCAGATATGAGTAGCTAGAGAAGCCTTTTAGATAGGTGACTGTTATTATATATATATATATATATATATATATATATATATATATATATATATATATATATGTGTGTGTGTGTGTGTGTGTGTGTGTGTGTGTGCCTAGAAATTCTATCTATCAGCTTTCCCGCAGTAGAACATATGTAAACAGCTTCCTTTGTAAGAGAGTTAATAGTGGTAGGTCTGTTGTTATTACTTATTTCATTGATGCCCAAAATGGTACTATCATTATAAATATTGGCATCATTAGTATTAGGGTTAGTATCATTATTGATGTTCTGAATATTGGTTTGTATTACCTTACCGTGCATGTGTAAACTACGCTCTCACTGTTTTCATGAGCCTTATTATTTTTATATTTTCACATATAATTCTTTTTAATATATAGATAAAAAATATGTTATTGTTTTTTGGGGGCTATATTTATTTTCGCCTATTATTCTGGGTTCCAATGCATTTGTGCAGTGCTCTAAAATTGTCCTCAACCATTAAAAATATTTTAAGGATATTAGTTTGTATACTTTGGATAATACTCCTATTTCTTTACGTTAATTTAATTCCTAGTTAATCTGATTTAATGAAGCGAATTGAAAATGTAAGTTCTTTTTAAAAACTGGTCGAATATTTGGTTTTAATTCAAACTTGACAGTCATTTTTACATATTCCTAGTCTTTCTGAAAAGGTTTCTTTTAATTCTTTCTTTAGTCTTTTTTATGGAAATAGCTCTTAACAAGTTGTCAATAAAAATAATTATTGTTTATCAAATAGACTGTGTACATTTTTTCTTTTGATAATGACCTATAGATGCAATAGATCTGGTAGGATTTAAACTTGTCATAGCTGATACTATAGTCTGCGACGATATCCATTACGTCAGTTATTATACCACACCGCTGCTCAATCTGAATTTCAAAGAATCAGATCAGAAAGAATGTGAATATAGAATAACCGCCCCCCCAAAAAAAAATCCTATATGAATGTTTATATTACATTTTTCAGTGAAATCACTATGTATAAAACTTACTAGATATTTAGTGTTAAAAAATTTTTATTTGAAGAAAAGGATGCATAAAAATATGACTCAGGTAGTTCTCATCTTTCAGTTATGAGTCATGGCCAACAATTCGACCCACAATTGAAGACGATTAAGCCATTTAAAAAGGTCAGAGTTTCTGTGCCATGATGTCATCTGAATAATTGTAGCAAGCCTTTTCATTGGCATGGTGGTGCTTTTGCTCGACGTGCAGTGATTACTTGCGACGGAAAATCACGTTTTTAGATATCGCGATCTGAACACTAGTCTCGTTGTATACCAAACTTGGGGGTTGAGTGCGTTCAAAGTGTGTAAAAAATGAATAAGTTAAAATATACTATTATAAGAATATAGAGGTAGGCCTGTTGCTGAATTAAACATAAATTTTAAAATCATATATATATATATATATATATATATATATATATATATATATATATATATATATATATATATATATATATATATATTATATATATATATATTATATATTATATATATTATATGTATATATTATATATATATATTATAAATATGATATATATATTATAAATATTATATGTATATATGTATATATATTATATGTATATATGTACATATATTATATGTATATATGTGCATATATATTATATGTATATATATATTATATGTATAAATATTATATGTATGTATATATATGTATTATATGTATATATATATTATATGTATACATATATTATATGTCTATATATTATATGTATATGTATATATATTATATGTATATATATTACATATCTATATATATATTATATATATTAATTTTATATGTATGTATATATATGTATTATATGTATATATATTATATGTATATATATTATATGTATATATATATATTACATATGTATATATATATTATATGTATATATATTATATATATATTTTATTTATATATATATATTATATGTATATATATATATATATATATATTATATGTATATATATTATATGTGAAAAGATGACAGACGGAAAACAAATCAAAATTCAGGAGAAAAACATAAACAAGAGATTTTTTGACCGGTTTCGTTCCTGGAGAACGTCTTCAGATAATCTCTTGTTTTTGTTTTTCTCCTGCATTTTTACTTGTTTTCCATCTGTCATCTTTTCACGCATTTTGTCCATCACGACACTTCATTTTTCATGAACTATCGTGTACCTTACCCCATATATATTATATGTATATATGTATATTATATGTATATATATTATATGTATGCATATATATCATATGTATGTATATATATTATATGTATATATATATTATATGTGTATATATATTATATGTATATATATATTATATGTATATATAAATATTATATGTATATATATATCATATGTATATATATATATATATATATATATATATATATATATATATATATATATATATATATATAATTTTCTGCATCTTAATCACTTAGGGAGTGAAACAATCGAAATAATAGTAAGCAAAAAAAAACAACAACGAACGCTACAATCATCAATAAAAATAATTACATAAAAATACATAAAATATTTAGGTGAAAAGATCGTATATATTTCTTGACAACCGTCTTGGTCCAGTGGTAAAAGACGCTGAACTATAGACATCAATATCGAAGGTTCGATCTTTGTCTAAGTTAGCCATGCTGATGACGGCTGTGAGCCACAAACACGTGCCCATTGATTACATTTATGTACATATAAATTCAAGGCGTTACGGAGCCCTCCAAAAAGGAGCGCGCTTCAGGAGCACGCTCCTTTTTGCTGGAGTGGAGCAGAGGAGGGCATATTTTATATTCAGCGGGAGTGGAGCGGGAGCAACTCCATTTGGGACTAAAGAGCGGTTGTTTTATTGCTCCAAAATTATTTGATTTTTTTCTTTAAACATTAGTTTTTTTATTCAACTATAAAAAGGAAAAGAAAAGAAAGTCTCCGAGTTTACTCTGAGTTATTTTTAAAAATTATATCTCTGGTAAATGTATTGAGATAGGGAGAGAGAGAGAGAGAGGGGGAGAGGAATAGGGATAGGAAGGGAGATAGAGAGAGAAAGAACGAAAACAGAACATTTGAAGTTCTCAAATTTTTACATCGACATGTTATTTTTTGATGGGTCAGTTTTCTTAAGGCAGGAGACAATTTGGCAACAAATGTCTTCAAATGCGCCAGTGAGTCTATAGATGTCTTTGAAGTTATTTTCTTATAGATTTGAACTTTTTTGTATTTATGACAAGGATGTTTATTGCTGATTGAATAAATAACCCAATTTTTCTTTTAATTCGTGTTTTAAATAAAGAATTTTAGGTTCAATTGTATTATAGAGGCTGTTGGATTTTCTCGCCCATTTCGCTCGGTATTCACCCAAATGTTCGATAAAATCGAGTTTTGGGTGAAATGGTACATTTTGTCCTGACAAAAAATTCTAATTTATTTTTAACATATATCAAATTGAACTTTTATGCCACATGTTTACCCTTCGTATTTTCGGCGACATTTTTTGTTATTCTTAAATTCACGAGTAGTATGTTTTAATCTTTTCATGTTTGCTTTTAAATTCGTTAAATTCCGTTAAAACTTGCTTTTGTAAATAGAATGTTCAAAGTTTTTTTTTGTGTGTAATAAAATGTTAAAGCAGTAAAAAATATCTTTAGTCCAAGAAAACAATATATTTAGTTCAAGGGAAAAAACAATAAAAACCAACATGGCCGCCAGCGATTAAAACCTGGAATCAAAGTTAGATTTTCAACACTTTAAAAAGTAAATGAGAATTTTCTTTCAGGACCAAAAATACAATTAAGACCAACAATCAGTTTCATCCTAAATTTAAGCGAATACCAAGCGAAATGAAAGAAAACAGCGGTCCCTATTCTACGATTAAACCGATGTTTAAACTTAATTAAATTAAAGAAAATATCTTTAATTTTAATTTAAAAAAGCAAATAATTAGACTTTTTGACTAATTTGTTGCTATTTTAGAACCGAAAGTAGATTAGATATCTTTCTTTATCTGAAAAAAATCTATTATCGAATATTAACATTGTAAACAGTTTGCTTTTGTTTTCACCTTTTGTATTCAAATTTTAATAAATGTTTTTGCCCGACCTAGGAAAACTTGCTACAGTTAATTTTTCGGGGGAGGAAAATTTGACCCGATATTTTTCAACTCCCAAGGTCTAGGCCAGATATTTTGTATGAAATTATAAGACATTAAATGGATCTCTGAATGGTTTATTGACAATTTATTGATATTTTTGGGCAACTTATGAAAACTATTTTTTTATTCAATCTTTAAATAATAAACTTCATTGGGTTTTTTTTCGCCCCAAATTATACTATAGAAAAAAATGGATAAATCGATTTGTTTGAAAGTACTTGCGCGTTTCTCTGTTATAAATAATAATATACATTATACAATATAGTTACGTTCGTAAAACAAACAAATATTAAACAACAATACGACGATTAATGGCTGTCTCTCCTCTCCCAGAGAAATGTTTTCTCTAAAAAGAAAATAATCAGTAATAATGTTTAACAGTAAAACTTTATTTACTTAACACAAATCTAAAAATATCGGGTCAAATTTTCCTTTCTTGAAAAAATAGGTTGTTAATGTAATGAAAATTAAAATTGTTTTAAAATATTTCAGGGATTTTTCTATTTATATTTTATACCTCAGGAAACGAAAATTTACGTATAATCCTATACTTCGTCCGACATGTTCTCCTATAACTCTCAAAATATTAGCGGTCTTACACTTAAAGTGACATTCCAACCCATATTGATGAGATCCTTTGGCGTCCACCCCTATCCTTGGACCACTCATTGACAGAATAGAACGTTTATGGAAAAAGGTACATTTTCATCATGCAGCGCTGAAAAAGAGCCGCTCATTTTCTATAGGAGTTGGAGCAGAAGCGGCTCCTTTTTGAAAATGGGCAGCGTGAGAGGAGCCAGCTCCAATTTTGGGCGTTGGAGCAGGAGCGGGAGCAGCTCAAAAAGTAGTGGAGCGCGTAAAGCCCTGTATAAATTAATAAATATATATATATTAACGAAAAATACGTCCTATCAAGTTAAGAGCGAATCACTTAGGGAGTGAAACAATCGAAATTATAGTAAGCAAAAAAAAAAAAAAAAAAAAAATCAACGTAGCAATCACCAATAAAAATAATTACATAAAATACATATTATATATATATATATATATGCAAACATTGTTAAAAATTACAGAATTCGTTTTTTAAGTATAACTTTATTTTATTAAAAAAAATTTTCTGATGATTATTTTGTATTAAAATCAAAACAATTAATAAATGTTTCATAGGTTTCACAGGTTTTATGAACGTTTTCAATTCTTCGTCGAATCATCCTCAGCTGTCAAAAGCAAATGATCAAAAACCTGGAGAAAGAAGAGAATTTTAAAAAGACAGCGGGGAAACGCTTATAGAACGTTTTTCGCATTGTTTCAGGAAGTCGTTGACGATTTAAATTCAGCAAGGCTGGATTGCATCACAGTACAAAATCGCATTACATTAAGCATTTTAAAATGTTACCACTGGTTTCATATGTGATGTTGTTAATTTTAGGTTGTTGTGTTTTTATGTAGATAGCTTCCAGTATTTTAAAAAAAAATTGGTTTTGGAATGTATAATTTTAGTGTTATTAACTATAATTTACTAACATCTACAGAAACATAACTGCCCTCCCTCTGATTTAAGACAAATTCTAGTTAATAACATTCCGAAACAAATTAAAAAAAAAATACTTTGCGTTCTCGAAATTTCGAAATTGCCGCTTACAATTCATTTCTCACTGATACCGACTATTGATAATACGCCTTTTCAAGATTTCAGTACTCCCTGTGCCCTTCCAGTGAAAGTTTGGATGGTGCATAAAGCTAAAGAAGATTGTGCCTTAATGTTGTCTGGTTTGCATGAAGTTTTATTCGTTAACCTATAGGACTGCAAGCGTTTACCCTTTACGCAGAGAACAGCAAGGCTCAGCGGTTGCAGGCGAAGTTTGGGAAGGTTTTCCCCAGAACGATTTGCGATTCTGCGTCTGACAGGTCTTTGTTTACAACATGCAGATGCAGAGACGACCAGCAGACGACGGATCCTTATGCCAACTCTTCCTGTATTTTCACCAGAACCCTGTTAGCCTGGCAGCTCTGACACTACCAAGTTGCCACCGCCTCTACCACGGCGAGGAAAGGTTGGAATTTATGGAAGTGTTGCTAATGCTCCTATACTTATTGATATTACGATCATTTTCACATTCCATAGTCTCATCAGTATCCATGACAAGTTCCATTTATTATTTAGTTTTTCTTCCACCTTCAGCTTCACCTGTGATCACGTAGAACGAAGAAATCTATTATCCTGAAGATGACTTCCATCTTGTTCTTTTAATGAGGAATAGAATAATTTTACTTAATTTTATCTGTGATTAGTTTTCTAAAAATATATTGCTTCATTAATTTTAGTTTTTAATCTTTAAATGATTTTTTCTCATTTAATTTTAATTCTTTTTTTATTGTTTTATTTGTTACTAGCATGGTTACCCGTGTTATTTCGAGCTGAAACGTGACAGACTGATTGACAGATCGACATACCAACCGACCAACAGGAATAAAAAGCTTCTCCTGGAGAGGCGAGGACGGATCTAAAATCTATGAGTTTTATCTTCCTTGTCAGATAGATGGATCTTGTCGAGCAGGTTTTTTTGTTTATATATATATATATATATATATATATATATATATATATATATATATATATATATATATATATATATAATAGAGAATGGTAGTTTGCTTGAAGCATTGCTAGGAATAGTAGTAGTATGTTTTAAAAAGGCTGAGGGCAATGCAAAGTGCCGGGTAGGTTGTAAGTTGGAAGGAACAAAAATAATAAATCGAAATGGGACTTACTATTTATTTTTTCTTAAAATCTTACATAACAGCAAGTGTGGTGTTAGCTGTTTGTGTGTTGTCCGAATGATTATTAAAAATCATTTATTTAATATTTCGGAGGAAAGAAACTTCCCTTTCTGAAAAATAATAAACACCAAAGGAAAACTCCGTATGTGCAGAGAATCTACCAAAATGTCATCCATTTTGGTAGATTGTTTATTATTTTTGACAAAGGGAAGTTTCTTTTTCCCGAAATATTAAATAAATGATTTTAATAATCATCCGGACAACACACAAACAGCTAACACCACACTTGCTGTTTTGTAAGATTCTAAGAAAAAATAAATAGTAAGTCCCATTTCGATTTATTACTTTTGTTCCTTCCAACTTACAACCTACCCGGTACTTTGCATTGCCCTCAGCCTTGTTAAAACATACTGATATATATATATATATATATATATATATATATATATATATATATATATATATATATTAAAGTCGCTCCAGAGAAGGCATGGGCCCACTTGATGTAAAGGAAATAATCATAATAATAAAAAGGGAGAGGAAGGTAGAATTACTTCAAGACAAATCAAGTATGAAAGAGACCCCAGCACGGGCGTTCAATTCATGCTGGCTTTATTCTCGACACAGAAAGTGAATACCCAGTCGAGAGCAGTCTTTCTGTGACATACTATTCTGTACTTTTGGACTCTAAACAGGCTAGACAAAAAGTTAGCCTTTCAAGATTCCAATAATGGAAGGAAGGAATTATAATGCAATCCCCTGGACTGCAACCAGGCTAGTCAAAAAAATAAGCCCTTCAACAAGGAAGGAAGGGCTTACAATGCTGGCTGACAGCAAAGTCTACCTCTAAAAAAGGTTTCCATTAATCTTGCGTCCTCGCTTTAACTCATATACAGGGATGTTGTTTTTGCCCCTTCCCTCCTTTTATCGTTTCTACTGCAGATATTTATTTTTGTATACCAACTTGCTTTTATTTTATTCATTTAATGATTTTATTTGTTGACAAAAAAATCATCAGATTTTTTCTTGCCAACTACCCTGCCCTGCCCGACACTCCCATGTTGAATCCAACGCATTCCATTTATTTTACCTGTCTGACTCATTGTAATCCCCCGCCCTCCTCCCGCGGCGAAAGAAAGACACCAAAGCTCTCACAGACCGCCACCCACTTCATAATTGACATTTAAAAAAAAAAATGACAATAATACCGGCACATTCTTGCATTTGCAGGTAGAATTCAGTGGTTGACGCGCCGGGTTATAAAGTAAAAGGTCAACAGATTTACACATGGTTTCAATTCTTTCATATATTAAACACGAGAGTATTTTTCTTTACCTGCATCGCAAACGAAAGGAAAAATGATACAAATTAGTCCGACAGTGGCTTTGTTGCTGTCGGTCTGAGGTATGGTTATTGTTACACCGGCCGTTCTAACAGAAGAGAAACTACACCGGTTCTCACTATAAATAGTGCGAGTAGACAATCACCAGGGAGAAAAGGACAGTCTTGTAACTGTCTAGCCGAGTGCCAGTCAGTTTCCTTACCTTTGTACCTTTTATGTTAATACACTTGTTATCTTAACCCAATCTCGACTTGATTTCTTCTTTTTACTGTTGAATTACTTCACAACAGGTATGTTTACTCATAGGAAGTTCACCCTCCCAGGTTTTATTTTCTCTTTGAGAAGGGGTCGGTTTATTGCTAATCGCATGAGTCACCCCTACGAAAAAATGCCGACGGGGTTGATTAGGCATTTTTTGTAGGCCAGAGTGAGCTTATCATAGTGCGCTGGCTTCTCAAAACCACGCCTGACCTTGTGTCTAACCTCCTGTGAAGAAGGTAAATAATATGTGACAGTCGTTTTTTAGTGTGTGAATACATGGAGGGTACAGTTCAACGCTTTAACGGCACTCAGGATAAGCTGCCCAAATAGTCTGAGAGCGTCCCAGGCAATAAAGCGGAAGAACTACTGGGACTGTGTCAGATAAATGATAGTATGTGCGATAAATTAACTAAAATTACCATAGAATAGCGGCTGTATTGGGTACTAGCAGGAACACCTGACGTTGCTCGGGGTTGAATGAAGATCACTACTATGTACTTTTGTAATTATGCCCCTAATACCATATTATCTTCTATGTTTTTACTGCCCCCTTATATAGTCTGAAAAAGCTGAAATGTTGGGAAACTCCCCGAATGAGTGTCTTATACATATGGCTGAAATTTCATTAACATTGGATATACGTATTAGAAGTTTTAAGGGAGTTCTGTCCCCACGGGCCACTTAGAGGTGGAGCACACAGATATTCGGCACATCAAGGGTAACGTATCGATTCGAAAGCACTTTCATTGTCTTCACCAGAAAATGTTATACATATGATTTAAATTTTATAAAAGTAGGATATATTTGAAGTTTTACGGAGGTTATGCCCTCATAACATTCTTATCGCGTGCAGTTAGACATTCAGGAACACTTCCATTGTCTTCCTCGCTAAATTTTACATAAGATTTACATTTAGATTTTATGTAGATTCTCGAAGCTTTCTTTCTATAGGGAACACACAAGCATCACACAAAAACACACACACATACACAAAGACATTGGGTTATATATATATATATATATATATATATATATATATATATATATATATATATATATATATATACAGCATGCAACTTTGAGCTATCAGAGTTCTTTTAAGAGTTCAATTAAAGAGGTTTATCATAACAGTTAGTAATTATTTACCTACAGTCTCACGAGGACAAAAGGTTAAATGAGGTCGTCCATCATCGCTTACCGACACCAAGGACCAGTTAAAAAATAAACTAAAAGTCACTTCGACAATATTTCGCAAGTGAAAACACCGAATACATTGTCTGTGAGGAAGGTGCCCTGTTACTGCGAGGAATTTAAAATGAAAACGTGGTTATTTTTGCTTAAATGTGTTTGCAAATTGAATTGATACAGCAACATATTATTGAGGTAAATTATTTCGCAATGTTTAATAATAATAATAATAATAATAATAATAATAATAATAATAATAATAATAGTAATAATAATAATAATAATAATAATAATAATAGCAATAATAATAATGATAATGATAATGATAATAATAATGATAATGATAATAATAATAATAATAATAATAATAATTATAATAAACACATGGGCTGTATCACTAATAAGATACTCTAGACCATTCATAGGCTGGACCAAAGAAAAACTCAGGCACCTTGACCAAAGGACTAGAAAACTAATGACTATGCACAATGCATTGCACCCAAAAGACGATACGGACAGACTCTACATGAAAAGAAATGAAGGAGGTAGAGGACTGGTAAGTATAGAAGACTGTGTGGAAGACACCAAAAAAGAGCTGGAGAAATATGTAACCCAGAACACGGAAAGACTGATCACCACAGCAAGAGACACCAGCCCAACAAACAACTCCGGAAGCACTGAACCCAGAAACAAATAGACAAGAAAGGAAAAGTGGGAAGAAAAACAACTACATGGACGCTTTATAAGACTCACAAGCGATGAAGCCAATGAAAACAGCTGGGCATGGCTAAGAAAAGGAAACTTGAACAGAGAAACGGAATCTCTGCTGACGGCCGCACAGAACAATGCGATTAGGACAAACTTTATTAAAGCAAAGATAGATAAAACCCAGGAAAACAGCAAATGCCGACTGTGTGGACAAAGAGACGATCGGATAAATCATATAATAAGTGAATGCAGCAAGCTAGCACAAAGGGAATACGAGAACAGACATGACAGCGTAGGGAAAGAAGTACATCGGGAAATGTGCAAACAACTGAATTTCGAATATGCAAAGAAACGGTACAAACACAAACCAGAAAATGTACTAGAAAACGAAAAACACAAAATCATATGGGATATGAATGTACAAACAGACAAACCCATAACAGCAAGGAGACCGGATATGATAATAATCAACAAGAAAGAAAGATCCTGCAAAATCGTGGACTTTGCCGTTCCAGCAGACCACAGAGTGAAGATCAAAGAGACGGAAAAAAGAAGCAAATATACTGAACTTGCCAGAGAATTGAAAAGAATATGGAACATGAAGAAAGTCAGTATAACACCAATAATCATGGGAGCACTAGGAGCAGTCCCCAAAAACATGGAGAAAAGACTAGGAGAAATAGGAATCAAAGGGATAACTGAGACCATACAAAGGACAGTAATGATCAAAACAGCTACAATCCTGAGAAATGTCCTCAAATGCGGAAACTAACCAACATAAACAACGAATAGAGAACAAACACATGGAAGCACAAGACAAAAGAACCGGGGAAAATACAACCGCACGAGAGAGGCGCAAGCATAGGCTAACGCCACGAAAATTATGAACAGAGGGTCGAGGAGGGAAAGCGCAAACCAGACCTCCACTGGAAGAGCGCGGACAGCTCTGGGACCTTGGGGAGGCTTGTTGCCACTCGGGGCCCCGGAGGGGACCAATGGCCCTTAACAGCCGGAAATCGTTGGTAGGTGGCTGTTGCGATACCGCAAGGTCATCAGCGGTGATGAACGAAAAGAGATGGAGCATACTGGAAGTCTGAGGAGACTTATTGTCACTCAGACCCCAGGGAATACCACGGGTTGTTGGCAGTGGGCGATCACTGACGATGACCAGTGTGATAACTCCTAGTGAGTGAATAATAATAGTAATAATAATAATAATAATAATAATAATAATAATAATAATAATAATAGTAATAATAATAATGATAATGATAATGACAATGATAATGATAATAATAATAGTAATAATAATAATAATAATAATAATAATAATAATAATAATAATAATAATAATAATAATAATAATATTAATAATAATAGCAATCAAGCAAGACAGATCCTCAAGCGAGGAGAGTTCTCGGAGATGGAACTGACGGAAATCAGACAGAAGGTTAATGGCGAAATGGAGCAAGAAACACCACCGAATGAGAAACCACAGGAAGAGGACGGGCAAACCATACACACTGAAACTGAAGAGATTGAAGACTACGGAATCACAGAACCAGATGAGATAGAAGACTGCGGAACCACAGAACCTGCTGAGATAGAACTCAACGAAAAAGAAGCAAGTGAAGTGGAGAACATTAGACGATACATGTTAGAAAACAAGACAAAACTCCCATGTCTCAGGAATGAAGTAGCGAAGAAACATAAAGAGTAAACAGACTCCTCACACACATCCTAACAGAAACTATTACAGACCTAAACAACCTGATATATGCAGAATCGGTAAGTATGAAACTAAGAAACGAAGAGAATGGACAAAAGAGTGGACCGACAAAACCTGGATGGGAAATCAGACTGGAAACCCAGATCACCAAACTTCGGAAAGAAGCTAAAACCGTGAACAGAAGGAAGGAGGACATGAAACGATTAAGAAGCAAAAATCAGAAACGCAACGAAAAACTAAATGAGAAACATGAAGAAATAAAACAAAAGATAGCAGCAATAGAAGGAAGACTGAGACGATACAGGTACAAATCAGAACAGAGCAAACAGAACAGGACCTTTGAAAACAATGAAAGCCAGTTTTACAAAAACGTAAATGGATAAAAAACAACAACAGAGCAACCGAACCCAACAGAAACAAAACAATTCTGGAGCAAGATATGGGAAGAACCAAAAAAGCACAACAAGAATGCCCAATGGTTGAAAAACATGAAAGATGAACTGCAGGAAATCGAAGAAGGAACCGAAACAGAAATTAACAAAGAAACGATCAAGAAAACCCTAAGAAAAATGGCAAACTGGAGAGCACCAGGCCACGATGGAATACATGCATACTGGTTTAAAAAATTCACGACCCTGCATGAAAGACTAGCGCAGAAAGTGGATGTATCCTCAAAACAGACGTACCAGAATGGATGACGGAAGGAAGAACAACATTAATACAAAAAGACCCCAAAAAGGGAACGACCCCCAGCAACTACAGACCGATAACATGTCTACCAATAATGTGGAAAATTCTCACAGCACAACTGAGAGAACAAATCTACCAATCCCTGGACAAACGTGGACTGCTCCCCGAGGAACAAAAAGGATGCCGGAAAGGACAAAGAGGGGCACATGATATACTATACATTGATCAAAAGATCTTGAAGGAGGTGAAGAGCAGACAAAAGAACATAACCATGGCATGGATTGACTACAAGAAAGCCTACGACAGAATCCCCCAAACATGGATAATTGAATGTTTAAAAATATACAAAATACCAGACAGGATTATTAATCTCATCCAGCAAGTAATGGAAACATGGAGACTAAAACTGACAGCCGGAGGACAACACCTGTCTGAGATAAAAATACAGAGAGGCATTTTTTAAGGAGACTCTCTATCACCACTATTGTTTATAATAGCCATGATGCCACTCAACTACATACTCAGAAAGTGTGTTGCCGGATACAGGTTTACGGATACAGAACAAAGAATAAACCACGTGATGTACATGGATGACCTAAAACTGTTTGCAAAAAACAAAAAAGAACTGGAAAAGCTGATAAATACAACCAGGATATTCAGCCAGGATATCCGAATGGAGTTTGGAATAGAAAAATGTGCACTGCTAGAGATTAAAAGAGGAAAACTGGAGACGACAGAAGGTATAGAACTCCCCAACTAAGGGGAGATGAGGGCGCTAGGAGAACAAGTTAGTTATAAATACCTGGGAGTTCTGGAAGCAGACACAATCAAATATATAGAAATGAAAGAGAAGATTGGAAAAGAATATCTACGAAGAACAAGGAAACTCTTAGAAACTAAACTATATAGCAGAAACCCAGTAAAAGGGATAAACACATGGGCTGTATCACTAATAAGATACTCTGGACCATTCATAGGCTAGACCAAAGAAGAACTCTACATGAAAAGAAATGAAGGAGGTAGAGGACTGGTAAGTATAGAAGATTGTGTGGAAGACACCAAAAAAGAGCTAGAGAAATATGTAACCCAGAACACGGAAAGACTGATCACCACAGCAAGAAACACCAGCCCAACAAACAACTCCGGAAGCACTGAACCCAGAAACAAAAAGACAAGAAAGGAAAAGTGGGAAGAAAAACAACTACATGGACGCTTTATAAGACTCACAAGCGATGAAGCCAATGAAAACAGCTGGGCATGGCCAAGAAAAAGAACACTTGAACAGAGAAACGGAATCTCTGCTGACGGCCGCACAGAACAATGCGATTAGGACAAACTTTATTAAAGCAAAGATAGATAAAACCCAAGAAAACAGTAAATGCCGATTGTGTGGACAAAGAGACGAAACGATAAATCATATAATAAGTGAATGCAGCAAGCTAGCCCAAAAGGAATGCAAGAACAGACATGACAGCGTGGGGAAAGAAGTACACCGGGAAATGTGCAAACAACTGAATTTCGAATATGCAAAAAAACGGTACAAACACAAACCAGAAAATGTACTAGAAAACGAAAAACAAAATCCTATGGGATATGAATGTACAAACAGACAAACCCATAACAACAAGGAGACCGGATATGATAATAATCAACAAGAAAGAAAGATCCTGCAAAATCGTAGACTTTGCCGTTCCAGAAGACCACAGAGTGAAGATCAAAGAGACGGAAAAAAGAAGCAAATATACTGAACTTGCCAGAGAACGGAAAGGAATATGGAACATGAAGTAAGTCAGTATAACACCAATAATCATAGGAGCACTAGGAACAGTCCCCAAAAACATGGAGAAAAGACTAGGAGAAATAGGAATCAAAGGGATAACTGAGACCATACAAAGGACAGTAATGATCAAAACAGCTACAATCCTGAGAAATGTCCTCGAATGCGGAAACCAACCTACATAAGCAACGAATAGAGAACAAACACATGGAAGCACAAGACAAAAGAACCGGGGAAAATACAACCGCACGAGAGAGGCGCAAGCATAGGCTAACGCCACGAAAATTATGAACAGAGGGTCGAGGAGGGAAAGCGCAAACCAGACCTCCACTGGAAGAGCGCGGACAGCTCTGGGACCCTGGGGAGGCTTGTTGCCACTCGGGGCCCCGGAGGGGACCAATGGCCCTTAACAGCCGGAAATCGTTGGTAGGTGGCTGTTGCGACACCGCAAGGTCATCAGCGGTGATGAACGAAAAGAGATGGAGCATACTGGAAGTCTGAGGAGACTTGTTGTCACTCAGACTCCAGGGAATACCACAGGTTGTTGACAGTGGGCGATCACTGACGATGACCAGTGTGATAACTCCTAGTGAGTAAGTAAGTAAGTAATAATAATAATAATAATAATAATAATAATAGTAATAGTAATAATAATAATGATAATGATAATAATAATAATAATAATAATAGCAATAATAATAATAATAATAATAATAGTAATAATAATGATAATAATAATAATAATAATAATAGTAATAATAGTAATAATAATAATAATATTAATAATAATAATAATAATAATAATAATAATGATAATGATGATGATCAAGGAGACAGAGAAATGAAGCAAATACACGGAACTTGTCAGAGGACTCAAAGGGATATGTTAAATAAAAAAGTCAATATAATACCAATAACCGTAAGAGGAAGCACTAAGAACAGTCCCGAAAAACCTGGCGAAAGACTGGGAGAAATTGGAATCGAAGAGAGAACTGAGATTATACAACGGACGTTATTGAGTAAAAACGCTGAAATCTTAAGCAAAATCCTCGAATGCGGAAACCGACTCACATAAACTACAAACGCTAACCAGCACCATGGAAGTTGCAATATAAATAAAACAAAAACATAAAAAGAACACCACCACATGAATTTAAAGGAACTGAAACTGCAAGAAATCGTATAAACTGCCCCCCCCCCCAATAAAAACACACGCACACAATGCGATGGCACTAGCTTCGGCTGATAACACATACAGTAGTCGTTAAGGGTCAATGGGGAGTGGAAAGGAGGAAGTACACTAACGAAACCTCAACTGAAAAGGTGTGGAGAGTACTGGGGCTCCGGGTAGGCTTATTGACACCCAAATCCCAGAGAAGACCAATGGTCGTTGCCAGCTAGAAATCCATGGTAAGCGGCTGTTGCGATAACGCAAATTCATATAGTTATCGAAAGAAGTGGAAAATACTAGAAATCTGGAGATACTTGTTGCCACCATAACACCACCGGTTATTGTCAGTGAGCAATCACTGATGATGACCTATGTGAGAACACCTAGTGAGTTGATGATGATGGTACTACTACTACTACTACTACTACTACTACTACTACTACTACTACTACTACTACTACTACTACTACTACTACTAATAATAATAATAATAATAATAATAATAATAATAATAATAATCTACTTCAATATATATTTTGAATAATTTAAAAGTTAATATTTTTTAAACTTAACTCCAAGGATTAATCTCAGTATTAATACAACTATGTGTCTGTGTTTCTTGCCTATACGTAACTTTGATAAACAAATTGAATTATTATTTTATTCACTACTAACAGGGAGACCCGGTGTTGCCCAGGGCAAAAGTGTAACATATTCCTATTAAAACTTCTATCTCTCTACCCGTCTCTCTATCTTTCTCTCTTCCCCTTCCCTCGTTTCTTCCCTCCCATTCCACACCCCTCTCTGTCTCCTCCGCTCAGCCAATTCCTCTCTAGCTGGACGTACATACACACACAACTCTGCTTTATATATAGTCATCGAGGAATGAGTCGGCAGTCTCTTTCCAATTTAGTACATTATAAAACTGAGAAACCGACATCCCCGAAGAAACATGGCTCAGTTGATTCCTAGAGAAGGACTCATTTTCTAAATTTTAGATATTGTTCACCAGGGAAACGCTGATAAAAAATACCAACTTTGTGAGTCTTTGTTTTGTTTTTGAATTTTACCTGGACATACATACATGCCCCCCCCCCCCACACACAGACAGCTGCTTTTTATATAGTAGGTACATCGAATATTTATTGAAATAAAAATAAAATGAGGAAACACTAAAATGAATTTTTCAATATCCTATTAAAAAGACAAATATCCATATATTTTTAATTATTTTTCTTTAAACCCTCCATCCGGCAATATGTCTCCAACCGGCCAACGCCGGGTAAATAAAGCACTTATGTAATAAAGAATAACATGTGGATATAAATAAATATTTGATAATTATATCGGCTGTTAAAAACATTAGTTAATGCTCTTGTATTGTTATGGTGTGATAGTGATCTCCCCTATTCCGTGCCTATATGGACTCTTCTAGACATTATGTATAGAGGAGCCTACGACGAAGGACGAGCAGTCTGAAGCAGTCTTTCAGCAACATACTGTTCCGTACTTCTGTAAATACACATTATTGTAAATATACCACCATTTTGTCTTATTGATTATCGGCTCTTCAAGGGCACAACACTGGCGACGAGAACTCGGACTTATTCGGACACAACATAACCATTATTAAAACTGGCGATGTTGGATTTTCGAAAAAGACTTAAGTGGCGTGCTCGAAAATTTATTAATTAGAACAGTAACAGCTAGAAGCTAAAATCTATACTGGATTTGTAACACACAAGGTGTACCAAATCTGCGAAAAGAAAGTCTCCAACGTCAGAAAATAGGTTTAAAAAGTTTTCGTTCTTGAGGTGGATGAAAAAGATTTTACGTCATTCCCCAACACGAAGTTTTTAAATCTAAATCGTTCGACCACGGGGAAAAACAAAAGTTTTGTCGATTTTTCTTCTTTTTTTATTGCTTTATCAGGTACACGTAAATAAGTTTCAACAAGCTTACTTATTTTTTTATCTGAAAAATTTATCTTCCACTGAGAAAAGCTACAACCGTGTAAAAAAACAAAACCAAAACACGAAATAGTCGGTAGCATATTTTAAGTGAAGAAAATGGAGAGATTTAAAAATGCTATGTTGGAAATATTAAACACCAACAAGATCACCAACTGCAATTATAATGAACAAATGGAATATAAGAAGTAAAAGAAAATAGAAAATCTTCGTATAGAAGAGAACTTTCAAGAAAATCAGAACTATCAAAAGGAACAACAACTTCGACGGGGGAGAAATTTTAAGAAAAACTATTGGAGCAAATTAAAAAAATTGAGAAAATATTTGTTCATGCTCAACAAGAACAGAAAAAATTATACGAGTTATCGAATAGGGATCAAAATGTTGAAGATGAAAGTGCATTTTTACAAAACGCTATATAGAGCGCTATCGATAATTTTACTGACGACCCTAAAAACGAAATTACGTTTGCTTCGCATTCTAGACGATACGAAGATCTTTATAATACAGACTCTGCGAATTGGACCGATTTTAAAAGGTTCGTTTATTATTAACAAAGTTGGGTACAGTTGCACATACCAAATTATATATTGCCACAAAAACCTGCAACTTTACACTTGTTGAAGCAATACAATTATTAACTAAATTGTTTAGCCCTAAAACGTCTCCTTTTCACAAACGGTGGAAATTTATGAACTTCACAAAAAGAGAAGACGAAGACTACACTACTTTCGCTAGCGTAGTTAAAAACACTGCGATGATTTAAAATTGTTGGACTCAAGCGTTAACAATTTAAATGTCTAATATTCGCACAGGGTTTAGAATCAAATACGGATGCTGAAATCGGACGAAGGGTTCTTAATAAATTAGAGAATGCACCTGTTTAACGCTTCAACATATTGCAGAAGATCGCCAACGTTTTATTAGTGTTCGCCAAGATTCAAGAGACAATGAGCAAAGCGGAGTGTCACATATTAGAAAATACGTTAAAAAAAGGTTAATTCACACACTAAATTTGATCAACCAAAGAAACATTATTTGCTTCCTAAACCGTGTTTTGATCGCGGGTAATTGCATTGGTACAAATATTGTCCATATAAAATGAAAAAGTGCGTCAATAACGATCGCATGAGATACAGAAGTACACACTGCTAAAATTGCTAAAAGTGACGAAGCTGAAAATATCAGGAAATTCGTACAGGTAAGAATATTAAATAAAAATATCAAGCTACAACTTGATTCCGGCACAGATATATCATTACTAAATCTTTGAACGACGAAAAAAATTGGAAAACCAATTTTGATGAGAACGAGCGAAATAGCTAACAGCGTCAATAGTGAACAAATTAAATTTGAAGGCGAGCTAATCTCTAACGATACATTAAATTAAGAATGTTCGTAATGAACAACTAAAAAAACCTTTTGACACGAACTGGATAGAAAATTCTACATTATGGAATAGTCTCATAAACTCTTTCTGTCAAAATATCGAAACTTTAAATACCAAATGCTACTGAGAGAGTAAAAAAATAGACCTTGAGTTTACTTTCGGTAGCCTTGTAACTCTCGCTTTCCTTATTTTATTCTTTAGTCCTCACATTCCATGAGCGATGTTTCTGACAAAGGGGGAATAATTGCTGTTTTCTGGCTAGAAATCTATCCATATAATGCTTATCATTAGTAACGTGGTATTTATTAGCTCCTTACATTAAGTGTCTTCATGCCTTGTCTGAAGCTATTTCCATAAAAAAGACTAAAGAAAGAATTAAAAGAAACCTTTTCGGAAGGACTAGGAAGATGTAAAAATGACTGCCAAGTTTGAATTAAAACCAAATATTCGACCAGTTTTAAAAAAGAAAAGACATTTTTCATTCGCATCATTAAATCAGATTAACGAGGAATTAAATAGACTTAAAGAAATGGGAGTATTATCCAAAGTAGACAACAGTCTACGTAAAAAAGTAATGAGATATGTGTTTGTGTAGACTTCTCAACAGGATTGAACCATGCACTAAAAGATTACCACTACCATCTTCCTAGTCCAGAAGAGATTTCGCCTAACTTAATGGAGGAATTTATTTGCTAAAGTTTATTTAAGTTTAAGTTTATCTACAAATACCTGTGGTCTAGGAATCCTCAAAGCTACTTTGTATAAATACCCATAGGAGTTTGCACAAATTCGAACGATTATCATTTGGGGGTAAGGTTTCACCAATCATTTTTAAAAGGGGAATTGACTGAAATTCGCGAAAACTACCGAGCAAGAAAAATCATATGCACACGTAGGATTTAAGAGAATTCAGTACTATGAATTGAAATTGAAGGAGGTAAAATTCGATATTTTAATGGAAAAAATAAAATATCAGTGTCAAATTATAAGAGCGAGCTAGTGCGATACAAAATAGGCCAGTTCTGGAAGACGTAGCGTCACTACAAAGTTTAGTTTACCTTATTATTATAATATGTTGATTCCAGACAACACAATTTGCGAGCTCCTTTAAACGAGCTATTAAAAGAAAAAAGAAAAGGATTGGGCCCGGATGACAGAATGTTAGTAGGCATTTGAAAAAATAAAAAAAATATACTCACATCAGAATTATTTTTGACGCACTAGAATTCAGATCTCGAAATCATTGTGACTATTGATGCTTGATCGTACGGCATTGGAGCCTGCATATTACACAAAATAGAAAACTGGTCGCCAAAACGTATCGTACGTTACTTCCTGTAGAAAATAGTTTCTCATAAATCGAGAAGGAAACATTGGGTATTATTTCCCCAATCACCAAATTTAATCGTTTATTCATCGAATAAATTTTGTGTTGCAAACTGACCATAAGCCACTGCTAACGATTTATGGGTAAAAAAGGGATTAACAATGCATACTGCAAACAAACAGCAGAGATGGGGGACCATTCTACCCAATTACCATTATAGAATGGAGTTTCTCCAATCGTCAAAAATTAGTCATATTGACGGATTATCCAGATTTACCCCACAGTAATTGCCTCCCTACTAACTGAGGTAGAAGTAAAAAATACATTGTGTAACGCCATGCGGGGAGTCACTAAAGTGAGCAAATGATCCCCCAGTTGATCTTCCGTTTTGATTCCAGTCTCTGTTATGCGTAATGTCTGTGACTTTGGTGCCAATATCTTCATTCCGAGACGGGTGGGAACTGTTCTTTTACAAACACCGCATACTTTTAGTTTTTCATTTTTTATATTTTATTGAAGTCGCCCCGAACAGGACATGTTGCCACTTGATGCAAAGCGCTAAACAGAACGAAATATAATTATCGCAAAGACAGGGTATTCCTATTGATATTAGTCTTTAAAAGACTGAGGCTATAGGTAGGAGGAAAACAGTCAGTAGGAAGAGAGTTCCACAAGCCAGCAGTTCTTGAAAAGAAGCTACTCGAATAGGAAGGTGTATTGTAACGACATACAATACAACATGTAGGGTTATTTAGACACTACAATATTTCGGTACAATACAACATGTAGGGTTATTTAGACACTACAATATTTCGGTACAATACAACATGTAGGGTTATTTAGACACTACAATATTTCGGTACAATACAACATGTAGAGTTATTTAGACACTACAATATTTCGGTACAATACAACATGTAGAGTTATTTAGACACTACAATATTTCGGTACAATACAACATGTAGGGTTATTTAGACACTACAATATTTCGGTACAATACAACATGTAGGGTTATTTAGACACTACAATATTTCGGTACAATACAACATGTAGGGTTATTTAGATACTACAATATTTCGATACAATACAACATGTAGGGTTATTTAGACACTACAATATTTCGGTACAATACAACATGTAGGGTTATTTAGACACTACAATATTTCGGTACAATACAACATGTAGGGTTATTTAGACACTACAATATTTCGGTACAATACAACATGTAGGGTTATTTAGACACTACAATATTTCGGTACAATACAACATGTAGGGTTATTTAGACACTACAATATTTCGGTACAATACAACATGTAGGGTTATTTAGACACTACAATATTTCGATACAATACAACATGTAGGGTTATTTAGACACTACAATATTTCGATACAATACAACATGTAGGGTTATTTAGACACTACAATATTTCGGTACAATACAACATGTAGGGTTATTTAGACACTACAATATTTCGGTACAATACAACATGAAGGGTTATTTAGACACTACACTATTTCGGTACAATACAACATATAAGATTATTTATCTGCTGAGGTTTAAAACTCTCTCCTTTAACTGCTGATTTCTGTCAACTGGTTGGGTAGAAAGTTACAAACGGCTTATTAATGCCACGTGACGTTACAAAACGCAACACCAGGTCGCATTACCATTTACAATTGAAAAGTAATCTAGTGTTCAATAACCAATCAGAACGCCCCCCCCCCCGCGCACGATATATCAAAACAAGTCTGGGAGCCTCTCGACGTACATAAAAGAAAAACAAACAGAAACGCTAACCAAAGGTTTAGTTTCGAGGAGTTGCAATCAAACGACGCAAGTAGCAAGATTTGAGATAACCAACGTCATTACGGGCATATATGATCCTATTGCAAGGGTTAGACACGCACAAACACACACACACACACACACACACACACACACACACACACACACACACACACACACACACACTAATTAACATTAAAAGAAAATGGCGAATCTTTGCAATTAATAAAAAAAATATATAAATCCCAATTAATGTTGTTTCGTTCTTTCTGCTTCCAACTTCAGTTTAAAACTGCGTTGTACACGAATAAGCTAAAATGCCGCTTAATGGTGACAAAATAATATTTTGAGTGTGACGATATGCTGTCGTGTAGGGAAGAACAGTGAGTCCGGCTGCCCTGAGTGTCGCATATGTTCTGACTAGTTGTTCGGTTAATAGTTCTGCGTCCACGTTATTAATTTTAGATTCGCAAAACTGAGATATTGGCACCGCTGATTTGAAGTTAGGGGGGGGCGTCTTTTGGTATTACTTCGCACCTTTATCAGGGTATCTTAGTCACATGGTAATAAATAGGATGAGGTTGCGAGCTGAAAGGAATGACTAAAACATGAAGACAACAATACATTTTTTTCTTAAAAAATATAATTTATTTTTTATACCAATCACAGCTGTTGAATCAGTTTCATTAGCCAAATGTTGCTACATTATTCTTGTGTCTTTCGGAACCGGCTGTCAACTGCAAACTAAATTCTAAGCTTCATAGGTGTGCACAACCATGTGTCCACCTTCTCGACGATCGTCGACTCCAACACTTGTGTGTCGTGGTTTTCTTCATTCTCCATCTTCTGTTCTGGCCGTGTCGTCTTTTGCTCTGACGACCACCGAGGATACGAGCACTGGCTTATAATTATACAAATACAAAATCAACGCAGACTCACGAGAAAGAATGTGTATAAATCAGTTGTGCTCTGGGTGTGTGTGTGATACCGTCGCGGAAAAGGACCTCCAAACGTTAGCATCCACATCTTAGTTAAGTTCCAGTATATTAGCTAAGACCAAACTGAGATAATTTGTCTGTCGAGGTCACTATTGTCGTTCGGTTGATCAGCGTATCTCATCGTTTGCTCTGCCTGCCTCCTCGCGTCTACCCCGATCTGCTCCGATCTGTTCACCTCTGCTCTCTGTTTAATTCTGATTCCTCAATCTCTTAACTTACACCTGGAAATCCTAAACGTCTTTAGTCTTAGTCAATAGAAACTGACTACGTCCGCTCTCGCCCTCTCAGCCACTCCAAGCTGACTACTCATCTTACTTCCGATCGCCTTTGTGCGGCTTGGTAAATTATTTCCTCACATTGTCCGGCTTCTTGGCTCGGGGGCGTCCATAGTACACAGGGACCCATCACTCAAAAATACCATTCCTCATCCCCTGACGTTCAAGCACAAGCAAACTGTTTCAACCTTTCAAAGTTTGTACAGCAAGCCGTCGTTAACTGTCAACTCGTCGACGTAGGCGGCTCACCTCTTTGATCGACGTGCACTTCGCAACTTCGCGATTATTTCAGAACAGGGTCGACGTTTCTTGCAAACGAAAAACTCATTGTGTCACATGATTGCAAGAAGAATTAACTCATGCTTTATTTGTTTATATTGTTATTTTCCCATTATAATTTAGGGCCATGGTGCAATCTGTCGTGCTCTACGACTCGACAGCTTGGACACTGGCGAAACAGCAAGAAGTTTCATTTGGTTGAAATTACACAAGGATATTACGAGTTGTATTGGATATCAGCTGGAGGACCCCTGCCTAATAAACCGGTATTGTCCGGGCCTTCGAGTCTGAATTTACGCCGGTCTATCGGTTGTCCGTCCTGTACAGTTTTAGGAGGTGCATCCTCCCAGGCTCTGCCTTCTCACCCTTTGAGAGGGGGTTAGTTTATTGCTAATTGCCTGAGGCGCCCCTACCGGGGAATGCCGACGGGGTTGCCCAGGCAATTTTTAAACAGCCAGAGTGCTCAAATTCTCGAGCGCTGTTTTTTTCCCACTTTCTCGACCTTGTGTCACATCTTACCTTGTGGGAGGAAGATAAATAGAATCAGCTGGAGGAAACAAGAAAAGCCTATATGGACACCTGCCTCCTACCACAGTCTCACTAAGAGAGAGAGAGAGAGAGAGAGAGAGAGAGAGAGAGAGAGAGAGAGAGAGAGAGATAGAGGGCTTAGCTTGATGTGCTCCTCCTAAAGAAGTAGTCAGAACTTGTGAGTGACACCCTCTTATGAAATCTATTGCGCGGCCGAAATATCTCATGTCACCTACATTAACTAACTTATAGAAGACTCTGGATGCCATCTGGAGGACCTGTCGACAACAACGCCTGACAGAGATCATTGGAAAGAACAAATCTCACTGATTGATTGATTGATATTTTTTATTTCATTTTATATATGTTATGAATTTATTAAATTATGTGAATATATTAAACCGTACCAGGTTCTTTTTTTAATTGTTACTATTTATTCATCCCTAACAAGGCATATTTCCACTGAGACGTAAGGGGCTACTATGGTTAAGCCCCAAATTTATAGGAGGCATTGTAAGTGGACAGAACGATGTTTGTTTAAATTTCATTTAACTTTCTGCATACTGGTACAGTCGGGGAAACAGGTAGCAGGGAGGGAATTCCAAAGCCAAGCGATTAGAAGAAATAAACTATTAGAGTAGAAAGTTTTCCGGCATCTAGGGGCATCTACAGTGAAGGGGTGGGATTGTGCTGCTAGTTGGGGTTGTCGGAGGTGTTTACGTTGAGGGGGGTACACGTGCAGTAAGTTCATCGGAACACACCCCGTGGAAGTACTTGTAAAATAGCACAGGGATGCAACATTGCGACGATGGGATAGAGTCTGGAGCTTGGTAGACAGTGCAGGCCATATTAGGTTAGAGACTCTTTTTTATATCCTGTCCATGAGTGAGAGATTAGTGGTCAGTGCACCAGCGCATACGTGGCAACAATACCCCATGCATACGCAAATGGTTGGTTTATAAAGATATAAGATACAAGCAAGTATGAGAAGTTTTCTTACTCGGTAGAGGGAGCTCACTTTCTTTGCAGCAGACTTGGCAGTATTTTCTATGTATTAATTCCAATTGATGTTACCGGTGAATGTTAGACCAATCAGCTTGGACGTTGGATTCTCGGGAAATGTGCTATCAGCTATGTCAATCGGTGGTTTGAAAGGTTTCTTATAATTGTTAAAGGTTACAGCATTACGTACATGAGGAGGTCGAGGCAGACTAAGGGTTTCAAATATTATGTTGCTTGTGGACCCCATGAGAGCTATTTTATCACCTGTGGACCCCATATATGCATATATAATTTTAAAAATCAAATATTTGTTTCTAAGTTTGTAAAAACTAACAATGAATCAAATTCATTATATTTATTTCATAAAATACAAATACAAATATTGAAAATTTTAACAAACACACATACATCTAGTAAAGGCAACTAAATAAATAGACATCTTTCGTTGGCCCCTTAAAGTATATGTTGACCCCTAGGGGTCCATGTGGACCATGATTGGGAATTCCTGATGTAAACGAAGGAATTTAACTTTTTTTTGTTACTAACGAGTCATTGCTAATCAAGGCTCCAAAGCCACTGAAGGATAAGGGTTAATGGTGGATTGTGAGACAACCATCTTGAGGATTGCAGTCCATCGTTGAATCTGGGCAGAATTTGATTACTTAAGATGATGGCTCAACAAGAATTTGATAACATTGAACTTAAAAACAACCATGCTGTAGTCAGCTGGGAAGTGGCCCCGTGGTATTGCATTCCACAGACAGGAAGTTCTTGGAAAAGAAGTCTACTCATAGAAGTTTTGTTTAGCTCCCGGTACAGAGAGAAAGAGAGAGAGTGAGAGAGAGAGAGAGAGAGAGAGAGAGAGAGAGAGAGAGAGAGAGAGAGAGAGAAAGGGGAATTGATTTTACAGTGGCTGTAGCTAGACGTGTTTTCCCTGTGAATGTTTTATTATTACTTTCCTTAACTTCACTATTTTATCAACTTTGAAAAAAACGTTGCATCTTATTTCTATTTTGAATTAATTGAATTTTATAAATAAATGTTTTTGTGCAATTTACTGCTTGTCTAAATCAGTTGAAGAGGTTTTCACTTCAGCTTTTCTTTACACTTTGTAAATTTAAGGCGACATTTTAAGCGCGTCGCTATGACGTAATTGTGACGTCATTCGTTATAAAAGGCTTGTCTTCTATTCATTAAGGGTCGATTAATTATAAATATGGTTGAACATACATTTTTTGTGAATGCTATTTTTTCACGCCTGAAAGTCGCTGTTTATATCTTTGGATAAACAATGTAATCTATTTTTAACTTTGGACAGCCAAGTCATTTCGAACCATTGAATCTATCTATCTATCTATCTATCTATCTATCTATCTATCTATCTATCTATCTATCTATCTATCTATCTCAGTCTATTCATCTATCTATCTCAGTCTATCTATCTATCTCAGTCTATCTATCTATCTATCTATCTATCTATCTATCTATCTATCTATCTATCTATCTATCTATCAATCTCAGTCTATTCATCTATCTATCTCAGTCTATCTACATCAGTCTATCTATCTATCTATCTATCTATCTATCTATCTATCTATCTATCTATCTATCTATCTATCTATACGACTTTAGTTATATCTATCTTTTGATCTATCTCATTCTATTCAAACTTATCTAATCCAGTCTATTCATATCTATCGATCTCAGTTTTCACATTAATGACATCAGCAAAAGGATGAATCCACTTTTCTTATGTGGATTTTAATTAATATATTAATATTTAAAATACTCTACGTTATTTATAGCTATCAATTAATTCCAGGCAGATTCCAGCTACAAAGACGACAACAATATGACTCTACATTGGAGTCAAAATGAAGCCACGAAGACGCAACAACGGAACAAATATCCCAACTAGCAAACTTTCTATACTACTATATTAATTCAAAACAATTCGTTCATGACGCGTTTTGCTTTGTGGAGTATCATTATTTGTCCAACGTGATCGGGAAAATTATGATATTTGGTAATTTAAAATAGTTCCCGAATTCTGCCTCCACGATCTACTCGTCAATGAGGCAGTGGAATAATATGTACTTCTTCCAGCCGATTGGAGAACATCAGGTCATATCACAGCTGATGACGTTCTTTCATCTCATCTCAAACAAGTGATTCAAAGTTGCGTAAATTACAGTGTTTGTAAAGAACCCGAAAAATACGAATGTGTCTCTCTATTCACTCACTCGTGGGAAACCCGAGAAAAAAAAAACAGAAATCAATTTCCATTATCGCCAGCCGCCATAAAACAGATGCCAACTTATATTTTTCTTCCTTTAGATATAGGCATCGGTTTGTTGCAACAATGGGCACCACATATATCATAATTCGGCACTCGGGTAATTATTTTTATATCCTGGAAACATTTGTTCCTGGCTAAACCAGGTGACTTCGGTGGTCTCATGTCGACATTTCACAGATGGCTTTTACGGTCCTAGAACTAATCGTGGCAGCTTACACGCATTAATGAGCTATGCCCACAGACAGATATGTACGAGAGGCATAAGGAAGATAACCATTATCAGAATTTTCCTTGGTGTTTTAAAATAAAATTAAAACCCTGCTAAGTTTTTCACAATCTTCCGTTTATATGTGTAAATACTATTTTGTCT
Source organism: Sepiola atlantica (assembly GCA_963556195.1). NCBI lineage: Eukaryota > Metazoa > Mollusca > Cephalopoda > Sepiida > Sepiolidae > Sepiola > Sepiola atlantica. The sequence goes on from OY744516.1 coordinate 150,411,677, forward strand.
CATTTGTATTTTAACTATTATTTTCTGTTTGTATATTTTAATTAATTCGCTTATTAATTAAGAATGCAATGCATCATCCAGTCCCATTATTTAATTTCCCTGATGATCAGCCAAGCAAGTACCTGCTTGGTAGTTAAACACGTGTAGGAAAAAACATTTAATTTGAATAAATAATATTTGTAAGAAAAATCTTTAATGGTGATCATTGGTGTCCTGAAAGGAATACTTTGGTAAGCCTTAATAAAATCGCATATATATATATATATATATATATATATATATATATATATATATATATATATATATATATATATATATATATATATATATATAGTAAGCTATGAAAATATATTTATGCCAATTAAGCTACACAGAGGCTCCCGCGTTTCATCCCCGGGGGCAATCTTGAGTTATTTTTACCGGGTGTTTTTATATACCCGGCTAGCTAGTGTTACTTCCTATATATAGGAAGTAACACTAACCAGACATTTGTTCGTGGGAAGCCCAACGTTTGGCTGAGAGAACAACAAAGAATCTGATTGTTTAACTAGCTAGCCGGGTATATAAAAACACCCGGCAAAAATAACTCCATGCATTTTAGTCTGAAGATTGCCCCTGGAGATGAAACGCGGAAGCCTCTGTGTAGCTTAATTGCCATAAATATATTTTCATAGCTTACTACCTACTTACGTATCGAGCACTGTTGAAGTAAATACTGAAAATTGATGCATAAAAAATTATATATCCTTATAAAATTTTATGTGGATACATGAAATAGTAATATATATATATATATATATAAATATATAATGATTTTAAACTTCTCACAAACTGATCAGAGACGGGCCAAGACAGCGGATATTACGCACACATATGACTCAATATTTTTTTCAGATAGAGCTCTATAACAATAACGAATAATAATTAATGACAAATAATAAGAAAGCGTGTACACGCATATATCTATCTATCTATCTATCTATCTATCTATCTATCTATCTATCTATCTATCTATCTATCTCTCTCTCTCTCTCTCTCTCTCTCTCTATATATATATATATATATTATCTGAAGATGGCCGCATGAGGCTTGAAACGCGTTATAAAATCACAAAATTATAAAATTATAAAATAATAAAATAACAAACAATGGTTCAAACAAGTTTTTATACAAATGTTGGTAGCCTCACTTTTTTAAATATATATATATATATATATATATATATATATATATATATTAGTAAAATAAAATGGGTCGTTCAGTTTTAAAGCATTGGTGGGTCAGTATTATAAATTGAAAATATAAGCCATTATCAATGCAAGATTAATTTATTTAATTTTTTTAACTTTAATCCTATTAATTTCGGAATAAGGTTTCATCATCAGAGTTGACCAGTATTGTGTCATTTTTGTTCTTTTTCATAAAAAACACAAAAACAAAAATAAACGAACTTTTTTTATTCTGCTTTTCTGATGAAATATCCTTGTTATGATGTATCCACGCCGATGTCGTTTGCGGTTATGAATTCAAATTCCGGTTGTCGAACGAAGAGAGCATTGGCGTGCTCGTAGTTTAGTAAAATAAAATGGGTCGTTCAGTTTTAGAGTATTGCTGGGTCAGTATTATAAATTGAAAATATAGCCATTTATATATATATATATATATATATATATATATATATATATATATATATATATATATATATATATATATATAAAGTGAATACCAGAACCACAGCATTAATTGTTCTGAAATTTGAGAAAGAGATTATATGCCTAACGTAGAGTATATATTTATGGTTAAGTTTATATAAAAAATATTTGAAAATCAAAATATATAAATAGTCGTTTGCATAAGGAAACACTCTACATCAATATTTTCGTATTTTTAAGATCAGGATGTTTTTTATTCAACACATTTTAAATAATGAAGCCACTTAATTAAAACAGAAACTCGTGTTCAATTTTACACGGAATCGTTCACAATAGGCATTTAGCTTCAGGAATTTTGGCTTTCAGGCTAAGCTGTGTGACACTATCGTGGACCGGGTATGCACCTCTGTGTCGAACCTTTGTTTGAAGCACCATTGTGAAAATATATACGTCGGTTATGGAGGGTAAGCCGAGGAGTCGCATTCGTTCTGACCAGTGTCTCAGTCAATAGCTTTTCACCCACACTTTTAATTTAGATCCACAAAACTGTTATATTGACGCCGCTAGTCTGGAACGTTGTCGGAGTAAATGTTTTCTGAACTTCAGGAGCGAAAATGGATGAGTCTGCAAGATAAAAGGATGAACTAAACAAGCACTGAACGACACATTTGTGTCTTAGAAAAAATATAATTTATTTTTTAAATTCCATTTTATCTGCGCTGGTACATGATTTACTCGCAACCCAGTCAGACTTCTGTGGCATCTCTTATTCGGTAGCAACCGCAAAACTGAATTCCCTCAAAGAAAGAAAAGCTGTCATTCAAAAGACAACCTTTCCCATCCACTCCATCAAGCACAAGTTGGGGTTTTCAACCTTTCAAATTTTGTACGAGCCGGAAACGCTATCAACACGTCAAGCTTAGCGTGCACACTCGTGTTAACCTCAACGTACTTGATGACAACTGGACTTTTAAACACAAGATCGAAAATTTTGACTTAAAGTTACCACCAAGCGTAACCATTAATTGATTTTGAGAACACTACTTGAGCGATATTTCGATATCTAGCAAACAGGTTGCAATTTTGATTAATTATTACACCAATCAATTAACAATTAATTAATTGCTTTAATTAATTATATAGAAGTATCAACGTATGCATTTGAATAAATGAATATTCATTTAAACGTCGTAATTGGTCTTTTACAAAAGTTTAACGTAATCAGAAAAAAACAACAACACAAAAATGCATGATTAAGTTAAAAGAATTGATGACATTATTAAAAGAATTGATGACATTATTAAAAGAATTGATGACATTACTACATTTTATTAAATTACTAGCTGGCTTTGCCGGCTCGCTATCGCTTCGAAAAGTTCGATACTTAAAATACTGGAAATAATAATTTATAATAATAAACATTTCATTCATAACTTTGTTATAAACATGAGACAAAAACTTCGCATTTATTCATATAAATAGAATAACATTTTGGTTATTTTGCTACAGATTTATTTATCTTGTAAATGAGACCATAACAAATGAAAAAAAAGAAGAAATCAGCTCATCGGAACGATCATGTGTCTCACACACATGATCGTTCTTTAAAAATTAATTGGCGTCTAGAGAGGAGGGAATAGAGGGAGTGAGTGAGAGAGGAAGGAGAGAGTGAGAGTGACGCCCAATTTTTTTTTAAACTCCTCAACGAGAGAGAGAGAGAGAGAGAGAGAGAGAGAGAGAGAGAGAGAGAGAGAGAGAAGGAGCGAGAGCAATCTTATGCCTCATCAGTAACTTTTGTTTCTAGCTAAGATATATAAGTTGTATTTAAATTATCTCCCTTAAAAATTATTGAGCATATTTAAAGAAGGGTTTTCGTATTTTATCGTTTTTTTTTTTATTATATCACCTAAATTAATTACTTTTAGTATCGACGAAACTATTGCATATATACAGGTAAAATAGGACAATAAGATTACAAATGAATAACCTCTAAAATTAATTATCATAGAACATAGTTATGCCAATTAGGCATTCAAATAGTTGTCTTTGGATCTTTCGTCTGTACTATATTGCAAAGTATTATGTTCCATTATTGATTTAAATAACAGTAATTCAATTTGATGATAATATGAAAGTGATAAATGAAAATAAAGCTTATATTTATTTTCTTAGTATTATGTAATAAAGTACGGGTATTCTTAAGATGAATCCATTCAATCTTCGCTTTTTAAATCTGATGTGTGATCTGCGGACGGACGAACGGACGAACGGACGAACGGACAAAGCCTCGTAGAGAGATGCGCGGACGTATCTAATACATTACTTACTTTTTTTTCTAAAGAGATGTATTTATGCACCTAAAAATTAAATCAGTTTTACGATGAAAATGGTATTTCCAACATCGAAAATGATGGAGAACTGCTGCCACATTAGGTGGGGGGGGGGGCACTCACAGCACCCTTCCTTACGTTGACAGAATAGAAAATCGACTTCCCAATCCAGCAGTGATGATCTCTTCTGTTCTTTCCCGCCCCTTTCTCGAAGAAAGAACGTTGCTAGTCTTTCTCTATTCTATCCCCATTTGAATAGAAGATGATTGACTGATCTTAAATCTCTGGTTCTTTCCTGTATGACAATAACAGTAAGAACTCGTGTCTTGCAACGACAACTGAAAAGAACTTTCCTTTCTATCTCCGTGTGTCTAGCACCAGGCAGAATTTCCACGATTAGAGTTTCTTTCTAAGAACCTCTCATCTGTGGAACACATTGCCACGGGAACGCTTCCATACAGACTATAACATGGCCGACTTCAAATCCAATCAGAAAATAATTGTCATAAACCGCGCTCATAGGTAATCAAATTTTGTTCATTGCATTCATCATTTTCAATCCTTTCATGAATTTCTTCATCATTAAACCGACAATCCATCCATCTCATTAATCCTTATCTCCGAGAGGTGACTCATTAGTATAAAACAACAATAAAAACAAAATAAAAATAAAAGTAAAACAAAAAAACAACAATTTAAAAGTGACAGACCAACCTGCAAACAGACAGACTAACGGACGGAACCTCTCACGGAGATGCATGGATTCCTCTAATAAACCACGCATTTATTTTCCCGCCGTCACTGCTTTTATTGAACCTGCGCGATGAGCATAAGGCGATCTCTCCGTAGCTATAGTGGCAAAGAGACTCTGGACTGCTAAATACCAGTCGAGGATTCGTCCTCAACAATCAGTCCGACGGGAACAGGGCCATTCCGTGGTCTTTTATATGTCGGGCTGAGGTATTGGTCCTGGGTAGTCCTAGGAGGTGCACCCTCCCAGGCCTTGCCTCCCATCTTTGGGGTGGAGTAAGTTTATTGCTTACTACCCGAGGCGCCTTGACCGGAGAATGCCGACGGAGCTACCCAGGAAATTTAAAAAAGGTCAGAGTGCTCCTTCTTTTGGCCTGACTCTCCCCACCTTCCGGCCTTGTGCCATATCTCTGTGGTGGGAAGGAAGGAAGTATCAGCGATGCAAATGCTATTTCAAACATGACCAACCGACGGGTAGAGCACTTTTATATAAATAGGTCATAAATGTTGTGTTTGGTTGGTCATGAGCAAAAACCTGTGTATCGACCTTTTCTTTATACTAATGGGCCATCGCTTATCAAGGCCCGGGGGCCACTCGAGGATAAGTGTTTAAAAAGATTTTCAGTTAAACGATGATCGCCACCACGAGAGGATTGGAAATAATCAGTGGAATGAACAGAAAATTACTTAAGAGGAATTGATTATCTAATAGGACGGCTCGACAAGTATTTGTTTGCATTAGCCTTGAAGACGACCATGTTGTAGTCGGTTGGGAAGCAATCACTTGGTATTTTGTTCTACAGGTGGGATGTTCTAGGAAAGAAACTTTGTTCATGAAAATTCCGTTTGATTTTTGGCAGAGAGAGAGAGAGAGAGAGAGAGAGAGAGAGAGAGAGGGAGAGAGAGAGGGAGAGAGAGGGAGAGAGAGAGAGAGAGAGAAATGCACGGACGCATTTAAAACATAATCAGAAATGCAATGGCTTTTTTAAAATATGACGTCAAACTTCAATTATGAAATATTTGCGCGTGAAGGACGCACATATTTGGTAGTAAATAAACTGTCTGACAAGTTGAGTATGTTCCGACCGAGAAAACTTGTGATATAAGGCATGGGAAAAGACAGTTAAATAAAATGGAAGAATTGAAAATGAAATGAAATAAAAATGGCGGCGGGTGTGGTATAACTTGCGTCAAAAGACAATGTCAGAAAGGAGAACGAAAGAAAATTAAAATGTCGCAAATTCTCCAGGCGTATGAAAGACCTTTATTTGTTATGTAAATTATATAGCATATATATAAAAATGCAAAAACATATGTAAAATTAATAATTGTTATTTTTTCTTAATAATTGAATACACATTTTAAAATGTCCTGATGACGTCAGAGAATGTGATTTACGCATGTCGACTGAGCGTGTGTGGCGAGTTACGTGCCACAGTTACGCTTTTAACTGTTTGATCGTCTCTTTTACCTCTTTTGTTTTCTTATTTACTTGGAACAGACAAACAAAGAAAAAAGGATGGGTGAGGGAAACATGGACAGTAGGCTTGGAGATTTGTTTAAGGTTCATGCACAAACAGGACTTATGACATTTGCACACATACTTCAACTATATACATATACTTATAGATATGTAGATACAATTGTTTATATATATATATATATAAATTAGGAATTTATAAATATATATATATATATATATATATATATATATATATATATATATATGCATATATATACATATATACATATATACATATATATATAAGTTAGGAATATATATATATATATATATATATAGTTATTTAAAAAATAAATATTTTTAATAAATAAATATTTTTAATGTCGATAGACATATAAATAAATTTGCTTCGTGTTTTTACACCCATCAGTATGACGTAGCCGGTCGGTCAATTCGAACCCCGGATCCAAGTATTATGAATCACGGCTTCTTACTGCCAGGCCGTCATGAGGATAACGCTTCGAAATTCGAGAGAAATACGCCTTGTAAACACAAGTTCTGAAATTCTAACTGGATTCCGATCTTTTAAAGGGAAACAACCTCGCAACGTGGCTAACTTTGAATCTTCAATACAATTTCTCTCAAAGGGCTCAACTTATTTAAGCGTAATAATTATTATCTAATAAATAAATATATTTTAATATGCATATACATATTTTAATATGCATATACATATATATGTTTTGTTTTCGTGCACACACCCACACACACACACACACACACACATATATTATATATATATATATATATATATATATATATATAATTAGCAGGGTTATCCGGTGTTGCCTGGGTTAGAGTGTGGGATAGAATCATATGCAACATCATATTAAGTAGTGTTTACTTTAACAGTAACCTTGGTGTTGTCAGCCAGATATCTTACCCACTGAGCTATTTAGATATATGTTAATACTATTAAACTAACGCTTATAAATAGATTAATTTAAGGGTCAGTTCAAGACGCAGGATTACTCCCATTATAAAAGGTAACGGTAAAGGTCGCATAGCCTGGACGCGCACGAGTGTCGTTGCCGACATCGCACACTGCCCATGGCCGTAGCGGTGGTGATTTGTTAAGAATCACCGTGTCTAGGGCACAGCATCTGGAAGGCGGAGCCCATCCCTCTCCTTCCGCTGTCTTGAACCTTCTCTGAGTTTTAGTCAGGTACCCATTTACTGCTGGGTGGACAGAGGGAGTTTTCAGACCCGAAAATTCGCATAGTGGGATCGAACCCGGGTCGTCCAAAGACAAGTGCTATAACCACTCGTCCACAGGCCCTCAACTATGTTCACATTTAAATTGTATGTGTGAATACACTTATATTTAAGGTACACTCGCTAGTATGTTTTCGTTGCAAACAGAGAGGTGTTCTCCTATAACGATAGATTTAGGTATATAGAGAGCAATACAGAGATAGATAGAGAGATAGATAGAGAGATAGATAGATAGATAGAGAGAGAGAGAGAGAGAGAGAGAAAGAGAGGCAAACATACATACATACATACATACAGACAGACAGACAGACAGACATACAGACAGACAGACAGACAGAGAGGCGTTATTTATTAAGTATACCAAAATTATTCACTTATATTTTATTATATAAAAAAAGGAAAAATATATTCTTTGATTTCATATCATTTTATTTGAAAAAAGGTCGGGGTGGTTGTTAAATCGAAACCTCACACTTAATGTTTTCAGTTTGATACTTCCCCAACTAAACAATTCAAACATTTGTTAAGTCGGTCTTCAAATAACACTTATAAGAAAAATCGGATAGACGTATTTGACGTATTTAGGGGGTTCTGCCGTGGCCACCGAGAGTTACTACAGGCCGGTTGGCTAGAAAATGACGTCACTGACTTCCGTGTCAAAACAAGGACCGTAGTAATAACAATAAGAAGGCATTTCGATTTCTCCATTCACTAAATAATCCATCAAAATTCAGGAAATCAACCAATTTTAATGAAATTTTCAGGATTTATTAATTAATGATCACGGAATATAATAAATCCATTACTTTATTATAAAGCTTGGTGCAAATGTATTATTTCTTGTAAACAAAAAACACCTTTACTAAAGTTATTCAAAATATCAAAACATGTTGACCATACGATATTGTAAATATTTAAAACAAAGCATTAGAAAACTTTAAAAATTGCATGTAAAAAAAAGAAAAGAAAAGAACCCGATTCGATTCATCTTGAAACTGATCTTTATCCAATATAAATTTAAAGAAAATAATAATTCACGATCAAATACTTCAAAAAACTGAATTATGAATTACCATTATTTAAACTTCTAACCCAATCAACCGTAAGTAATTCAGACTTTGAAATTTGTTTAAAAATTATACAAAAAAAAGTTCAATGTTAACTGTCTGTTTAATAATGGAATCACCAACTCCTATCTTGCTATTAAGAGATAGGTACGTGCAAAATCAAAGGCCGATCCCCAAAATGTAAAAACATTTGGTGCTTCTTGCTTAAAAGTCCGAAAAAAAGATTTCTTTGTCTTTTAATGTTTAAGAGGTAAATAAGGGGCAGTAACTCTTATCAACTGTTGTTATTACATGTAACGTAATTTACTGCCACATTCAATTAATTAGTAATAAATGAACAACAAAGTATACGTAAATAGAAAATTTAAGATTTTGAAAATTAATTAGTAATAAATGAACAACAAAGTATACATAAATGGAAAATTTAAGATTTTATTGAAAATTTACGCATTTATTTTGTTTATACTTGGGTTTTTTACTCGTGATGGCACAAGTCGCATGTTATGCCCACAATTACAGGTCTCTTCTCCAGAAATAAGTCCATGCGCTTGCAAAAAATCTATCTGTTTTGCTTTTTCTGAAGTAAAATATAGTACGTCTTCAAACTGGAACAATTTCAAATCCATGATTCCAGTTGAAGAGAATATCAGGCTTGATAGAAATTAACGATAAAGTCTGGCTCAAAATTACAATTAAGAGTTACTGCCCCTTATTTACCTCTTAAACATTAAAAGACAAAGAAATCTTTTTTTCGGACTTTTAAGCAAGAAGCACCAAACATTTTGACCCTCCCTTCACTTAAAAATTCACCAAAATTCAGGAAATCAACCAATTTTAATGAAATTTTCAATATTTATTAATAAACAAGCACAGGAAATATAGTGAAACATTTTTTTAAAATCTTAGTGAAAATATATTATTTTTAAAAAAATAAAATACACCTTTACTAAACGTATATTTTTATATATATATAAAAAAAATCCATGATTTTTTTAAAATGAAAATAAGATCTGTATATGTTTTAAATATTTTTTTTAAAAAACTATTTCGTATATATTACGGAAAATGCCCCTACACTCTTGTTAATAAAATCAGTATAACTCGAAGAATTAACGATATTATCATTGAATAAAGCATTGTTTAATTAATATTTTTTGTGAAAATTTTGATTAAATATGATGTTATTATTTCATTTATTTAATCTACAAAAGTAGAGAAAAGATAAACTATGCTACACTTAAGACATCGAAAAAAAGTAATAAAAAAAAATGGAACACTACTTTTTTATCAAATAATGAATAAGTAATTCAGACTTGATTTTTTATATAATTAAAACAAAATTCAAACTTACTACACTATATTTAGTCGGTGTAAACATTATTACGTGTATCCATATTTGCAGTAATTATTTCTCTTTTGGAAATCCAAACATATGCAGTAGGCATTTTAACTTTGTGAATTATGAAATGAAATTTTAAAAAGCGCGAAATTATTTTAAAATTGGTTGATTTCCTGAATTTTGATTCCATTATTAAACAAACACTTAACATTGAAAATTTTTTTTGTATAATTTTTAAACAAATTTCAAAGTCTGAATTACTTACGGTTGATTGGGTTAGAAGTTTAAATAATGGTAATTCATAATTCAGTTTTTTGCAGTATTTGATCGTGAATTATTATTTTCTTTAAATTTATATTGAATAAAGATCAATTTCAAGATGAATCGAATCGTGTTCTTTTCTTTTTTACATGCAATTTTTAAAGTTGTCTAATGCTTTGTTTTAAATATTTACAATATCGTATGGTCAACATGTTTTGATATTTTGAATAACTTTAGTAAAGGTGTTTTTTGTTTACAAGAAATAATACATTTGCACCAAGCTTTATAATAAAGTAATGGATTTATTATATTCCGTGATCATTAATTAATAAATCCTAAAAATTTCATTAAAATTGGTTGATTTCCTGAATTTTGATGGATTATTTAGTAAATGGAGAAGTCGAAATGCCTTCTTATTGTTATTACTACGGTCCTTGTTTTGACACGGAAGTCAGTGACGTCAGAGGGGGGCAGCAAGTTAGTTGCTTGGCCTGTAGTAACTCTCGGTGGCCACGGTTCTGCACGGCTGTCGTAATAACCCAAGCCAGTTCACTGAGTCGAGTTTTCCTGGTGACGTCATTGATAGTGGTTAGTAAGAACCACTATCAATGAAGACCGGAAGTACCGAAGGTGCTGAAGCGCATGCGTCCATCTTTTTTTCAGCAAGTCATCAGAGCGAGCAGACTGCCTCCTAATGATTATTCACTCACTTAGAAACCATTGTTAACCTATTCCTGATATTGTGACTTTATTCCCCTGCCAAGAACACGGCTACCATCCTAAGGATTTTCATTCGCTTGGAAATCATTGTTAACTTGTTCCTTTTTTCAAAGTATTTCCTTTTTATAGATGTCAAGCGCGAAAGAAAATAAGAAAATTACAACGTGACCGCCAACGATTAAGGCATTGCATTAAAGTTTGCTTTTCAAGTCTTTACAAAATAAATTAGAATGTTATTTCGGGATACAAAATACAATTTAATTAGTAATTAACTCATTTAAAGAATGAATGTGAAATCAGACAACTTATTTTTCAAAGAAAAATTTTCATGTTTTAAAAATTAAAAAAAATATTGCAAAACCATTTTATTTAGTATTAATTTAATGTTTGTTGTCTAGCCTACGCTAATTACACGAAATAATACATTTGCACTAAGATTTCTAATAAAGTAATAGGTTAATTATATTTTGTGATCGTTAATTAATAAATACTGAAAATTCTATAAAAATTGGTGGATTTCCTGAATTTTGATGAATTTTTAAGTGAAGGGAAAGGGTCAAAATGCCCATAATCTGACTGTTCGACAGATCTCGTTTGCTACTTTAGAGCTTGACGTTATTTTCCAGTGCACTGGCCTGGTTATTACGACGGCCGTGGTCCTGTCCCCATAAGTAACTTTTTATGTACAGAATTTTAGAAAAAAGTCTTAGCTTTCTTAATAAAACATCTAGAAAGTCAGGACTACTTGTAGTATGTTCCTAGGAAAATTTTACATTTGTATAAACCTTTCTATTTTATGGACACTCTGTCTTTCTGTAAACGGACAGTCACACACACAGACGCTCTCTTTTATTATATAGAAAATATAGATATATACATATCTCTCTCTCTCTCTCTCTCTCTCTCTATATATATATATATATATATATCAGGACCGGCGGGACAGTTATAAAAGTGGGGGGGCTCTCCTAAATAATGGGGGGGCGGTTAAACACATACATATATAACTTCATTATTGATGACCGTAAAGTGGGGGGAGCAAGTCGAAAAGTGTGTGTGTGTGTGGGGGGGGACTTGAGCCCCCCACATGCCCCCCCCCCCTCCCGGGTGCCGCCGTCCATGTATATATATATATATATATATATATATATTTATATATATAATATACGATATTACAATAAATATTATTAAATTCTTATCACCATACACATGTGTTTCATCTTTTTCTGCGAATCATCGGTGTGGAAGATGATTGCTCTATCGGTCAAACGATTCGTCATCCTCAAACCCAAGTCAACATTTTAACTTTTGTCTGAACGCCTAGAACCTCGCAACCAAATAAACCAACCACGTTGAAGTAAGAGAATTAAGATCGATTTATATTTAAGCAAGCGGAATATTCAATGTGGAGGCAGACAGACAGACAAACGTAGAGGCGTTACGCACTAAATATACACAAAATTCTGCACTTACATTTTATTATATTAAAAAGAGGAAAAATATATTCTTTGATTTCATTTAATTTTATTTAACAAAATCGAACACTCAATTTTTTCAGTCTACTACTTTCCCAACTAAACAATTCAGACATTTAAGTCGATTTAAAAAAAACCCCTCAGATATACGTATTTGAAGTTTTAAGGGGGTTCTGTCCCCGAGTCACTTATAGGTGGAGGCACGCAGAGAGTAACGTAGAGATTTGGGACCACTTACATTGTCTTCCGCGGAGAATTTTATACATATAATATAAATTTCATCAAAATAATATATATTTGAAGTGTTAAGGAAGTTTCGACCCCATAATTCGTTTAGGTTAGGAGGACACAAATAGCTTTGTGACCACTTCCATTGTCTTCCTCAGAAAATTTTATACATAGGATTTAAATTTTATAAAAATAGGACATGTTTGAAGTTTTATGGGGCTGTACTTAGAGATTCTGGAACACTTCCATTGTCTTCCTCGATAAATTTCACATGAGAATACACTTTTAGATTTTATGTAGATTCTCTAACATTTCTCTCTATAGGGAACACACAAACATCACATACATACACATATATGTTGAGTATATATATATATATATATATATATATATATATATATATATATATATATATATATATATATATATTCACTTTTTTGTTTCATTTTACTTCAGTCGAAGTTCTCGGAAATCAAGAGGCCCCTTCCTGGGGCGAACACTTGATCTAATTATGAGATACATAGGTATTCGAATATTCCATTAATTTTTTCCATTACATGTCAAACGTTTAGTTAGTAAAGAAGTTAAGAATATTAATTTCCCTCTCCCCAATTGACCTGTGGACTATGTTATAGTATATCTTTCTTGTGGTTTCTTGGTCTTACCGGATTCCAGGACAAGAATTCATCCAGTCTGGTTAAATATCCAGCTAAGTGCTGTTACTTGAGGTAACCTTACTTGGAAAAAGCGCACCATTCTTCGTATGAGCCAGTGTATAGCCGTGTCGAGAGGATCATATTTGGGCTTCGAATCTATGTTATTTTGAATATTTGGTCAGGGTTTATTGTTGGAGTAAGTATCTACATGCCAGGTTGTCTTGACAAACCCTGGTACAGATAGAACGAAGACACTTGGTAATTTGTGATAGAAAATGGAAATAATATTTTCCACATATATATATATATATATATATATATATATATATATATATATATATATATATATATTAGTATTTCATGTATCCACATAAAATTTTATAAGGAGATATAATTTTTTATGTTTCAATTTTCAGTATTTACTTCAACAGTGCTCGATACGTAAGTAGAGCTAGGTAGTAAGCTATGAAAATATATTTATGGCAATTAAGCTATACAGAGGCTCCCACGTTTCATTCCCGGGGGGAATCTTCAGGCTAAAACGCTGAAGATTCCCCCCGGGATGAAACGTGAGAGCCTCCGTGTAACTTAATTGCCATAAATATATTTTCATAGCTTACTACATATATATATATATATATATATATATATATATATATATATATATATATATATATATATATATATATATATATTCTATGCGCAGGATAATCTCCTAAACTAATATACGGATCATGATGAATTTTGGAATATATATTTCAGACAACACGCAAGTAACATGGGCACATTATTTTTCTTTGTAAACTTTAATATTTAGATGGTGCATGTATATAAAGTTAGGTATGTGTATATGTTTATTTATATATTTCGTTGTACAGGATTAACTCTCAAACTAATGAACTGCTCATTATGAATTTTGGAATACAGCAGCTAGCCATCAGGGGTTCACATGTAAGCTATATATATATGTATATATATATATATATATATATATATATATATATATATATATATATATATATATATATATATATATATATAAATTTAGTTTTATGCAAAGGGGGTGGAAGATTTTCTGAAAGTTTACATAAGGTATTAGACATCAATTAATCATTATTAGAGTATTTAAAATAGTGTTTAGGGGCCATAATATGGGCGCAACCTCTCATTTGAAAAAATCAAATATATCAGATTCGAGATCAATTAAGTAAGAATCACTGAATTTCAATTTCTTCTTAAGACCTCTTAATTCTAATTCCAGTTTTGATCCAAATGCATCACCTGATTTTATTTCTAGAAAAATGTATTAAATTTAACGCTTAAACTTAAGGGGTCTTTTATTGTTTTGGCATAAGGGTCCCTATTTAATTTCCTCCCCAAAAGCGCAAAGTTAGACATAATGTCGTTTTTTTTATGTGGGGATATCATGCTCATAAAAAGGGGCACTCTGGATGTGACAAAATAAAAGTTGCTTCATTCAAGAAGGATCTTATCTTCCTCCGGCCGAAAACAGAACAGATACTACATTTTGATCTCAGTCCGAAGACCAGGAAGTGGGAGAATCGATATACCATACAATAGGCATGAAATAACCCAAAACGGGTTGATATGCCTTAAACAATACAAACCAGCTAAAAGTACACAAAGTCTGATTTTCAATGTCGCCTTTCTGCTTCAATACTATCCGGCCACGCCACTGTATCTAATTAATCCTACCCTACTTAGATCAGTGTGTTAATCTAAATCCTTTAAAATACGCCCGGCGAGACAATTAATTGCAGTAGAGGTTGTGGGGAAGGATTCGTAACACTTGATCCCTATTTTAAACAAAGCAAGAAATCTGAGGTCCCATCACTTGACGAACAAGACGCGGTATGGTCTGACTATCAAGACTATCTCTCATACAACTGATCCCTCCTTTTCTTTTAAGGCATTTTATTGAATCACTCGTATGATTTTTGCTAATCTTCTTCTTCTTCTTCTTCTTCTTCTTCTTCTTCTTCTTCTTCTTCTTCTTCTTTTTCTTCTCTTTCGTTTCCACTTCAGATGCGGGTTGTACTTTGGCCATGGCGACGCGAAGTGACTTTCTCCATAGAATCTCCTGGTAATTGTGAATGCGAAGTGGACAAACCCCTTCTGTCTCACCTAACAAAATAAAATTTACTTTATATTAGTGATGAGAACGTTTCAATATTTTTCCCGATTCCGATATAATTATCGATTCTGTTCTAAATTCTCGATTCCGATACAATTACCGATTCCGATTCTGACTTTTAAAATCTTTAAATATTTAGCTACAGAGATATTTTTGGTTTTTAAAGTTTTGGATTACCGTAAAACCCCATGCAATATGTGCATAGATGTTCGCAAGCGTAAAAAATACACTTGTGTTTTCTATAGATTTTACTTTTACTGGTAGTTTAAAATCAATAAATATTCACCATTTTATCATTCATACCAGCAATGGAAAATTAAAGTTTAAATAAAACAAACAAATAAAAACAATTAAAAGAATCGTTTTTCGCATCGGAAAAATAGGTATACATTTTTTTCGATTCCCGATTCCCGATTCCGATTCCGATTCCGATTCCGATTAATCGTCCCAACACTAATTTATACCAACTCCTTCAGCGGTGTCAGTACCTGCGTATGTCAGTTCTCATCTTTACCTACCTTCTATCGCTTTATGGCTAACACGAAGGAAAATATTTGTGAAATCTCGTGGAAAAAATAAACATAGTATTTGTACGAGAGAGTAAGTAATTGATGAATGTGTTTACGTATTATTTTTTTTTTTTATTGGTAACACATATTAGAAATTATGTTTTTAAGCAACAATCATTTGTTTTGACCTAATGCCGAATACCTTTTACGTTTTTTTTTGCGGATTATAGAAAAAAGGTCACTTAGTTTAAAAAAATATTTTTGTAATGTTTTTATGGCATCATGTTATATTAATTTTTTTAAATTTATAAAATACGCCTAGTTAAAAATCGTTTAGACTTACATGAGACTTTCTCACTTACTGTGTCTAATCAAGGCCAATGGAGGTAAATTGGTATTTGTCGGTTTTTTACCAGAGAAAGTATATATATTTGTTAATGACGGGTCTAATCACATCTAGAGGGTAGCCATTATTGACCAATGTATCGGTAGTTGTTCTTATTTCTTCGTCCAATTTGAATTTTAAACAAACCACGTGGGCTTATGTGTTAGGGTCCAAATTAAATTTAACTTTCGTTTGTCAGGGCAAAACGAATCCCAACTAGTATATAACCCCGTAAACGTAGGTTTACGGTAAATCGATGTAAGGTTACAGGTAGGGTTTTCGTTGCCAATACATCAAATAAACCCAAAGTGGAATTACATTCTCCTTCACAAGTGTATTTTAATGCGGGATGGATGTTATTTAGTAAGGAGAAAAATGTATTGACCTCTGTTTGGTTATTGAAGAGACAAAATATGTCGTCTACATCGCGAAAGTAGACTAACGGTTTCATGGGTCCAGATAATAATAAAAATATTCGCCATCACTGGTCCACGGCCTGAGCCCATCGAGACACCGTCTATTTGCCTATACATTGTATTAGTTTAAACTAAATTCCACAGATGTAGTGGCAAATTACATTAGCTCAACGAACATGCTCTCAGTAATGGAACGAGGCGTTAACTGGCTACAATATAAAAAAATCTGCAAATCAATCTATAGTTCACAAAATAGGGACACAAGTAAATAGGTTACTAATATCACACGAACACATACATGAATCAGTAACCTTAGACTGTTGAATGTTATTTGCAAAGGAAAATTAATATTTTAATACCTACGGCAGTATTCCAATACTGGCTGCAAAATTTCAAAGAACCATTTTGCAACATAATGTTGTGATGACCCCCACAAGGATTCGAACACTTGACCTTTGATTTCGAATCAACGCCTTTAACTACATGGCCACATGTACACGAAAGAGAAGGGAATTATCTTATTATTCATTCAACGAACATAGTAATCTTACTGGGGGTTTAGTAGTGCATCATGATAACATCCTTCCAGACATAACCTCCTTTTTTTTGAAGAGGGCTAGTGTAGTATTTGTTCTGTGGTCATGCTACCATCCTCCCAGTTATTACCTTATCCCTTAGAGGAGGGTAGTGTAGTATCTGAGCTGCTGCGATATCATCCTCCCAGGCATTACCTTTTTTTCTTTGAAGGGAGCTAGTGTAGTATCTGTTCTGTGGTCATGGTACCATCTTTGTAGGGATGACCTGATCCTTTTTTTGGGGGGGGGGAGGTGTAGTGTAGTATCTGTGCCGCTGCGATGGTACCAATCTTCCCAGGCATTACCTCCTCCTTTAGTGGAGGGTAGCGTATTATATGTTCATTCGTTGTATATGCTAGCAAAATTATGCGACGAGAGGGAGCGTATTCTTGCTAATATTGGTAAAGATTTAATTCATCCACCAACTTTTCTTTATTTTGTGATGCTTTTCCCGTTTGTGAGAGCTTTATTCTAATGCGACCGTTAAGTTTCTGGGAGATTAACGAGTAATGGTGATGACGATGATGAAAAAAAAAGGCTGTTAAGAAAACTTAAGTGGTACTACTGACACAGTGACCCAGCGGAAGTGGAAAGTTTAGCAATCACAGACGATGTGAGACCCGACACCTTCTTTAACGGCCAAGATGATGTGTCAACCAGTGAAACAACGTCCATCCTAGACTCAATAGTTGCATGAGAAAAAAAAGAAGCCAAGTGATACACTTAACAAACAGACACAGAGAGGTTGGTTTACTGTACGGTTTTACGGCATGTCAACCCTTGTTATGCCATTTTATGCCAAAACCGCACGTATGTTTGATATAGGAATGGTTTATAGATTAATGTGTTTTGTAGACGTGTATGTTGTTAACAAATAGTCTATAACTGCATAATCATATTGACACACCGGTTCTCGTTAGATCACCGAGATTAAGCGATGTTGAGCCTGGCCAGTATCAGATGGGTGACCATTTGGGAATACCAGGTGCTGTATGTAGGGGGGGGCGGCAAATACCTCCCTAAAAAGTAAATAAATAAATTATACAACCCTGGAGATGGATTTAGCAAGTAAATGAGTTAATCCACACATGTGTTGACACCAGGGAACAACCGATATATATATTAAAAAAACCCTTGGATCAGACAGCAAACTGGAGTAAACATCATCACTGCCATACGAACGGTTAAACATAGATGGTCACGTCACCTTTCGAGATATACAGACAACAGGTGGACACTTAGAACGACAGAATGGACGCCGAGCAAGGCGATCCATAATACAGGCCTTGCAAACATGCGACTGCGGTCCATGACTGGGGGCGGACATGTGAAGGCCAAAATTACTACTAAATAATAATTACAGAGAAAAGTTTTAGCAAGAAATTTCTGAGTAATGCCCAGTAATTAGAAACTATGCATATTATTAGTAAGAAGCAGCTTACAATAATTGATTTATTTTCATCTGAGGAAGACAATGGAAGTGGTTCCGAATCTGTAATTACTCTCTTAACCTAGGAATCTATAGAAGCCGAACTCCCTTTAAAGCTTCAAATATATCATATTTTGATTAAATTTATACCATATGTATGAATAATTCTCCGAATTTCCACGTTACTCTTTCTGTGTCGAATATTTATGTACCTCCACCTTAAAGTGACCCATGAGGACAAAACCCTCTTAAAAATTCAAATAAATATATTTGATTTTAATGAAATTTAAACTATAAGATACTAATGCAGAGAGTTTTGCAACATTTCAGCTTTTTCCGAATGTATTAGGAGTAAATGGGAACAGGAGAGAAGTACAAGAAAATTAATATGATGTTATGAGAATAGTGAGAAACTACATAGTAGTGATCCTCAATCAAACCCCATTGCTCGTAGCAGATACATTCAAAGTTATTACTCATTAAAAACGTCGATAGCGCTCAATACTACACATTAGTTTGTATTTTGGGCGAGAAGAAAAGAAACGGAGAAAAATTAAGAAAATTCGAAGGTTTAAAAACAAAACTGTAACGCTTATCTTAAACACTTAGTTAATGAACTTGGCTCTGAAGTTACCAATAGGTTGAAACATTAATACTGTCAATAGACCCCCCCCCCAAAAAAAAAACAACTTAAGTACTTGTAATACTTTTGAATATCGAATAACTTAGTGGACTTTTAATATTAAAGGCCTCATAGATTCTTTATTTTTAAGATTTTTTTATTTTACATAGATTCCATGAAATGTATTTATCAATTATTTATTGGCATTCCGTTCACCGCTACCCAGCCGCACAATCAGAGTATAACATTCACGTTCTTTCAATTATTCGGTTCTCGTGAGAACTTTCACAAAGTTACCCAAAAGGCTGTGACAAAAAAGAAGAAAAAAAATCAACAGTCAAGTTAGCATCGTTATAAATAATGTCATCTTTTGCGCCTATACACCGTGTGTCATAGACAAATATGTATTTAAGACACATAAATGAATAAGTAGCTTGATAACGAAAGGGCACTCAGAAAGATGAGCTGTTTTGAGTATTGTCTTTGATGGCATGTCCTTAAAAGCCATGTATGCACTTTCTGATTGCCCCTCACTCCTCAGAATTCGCGGTGATTTCTCAGGGCAAAGTCTAGTCTACAGATCACGCTGCCCTCTCCCACGATATGCGAACAGAATTCAAGGACAGAAATTCTTCTCTTCTTTTTCTACTTTTAAATCTTTTTTCCCCTTTTTAGTATTCTCTCTCTCTTACTCATACCTATATAATATGTCTATACGTCTACCTATATACTTCTTTAGTAATTGTTTCATTCTATCTTTTTAATGCAAGTGTTGCTTTTGTTGTGTGGGGTGCGTAGTGTATACACGCGAGCCAAGTGTGTTTCGTTTACTTTCATACTAACCCCTTTCGGAAAGGTATTAAACCATCTGCTCCTCCTAATTAAGCATAATATAGTAAGAGAATAATACACCACTCAATAAGTTCCGGACCTGACATATAGATGCCCCACTAATAAAACGTTCATATGATTTTTATAAAGTACTAACCTTCAAATGGTACGTGTCAAAATCTGAGCTCAATCAGATTATTAGTTTACAAATTACAGTTATTTAAGCTTTCTGATGATAAAAATAATGTTTTAGCAAACGAATGGCTTCATAAGTGTTATTCGGTCTCTGCTTTGTCGAAAGCAACAGTTAGGAGGTGGTATGCTGACTTTAAACGCGGTCGTACAGACACAAATGATGCCGCCAAAATTCAGCAGTTGCTACGGAAAATATTAGAAAAGTTCACAAACTCCTTTTGCTCATTCGTAAATTTCAGTTGCGTGAGATAGTAGAGGAGATGAAGCTATCAGCAGGCAGTGTAGTCACTATTTTGCATTAACATTTGTCAATCAGAAAGCTGTGTTCAAAGTGGATGCCGCATTGGCTCACAGTCGATCAGAAACAGCAACACGTCGACGATTCAGAGCATTGTTTGTAAGTGTTTCAACGCAACAAAAAGTTCTTGCGTTTATATGTGACACTGGATGAAACATTGATCTACCACTTCACTCAGGAGTTAAATCGGCAATCAGCTGAATGGACAACAGCAGGTTAAAGCCGCTCCTCAAAGCAAGACGCATTTTTTTCAGAGATAAAACGAGACTATTCTTAATTTTTCTTCATTTACGACATACGGTAATATTAAATTGATTTGAAACGTACAGTAATAATAAATTGATTTAAGACGTACGGTAATAATAAATTGATTTACAACATACGGTAATAATAAATTAATTCATGACATCCGATAATATCAAAAAGATTTACGCCATACCTTAATAATAAATTGATTTATGACACACCGTAATAATAAATTGATTTACAACACAAAGTAATAATAAATTGATTTACAACACAAAGTAATAATAAATTGATTTACAACACAAAGTAATAATAAATTGATTTACAACACAAAGTAATAATAAATTGATTTACAACACAAAGTAATAATAAATTGATTTACGACATACGGTATGGATCAAGTCTCAACTAATGATCTGGATGTGAGAGTATTGACACCAAACAAGAACCCACGTTGCCCTCTCCACTCTATCTAAAACCAAAATGACAATACAAAGAAACGGCAACAAACCTAAACCAGACATCCACCCAAAAGCATCCTCGTCTCCAGTCTTGAGGCTAACATTCACAAATATCCGGGGGCTTAGAACCAACACCAATAACGTAGAAACCTTTCTCCTAGTAAACTCACCGGGTATCCTAGCACTAACTGAAACAAACCTACACTCCTCAATATCCTCACACCATTTTGACATGACCGAATACCTCCCACTCTACCGTAAACACTCTGACAAATATATGCACAAGTTAAGAGTTTATGTTCGGAACATACTCCCCATGACTAGAGAAAATAGACTAGAATCAGATAACCAAGCCTACATGTGCTTTAAATTAACCTTACAGCACAGCGTTAGTTATATTTCTTATACCGTTCTCCTTCGACCAAGAACTGTACCCTGCTTAACCATGCCCCTGAAAGCATAGATACATAATTCTCACTTAACTCGTGCCCAAATACATGTATTTGAGAATTTCAATGTACATCACCGTGACTGGCTTGTATTCTCCAGCTATACAGACGCAGCTGGTAACTCCACGTATAGTTTCTCCATGGCGCACTCCCTCTCACAGATTGATCAGCAAGCCTCACTTCTCTACCTGCTCTTGACCTCACCGCCCGAGGCCTATGCGACGAATGCCCATAGACCACTCGGAAACGTTGATAATCTTGTGGTAATGATTTATATCACCCTAGAATCTCGTCCCAAAGCTGATGAGCCATTGCTCAAAACGACGAGATACTACAAACGGACTGATTGGGAATCCACCAGAGATCACATAAGAGACGCCCATGCAGTGAAACTTTTTCTGTTCCTGCTGATCAGTGCACAAATGATTCAAAGTAAGCATTGAAGCACATGTCCCCATGCGAAAATTCTACAGTAAGCCCCATTCTGAACAATGTTTCACATCGAACTGTGCAGCTGCTATTGCTCAGAAGCAACAATCACTCCGACAATTCAACCGCCATAAGTCAACTACAAATAGACAGAAACTTATAGTGTCAACAAATCATGTAAGGCTGTGATAGATGAAGGAAGGAGACGGTATAAAGAGATGACTAGAAAACGTATTGAGTTACAGAAACTCGTGGTACTCGTGATTTCTGGAAAATCTACAATAGTGTGGTGAACAATGGCCAATCAAGAATTACTCCGCTATCCAACCACAATGATATCGTTGGCATGGCAACTGATAAGGCTGAACTACTTGTCCAGTGTTTCGCCTTAAACTCCACTTTGGACTCCGTAAACCCTTCATTCCCAAATTTCTTATTGCTGACTGAAGCCACACTGGATGACGTGACCATCACCCCATCTCATCATAAAAAACCTTGACACCTCCAAAGAAATGCTCTGCTGAGCTGGCGCCTGTCCTCTCCAAACTCTACAACAAATGCCTTGACGAATTTGCTTCACTGATAGCTGGAAAATTACCTCTGTGGTACCAGTTTTCAAGAATTCTGGAGATAGAACTAACCCTCAGAAACATCACCCCGTCAGTCTACTTCCGCTCTTAGCTAAACTCTTTAAATCCTTAATCAATCTAGCGATAGTCCGTCAACTCGTTAATGCTAAACTTCTTTCTGACCATCAGTATGGATTTAGGCAAGAACGGTCTACTGCGGATATCCTAACGGTCATCTCTGGACAAGACAGGTGAAGCTAGAGCGGTAGCGTTTGATATATCCGAAGCCTTTGACAAAGTTTGGCATAACGGTCTTCTCATAAAAATTAATTTATATGATATTACTGGACCAATATTTAATATAATTAAATCCTTCCTATTCAAAAGAAAGATCCAGGTTGTCTTCGATAACCGTTAATCCAAACAACATGATATAAAGGAAGGTGTACACCAGGGATTGATCCATGGACATTTATTGTTCCTGATTTTCATAAACGGCCTCCCTTATGACATTGTGTCTTATATATATATATATATATATATATATATATATTTATATATATATTTATATATATATATATATATATATATATATATATATATATATATATATATATATATATATATATATATTTGCTGACGACGCCACGCTCTACTCTCGTCATGTGGATAAAACTGACGAGCACATATCCGAGGCAATGGCTAAAAGAAAGTGACCCCCAGTCTGTAGTGGAATAGGGTCATAAATTGATGGTAACATTTAATGCTGCTAAGACAAAGCTCCTTTTCTTCAACGCCCCCAAAAAACTCTTGCCATGACAAATAACACCTTACCTGAGCGTTTAACGGCTTAACATTCACAGGTAACATGAATTGGAACAAATACATAGATAACATTGCCAAGACTGCTGCAAAGAAGGTTGGCTCCTTCTACTGTGCTAGAAAACTTCTCACACCTAACAGTATCCTATATATCTACAAAGCCCATGCATTGAGTATTTTTGTCACATCTGGGCTGGTGCCCTAGTTTCTCCCTCTTAGACAAGACCCCAAAAAGGAGTCGTTAATCTAATAGGTCCTTCACTATCCACCAAGCTCCAGCCCCTGTACAATCGCCGCAATGTTACATCCTTGTGCTTGTTTTACAAGTACTTCAATGGAATGTGTTCCGATGAACTTGCTGCTCTGGTGGTCCATCGACGTAAATACACTCGACCAACTCGACAATCAGTTAAATCCTATCAATTCAGTATACTCCAATAGCACCTTTCATCAATCTGCCGACCGTTGGAACTCCATCCCTGCTTCATGTTTCACCAACTGTACTGACATGCAGAAATTTAAAACATCTAGCTGCACAACTTCCAATTTAGGATGACCCTCTCCAATGTTTACCCTAATTCTCATTAGCCCCTTAAGAAGAAGAAGAAGGAGAAGAAGAAGAAGAACAACAACAATAACAACAACACCAACATGATTTACGACACACCGTAATAATGACTTGATTCATGACATATCGTAATAATGAATTGATTTACGATGTACCGTAAAAGTAAAGTGATGCATTTTCCCTTTACATTTTACATTAAACTATATCAAGATTTTCAGTACAAAAATATGAGATTGGTGCAAGAATACACGAACGCTAGTATTTACCTACTTCCCACGTCAAGAAGATGTGACACAAGGTCGGAAGGTGAGGATTGAAAAGCCAGCGTACAAGAGGACATGCGCTCTGACCTACAACAATACCTGAGCAGCCCCGTCGGTATTCCGCAATGGCAATAAACTTACCCCTTCTCAAAGCGCAGGAAGGTAAAGCATGGGAATGTGGACCACCAAGACACTGTACAGAACCATACCTCAGTCCAACAGAACCAAGGCATGGTCCAGACTAGCTGTTGAGGACGAATCCTCGACTGATATAAATAGCGCTGCAAAAAATTAAATTTCGTTAATCAACAAGTTAATGTACTTGCATATCAAGGTGAAAATCATAGATTAATTTAAACATGAAAAATTAAATAAAACTATGATTGACCCCGACGTGATTTGAACACGCAACCTTCTGATCTGGAGTCAGACGCGCTACCGTTGCGCCACAGGGCCTGTTGATTATTTAATGTCCTCATGCTATTTTTATCAGAATTTATATTAGGATTGGTTTGGCCGAGTATTGATTAAGCTGCGTTAGTCCTTTGGCTTCTATTATTAGAGCGCCTTTCTCTTCCTGCTTATATGATTAGCCATACCTGAATATAAAGTTTTTCTTTCGTGAAGTAACTGATGGTTACTCATCGAGTCATATGGTAAAATTGCATTCATGGAGGAAGGAAGGTGCAGAAATCACATAGTTTTTAAAAACAAAATGTTTTCCTTCGTTCTTATCTCGTTATAAAAAAAAGAAAATCTCACTCCGATACAAATAAAAACGAATAGTTAAATTTTAAAAAATAAAATTTTAAAGTTTTCCATTTTCTTACCTCTGACATCGTCTATTTGGGCTTTCTGGCTAGAAGTAAAGCGTAGTATCTGTTCTGATACTACACTTCATCTTTTCTGGCCTCGGTCAGTAAAGGAGTAGTCCTTCTAGACTGGGGCAATTTTAATTTTTACCCCAATCCAAAGTGCTCCATTTTGGGGAGCTGTATTTTATTCACATCAAAAACAAACTTTGTGTCTAACTCTGCCCTCGTGAGGAGTTCAGTAAATAGGGATATCGGCCATTTTTCTGTCGACTTCCCAGTAACGGAAGCTTAAAAAAAATCATTAGCTTTATTGTGATATTAATGTGATAAATGTTCAACACTAACCCCAGCCCTAATCATAACTTCCTTTTGGCTAAGATCAAAGTGTAGTATCTGTTCCGATGGATACTGCACGCCTGTCCTGTGCAGTTCTAGAAGGTCCACCCTCCCAGGCTTTGCCTCCCCTCTTTGGGGAGGAGTAAGTTTATTGCTTACTGTCTGAGGCGCCCCTACCGGGGAATGCCGACGGGGCTGCCCAGGCAATTTTTAAATGGCCAGAGTGCTCACCTCTCGAGCGCTGGCTTTTCAAACCCCACTTTCTCGACCCGATCTTGGGTCACATCTTACTTGTGGGAGTAAGATAAAACTGGCCTTGTGCCTAACTCCTGGGGAGGAGTAAATAAAACCATAACTTAAAGACAATTTAGTCCTTCTACAAAACATCGATGTGAATATTTATTTATTTACTTCCTCTCCAGGAGGTTAGGCACAAGGTCAGTTTTATCTTACTCCCACAAGGTAAGATGTGACCCAAGGTCGGGTCGGGAAAGTGCGACTTGAAAAGCCAGCGCCCGAGAAGGTGAGCACTGTGGCCATTAAAAATTGCCTGGGCAGCCCCGTCGTCATTCCCTGGTAAGGCCGCCTCAGGCAGTAAGCAATAAGAGAGGAGGCAAAGCCTGGGAGTGTGGACCTCCTAGAACTGCACAGGACAAACCCACAGACCGGCGGAATCAAGCCCCGAAAGACAAGACGACACCGGTTTATAGGGTGCAGTATCCATCGGAACAGATACTACACTTTCTCCCTAGCCAAAAGGAATGTTTCAAATTGTTTTCGAGTGCGATTTACGGAACATACTGGAAATATCCCAAACAAGGTATTTACTCCACCTCAGGAGTTAGGCACAAGGCCAGTTTTATCCTACTCCCACAAGTAAGATGTGACCACAGATTGGGTCGAGAAAGTGGGGTTAAAAGCCAGCGCTCGAGAGGTGAGCACTCTGGCCATTTAAAAATTGCCTGGGCAGCCCCGTCGGCATTCCCCGGTAGGGGCGCCTCAGACAGTAAGCAATAAACTTACTCCTCCCCAAAGAGGGGAGGCGAAGCCTGGGAGGGTGGACCTCCTAGAACTGCACAGGACAATCCCATAGACCGGCGTAAATCAAGCCCCGGAGGCCAAGACAATACCAGTCTATGGGGTGCAGTATCCATCGGAACAGATACTACACTTTCTCCCTAGCCAAAAGGAATGTTTCAAATTGTTTTCGAGTGCGATTTACGGAACATACTGGAAATATCCCAAACAAGTTTACGATTTGAAGACCGCCAATAAAATGTAAAACGGCAGACGAGACTAAGCATGCGAATGGTTAGGTTAGGGTTATGCTAGGGATAGGTTAGAGTTATCGTCTTAAAAATAAATAATGTTTAAAATATTTCCTAAACAAAAAAAAGAAAAATCTTTTTTATTAACTTTTGAGCTAAAGAAATTTATTAAACCCATTCTTAACACGAATGGAGGGTAATTATCTTAACTAAAAAAAAAAACTGAAAAAGGTGTTTTCATTTAATATCGGTACTAATTGTTCGGTGACGGTTCGGCCATTTCCACTCTGTTCCGTGAATCGCAATTGGAAACAATCGGGATCGTTGTGTTATGTAAGAGTAGTGACAATTTTTCAAAGATTAAAATTAAATAAAAGATCTTTTGGAACTTAGCTGTGAACCAGAAATCAATTTTAAAGAACTACATTCACTCCTAACCCAATCAACCGGAAATAATCCAGACTTTGAATTTTTTTATCAAAAAATGTATCTTTATTTTTACCATTATTTTAAAATAGCTTTTCGTTTTAAATGATACCAAAAAAAAAAAATCAATGTTGACTGTTTGATAAAAAAATCAGACAAACTCTTCGTATTTATAAAGTTTTAAATTATACAAAAACAAAAACAATCACCGCAGGCGCACAAATGATAACTTTTAGTTTTACAAGGTTTTAAATGATACAAAAAAAAATCAATGTTGACTGTTTGTTTTATAAAAAAATCAGACAAACTCTTCGTTTTCATAAAGTTTTAAATTATACCCTAAAAAAAGTCACTGTTGACTATTCGTTTTATAAAATTTTACATTACGCTGTTATTATTGTTCGCTTTATTGATTGTTTTTAATTAAACACTTCTAATTCTACATTACTTCCGGTTGATTGTCTGCTCAGATTTTCAAAAGTGAAAAGAAATAAATTCTGCTTCACAGCTGAAGAAGAAGTGGCGATCTTTTCTTTAAAATGTGACGAACTAAAACTTGAACTTTTGCACTTGTTATTTTTCTTGGTTTACTCGTGTAAAATATAAAAAATTAAAAATCAACTGCCTACACGTTTTTATTTGCATTGAATTAAGCTTACGCCTTTTTTTAGATACACACACAGAATGTTAACGGAGATTCCCGAGTTTCGCAGACAAATTACGAACGTTGATGAGACATGCAGACGATAAATTGTGGAGACAAAAATAGGGAAAATTCTTTCGTCAGTTTACTTCCGCAGATTTTGATTTGTACCCGTTTTCGGATAAAGAACATCACCTACCTCCTCCTTCTTGTAATATTTCATAAATATGCCTAATTCCAATTTATTGGGCTCGTGTTTCATTTGCAATTTCCTTCCTTCACACACGCACACACACACAAAAAAAAAGAACTTGAACCCTACCCCTAACCCTAACACTAAGCTAACCCTGAATTAAGCTGACAACAAACATCGACCAAGAATAGTCCGAAAAAAAAAAAAATAAAATAAAAATAAAACAACAACAATTTGTCGGCCTCCCCCAAAAACTACCCCCCAACAAAAACAAAAAAAAGAAACAAAAACAAGTGAAAACATTGCTCTCTTTTGACAAAATACACAATAGATTATTTGCAAAAAAAAAGGGTCTATGCTCGCCAAGCGTTTGGCTAGTTACGTACGTCACGACACGAAAATCACCGCAAGTTCTGGATTTCTATGATGACTATTCTGCACAAGTATCCTTTTTATTAGGTCCCGGGTATGTCCATAACGTACTTCCGGTGGTGAGTGTTGAGTCACCCCCTTTGTTGCCATTACCCTCAGGTTCACTCTGACTCGGAGTTGTAGTACCTGTAAGGGTCACATATATGGGTTAAACAGAATTTGTCCCTGGCACGGTGCTAAACCGCCTTGTCCAAGGGTGTCCGCTCTACCACACCCCACTACTACGAAATCAATCTTTTCCAGCCGTTTCTACTTTTCCCTACTTTTACCCAACCCTATTAACTACTCAAGTTACCCCATTTAAAAAATCTTTTTACTAAAAAGTCACCACTTATCAAGGCCCAAAGACCACTCGAGGATAAGGGTTAATGAGTGTAAAGTAGACGGTAAGATAACATCGTGATGATTGGTAATGATGGTGGAAATTGGTCAGGATTTTATTATTTAAGAGGACGGCTCAACAAGAATTTGTTTATATTTGACTTAGAAAACGACCATGTTGTAGTCAGCTGGGAAGCAACACCGCGGTGTTGTGTTCCACAGATGGACAGTTCTCAGGAAGACACTTTTCTCATGAGAGTTTCGTTTAGTCCTAGGCACGGAGATAGAAAAAGAGAATGTATTGACTGGTTGTAACTAGACAGTTTTTTGTGAATGTTTTACAGAATAGATTTGGGAGTTTGGGGAGTGTGGAGTCATCCTTCAATTACCAGTACTCACAAGTCCACCCTGGCTCGAAGTGGTAGTACCAGTCACGTTAAATAGATTATCGTTCACAGACTACTTGTTTGTAAAATCGTATAAATAACATAATTCAGTTTCGGAATAAAATAACATCCATATTATTTTATTATGATTAGATAAGTAAAGTTAAAGTATCGTGGAAAAAAATGAGAAATGGTTGTTAAAAAGGCATGGTTTCACAGCTTCTAGAAAACATAGTTTTGCAACTTTCTTTCTTTAAATAGTGAATGTATGTTTTATATTTTATATTTGTATTCTAAGTTACTAAGCATGATCTCCGAATTTTATATTTTCTTTACTCGCATGAAACAAAACCAATATATATATATATATATATATATATATATATATATATATATATATATATATACATATATATATATATATATATATATATATATATATATAAATATTAATTATATATATATATATATATAAATATTAATTATATATATATATATAATATATATATAAATAAATATTAATTATATATATATAATATATATAAATAAATATTAATTATATATATATATAATATTTATAAATAAATATTAATTATATATATATTATATTTATAAATAAATATTATATATATATGTATATATATATATAAATAAATATTAATTATATATATATATATATATATATATTTATATATATATATATATATTTATATATATATATATATATATATATATGTATATAGTCTAAAGAAGATTTAAGTTATTTTAAACAAAGAAAGAAAATGCAGTTTCAATTCCCAGGGATACTAACTAAATCCAAAATATCGCAGACTTAGCACTTGCACAAGCCGACTTACCGCTAGAAAAATTTACAAATACAAAAGGGGATTCAAGTATATAACAGTGAAACAAATACAGAGGACCTTAACTTGAATTGTGAAATATTAAACGGGAATCATCAGCTGTTTACCATGTAACTGTCTCGGAGATTTAAAATCAGAACAGTAATAAAATTTATGACTCTCCAGTGGTACTGATAAAATGACCACTTCCCCAATAACCAAATGTAGAAAAAATTCAGCTTTTATTTCACTAATAAATAAATAAATAATAAAAATAATTAATAATAATAATAATAAAACATTACCCTTTAGACTACAATGCGATATGGTAATTTGCATATCATATAATAATAATACTAATTATTACAATAATAATGATGATAATACTACTAAACACTACACTTAAGAACTATTCTGCGACATGGTAGTTAGCATATAAAATTATATAGGAATAAAAGATGCATATAAAAAAAGAAAAGCTTAAGTACCTTTGGTACCAGATAGGCAAATAGATGAGAGGAAAGAAACCTAGCCATACAGATCTAAATACCCAATATATAGTCTAAATAAACTTTGAGTCATTTTAAAGAAAGAAAGAAAATGAAGTTTAAATTCCCAGGGATACTAACTAAATCCAAAATGTCGCAGACTTAGCACTTGCATAAGCCGACTTACCGCTAGAAACTTTACAAATACAAAAGTAGAGTTAAGTATATAACAGTAAAACAAAAACAGAGGACCTAAAATGAAATTGTCAAATATATATATTACAGAAGATTATAACAAAATCGCTACCGTCGGTTTCAAATCAACAAATGATCGTGCCTTGTTGACTCTCTTCAGCCGTTGTTGTGAATATATTACTAATAGGTCACCACTTATTTGTTGACATTGGATTTGAAGCTAACCATGTGTTAAGTCTGTAGGGAAGTAGTCCCGTGGTAATGTGTTCCAACATATGAGAAGCGTTTATACACGTTTGCAATTCGCGCACAGCGTGGTTTACACTTATATAAAATAAGAAGAACAATACGTATTTGCTGAAGTTTTATTTTATGTTAAATCTACCTACAAATGAATATTTCTATTAAACTGCTTAATATTTATGTAAAATTTGTCAGAACACACGTTCCAGAACGGGTTCATAATATTAATACACCTGTAGGCTCCTCGATAACTAGAAACAGTCGGACTTCAAAATACATTGGAGTTGAAGAATGACATGTTGTATACAGGGAAGCAGTCCCGTGATAATGTGTTCCAACAGATGGGGGGAAACATAGAGTAAAACTGGGTATTGATTTACTCCTCTCCAGGAGTTAGGCACAAGGCCAGTTTTTATCTTACTCCCACAAGTAATATGTGACCCAAGGTCGGGTCGGAAAAGTGGGGTTTAAAAATTGCCTGGGCAGCCCCATCGGCATTCCCCGGTAGGGGTGCCTCAGGCAGTAAGCAATAAACTTACTCCTCCCCAAAAAGGGGAGGCGAAGCCTGGGAAGGTGGACCTCCTAGAACTCCACAGGACAGACCCATAGACCGGCGTAAATCAAGCCCCGAAGGCCAAGACAATACCAGTCTATGGAGTGCAGTATCCATCGGAACAGATACTACACTTTGATCTTAGCCAAAACTGGGTATAATTGAAGTTTAACATTGCACAATTCCTCTCCTAAAGAGCATATTAAAATTTAAATTGTTTATTGATGCAAGTTCATAACTACTCCGTCATAAAAAATAAAGAACATTTTTTATAATGTACGTACCCGTGACGGAAAGAAAATATCGTACACCAAAAATCACATAAATTGATCAAGTAGTTTTTTTTTTATAAAGAAAACCATTTTTTAAGCGATTGATAGGAATTCGTAGGCATTACGATTATTTACAAGGCTGATTCTAAACTCTATTTCTGAAGAGTTCGCAAAAGTTTTAATTTTGGAGTTATCTTCCTTGTCCTGCAAACTATGTCTAACGTGGCGTCGATAGATCGACAATCGTCGTTTAGCCATGATATTTGATTTTTTTTTGTAAAAAGCAACTACTTGATCGATTTACGTTATTTTTGGTGTACGATATTTTTTTCCGTAACAGATACGTGCACCATAAAGATTTTTCTTTCTTTTGTCATGGCGGGAGAGTTATGGACTTGCATCAATAAACAATTTTAATATCCATAGACATATATATGTTTCGTGTTTTCTTCACTCAGCAGTCGGACGATTCGAACCCGGATCAAATTATTATGAAACCTGCAATTATGAACACAAATTCTGTTTACTCTGGAAAACGGTCGGCCAATACGCAAAACATCTAAACCGTTTTGAAGCTTGTAAGTTTTAATTTTCGTCTCTATTGTTACAAAAATACATAAACCCTAAACGCATTTATCTGTGAGAAAATTAGACTTTTGTAGGTACACATACCTATAGGTAAAAATGATAATGACCATAGTCGAATATTTTTGTTTTTGTTTTTGAGCATTTTGGAGGGGAACGTCTTGCACATATTAACTGGCTCAAGGGGGTGTCAGTATTACAACTACCCGATCCAGGACGAGTATTCCAACTAGTTTCTAACAAGGGGCCACTTTTGAAAGATCTGCACAGGATGGTGGTGGTAGTGGGGATGGGACAGTAATCTATTTACGTGCTACGTGGCACGTGGCACAGTGACACTTCAAAAATGCTGAGAATTCAACTGAAACAGTGCCATTTTCTTATGCGGTACCAACCGGCAGACCTGCTGAATAACCATTTTCTGATTCTTATCGTCTTCTGCAGTCAATCTAGGACATTACCAAAAATATTCACTTTGCAGTTATGGCATTTTTTTTTATTCTTCTTCTTCTGGGCTCAACCACTTAAAGATGGCATCTTACGATCGTACAAAAAAGCCAACTTGTCAGCTATGTTGGTAACGGGGTGGGGGAGAAAGACATAGAACAAGGACAAGTAATACGCACATACATATAGGTATGCGTATCACACAGACAGATAGACAGACAGACATACACACACACGCACACACACACACACACACACACACACACACACACACACACACATATATATATATATATATATATATATATATATATATATAGGCCTACTACTTGCCACCACCTCTGTTTCAAACTTTTTGCACTTGTGTGTTATTTTCCTCAGCCAATCATCCTGCGGAAGTCTTGAAATAAAGACGAAACGTTGATGAATACATAAATAATATTTTTTGGTTTTATTTTGTTTCAATTTATATATATATATATATATATATATATATTTATATATATATATATATATATATATATATATATATATATATATATATATATATATATATATACTAGCAAATATATGTTCCCTCTATATGCTCGACTGAAAGGATATCATGATGACCTAATTGCATACACTGACTACTAGGAGGAGGTAATGACTAAGAGGATTATATCATATTTTTATTTATTCTTTATTTATTGGAGAAATGTTGACAACAGGATTTATAAAGAAGTGAAAGAAAACATTAAATAAAAAAAACTGACAATTTAAACAGAAAATTCAGTTTTATTGGTTTGCATTTTATGTGAAAAATGTTTTTATTTCAGACTATGTATATTTATAATTTTTCAGGAAAATATTGGGCTCTTACCGAATGGGTAATTTTTGGGAGGAAGGTCTTATGACAACAGTCTACACTACCTTCCCTCATTAAAAGATATTTCCATTAAATAAAGCTATATTTTTCGTTCATTTGAAAATGCCTAGTCACAAAAACATTACTGTTTTTTAGTGTTCTTTGGCCTTTTGGCTAAGATCAATATGCAGTATCTGTTTTCCACATCTCTGCGACATTTGACGTTTTACTAATGCCGGAAGTAAATTTTCTCCCTTGAAAATGAAATTAAAAAAGTTTTTAAAACGCTATTTTTAAAAATAAAATCTATCTATATAATTTTATTGATACTTATAATGATAGTACTATCGATAAAACGAATGCGTATGTAGAAGAAAATTTGTCAATACAGAATTAGAAATGTATATTACAAAATATTGATTATTAGAAACTTAAAAAGAAAAAAAATATGCAAATGAGCAATATCGAAATTTGTTTGAAGTTGTTTGGAGATGACTTTATATACCCTATTGCAAAATAGCCTTATGTCTTTAGAATTAAATAACAATGACCGGTTTTGATATTAATATAGTTAGAATAGATGGAATAGAAACACTTTCGAATTTTTATTTTTATATATCTCTCTCTCTCTCTCTCTCTCTCTCTCTCTCTCTATATATATATATATATATATATAATAAAAGATCACCCATTCCAGGATGAGTATAATGAATTCGCCAAACAAAACAGTCTTGCATCACTTTTATGTCCCCTTAAGAAGATTAAAATCAAGATATGATATTAAACCTTATGTCGAGAATCCTTATTTTAATTTAGAGCTCAAAATCCATTACATGTTTTTGATTGTACCAAATGTCTAGAATTTAAGGCTTAAAGCTTAAAGTGTGTTAATGAAGAAATAAACTTGCTTAAACTTATTTAATCGGTGTCTAATGACCATGGATCATATTCAATGCGAATCTGATATATTTTAATTTTTAATTGGGAAGTCGTGCTCATATCATGCCCTTAAAAAAATTGGGGTATATTTATTAATTGATGTCTAGTACCTATTGTTAAAATTTCACAACTATTGGAGGTATTAGAATTTTTATAAACGACTTTCACGCCCTTTTACTCACGAGTCATTAAAAATTAATTAAGTCATTAAAATAAATATAGTCCACATTTTGGTTCATTACGCATAGAAGCTGTGTTCCAAAGTTCATAAAGATCGGTTCATTAGTTTAGGAGTAAAACGTATACATACACATATCTAAACATATAAAAATAATTTACTTTATACATATATATATATATATATATATATATATTATTTGTAGTCAAATATTCAAGGTTAAGCACGATAGATATTAGCTTTTAATTGCAGAGCATGTATAAATACACACTAGTATTCAGATCCTAGTAACCATGCCTTTATTTATCAGTAAAAAGGTCCATTTCACTTTACAGCCGTTTCGTCATCTATCCAGACAAACAATGTGTACAAGAAACATTTTGAATTGCGAAAATTCAACATATCTTCCGTAGATCTTGTTTGTCTGATTGTATGACGAAAATTTACTTATGGAAATAAAGTGAAAGTTTACATGAACTTTTAAATTTAAGTATAAGATTCATATTTTGTCAAATGTTCAATGATGTATTTGTTAAATGAATTTTTTGACGATGTGCTTATATATTTATCATCACAATGTCAAACCGATGAAGCTTATGCCCGTCTTTCTTTTTTTTTTGTCTTTGCCGACCTGCCCACTCGACAGGGTAAGAACAGTCATCACAGTTCTGCAGCTGCAGAGAGATCTGCTGTTGAGTGTGGGAGAAAGTAAGAAGGTTAGGGTTGCGTCACACGGGCCATTTCACAAGGACATCATCTGGGTTAAGTTGAGTATCATCAGTTAAAAGACATCTATCTATCTATCTATCTATCTATCTATCTATCTATCTATCTATCTATCTATCTATCTATCTATCTATCTATCTCTCTCTCTCTCTCTCTCTCTCTCTCTATCTATCTATCTATCTATCTATCTATCTATCGATCTATCTATCTATCTCCTTCTCTCTCTCTCTCATATATATATATATATATATATATATATATATATATATATATATATATATATATGAGAGAGAGAGAAGGAGATAGATAGATAGATAGATAGATAGATAGATAGATGTCTTTTAACTGATGATACTCAAGCTTAACCCAGATGATGTCCTTGTGAAATGGACCGTGTGACGCAACCCTAACCTTTATATATATATATATATATATATATATATATATATATATATATATATATATATATATATATATATATCTGTTCGTCCATCAATATGTCAATCGCTCTCTCTATATATATATATATTAATATTTTAATTTTAATACCGAGAGAATCGAAAACGTTAGTCAAACACATGGATCCTTCATCAATTCATTCCATCTACACGTCAAAAAGATCATTCGACGAATGGAAAAAATAAAAAAAGGAATCACTAAACAGAAGATTTCTGTCGTCTTCAATAACACATGCCTTAATATATATATATATATATATATATATACTAAGCTCCTTTAAGAAATTAAAGTTGAGCACTTTCGGGGATGTTAAAGATAGACTGTTAAAAAGCTCTAATGCAAAGTTCCGAATACGTTCGTAGAACACTCTCGACAAGTCTTCTATCTGTGCCCGCTTGTCATATAGATCTTACTTTCCCTTAATTACGTGACAGTTTCCGTTGGCCGAGTGGATATCGCGACTGAATATGGCGACTGCTTGAAGATTGTAGGCTGACTCTGTGAACCGGGTTCGCGACTCCCGACCGTCTGAAATTGTTATTTTTCTGCACTGATAAGAGCAATAAGCTTGAAACGCTAGCGTCTGTACGTATTAATAATTTTATATTTATCTATAAATGTTATATATATATATATATATATATATATATATATATATATATATATATATATATATATATATATTAGAATAATGCCTGTACATTGGTATAAATATGGGTCATGTGTCGTCTAGTACTCCACTCTAGAATAAATACCAATATAAATAAATATAAATTCGACCCGTCACACCAAAGTCAGCAAGTAAAAAAGGTGCCGTTTTCTAGCCCTCAGACGAAACCATTTCAAGTGGTGAGGGGAAGCGAAATCCCATTATAAAAAAAGACACTTATTTAGACAAATTTTGTTCTATATTGCATAATTTAAAATAAACATTGCTCGAGAACAACTGTAAACGACTTGCTTACTATTGTGTGCTTTCTTTATTTGGTTAATGATTTGAAAATAATTTAAATCTATCTATCTATCTATCTATCTATCTATCTATCTATCTATCCATCTATCCATCTATCTCCTTCTCTCTCTCTCTCTCTCTCTCTCTCTCTCTCTCTCTATATATATATATATATATATATATATATATATATATATATATATATATATGGTAATTAAGATAATATATATATATATGTATATGGTAATTAAGATAATATATATATGTATATGGTAATTAAGATAATATATATATATATATATATATTATAATATAAAATGAAGTAATAAAATAAGGGGTCAATCAAATTTTATTAGAATTCAAAGTTCAAGCAAAGTATCTTAAAGTCCTTAGCTCATGAGTTTTCAAAGATAATTATAAGATATTAGTTGACGCTTATATCTTTTGTTGGATTGTTTCATATATATATATATATATATATATATATATATGGTAATTAGGATACACAGCGGTGTTCGCATTTTATCCCCACAGGGAATCGTCAGGCTAAGTGCAAATATACTTTGTTACTGTTTGTTTTTATATCTCCGGGTGGTGTTTAGTCTAGCTTACATCAATCAGATTCGTTGTTAATTCGCTCCCGCGAGTTACTGTTTTATTTAGCCAACGACTGAGTTTTTCTCAAAGAAAGGCACGGCTGATCTTTACTCGACATCTTTTTCTTTTGTTTTATTTCAGTTTGACGAATCCCTTTTGTGAGTGTATCGAATTAAAAGTTGACATTATTTTAGGACGTGCGTGATTGGAATAATTTATTTCTATTCATTTTGTAA
This sequence comes from Sepiola atlantica, assembly GCA_963556195.1. Lineage (NCBI taxonomy): Eukaryota > Metazoa > Mollusca > Cephalopoda > Sepiida > Sepiolidae > Sepiola > Sepiola atlantica. Next base: position 150,449,493 of record OY744516.1, read on the forward strand.
TTCATTGCTACTTTAGATGTTTATTTAGGTTATATTTATTTCATTTTATTAATTTATTATGTATGTGGTTATCCTAAAGTAAAGTTTATTCTTTGCCTACAATTTATTGATATTTCACTTCTACAGTTTAGTAAGGTTTAATTTTTTTTTAATTTCAAGCTTCTCGTTCAAGCATAATCTATACGGCTTATTCAAATATCTACATGTAATGGCTCATCGTACTATTTTTCTGTCAATTATTGGCGAGCGTTCGTTTCCTTTGAGTTCCCAGTAATGCTTCTAATTTGTTTTTTGAGTGTGGCGCATCCCTTTTGGAATATAAATAAATATCAATCCGTTACGTCACACAAACGTTAGCAAGTGAATTTGCAGCTGTGCAGTTGTTTGAGTTAAGCTCAGCCATTGGCTAATGAAAACATTACCACATGGAAAGGAAATAACGAGTCTGATTAATTAGTTAGCTAGACTAACGGAAGCGTATATGTAGCTTAATTGCCATAAATATTTTCTCATACTTTACTACTAAGCTCTACTCACGCATTGAGCACTGTTTAAGTAAATGCTGAAAATCTACACACAATAATAATATTATAGTGCATACATGAAATAATAAAAATTATATATATATATATATATATATATATATATAATTTTTATAATTTCATGGCCAAATAGGTAAAGCTGACGACTATAAACTCGATGGTTGAAGGTTCGACCCTCGGTTAGGGATAGGTGCTAGTCTAGTCGCACTGAAAAGCTGTGATACAGCGAAACAATCTGTCTGTGGATGACTATATATATATATATATATATATATATATATATATATATATATAAAAATTGTATGTCTCTTGTTAATAAGCATTGATACAATTTTAAATTATAAAAATGACGGTAAGAAAACAAAACAATGCAATATTTTTTCAATTAAAATATTTTAGTTTTATTTTGAACTTTTGAAATTTTCGACGACATGATATTTTTTCTTATTAGTAACATTTTGTTTATATATGGATATTGCATATATATATATATATATATATATATATATATATATATATATATATATATATATATATATATATATACATATATATATATATTTATAATACGTGTGTTATTTGCCATGACAATCGGTGGTTGGAGAGGCTTCTTGTAGTTATTGAAGGAAAGGATATATATATATATATATATATATATATATATATATATATATATATATATATATATATATATATATATATATATATATATATATATATATAGACTACGTGTGTGTGAAAAAAAACCCCAAGCAAAGTGCCCTTGAAAACGACGTATAAGATGCAAATATTTTTTTAAGTAAAAATCATTCAATTTTTTTTTACCGTCACTTTTATCTTATTAATTTCGGATAATGGCATATCTATCTTAAATGAACGAGTGTTTCAAAAGAAAATTAAAAGTATTACCATTATTTTTTTGTAATTAGTAAGGTTCCTTTCTTCATTTGCATCTTTTTTCAATTTAATTATCTCATAGCGGGCTATTAAAATTCATATAAAAGATGTTTCTACATCATAAGACAGACGCTTTGATAACATCACAAAAAAGAAAATTACTAATTACAAAAAGAATGCATAGATTTAATTTTGTTTTTAAACACTCGTTCTCTGAAGATGGATATGCTATTATCTGAAATTTATAAGATAATGTCAAGATAAACAAATTAAATGATTGTTAATAGAAAAATATTTGTATCTTATACGTGGTTTCCAAAGGCATTTTGCCTGTTTTTTTTTTCAAAGTTTTAAATTCTTAAAAGATGCCTTAAAGAGAACGTTTCTCAATTATATATATATATATATATATATATATATATATATATATATATATATATATATATATATATATATATATTGTTTCATTTTACTATTTAGTTTTCGGAAATCATTCGGCTCCTTAGGCTAACACTTAATCTCTATATGAGATGCAGAGATATTCGAATATTCTATAAAAGTTCTCCTTTATTTCCCAAACGTTGAGTTAGTAAAGAAGTTAAGACGATTAATTCCCCCATTAATCAGTTAACTATGTTATATATTTCTCGTGGTCTTACCGGAATCACTTTTGGTTTTTATTTTCTTATTTTTTTTTTGTTTTTGCTGGAGATGGGGCATCCTAACGGATGCCAGACATTCACACGCTATTTCAGACACTCCAACCGAGAGATCCTTTTACGATTCAAACTGCCCCTTTCAGTGCAATTGTTTCTATCTCTCTAGAACTTGGTTCACCGGGTATATATTAATTAGTTTTAAAAATTCGTTTACATTAGTCCTTTTGTTCCTATAATTACTAAGATGATGGAGATCTTCCTGAGCTTCCAGTTTCATTTAATGTCGTACATAAGACCTTGGTATTTCGTTATCTTTTCCCTTTCAATTCTGTTTAAGCCAGCATCATTAAAGACACTGACTTCAACTAGGGTTGCTACTTTCTCCCTTTTGTCTCATATCATTATGTCAGTTTTAACAGCCCCGTTTTCTAGATATGTAGCTGTAGGGATTACATAGTCATAGTGTATGGTGTATGACTTTTTCTAACTGTTTTTTCTGGTATATGTTGCCAGGATTTGCAACTACACTGGATATTCAACTTTTTACACATGGTCCAGTGAAGATATTTGCACACTCCGTTGTGTCGCATTGTATAGTAGCCATCCCCAACAGAACCTTACCACTAGATGTCAGGTGACTCACACTCTCCACTTCTGTGTGGCAGAACCTGCACTTATTGTCGTTGCTGAGACTACTCATCTTTTTTAAGGCATTGGTCATCAAGCCTGTATCTTGGGCAGCCAACATCATTCTCTCCTGATCATAGTAGAGCGATCAATTTTCAGCCAGTCTACAGAGCCTTTCTTATCTACGTATTCCTGAGATATGATGTGCGAAAAGGTTTTTTTTCTAAATCATAAATAATCAATATTAATATCTAGTCCTTGCGCATATATATATATATATATATATATATATATATATATATATATATATATATATATATATATATATATATAGGTTATGAAAGATGTACGGATTTATAAGTACCAAATATCTTTTGATGTTTATTGTAATGTATATATATACCGGTAAGTAAAAATCATTTACAATCTGACGTCGCTAAAATGGCGGCAATAAGATCCACCACCGCTGCATGGCTCGGCCCGAATTCTTTCTGATTGCAGGAGAATTGCTTCATTCAACGCATTATAGACGTATGTAAACTAGCTCAATTTTAAAAACGCACATACCCACATAAATATCATATATACAAGTGAGCAATGATTATATATATTTGTAACTTATGGTTTGGTAAGAAAAAACTCTTTTGCATCTATGTAAGTACCAACTATCTTTTCATGATATTGTAATGCATATATATATATATATATATATATATATATATATATATATATATATATACATATATATATATGCATATATATATATATGCATATATATATATATCTGCATATATATACATAAACATATATATATCTGCATATATATATACATACGCATATATATCTGCACACACACACACACACACACACACACACACACATATATATACATAAACATATATATGCATATATATATACATAAACATATATATGCATATACATACATAAACATATATATGCATATACATACATAAACATATATGTATATATACATATACACAGAGGAATATACACATATACATATATATATATATATATATATATATATGCACATATATACATATATACACATAAATATATACACATATATATACATATATATATACACGCACATATATTCATATATATACATATATATATATAAGCATACTTATACACATACATATATACATGTATATACATACACATATATATACACATTTATACATGCACACATACACACACACACACACACACACACACACACACACACACACACACACACATATATATATATATATATATATATATATATATATATATATATTTCCCCTCCTCACACGGTATTGAAACACAGTGTTGTAATTCCATTTACTATTTTAAAACAGTTCCTTTTTCATGCAAAATCTGATTTAGAATAACTCATGTAAATACTAATAGACAAGTTGTTTCTCATTCTTGTCAGTTACAAACGTATTACGAACATGTTCACATCCAAATCATATGCCGATGTATACTGTGAGCAATGTACGGAAATGTCTGATATATATATATATATATATATATATATATATATATATATATATACAATTTATGAAAAATGTACGTTTTTGTAAGAAAACCTTTTTTGTAAGTACCAAATATCTTTTGATGTTTATAGTAAATGTATATATAATTAATTATATACATATATATATATTATATACGGTTGTAAGTAAAAACTATATACAATCTGAGGTCGCTAGCATGGCGACAAACGGTTCCACCTCTGCTGTCCGCCCTTGCCAGCCCCCAACCTCTTTCTCGTCCTACATTTTTGAACCGGGTTTTTGAGAAAAGAGAAAAGTCGGAAATAAAAAATTAAAATAAATAAGCGAAAAAAGAAAACCCCCAGAAATGTGATGGCGATGAGAATCTGTGAGGAAAGAGTGAGTGAGTGAGTGTGTGGAATGCCAGTGGAGAGATACAGAAAGCTTTAATGTGGTGGGAAAGAAGACTTGAATTTTGGGCGTTTCTGGGAGCGGCCAGTGGTGAAATCTAAGCGCCAGGATCGGAAGATGATCAGTAGTAATATATATATATATATATATATATATATATATATATATATATATATATATATATATATATGTGTGTGTGTGTGTGTCTGCGTGTAAAAACGAGCAAGGATTTGAGCGAGGATTGAAACAAAGGAAGACAGGGTAATGTAATGAAGGAATGAATGAAAGATGGAAAGGGTGAAACATTTTTTTCATATATATCTTTTCAAGAAAAATGTGATAGAGAGAGGTATGAAGAAAGAAAAACAAAAAGAAAGAAGTACGGAAGAAGAGAGAGAGAGAGAGAGTGAGATAGAGAGAGAGGTATAAAGAAAGAAAAGGAGTGATGAACCGAGAGATAGAAACAAAGTCTGTAGTTAAATGAGGACATAACTGGATGGTAACATTTAATGCTACTAAGACAAAGTTCTTTTCCTTTAACAATTATAAGAAACCCTTTCAACCACCGATTTATATGGCTGATAGAACCCTACACGAGAGTCCGTTATTCAAACTCCTCGGCCTAATATTCACAGGTAACATGAATTGGAACAAATATATTGAAGTTACTTCCAAGGCTACTGCAAGCAAGGTAGGTTCCCTCTACCGAGCTAGAAAACTTCTTACACCTGTTAGTATCCTATATGTCTACAAAGCCACCACCCGCGCATGCATGCAGTATTGTTGTAACATCTGGGCTGGTGCACCAACTATACAGGGTCCTCAAAAAAGTCTCAAATCTTATAAGTTCAACATTATCTACTAAGCTCAAACCACTGTCTCATCACCGGAATGTTGGATCCCTGTGCTTGTTTTACAGATACTTTAATTGAATGTGCTCTGATGAACTTGATGCACCGGTACCCTCTCGACGTGAATACATCAGACCGACCCGTCAGTTACCAAAATCCCACCCCTTCACTCTAGAGGAACCCAGATGCCGGAGGGCTTTCTACTCTAAAAGCTTCTTTCCTCGAACTGCTAGCCTTTGGAATTCCCTCCCTGCCCCTGTTTCTCTAACTGTGCCAATATGCAAAAGTTTAAATGTAATGTGAACAAACATCTTGTTGCACAACTCGCCAGTTAGGATGGCCATGTAGGTATGCGCCCCAATTCACAGTCGCCCTTTTACGTCTCAGTGTCAACTGCCTTGTTTGAGATGAATGAAAGTAAAGATGAAAAAAAAAAGACACATACAAAGGAAAAGGAAAGAAGAAATAACAAAGCAAAAAAGCAAGAAAGGATAGAACACAAAGAAAGAAAATAAAACAACAAGAAAGACGTAGTTGACAAAGAAATAAAGGACATAAAGATTTTAGAAAGGGAGAACTAAAAAAAAAACAAAAAAAACAATAAACAATAAACAATTGACAAGTAAAGAGTATTTTACATGAGCATGTATACATTTGGTAATGACGAGATATTATAACTTGCTCAACTCGAAATTGAATTGTTAATATCAGACCGAGGTGTTATACTATCTCTTTTTTCGTCTTTTTTCCATTAGGAAACTGGTATTTTTTTCTAATGCCCCCAACATAATTTAATGGATATCATCAACATTGCTTGTTTCCCGACATAAAACAACGTTCTGCCTTATGCTCTTTACCAGACTCTTTTCAGTCTCTGTTTATGTCTGTCTCCCCGAAAATGGCGGCTAGCGCGTTGTGTGACTCTCTGACGATATTTTGATTCTCTGTTTAATTTTAATGTTCATAATTTTTAGCAATTCGGTATTTCTACCTGCAAATACTGTCTATAATTTAGTAATGGGCGAGCAAGAACAGTTCTTTTCCTTAATCTGTAAGATTTATGTTGATCCCATCATAATGTCATGCTAACCTCCGATCGCTTCTACAAAACGTTCGGCTTCAGGAGACTAAAATTAAAAAATTAAAAACAATTCAAAATTCCAAAACTTAAGATTAAAAGATGAAAACAAGATTTAAAAATTAAACAATAAAAAACAACACATCTGAACGGGGGGAAAAAGAGAAAAATCAGAATTGGGAAATTATATTGGTTTCAATAGTCAACGATAAATCATGGAAAAAGACCCGTGATAAGTAAACAAATCTCAGTAAGGCTTAATTTCTATTTTAAAAATATGATGAAAGCGGGGTTCTTTCCCACTAACCTTATATATATATATATATATATATATATATATATATATATATATATATATATATATATATATATATATATATATATATATACATATATATATATATATATATATATATATATATATGTATATATATATATGTATATATATGGATATATCTATATGTTTATATATGTATATGTATATATCTAGTCAATAAGAAGATGTAGTTAGCTTGAAGCATTGCGTGAAATATGTATATAGAGGAGTCATAGAAGGCTATCACAATATAAGACATGGAAATATGTCGGTATTAAGAAGGAGGACAAAAACGAGGTGATTGTTTTGTATGGTAAATCTTACTTGTTTCGTAAAAACTTCTACACAGTGATCTAATACATGTGACCGTGTTCCATAATGTATTGCGAGATAAAAACATTTTTAGCAAATGGTGGGTGTTTCAAATCCCCTGAACCTCATGTGAAAACCGTGTTCTTTGCTTCGAAACTGACATAAAATCACAGTATGATATAAATCTGATATATATATATATATATATATATATATATATATATATATATATATATATATATATATATATATATATGTATTTATAATAACATATATATGTATTTATAATGACATATATATGTATATAAAATGACATATATATATATATATATATATATATATATGCAAATCTCTTCATATCTACTCCAGTCTATTTATCACTCTATCTATCTATACATTCCCGTCTCTCTCTCCCTCTTTTCCGCTTTTTCTAAAAGTACTGTTTAAAAAGTTAAACACGCCAGACCAACTAGAATGCTATTTTAGACAGACGAGAGAAAAGTCTGTAAAGGTGACAGACTGACAGATGGACATACAGATACAAGAACGAATCTAAAACAACAAAGGGAAATGAATCAGTAAGAAAAGGAAACACAAAAACAAAACAAAAATTAAATAACGAATTGTAAAAGGACATTAAGCGAAACCGGAAATAAAACGTTAAATCATAAAAAGAAGAAAAAACAGACGAAGAAAAAAGAGAAGAAGAAGAACAAAAGAAGAAGAAGAAAGCAAAGTATAATTTGTACAGCCTTGAAATTATCTCCCTTGGTAAAGGACAATTTTTGTCTGCCCTAAAGCTGAATATTCTGGTTAACTCTTTCGATGTCTTGTAATTTTTTTTTGTTACCAATGATATGCCGAGATATTAAAATCTCAATCCGCCATCTTTATTTTGCTTTATCGAATTTGGAGTTTTGCAATGGAAGATATTCAAAGATTTTTGCAGTTCCTAATATCAATCGCTACATCTGTAATAGCATCTGCAGCACAAATTGACCTTTGTCGAAACGCAAAACAAGTATTTATCATCATTAGCACTAAACCGACACATTTATTGAAAATCAGACTTTTACAATTAACTTGAAGAATACCCGTCAAAGGACGTTATCCTTGTCGATCATAAGAGAAACTCTTTATTCAATAAACTTATATTACTCACATGTTCACATACAAATAATATGTAGATATAGGCTGTGAGAAATGTACAGAAATGTCTGATATATTTATATATTTGATAATTTATGAAAAATGTATGTTTTTTAAGAAAAGCTTTTTGTAAGTACCAAATATCTTTTGATGTTTATTGTAAATGTAATATTATATATATTATATATACGGTAAGTAAAAACTATATACAATCTGAGGTCGCTAGCATGGCGGCGAACGGTTCCACCTCTGCTGTCTGCTTTTACAAACCTCCCTGCCTCCTTCTCATCATACAGTTTTGAACCGGGTTTTCGAGAACAAAGAAAAGTCGGAAATAAAAAATAAAATAAATAAGCGAAAAAAGACAACCGCCAGAAATGTGATGGCGATGACGAATCAGTAGTCTGAATAAGCAAAATAATACAAAGGTATAAAACCTTCCGATATTGAGTTTAACCATTCTTCGACTGAACGGCGCGAACAAACTTCCAAATATACACTCAAAAATATATTACAAATGAATACTTATACGTTGATAGGCCAAAAATGAAAATAATTTATCAATATTTCCACTCTATTCAGCTTCATTATATAATTAGGTCATTTTCGGCTGAAAAATGGATCTTATCAGCCGTCAGATCTGATAATCAGGATGTTAAGTAAATAGGGACACACGAACTGCCACAACGTCCCCACGTCCCCGCTCACGCCGATGGGAACACTTGCTACGTAACTGGCCGGAGGAGTGGAAGAGCAGTGACAATAATTCATATCGTTGCACGTGTTCTTTTAATTACTTTTTAATTAACCGTTTTAAGAGAGTAAACACTCATTAGTAATTTATTGAAAGACTTACTGGAATATTTTCCTTAATAAAACCTTTGAAATAAATGTTGATGTTTCTCTGACACATGCAGTAAGCATATATATATATATATATATATATATATATATATATATATATATATATATATATATATATATATATATATATATATATATTATACGTGTATACATGAAATAATATGTATATATTATACGTGTATACATGAAATAATATGTATATATTATACGTGTATCCATGAAATAATATATATATATATATATATATATATATATATATATATATATATATATATATATATATATATATATATATATATATATATATATATATATATTATTTCATGTATACACGTATAATATATTAAAGAAAATATAATATATTATGTATAGATTTTCAGTATTTACTTAAACAGTACTCAATACGTGGATGGACATAGGTAGTAAGTTATGAAAATATAGTTATGGCAATTAAGTTACACACGTTTCATTCCCATAGCGAACCGTCAAGCTAAGTGCATGGAGTTCGTGTTAATTAAATGCACTTTGCCCGACGATTCTTATGGGGCTGAAACGCAGACGCCTCCGTGTAGCTTAATTGTTAAAAATATATTTTCATACCTTACTATATATATATATATATATATATATATATATATATATATATATATATATATATATATATATATATATATACGTGTGCGTGTGAGTGTATGACATAATTATTTACAGCCCTACACCCTTATCTCATGCTCACGAAAACTCGTTAGCAGCCGAGGAAGATATATCGCAAATAATTGTTATCTTGTTTGTTGTTGTTTTTGCGATATTTAAAAACGAACGTATTCAAATATCGTTTTACTGGAAACCATTACATAAATGTTAAGAGGGAAACATTGTTACTTTCATGTTATTCCCAAATATGGGGAGCATCTATATTTAATATAATTATTTATATATTATTTTTATTATTATTATTATTATTTTTATTATCATCATTATTATTATTATCCATTATATATATATATATATATATATATATATATATATATATGTATATATATATATATATATATATATATATATATATATATGTGTATACATATGTATATATATGTATATATATGTATATATGTATATATACGTATATATATGTATATATATATATTTGTGTATATGTATATATACGTATATATATATATGTATATATATGTGTATATGTATATATATTTATATATATATATATATATGTATGTATATATATATATATGTATGTATATATATATATATATATATGTATGTATATATATATATATATATATATATATATATATATATATATGTGTGTATATATGTATATCCCCTCTTCTTTCCCCAGCCTCTCAAAATCCATGCTACACCTACCCACGACAAAAACCTTAGTACCCCCTCCCCTCTCTTCTACCCTAAGACAAATTCACTAACACTCCCACCCCTCCCCCTGTTTCACTCATAGCCATCCACATTCATTTCACTCACTGCCACTGACTTCTCTCAGCCCGGATCTTTGTCGAGTGCTGTAAGCAGCCACGGCTACTACTTTTTCTCATCGACCCATCATGTTTACCCAATATTTCGATGTACTTGCATGACATTTTTCTTTAAATTATCATCCTGAGGAAGTCTTACAAATAGAGACGAAACGTTGATGAATATATAAAAAAATATCTCTTGGTTTTTCCTTTTCATTACCCATATATATATATATATATATATATATATATATATATATATATATATATATATTTGTAAAATATATAAATAAATAAAATAAGATAAAATAAAAAATAAAATAAACATATTGCAAATATATGTACTAGAAATCTATATACAAAATATCTATAGATCTCGTATTAGCAAATGGAAAGGACAACAATCGAAAACGTCATGAGACATTAATCTTTTTGATTTTAGCACAAAAAACATCATTAGAAAAATTGAAAAACAAAAAAAATATAATTAAACCGAAAAATTCTGTTAGTTTTTACAATGATTGCTTATATATATATATATATATATATATGCACACATTATTAAATAACACGGAGTGTATTTGCTTGATAAGACTTTAAAATGTTTTATCAATTTTCCGAATGGTCCATTTAGTGTTTCAGTCAAATTGCTGTATTTAAGTTCCGTGGGTTTCTTGTTATATATTTTTTTCTTTTTTCGCGAGTACTTTCGATTTGATTCGTCAAATCATCTTCATGCGGTGTTAGTCTTGGTTTCTTAAAAAATATGTCTTTACTGTTGAGTTTTGTTATTATTATTATAACGGCCAGTAATTTACAACTTAAAAGGAGCGTCTATAATATTGAGATATTACATGAGAGCGTGATTACGAACTAAGAGGGTGCAAGATTCAAAAGTTTGATTGCTAAACCGCTAACAATTTGATTACGTTCTAAGCGCGTTCAAGATTAAAACGTATAATTGCTTAATGGCTAAGAATTTGGTAACGTTTATTACTACGCGTGCCTTGTGTAGTCTCTGACTTTAAACTGGATCCACAGACACACACATAGAGCCGAACGTGAAAAAAATACGAAATATCAGGACCTCCATAATGACTTGAAAATAACACGGACTTTGAAAGAAATACTCATCATACCAGTTGTGGTAAGGACACGTGGACTAATGAAAAAAAATCTAACCCAAAATACCTTGACACAATCTCTGGAAGACCAAGCTGTAACGAAGTACAGATAAAAGCCCTAAAAGGGACAACGTTAATTCTTTAAAAAAGCCCTCGGATATAAATTTAACTCATAAAGAATTCAAGTGTTAGCCCTACAAGGGGGCCTTTTGATATCTGAGAACTAACAAAAGTAATAACAAGCAGACAACGTTCCTTTATATAACAGAGAGGCAAAACTAATTATTGGTGTGAAAAATGTTTGAGAAATATCAAACTGCACTAAAAGACTTGACCGATTCGTATGACATCTTCGGTATAAAAAGAAAATGACGGACGTTAAGAAAGTAGACTTTGTGGTATTGTTCCCTTTCCCACATAGCGTTTGAAGATTTTCATATATGTTAATTTCTTTTCCAAAGGGACGCGCCGAGAAGGGAGTTGCTTGTTGCTAGGCACTTGGCACTCTTGGTCAGGGCTGGGAAAGAAGCAGGCGAAGAGATCACAGACGAACGTTGCAGTTAAAAGTTCATGATAAAAAAAACAAAAACAAAAAAACAGAGTGGTTCACATTAAAGTCGTTCGTGGGAAGACAGACCGCACTGCCGTCTGTTGTCTAAGAAAAAAGGGCCGGGATTATGTGACAGAGATGGGACACAGAATTGTTGGGAGTTGGGAGTGGGAGAATATCTTACTGAGTGGATTGCTTTTTGGGCGTCATGGTTGTAGAGTTGTCGATGCGGAGATTGTTCAAAAAGTATCAAGACTGAAAATGAATTGCTGATTTTCTTTTATGAAACACTAGCAGAGCTACCCGTGTTTGCCCGGGGCAAAAGTGTTATATATTTCTATAAAAACTTCCACCTCTCTCTTCCACATTTTCCCCTCCATCTACTCACCCCCTTTGTTTCTTGGCCTTTTGGCTAAGATCAAGGTGTAGTATCTGTTCCGATGGATACTGCACCCCATACTGGTATTGTCTTGGCCTTCGGGTCTTGATTTACGCCGGTCAATGGGTCTGTCCTGTGCAGTTCTGAGAGGTCCACCTTCCCAGGCTTTGCCTCCCCTCTTTGGGGAGGAATAAGTTTCTTGCTTACTGCCTGAGGCGCCCCTACCGGGGAATGCCGACGGGGCTGCCCAGGCAATTTTTAAACCCCACTTTCCCGACCCGACCTTGGGTCACATCTTACTTGTGGGAGTAAGATAAAAACTAGCCTTGTGCCTAACTCCTGGAGAGGAGTAAATCAATACTCACCCCCTCTTTCTTCTCCGCCCGCACATTCCTCTCTCTGGACGCACACAGACATAAAGACAGACAACTCTACCTTATGTAGATTCCTCCAGGATTAGTCAGCATAAGGAATTTAACTCCTTAAAAGAATCAGAGTTCTTTACCTTTAGTTAGTGACTGGAAAACAGACCCACCCCCCTCAAGAAATATGTGCCAGTTTTGGGTCAAAGAATGAATACTTTTGTCTAAATTTTAGATATTATTCTCCGTAGTAACGCCGATCAAGAAAATACCAACTGTATGCGTGTTTGTTCTTTCATTTTTGCGTTTAAGCTGGACATACATACATACATACATACATACATACATACATACATACATACATACATACATACATACATACATAAATCATGACCTCCGTTCAGTTTTGGGAGATAATAGATTCCCCCTGTAAGAGTGGCTGCTCGTGTAGTTGTGAAGCAAGGGTTGCGCATTCGCAAACCACACCTCTCCTGAATCAGCATTGCTTGATTCCAATGACAAAGACAACTGTAAACAATGCCAAAATAAGCGGAGAGCGCATACATCACCTAGTATTCCCAAATGGGCAACTATTTAGTACTGACCAAGCTCGATGTCGCTTATTTACTGTGATCTAACGAGAACCAGTCTGTCAACGTGATTATGCCGTATATATACACACATACAGACAACTGCCATTTATATAAAAAAAAAACTAGAATCCGGGCCTAGACAGTTTGTTCTAGTATAATAATAATAATAATAATAATAATAATAATAATAATAATATATATATATATATATATATATATATATATATATAATTGATAATTTATTAAAAATGTACGTTTTTAGTGAATCTGAATAGCTCAGTTCGTAGAACATCAGACTGAAGATCTCAAAGGTTCGGTTTTGATTTACGGTTATGGCATTCGCTTTATTTGTATGGAATTTATTATTTAGTACTAATGCAATGTTTTTTATTTCTAAAAGAAGTTAAGATATTTCTTAAAACAAGTGTGACTGACGGACAGACAGACAGACAGACAGACAGACAGACAGACAGACAGACAGACAGACACGCACACAAAAATTGCCACTTATATTATGAGTTGATACGAGACTAATGATGAATTCATAGGTTTTTCCTTTTACGAAATACGAGATTTTTTTTTTTTTTTTTTTTTTTTTACAAAATTCGAGAAGTATTCAAAAACGTACCCGGACTAAAAATCAATAGCTGATTTTCATTTTCATAAAATATGAGTCGTAGTCAAAAATTATCAGGACTAAAAATGACTCGCAGATCTTCGATTTCGTATGCGTTAATCCCAAGCTACGACGGGGTCTGCAATTATGGATTTTTGTCTCCACTTGGCACGATCACAGGCTTGGCCCGGGTGAAGGCCGCTTTTACAGAGATGTTTTGCAGGGAGTCTGCACACTTCATCAGCGGCCTACCCGGTCGGTCTGCAATTTATTCTTGAATGAATCGCAGATATTTTACAAAACATGAGTCGTGTTCAAAAATTATCAATACTAAAATCAAATCGCCGATTTTTCAAAGATAGGAGACGTGTTCAAAAAGTATCCGGACTAAAAATGAACCCTTGGCTTTTTTTTTACAAAATACGAGACGTATTAAAAAAGTATCAGTCCTAAAAATGAATCACTGATTCTTTTACAAAAAACGAGACGTTTTCGAAAATATCGGGACTAAATCGCCGATTAAAAAAATACGAGACATGTAAAAAAAATATCAGGATTAAAAATGAATCACAGATTTTTATAAAATACGAGACGTGTTCAAAAAGTATCAGGGTTAAAATGAATCGCTATTGTTTCTTTAACAAAATATGAGGCGTTTTCAAAAACATTTCAGTGACTAAAATAATGAATTGAGAGGTAGTTTT
>OY744516.1:150469524-150564524 GCA_963556195.1 Sepiola atlantica
AGAGGGAGAACTTCAAAACAGTAAGTAAAAAGCCGTTGTTTTGTTTGAGAGACTGTGTCTTAAAAAATTGAGTCAAGAAAAAAAAGACTGATGTGCTGTAAGGGTGGAGACAGTGAAAAGAATAGAAACAAAACTGAATAGAAAACAAGCACACTATTAAAAAAAAAATAATACATACAAAAAATGAATAATAATAATAATAATAATAATAATAATAATAATAATTCGTGACACACGCACACATGAATTTAGAACTAAAAAATAATGTACTATTGCACATAGGCAGTTTTAACTTTTGTAGTAGAGAAAAAAGAGATGATGACGAATTTACACACATACACAGTACACTTTCTGTCCATGTTTTTAAAAAATGCATTCGGGTGGTAGAGGAACTCATCTTGTATTGTTATGTTGTCGGGTGGGGTGTTTTTCACTCAAGTTGTATTGTTTTGACTCTTTTTTGTTTGATTTAAATGTATCGTCTAGAGAGAGACTCACTGAATTACTTTTCCTTGTCTTTTTCATGTTTTCCGAGAACATTTTTTTTTTGCCCCTCCTCATATTAAAATATTAGTATAAAAAGAAAAAGAAACAGTAACTAGTTAAGATCAAGTAGAGGTCAGCCAATTAAACGGAGTAAGAATGGGAGAATTAATCTTTTGGCGGTGCGGTAAGAGTTTTGGCGGGGGTCCGATGTGCAGGCCTGTGGGGCCGTGTCTCTTTCAACTGACGGGTTGAGGTTGAGTTATGATCGCTACGCGTGACCCGTTGAGGTAGCCGGTGAGCTTGCGATTATACGGACAAAGAGTTGTTTAGGTGCCACACGCGTGAAGGGGAAGCGATTTTGTAGCCATGAAAAGATTGGCATGATATATATATATATATATTTTTTTTTTTTGGGGGGGGGTCCTCGGAGTTATCGCATGCACAGTAGATGACGTCACAAAACATGATATCATCCATCGAACCACAGTTTTATCGAGGCGCACCGTCTAGACCCTTGGGGGTTTAGTATAGCCAAAACTGTAAACATTGTTATCTTGCTTGCTTGTATGTTTGTATCTTCTCACTGAACACACTGAATGATGCCACAAAAGGTGAATTAGTCACACAGCTACCACTCACGCTTGATGATGTATCCAATTTTCAAGTAGATATATATATATATATATATATATATATATATATATATATATATATATATATATATATATAATCAATTACATAATGTATATATAGTTATATATATATAAATATAAATATGTATATATATATATATATATATATATATATATATATATATATTTCTTTTTTGAAATCCTTTTATTGAGAATATATCATTCAGAAAAGAGGAGTAAAGATAGGTCAAGAAAAAAAAAGGCGATGAACGAAAAAGAAGGGAGGTGAAAGAGATATATAGACAGACAGGGGAAAAGAGATATTTAATAACATATACAACACATACTAACAAAACGGGTTACGAGTCATTTAGTACAAACACCCCCCCCCACATATATATATATATATATATATATATATATATATATATATATATATAAATTTAAGGTTTCTAGCTAAAGGGATCTAGGGAATAATTGCTTAATTTGTGTCTTATGACTATGGATCAAATTTAATGCAAATTTGAAAGATTAGAATTATGGGCCCTAAATTGGTTTTAGCGCTAATACGTAGATAAAGCAAAATAAATTGGTTTGAACTATTAAAATGATTACCAACGCTATTAATAACGTTTAATAACGTTTACCTCTTCATTTTTTAAATTATCGCTTATGTTTGAATTCATGTTTTGAAACATGACGTTAATCATAAATCCATGACGTCATGCCAATGCTATAACTATTTTATTAAGGTAATGTTTTAAGCTCTATTTATGAGGAATTTCAAATAGCTCAGTTGGTAGAACCGCAGACTGAAAATTTCAAGGTTTCAGTTTCAATTTATGGTCATGTCACCCGCTTTATTTGTTGAGTATTTTTTATTTACTATTAATGCAATATTTCCTCCCATTTCTAAAAGTAGTTAAGATCTCTGATATTTCGAAAAAAGACAAATTCATTTATTACGTTTAAAAAATTGTGACTGACGAACAAAATTGTGACTGACGAACAAAATCTCTTATTCATATAAGATTTAAATTCTCAAGGAGGTTGTGCCGATATTCTGCACCTTTAAAAATCCTTTAATATTCTTCAAAGAAACATCTGGGGAATATTTATTTCATTAATAGCATTTAAACTGTATTTCAGTTAATACTTTTTTTACTACTGAATCAAGGCCAAAAAATCACTCGAAGATCAGAGTTAAAAAGATGAAATTGGTGGTCAGTTGATATGAGGGTTGTATTTGGATTCGTGTTGAAAAAGTAAAATGTTGAAAAAGTAAACATCTAGGTTTATTGCAGGTATAGTTGCGTTGCTGTGCGGTGTAAGTGTTTTTGTGGCATGGTGAGTATAGTTAATAAATCTGGGTGTTGTCCTTTAGCATTAATGTGTGGCCCCTTAAACATGAAATTGTTTCTGATATCTTATTGAAGAATTGTAAAACATCTAGTTGGATCATGTGGACGTTTGTGCATATCTTCTATCTTCTTTCTATTTTCTATATATGTAAAAGTCAATGTTTGTTTCTTTGTGTGTAATATAAATATATATGTTAACAGTGAAGTATTTATGCTGTGCATAAAAGAATAACGACACATTGATATACAAAAATATAGTGATATATATTAATTGTCAGTGGCGGTGAAGGAATGCGGGTTAGTGAGGAATTCGGCAGGTGCTTCATCTCGATCCTAACTCGCCAACCAAGTGACGATACTGATTTCGGGTTGTTATTATATAGCAATTTGTGACCCCCACACAGGCCAATCGTGGGAGTTCACTGTCAATGTAGCCACGTCTCCAAAGCGTTTTATTTGGCGACGGGGTGTTTTCTTCTGCCGCTAAATTTTCTGCAGGTGGTTCCAATAAACACTTATTTAATTTTTGACAGTCCACCATATTTGTTTTCCCCGGCCAGTTGCCCGACTTCAACCAGCGATTGTTCAAATTTTTGACAATTAATCATATGTTGTTATTTTCTTACCAGGTGCGTGTTCATGCCAAGTGAACCTTCTTCTGTCAAATGAACGTTTTTGTACACCGGCCTGGATATTGCGCAATTTGAGAGCTATACATTTTGCCCGACTTCAACTATCGATTATTGTTATTTTTGACAAACAATCATGTTGTTTTCTTCCAGTCAGGTGCGTGTCTATTGCAACGGCACATACTTCTTTCAAATAATCTTTTAAGTACACCCGGCCTGGATATATATTTTTTTACTCTTATTGGCCCCAAACAAGGCACATTGGGATGTCAGGGGCTACTATTAGGGACCATCCATACCGGGACACTCTAAGTAAGGAGTTGAGCAGCGAGATGTCTGTTCGCATTACATATAAAATTCTTTCATATTATTACAGTCAGGGAAGCAGGAAACAAGGTGTGAGTAGTTTGCAATCACGGTAGGGGGATCCCACTTTTTTTGCAGCAGCCTTGTCAATGTCTTCTATGTAGTTATTCCATTTCATGTTGCCTGTGAATGTTAGGCCGATGAGTTTTAATGATGAATTCTCAGTTCTCATCAACAATAATTTTTTGTCTGACAATCCACCATATTTGTCTATCCTGGCCAGGTGCGTGTCACCATGTCAACTGCACCTACTTCTGTCAAATGACCTTTTCGGTACACCCGCCCTGAATATTCAACGTAAGAACATTAAAAAAAGTTTCAAGTAATCTAAAGACACCATTGAAATTTTCATTCAATTCCATCGGGAGTCATTAGGGACAATTATTGGTTAGGTCCATAAGATAAATGAAATATATCAGACCGTAAATTCATTACAAAATAGATTCTCTTCGTTTCATAAAACAAAAATAAATCAACAAAGAATATATCAGTGAAGTATGTATTAAACAAAGTTTAAATATTTAAATAATTGTTTTTATTTGTATTTTTAATATTTTGAATGATTAAGTAAAAACGAAATAACCCAGTATTCGTTAAATCCATTTCCCGTTTTACAGATGCTTTTTTATGAACAGACTTCTAACACATTCATCATTAAAGTAATACTTAACACGCGCAGGAATTCCTTTTGAAATAAGACGAAGAACACGTTCATTGTGGGGTTAGTAGCGGTTATGTATCTAAAATAACTGAAATATCTTAGAACGTAAAAAACGAAATTCATTTTTAAAAATAGATTTTCTTTATTTCATGAAACAAAAATAAAATTAAACAAAAATATTTCAGTAAAGAATGTATTTAAAGAAAGGTTTGAATATTTTAATAATTATTTTTATTAGTATTTTTAAGATTAAAAATAATTAAAGGAAAAAAAAGGAATTCATTTCCATTTGTGCTCTCTGACATTATTTTTATTACTTGACCTCATATTGGAAAAGTAATTTTAAAAAAAATTATTTCATGGTAAAAATTGTAAATAGGACAATATTTGAAAAATACATCCCTACAAGGACAGCTCCGGATGAATACCGCTATCGCGTCTTGTGAGCGCCTGAAATTATCACCCCCTACACTGATGAGAGCATAAGCTCGAAACGGGTCGTCTGTAGGTAAATATAATGTAATATTTATTTATGAATATTATTATAAAAGCACCTTTAAGAAAATTAAAGTTGAGCATTGTTAGGAGATATTAAAAAATAAACGGAACTTCTTTAGTTTAGCTGTGAATCAGAATTTATTTGTTTTCAATTTTGAAAACAGGGCAAGACAATCAATCCTGGAGTAATATAGAATTAGAAGTTTTTATTAAAAAAATAAAGCGAACAACAATAACAGCGAACAGTGTTTTTTATTTAATAATGTAAAATTTTATAAAACAAATAGCCAACAGTGATTTTTTTGTTTGTAAAATTTAAAACTTTATAAAAACGAAGTTTGTTGGATTGTTGGATTGTTTTATAAAACAAACAGTTAACATTGATTTTTTTTGTATAATTAAAAACTTTATAAAACGAAAAGTTATTTAAACATATGGTAACAATAATTTTTACTTCCTGTTGATTGGGTTAGGTGTAAATGTAACTCTTCAGAATTAATTTCTGATTCGCAGCTAAACTAAAGAAGTGCAAATTATACATTCACTTAAGCTACAAAGCAAGGCTCCGATTTAGTTCGTTGAGTCCTATAGATTGTCTTGATGTTTATAGCCAACTGCAATTGGCATAAATATGACTTAATTTCTCCGTATCACGTGACAATTTCCTATGGCTGAGATAATAGAGCGGAAGCGTGCGGAATCAAAGGTGACTCTGTAAACCGGAGTCGCGCCTTGTGACTGTCTGAAATTATACCCCTACACTGATGAGAGCATAAGTTCGAAACGACGTCGTCTGTAGGTAAATATAATTTAATATTTATTTATAAATATTATATATATATATATATATATATATATATTATATATATATATATAATATATATATATATATATATATATATATATATATATATATATATATATATATATATATATATATATATATATATAAAGGTGAGAATTCCGAGGCAGGGCAACGCAATGTTGAGAACCGGAAGGTGGAATAAGAATGAACAAAAAAACTGACAAAAGACGGTAAATCTCAGATCAATTCATTTATATTTCAAAAATTTAAATATAAAGACAGTAAATTTTAAAATTGGTGGACTTACTGTTAAATATTTAAAATCCAGAATGGTAGAAACGTTAATAATTTCGAGAGTAACAACCTCTCTTTTTCAAAAAGAAAACAAAAGCTGGACTAGCTGTGTTAGTTAAAGAGAGCCAAGTGAACGCTACTATTTAAAAAAGAAAAACGTGAGATTCGCAGAAAGACAAGTCTTGCAGAACATGCAATCGTTATATATATATATATATATATATATATATATATATATATATATATATATATATATATATATATGAGTAAATTAATCACATCTTTAAAGCACCATGTGTCTAAATATTCATATTGAATTTTGAAAATAGATCTTGCTTCTAAAGAAGGTTTAATCCTCGAAAGTATTAGAAAAAATAATGTCATCATTTAACACTGCATCATTTTTTGTTTTTCAAAATTCAATATAAATATATATTTATATATAAACAGGTATCTGTGAATAACTACATCCGTTCAACATTTGTGAGTTGCGCTCGCTAGAACGGGATCTACTTTGTGTAAAACATTACACTTCGTAATTAGAATAGAGTTCTTTCAGTAACCAGTAATATAAACTAATACAAAACATTATAATTTCGTAATATGGCATTAAGAAATATTATGGACTGCTGTATACGTGGTCGGGTTTTCAATATCCGCTTGAAACACTCCCTAAATTTAGTTACACTGAAGAGCCGTGATATGGTGAAAAAGCTATATGTGTATGACACACACACACACACACACACACACACACACACACACACACACACACACACACACACACACACACACACACACACACACACACACATATATATATAATATATATATATATATATATATATATATATTAGGTTGGTGCCAGAACAATGGCGTTTTCTCACATATGTTATATTTATATATGTTTTCTGAATTAATTTATTGATAGATATAGCGTTGTTATAGGTCAATTTTAAGCGCGTTTTTCGCTCTATCGAATCGTGTTATTCGTTTCCATTTTAATCACTCCATTTATTGTTTTTGCAGGCTTTTCGACAGCATGGGTAAAATTGAAATCCGCACGATATTCTTGTTCCAGTTCAAACTAGGCCGAAAAGCTGCCGAGACAGCTCGTTACATCAATGATGCGTTTGGCCCAGGAACCACTAACGAACGTACGGCACAAAGCTTGTTCAAGAAATTTCGCAATGGTGACGAGAGCCTCGAAGATGAAGACGGTCAAGGCCGGCCGACTGCGGTTGATAACGAAGATCTGAAAGCTTTAATTGAAGGCGATCCTCGCAAAACCACACGAGAGTTGCTGATGAACTCGAGGTCGACCACTCAACAGTCGTTCGCCATTTGAAGCAAATAAGGAAGTAAAAAAAGCTTGATAAATGGGTGCCGCACAAATTGAACGATAATCAAAATAAATCGTCGTTTTGAGGTGTTTTCTACGCTTTTACTGCGCAACAGAAACTGTCCATTTCTCAAGCGAATTGTGACGTGTGAATAGAAGTGGATCCTCTATGACAATCGGCGACGTTTGGCACAGTGGTTGGATGCCGGCGAAGCTCCAAAACACTTCCCGAAGCCGAAATTGCACCAAAAAAAGATTATGGTGACTGTTTGGTGGTCTGCGACCGGTCTCATCCATCACAGTTTCTTAAATCCGGGCGAAACGATTACGGCGGAGAAGTACTGCCAACAAATTGACGAAATACACCAGAAGCTCCAACGTATGCGCCCGAGATTGGTCAATATGCATGGACCAATTCTCCTCCATGACAACGCTCGCCGGCATATTGCACAACTGACCCTGCAGAAGCTGAACAGATTGGGCTACGAGACTCTGCCTCATCCTCCATATTAACCGGACCTCTCACCCACCGATTATCACTTTTTCAAGCATCTCGACAATTTCCTGCGCGAGAAATGCTTCAAAAGCCGAGATGATGCCGAATCGACCTTCAATGACTTCATCGCTTCCAGAACTTCGGATATTTATGATAATGGAATAAGTAAACTTGTTTCCCGTAGGCAAAAATGTGTAGATTCTAATGGTTTTTATTTTGATTAATAAAGTCTGGTATCAAAAAAAGTTATGGTCTTTTGAAGTTGAACGTCAAAACACGCCATTGTTTTTGCACCAACCCAATACACACACACACACACACACACACACACACACACACACACACACACACACACACACACACGCACACGCACGCACGCACACACACACACATATATATATATTATCTATAGATATATTGTGACACATACACGCACAAACACACGCGCTTACACAAATCCTATCTTTCTGAAATTTGATTTAAATGCAGCTTAAATCGATGAACACCCACACACACATATATTACCATATGCATATTACCTTATATACATATATTATTTTATATCTTTTACCTTATATATATATATATATATATATATATATATATATATATATATATATATATATATATGAGAGAGAGTTATGAAAATATATTTATGGAAATTAAGCTACACATAGTCTTCCGCGTTTCATCTCCGTAAGGAATCGTCAGACTAAAATGTCTACGGGGATGAAACGCGAAAGCCTCTGTGTAGCTTAATTGTTATGAATATATTTTCATAACCTAGCTCTACTTATGTATTGAGCAATGTTGAAGTAAATACTGAAAATCGATACATAAAATATTATATCTCCTTATAACATTTTATGTGGATACATGAAATAATATATATATATATATATAAATGTCATATATATATATATATATATATATATATATATATATATATATATATATATATATATATATATATATATATATATATATAACATTTATCACTTTATTTTATATTGTAGAAGGATTACGGATTCCATGATGGAGTAAATAATAAAAAAATGTTTGCTGACTCCTGACATAAAAATATATACACTGAAAGCTCGACTGCACGAGAGCCTCAAAATGCAAGGGAAGGAAAAGATACATGTAAAGGAAAAGAGAAAAAAGAAATGATAGTAAAAAAAAATGTGATAGACATGGGAGCAAGGAAATAGCTTACATTAAAAAAGAATGACACATATATAAAGCAAACAAGAAAAATACAAACTCAGCTATATATTTAAGTATTCTGAGCGAAACAGAAAAAAAACTGATCGAAAGATAGATAGATATGTATAATATTCATTAACATATATTTAATGCATAATATATGTATGTATGGTAAGTAAAAACTATATACGATCTGATGTCGCTAGAGTGGCAAATCACCCGGCTGACGTTTTAACATTGATGCCACCAGCCAATCGCTATGTACGTGCGTGCACACTTCCACGCTGTAAGATACACTTACGTAGCAAGCAGCCCGGCTTTCTTTGTTTAATAAGTGGAGCGCGCCTGATAAAGAGATCAATATTCGGCGAACGTAGACGACGCATTCCTCGCGCTCCTCGAATGTTTTCTTCTCTTTTTTTTGAGAGGGGGGGGGGGTGTGAATCTTAAAAAAAGAAAAGTTTTCGGAATATTATCGATTGAGCACGAAACATTTTTGAAAAAATATATACTTGTTCAAATTTTCGTAGTGGGGTACTTCATTTTATGTAAATTTAACGTAAACTGGTCTCCTAGTTCCTGCAATTCCGAGCATGGGGTAGAGAGAGTCATTTTAAAATTAAACTATCACTGGTACAGGACCCTTTGCCTTATGTCGGAGTGATGCACGGTCCTGTTCGGCTCTAGGAGGGAATCTTCCCAGTCATTACCTTCTCATTTTGGAAGCACCCCTATCGGTTAATATCTCTATTTACTTGCTTCCCGACGAGGGCAGAATTAGACATATGGTTGTTTTATTCACAAGGAGAAATTCCAGCTACCCACAAAGGGGATCTGGATTGGGGGAAAAATAAAAATTTCCTCAGTCTAGAAGGATTTCTAATTCACTGACCGAACACAAAACAGATGAAGTGTAGCATAAGAACATTTACTACACTTTGCTCATAGAAAAAAAAGCCCAAACGAGCTCTATCGGGTTAATGTCAACCGATCCAACCATAGAAAATTATGCACCTATCGAGAGTGCTCTCCTTTTAATTTCCCACTATAAATTGACGTCAAACCACCCTATTAAAGGTAGGTGCATCCCATAGTTTTCCTCACCACTCGTCTGGCAATCATTTCCGTCTCATAAACCCTTATCCTCGAATGGCTCGTGGCCTTGATAAATAGTGACCCCAATAGTAAAACAGAAGAGGTTACAACAAATGACTAAATCTATTCCCCTCAGCGGTGAGACGAAACAAGTTAGTTAAGCCAAGAAATGACCAATTTATTTAGGCAAATAAAATTACAATGAAAATAAATAATACCACAATTTTCTTTTGGCTTAGCATTTTGCCCTAAAGACAATAAATGCCCATGTGAAAAACTAACAGATCCCCTATTATCCTTTGTCAAATGTATTTACAATTAATATAATTCGTTTTTTTTTTACCATCTGCTTTTATCTTTTCTCTTCCCTCTCTTTTCTCTCTTTTCTATCCCAATCTCTCTTCATCTTTCTCCATTGTCTCTCCTCTCTCTCCTCGTTTCCATATCTCTTTTAATTATTTACGCCATTCGCCTCCTCCCACTACTTTTTTTTATCATTTGCCTTTTATTTATGGCGTTCGCCTTTCATCTCACCATCTAAAACATTATGTACATATAAAGTCTGCACGGTGACAAGCAAGCACGCAAGATCATCAAAGTTTTAGTAGTATATATAGATTGAATAAGAATTTGTGTTTTCTATCGTGACACTTCGAAATTAGAAAGTAATTGTGAAACCTCTAATTATGTTTATCTAAAATGAAAATGCTATTAGGCTTAATATATTTTTTGAAAACTAGTCATATACAGGAATTTGACAGCTGTTTCTTTTTGGTCTCAAATCGCCGACAAACTGACAATATAAATTTCGGGTTGTTATTATATAACAATTTGTGACCCCTTGCAAACGCCCACCGTAGGACTTTACTGTCAATGTAGCCATGCCCCACTTCTTGAGCGGTGTTGGTACAGAACCTGGGCATGGACATTTCTATATTTACCTATCTTCTACCGCTTTATAGCGAGTTCGAAGAAAATATTTGTGACATATTATGGAAAAAATACGCTACTTAGAATTTCCATTAGAGAGTGTGTAACTACGATGAACATATTTACGTATTGTTTTTATAGGCGAAAAAATAGAAATTATGTTTTTAAGCAAAAATAATTCGCTTTGGACAAATGCCGAATAGCCTTTATGTCTACTTTTTTGCGAATTATAAAAAAATGGTCACTTAGTTAACAAAATGTTTTTTTATATTATTATATTATATTATGCTAATTTCTTTGAATTTATAAAACACGTATCCAGTTTAAAAATAAAATTGAGACTTACGTGAGATTCGAACTCGGTATTGACATCGAAAAAACTATTGCCTATTCTGTTTTTGTTAACCAATCACATGTTTCTATTTACGTACGAACACACAATAACCCTAGAAGGCATAAAATGCGCACAACTTCCTATTTGAAAATTCAAATATTTTAGATTTACATTGAATTTGACCCATAGTCATTAGACACCAATTCAATAAGATTCCCTAAATTTTAATTTCGTAAGACCCCTTAAACTTAAACCTTAAATTTGATACATTTTCTAAAATCAAAATAATGTACTGAATTTTGATCAAAATTAGAATAAGGATTCTAAACATAAGTTTGATAATATAAAATGGACATAAAAGTTCTGTTTGGGGAATTAATTTATTAATTAAAAAATAAAAGCAAAAACGTTTACAATAAATTTAAAAACATTTTATGAGATAATTCGATAAAAATATATATAAAAGAAGGGAAAAAGGGAAGTTTATATCTAGCATTAAATGATACAAGAATGATAAATTTAAAATTATCATTAATATAATACGAAAAGTATTAAAACGAATAGAAATACATTAAATTAAATATATTAAATACCACGTAATTAATATTGTTTTTAAAGGTTTTTATCATGATTAAGTTCAAATTTGTCGTGACATCTAACAGAAAACAGTATTACTAATAAATAGAACATCGCATAAAATGACTTTTAGTAATCAAGTGGACTTAATTTTATGAATAAATTTAATTTAAGAAAGAAGTTATTATTTCCAAATAGGATTTTTATTTCAATAAATAATCTATTTCTCCAACAAATACGGACGTCCACCCAGCAGTTGGCCACTATTTCATTCTATTTTTCCCAATATGTCTACCCTACATGTATCTGTGCTTGCATGACATTTTTTCTCTATTTTATCATCCTGATGAAGTCTTATAAATAAAGACGAAACGTTGATGTACACATAAAAAACATCCATTTTTTGGTTTTCCTTTTTCATTTTCCCATCACGTCGGATTACTTTCATCCTTCTCTTCCCATATATATATATATATATATATATATATATATATATATATATATATATATATATATATAATGGTTTAAATCTCAGTCAAGCAACACCGAAGAGCTGTGATATAGCAAAACAGCTTGCATTTAGATGATTATATACATATATGTGTGTGTTTTATGCAAGTATATATTGGTATTTTATTATGCATCCATATGTGTTCATTTCGTACGTAGGTTGTCTAAAAAGGCAATATATTTGTAACGTTTCTAAGGTACCTTGCAGACACGTTGTAGGGAGTATAGCAAAGACATAAAGACAACGTTTTTGTAACAACATCTAGGTAACATTGTAGTAATATTATTTTGTTTGCTAGAAAGAAAGGTACTCTTATAGATGACGCACCATGTTTCGGTGACTTCGCATCGTAAACGTTCGGACAGGTTACGGAAGCGTCCGAAAGTTGACGAGGCGAACACCCAAATTATAATAATCCCAGAAAGCCAGTATTCAATTTATGAATGGGCGGGTCATTAGAAAATGACATCAATTAACTTAATGATTTTTACAACGGATATTTTTTCATTGTGCTAATTAGAGGACACTATTATTGAATGTGATCGCTCACTTGTATCGTAAAAGCATACATAAATTATTGCAAGCGTGAATACGTTCATACACATATACATGACGTATGCACACATCTATCCCAGTTTACCGTTAAGTTCTCTGTGACACGCGTACGCGCCCACACACAGACACGCATACATATGTATATATTTATATTTATATTGAACCAGAAGAATAACCGTACCAGGACGGGTAAAATATAATTCCCTGAAGAGATGAGTTTTTTTGTTACAACTTTTATGTCTTCTTACGAATATTAAAATCAAGATATAACGATACAAATCCTTATTGAAATTTTGATCAAAATCCAGTACATGATTTTGATTCTAGAACATTTCTAAAATTTAAGGCTTAAGCTTAAAGTGTTAAGAACGAATTGAAATTCAGGGAATTTTGCTTGATTGGTGTCTTATGACAATGGTTCAAATTCAATGCAAATCTGAAATATTTTAATTTTTAAATGAGAGTTTAATAATGTTATGTATCTTAAACACTCTTTAAAATACCCCAAAGAAACTGCCATTTGGGGAATATTTATTAATTGATGTCTGATGTCTATTGTTAAAATTTAACAAAAATTGGAGATATTCGAATTTTCACGAAGTGCTTCCACCCCCTTTATACGTTCTTTGCATGAAACTAAATATAGCTCATATGACGACCCCTTAGGCTTAAGAGTGTTGTTCAAAATTCATAATGATCGGTTAATTA
This sequence comes from Sepiola atlantica, assembly GCA_963556195.1. NCBI lineage: Eukaryota > Metazoa > Mollusca > Cephalopoda > Sepiida > Sepiolidae > Sepiola > Sepiola atlantica. The sequence goes on from OY744516.1 coordinate 150,483,010, forward strand.
GTTTAGGAGTGAATCATTTACATACTAATATATAAATATATACACATACCTAACTTAATATAGATAGAGATTGAGTATGATAGATTATATAATTGTTTTTTTTTTCACAACTAGACATAACAGCACAGCTCACACAAACTATGAAAGCCACAGATCGGAAGCCTTATACCCAAGCTTCGACCTTCTTTGGGCTCTTCAAAAGGACACATCTGGAAGTGAATATTTCTTGCTCTATAATTGGTTGAAAGAAAGTGCTGATTTGAGCTTTTTGTCCAATCGAGAGTCGATAACGAAATAAAAACATTCACTGCTGCTATAGATTAGGGGTTTAGGCACTGGCGTAGCTAGGGGGGAGCGAGGGGGGCGGGCCGCCCCGGGCGGCACACCTGAGGGGGCGGCATTTTGAGAGGGTAAAAATAGAAAGTAGAGAAAAAAATTAAAAAAAACAAAAGTTAACAAAAAATATGAAATTTTATACTATAATTTTATATAATAATAAATTTAAATGAGAACATTTGAAAACCTGAAAATGTTATGAAATGATAAAATCATTTTTATTTACTTTTTTGTCGTTGTTGTTAAAGTCCGAATTTTCGCCAAATAACATGGATGTATCAAGGAGAGAATAGTCCGATGTAGTTTTCTTTTCTTTGTCTTCATAAGGTTATTATTAAGAGGGCGAGCCCTCCGAAGAGAAAAAACGTCTTGTATCGGTGCTTTTTTGAAATCCGTGTGTGTAATCGCTCGGTTTTCAGAAATTTGTTGTTGTTAATAACGTTTCAACTCTTTTAAAAATAGTTTTAATATATTTTAAACAAATGTATTTATGAATGGCAAATAAGGCTATAAATTTATTTTTTGTGAGAGAACTGTCGCAAGGCATCAAGTCGGTTGAAAATTTACAAACAGATTTTTCGCGCCTTTTTTTCGGCAAAGTTATCAATGACTCTATCAAAATTCACTTCCTCGACAAGTTCCCTCTCTATTGAGAGGATTGCCAAGTCTGTAAGTCTTGTCTGGCTCATTGCTGATCTAAGGTAGTTTTTTATGAGCTTCAGTTTTGAGAAAGAGCGCTCACAGCTAGCAACGCTAATAGCTCTGGTGAGGAAAATTCTCAGCAAGATCACAATATTAGGGACGGAATCCCCAAGTTGGTATCTTTGTATAAAGTTCAAAAGTTCAAGAGGTCCATCGATTTTGTCTTTTTCTGAAGCTTTTACAACATACTGTAACCTCTTCTTTTCAGCAAAGAATTTCTCTTTTTCTATATCTTCGTCAAATCCACCAAGCTGACAATCATAATTATCATCAAGCAGATTTGACGGTATAAGAAAAGCGTATTTATTTGCAAGATTGTGAACTTGTTGAAATCTGCAAGATATTTCTTCAGTCAATCTGTCTATGACAGACAGCATTTCCCGTCTCAACTCAGTATCAAAACTCAGCGCTGCATCAGTCAATCCTTCACCATCCATTCGTTTCTTTTTGCGAATACGACGCTCCATGCTTATCCCCATTTCAGAGCAGAGTGTTTTTGACTCGTCTATTGCAGTGTCCACTATCTTTTCTCTATTCTGAAGAAGGAAATCTTTCAACGCCGTCAGCCTGACAGAACTTTGTTGCAGATCCAGCCCTTTTTTTTGAAGATATTTCTGGGCATCATTGATTTCTGGGAGAATAGTTTTCCAAAGGTTCAGAAATAAAAGAAACGGAAACGATAGTACCGAGTTGAGAATTAAAGATGCATCTGATCTTGTGGTTGCATTTTCTCCTTCTTTTCATACTTAAAGGGGAACTTTCATATAAATTTTTATCGAATAGGTGCGAAAAGAAAGTTGGATATTTGGGTGTATATACACCGACATCAAAGAGGAAATAACATTAGATGCGAAAGTTTGAATTCATTAATTTTATTACTGTCCAAACGTTTGTTTTTGTAGCATACTTTTTATAACTCCTTGTAAACTTTACAATTGCTAGCTGGGGGATCGGACAAAATCACCCCGGGCAACCCCCACCATCTACTTAAAACAAAAGGAAAACAGATAAAATCTCAAATGAATAAAAAATATTAAAAATCAGTTTTCATATTTTAATTTTAATTTAATTGAATTTAGGAAAATTAGATACCGTAGAACTAATTTTCGCAAGGTATGAAAATTAAATATAATGTTAACTTAATAATAATGGACCAGTTTTCCTACCTAGCAAAAAATTTTCCATGGACGAATTATCCATGGGCGAATTATCCATGGACGAATTTTCCGGGCACCCAAATGCCGGGGGGGGGGGGGGGGCGGCAAATTTTACTACCGCCCCGGGCGGCAAAAGGTCTAGCTACGCCACTGGGTTTAGGGTAGTGTTACGGTTAGGATTAGGATTTTTTTTTTGGCATGAGATATTTCTGGATTTTAATTTTTATTAATGAATGAATTTTTGCAGCGTCTATGCAACTAATTCCTTTGGGAAAGATATGAATCTAGATATACCCCCCCCCCCCAAGTTTTGGATAAAATAGTAGGGCACACAGTACTCTCAAGTCTTCGTTGTGCAATTAGTTTAGGACACGGAACACTCTCCTAAACAATACCAGTCGTAATCCGTTTATCCTGAAATTGTTTCCAATAGGCTTGCACTTTTCTGGCCACTAGACTCAAGCAATGCCGATCCAGGAAAGGTGCGGTTGGGGATTACGTAACCCAGAATGAGAGGACACCTCTGTGTAACGTTGTATCAACGTTATTATTTTAGTTGGTTAAACGTGTTACTTTATTCCATCGATGCAAAATGTGTCAGGCTTTTTGTTTTGTTTCTAGAATGCGAACTATTTTTTTTTGGGGGGGGGTATTTATTTATGCGAACTATTTTTGAATGCAACGACAACGCTGAACAGACGGCTGGAAGGCGGCTAAGAATAGTTTCGAGAGACTATATTTAGTAATCACTTCCTTCCCATGGGGCCTGTTTGTTGGGTTAAGTCTATATTTACAGCTAAATTGTTTATTCAGGAAATGTTTATATTTAGAAACTGCAATGAAACGAGAAGCAGGCATGTGTGCCAATCGAGAAATCAGCATTGTTATGTGCTGTTTGCAAAGAAAGAGGGTCACTGATTTACACTGAGGCAATCTTTCAAACTTTTACATTTACTAGTTAATAGTAGCGATAGCAGACTCATCGGTAGTTGAAGTAGTAGTAGTAGTAGTAGTAGTAATTTCTTTTGGTTTGGTTAAAACGATAATATATATACGAGGGGCGTTCAATAAGTAATGCCCCTGACACATTTCCCATAGCAGTAGATTAATGAAACTTGGCACAGTTATAAGTCTTTCTCTACATAGGAACCACCCAGAGTTATGCATTTCTCCTATCGTTTGATGCAGCTCTGGATACCGTTTTTGTAGAACACCCCAGGTTGGTCCTCCAACCACGTCGTAACTTCAGAAATCAAAGCTGCATCATCTGGTAAACGCTTTCCTTTCAAAAACAACTTCATGGCTGGGAAGAGATGAAAGTAAGAGGGTGCAAGGTCAGGAGAGTAAGGGGGATGGGGGAGGATTTCATAGCCACACACCCGTGCTTCTGATCTGACGACATGCGAGTTGTGAACCGGAGCGTTGTCCTGCAGGAAGAGGATACCTTTGTTGAGTGAAACGTAATAGGCTCCTGTAATTGTGGTACCCTTTGCCAGGAAATCTGTCATCACTACTCCGTCCTGGTCCCAAAAGACTGTGAGCCTTACCAGCAGAGGGCTTCACCCTTGCCTTCTTTGGAGGTGGTGAGTCCAAGTGCTTCCAATGCATTGACTGGGCCTTGGTCTCTGGATCATAGTTTCATCCTGTGTAATCAGTCTTTTGAAAAACTTTGACTCATCTTCTTGGCACATCTCAAAATTCATCCTAGAGCACTCGACGCGTTCTTGCTTCTGGAAAAGTGTGAACAACCTGGGAATACATCTGGCAAACATCTTATGCATACGCAAATGATCATGAATGATAGTTTCCACAGACCCTGTACTAATCTTGCCTTCTTGGGCTATTAGGCGAATAGTAATGCGTCGATCTTCCAAAATGGCAGCCTCAACTTGACAGACAGATGCCTCATCAATGACAAAAGAGGGACGACCACGTCTGGAAGCTGTTTCCACAGACTTTCGGCCATATTTGAATTCACGATGCCAGCGTTTTATAAGGTCATATGATGGGGCATCATCACCATAAGTTTCTTTCATTTCATCAAAAGTCTTCTTTGGTGTACGTCCTTTCAAATACAAAAACCGGATCACTGCGCGACACTCAACTGGCTCCATTTCACACCTGACTCAGCTCAAACACCTGTAAATCAGAAACCTAAATTAGTTCAAATCTGTTTTTTGCAACATAACTCATACAGATATAAATCATTACACATGCAAAATTCCATCTAGATCAGACAACTAAAAATTGGTCAGGGGCATTACTTATTGAACGCCGCTCGTGTATATATATATATATATATATATATATATATATATATATATATATATATATATTTATATATATATATATTCATTTAGAAACAAATATCAAATTATTAATACCTACAGACGCTAGCGTTTCAAGCTTATTGCTCTCATCAGTGATGGAAAGTATCAATTTCAGATGGTCGGGAGGTGCGAACTTGGTTCACAGAGTATATATATGTATATATATATATACATTATATATACATAAATATATGTATACATAAATATATGTATATACATATATATGTATATACATGTATTTACTAATATATATGTATATACTTATATATGTGTGTACATACATATGTGTATACACACACCCATATATATATATATATATGTATATATGTATATCTATATATGTATGTATATGTTGGTCTTCATTCCATTAATGCTGTCAATATGTTTTTAATTTCGTGTCAATACCCTGTGCTCACGATGTGTTCTGATATTAGTAATAAAAGTACACAAGCTGTTGTTATGTTGAATTATTGGAACGCAGACGTATCATGTAATTGGGTTAACATAGATACATGCTATATATGTATGTATATATATATATATATATATATATATATATATATATATATATATATATATATATATATATATATATATATATATATATGATGGACTCTCCCGTCGATGTCGACGTATGAGTGCCCCGCCCGGGGCTGCCCGCGCGTGAATTTGTAATTGCAAGGTGTGCGCAATCCCCAACAATCGCTCTCCTGAGTCGGCATTGCTTGATTCCAAGTAGTGGTACAGGATATAAGCAGTGAGCACATACACTGGTATTCCTAAATGGTCACCCATTTAGTACTGGCCAGGCTCGACGCCGCTTAACTTCGGTGATCTAACGTGATTGTGCCGTATGTATATATATATATATATATATATATATATATATATATATATATATATATATATATATATACTTATCATATATATATATATATATATATACTTATCATATCTTATCATATATATATATATATATATATATATATATATATATATATATATATATATATATAGTGTGTGTATACATAAATATTATATATATTATATATATTTAAGGTTAGCGGGAGATAATTGAATTTTTGAATTGATATATATACTAGCAAATTTATGCTCTCTCCGGTCGCATATTTTAGCAAGGTTAAAACATGATATCATAATGAACAGACTGCATACACTGCTCCCTAACAGGAAGAGTTAATGACTAAGAGGATTATATCATGACGAACAAACACTACCATCTCGCACCAAAAGAAGAGTTAAGTCCTGGGAGGATGATATCATGAAACAGAAAAAATAGTAAACTACCCGACCCCCTAAACAAGGGAGAAAGTCATCCTAGGACGATGATATCGCGAGGAACGAACATATATTATACTGTCCTCCTCTCCCCCAAAAGAGAATGTAATGCTCGGGAGGAATGTATTATGAGGAATGAAAATATATTGCACAAACCCTCAAAGAAGAAGGTAAAGCTTCGGAGTATCTCTTCCCCACACACACATACCAAAAAAAGGATGTGGTTATACTTGGTCGGAACTACTCCCTTAAAGATAGAGGAAGTAATACCTGGGAGCATCACCCCATAAAAGGAGAAGGGAATACCTACGAGTATGGTATGGCAAATTTTATTGTACACGTAAAATGCCGAAATGTAACGTGGGCTGAAAAATATAGTCGCCATCTTTATAAACAAAGATAAGTATGCAAGTTAATGAACGATGACTTCCTTTCATCAATTTTTTGAATTAAAAAAGACATATTTATAACCGTGAGTAATCGTTCTTCCTTAGCTAGCCTTTTACTTGACTTGTTTAGATCGCGACTGAAAATCAATATAACTTAGAGTTTTAAATGTTTTCTTATCTTTTTTTTTTACTAAAACATGGTTTAAGTAAAAAAAAATATAAGGTCATTATGAGTAATGCCGAAACTTATTTCACTTTAAATAATTTATGTGACTGAAATAAGAATTAACGCCAAATGAAAGGAAAAAATACCCCTTTTCCCAAAAAGTATGGGTTAATTAAAAAAGTCAGCAGGCCTGTGTTTTTATTTATTTAATATTGGAGGGGGGGGGGGGGAGGGAGAGAAATTTATTAAGAAGTGAAATAAAACTTTAAATTAAAAAAATTTACAATTTAAACAGAAAGCCCAATATTATTGATTTGTATTTTAAGTAAAAGACGTTTTTATCTTAGACTTTATATTTTTTGCTCTTTGACTTCGTAAATAAATCATTTACTTAAAAAACAATAAAAATAGAAAATCTATCGTCGTTAGAAAAGGGGAGGGGTAGAGAGAAGAGAGGCAGGTAGTGATGACGACGCCAAATTTGATTTTTTATTATTTTTAATGGAGGGTGCTCCCCTGAGATATATATATATATATATATATATATATATATATATATATATATATATATATATATATATATATATATATATATATATATATATATATATATGTATATATATATATATATATATATATATAGAGAGAGAGAGAGAGAGAGAAACCAATCAGTTCTCCTTTGCTGTGAACTTTCTAGCAAGCTTCATCTAAATTATCTCCCTTGATATTTTAAGAATGTTTTTTCGTAATTTATTCATTTTTTTTTATCAAATTACATTAATAACTGTTAATTTATATAAAACTATTGTAGATACACAGGGAAAATAAAATAAAATAATTATAAATGAATAACAACAAACATTAATTAATTGTAGATGGTTAAAAAAAGTTATGCAAATTAGATAGATATTTGAATGCTTATATGTGTTTCTTTAGTACGATATACACCGTATTTGAAAGTATACTATTGTATTATTGATTAAAATAACATATCCTCTTTTTATGGTAATTTTGAAGTGATAAATAAAAACACATATTCATTTATATATATATATATACTTACCATTAACCGATCATTACGAGTGTCTCTGACTGTAATCAATCCAAAAACATAACCGAAAGAATAAACAATATTTATACACGTGACCGCGTGTTTCGCGCGTTTTATTTCATTCATATGCACTAGTGCAATTTTTTTTATTACTCGTAGCCATTCTCTATACTATACGCTTTTTTTTACTCGTAAATGTTTTATTAAATTAACCGTATGCGATTCCACGAAGTTATAAAAATATTTGGTTATTATTTACCTAAAAACATCAGTAATAAAACATTTTTTATCGTAGAAAATTCTCCGAAATACTATCGATGTATTTAAGTTTAACATAAAAATGTTCCTTCTTCTGAAGTTTCCGTCTCATTTTTATCCCCCCCCCTCCCAATCCAATTTACAATACTGCTTTTTCCGAATTTCGAGTAGGAGTAGGGGTTCCGTTTTACGTTAAACTTACATAGGAAATACCAATAATACTATATATATTCGCTTTTGATGGTTCTTTCTTTCTAAAGGTAATCGATGCATAAAATACCTTGCGCATTTCAAAATATGGAAGCCAAAACCTTTCCTGCTGATGTTTGCGTCTTTGATCGCTTTGGACTGCTTTCACCTACCATGGTCAACTCAGATGACTGCTGATTTGACTCCGGAGAGAAATAGTAGATCCATGTTTGCTACATTGTCACATTTGGATCTAAAATCTAATTTTTGTTGCGTTGAAACAGTTGCAAACAACGCTCTGAATCATTGACGCGTTGTTGTTTTTGATCGATTGTGAGCAAACGCGGCACCCACTTTAAACACAGCTTTCTTATTGCCAAATGTTCATGAGAAAAAGTGAATACACTGCCTGATGATATCTTCAAATCCTCTGCTATCTCAGGCAACTTCAATTTACGATCTGCCAAAACGAGTTTGTGGACTTTTTAATGTTTTCAGGAACAAGTGCCGAATTTAAGCGACCTTAGCGTTCAACATTATTTGTGTCTGTACGACCGCGTTTAATGTCAGCATGCCACCTCTTAACAGTTGTTTCCGATGGAGCGGAGTCCGAATAACATTTATCAAGCCATTTCTTTGCTTGAACAGTACTTTTTACCATGAAAAGGCAATCCTTCATAAACACATGAAAATGAGATTTTTCCATTGTTTTCAAAACATTCAACAGTTATCACTTGACCTAAATAATTGTAATTTGTAAACTAATAATCCGATCGAGATCAAATTCTCAGACGTGCCATTTGAAGGATAGTACTTCATAAAAATTATATTGATTTTATTATTAGTGGCACCATCTATACGTAAGACCTTGGATTTATTGAGTGATGTGTTACAATAGAAACAGTAAATAAAAAGAAAAAAAATTAACGAAAAAAAAAGCAACGATTTATTTTCTAGCAAACTCTTGAATTTATATGTTAACTATACATAATCGCGGTCTTCACTATAAAACTAATAACTGTGTCAGAGGCTGTCTCCATTAATGTATGTCTGTGTCTCCTCCACCCAGAAACAGACTAAGTTCTATAAAGGCCAAAGACACTTGGAATATTATGGTCTATTACACGCGCTTATGGAGCCGAGGTTGTTAATGTAAGGGGGGTTAGGGTAACTAGGCGTCACTAAGAAAATAAGCATATATTCAAGAGATAATTTGGGGACGCTTAAATAATCAATCGAATAATTTTAGGAAAAAATTTTAAATAAACATGTTAATTAAAATATTTTTAATATAAATACGGGTACTTTATGCAGTTTACGGACTGTGTTATTTTTTTTTAGATACGATTAGATTAGGAATTTTAATAAAAGTACAAAAAAAAGTAAATAAACTGTAGCGTTATTATTTTTCTTTTAAATACGTGAATTATTTTAGGAAAAAAATTATATAACATATTGATCCCTGTACCCATTTCTTTTATGAAGTATCATAATTAGGGGGATGGTCTATTTTTTAAGCAAACTTGGGTCAGTTTATGAATTTATTTAGGGAGGGGGTAATCTACTTTTTTAGGCAATTACGTGTGCTTTTACGTCATGGAACGAGTAGACTTGCGGCAGTTTACCAATTTTTGGGGGTGGCGAGGATTCTACTTTTTAGGCAGTTACAACCTGGGACCACTACATATTTTTAAACGCATCATGATATTTAATAATTACAAACATAATTTTCGATGTTAATTACTTTTGAAGGTTTCAAACTTATCATTTTTATATTAAAATATTATAATTACCAAAACAATTCTTTTATTTTAATTAGGGACTTTGAGGGACTTTTATATGTTTCAAATAGATTTTTCTTTGTTAATTCTGAAAAAAAAATCTTTATCATAAACAAAAACATTATTTTTCAAGTAGGTGTAGCAGTTACCTCCTCCTTTCAAAACATAACTACACCGGTTTGCCGGTAGGTGTCGCTTTTTCACCGACAGGTGGCACTGTAAAGCGACACCAGAGTTATCTGCCCTTCGGACTATAAAACCCGGTGCAAAACGGAAATTCCCTCTCTTGTTCACTGACCAGCCTCGACAGCCTAACGCTGGCACCAGCGCTCCATCTCTCTCTCTCTCTTCTCTGCTCGGCAGAACGACGCTAATACACTAGCGTTTCGTCTCACGCTTTTCTCTTCACCTAGTCTCGGCAAAACAACAACCAACACACTTTTCTTCCGTCAACACGTGGGCAAACAACGGTAAGAGTTCTCAACTCGTTTTCTTTGTATGCGGCTTTCAAAGACTTTTCCTACGCCGGATTCATTTCTTCTCATACCTTTTTCAAGAACTGTTTTTCCATCGACACACATGCATACATCACACACTTCATCATTCCACGTACACACACGTTCAATAAACGTTATTTGAACTACTTCATTTTTGTTTATTAATTATTACTCCGTCTTTGCATGCAACATTGCTTGATTCAACTTTGCACGTTTATAATCGGGGGAACACGACCCTCGATTCGAACATTGGTGACCCGACGTGCAAGCTTTGTTGTATGGGGCAGAGTAATTAATTTCGTACAAGAACAAAAAAAAAATATATATATATATCATTTCTCGTTTTTTCTTCCGTGGTGAAACGAATTACGCATCCATCTTTTTCCTTTTTTTTTCTACCCACGAGGTAGAAATATACAAACAAACAAAAGAAAAGAAGCCACCGTCTCCATTTTTCCTGGCCACGCGGAAATACCCAAACAAGAAAAACAAAAACATTTCTCGGCTTCTCCGAGTATAAAACAAATTACAATTTCATTTTTTCTTCTCTTTCTTTACCCACGTGTCGGAAAATTATATACAAAGAAAAAGACAAACTTTTGCCAATCCTTTTTTTTTCTTTTTCGACGAACAAAAGGACCTTACAAGACGCCACTTCCTTTGTTTTGAACACGTGGAGATAAAAAGAAAACAAAAGAAAACAAACGCTCACGCTGCCCATCTTTTTCGTGGCCACGTGTTGATAAAAAAATTCAAAAATGCCGTCATCTTTTTCCGGACCACGTGTTGATAAAAAACTTCAAAAATACCGCCATCTTTTTCCGGACCACGTGTTGATAAAATAAATTCAAAAATGCCGCCATCTTTTTCCGGACAACGTGTTGATAAAATTTTTTTTAAAATAACGCCATTTTTTATCTCTCGGACCACGTGGAAATGAAAATTCAAACAAAAAAAAAAAAGAAAATACGAATTTTTTTTCTTTCTTTTCAACAACAAAGGAAAGAGAAGCCACCATTCTTTCTCTATGTGGCAACGAACATTCAAACAAACTAAAACGAAAACAAAAAACGTCATTCCGTGTGTGAAACAAATTACGGCTCTATTTTTTTTTTCTTTTTCTTTTCTACCCACGTGTTGGAAATATATATATAAAGGAAAAGAAAACTACAAAACGACCAACACACGACGACAAACACGAACAACATCACCCTTCAAGGCCTACCAACAATCTTCAACACAAGATGAACAACCACATTTTCCCGGACATTCATCAAGCACCAAACATTTCCGGACATCACTGACGACACTATGGAAGAAATCACACCAGTTCAAAATGAGTACAACTGCCCAAGCACGACTAAATACTCAACAACTGGACGTTCGTTGATCAACTGGGGGACACATCAACTCGAACGACGCGCACCAACACCAGTACAGACCCACTTGTACCTGGACCTGCTAACTCACTTGCAGACATTTGTGCATCTGATTTTGACCATAGTGTACCACCAATCTCAATAACTAGATGTTTGTTCATCAGCTCCACAACACGGACTAATTAACATGAACAACATCAACAACTGCACAGACTCACTTGTGCTCATTCATCAACTGCACAGACTCACTTGTGCTCATTCATCAACTGCACAGACTCACTTGTGCTCATTCATCAATCAATTGCACAGACCCACTTGTGCTTATTCATCAACACCTGCACAGACTCACTTGTGCTCATTCATCAACATCGCACAGACTCACTTGTGCTCATTCATCAACAACTGCACAGATTCACTTGTGCTCATTCATCAACAACTGCACAGATTCACTTGTGCTCATTCATCAACAACTGCACAGACTCACTTGTGCTCATTCATCAACAATTGCACAGACTCACTTGTGCTCACTCATCAATACCGCACAGATTCACTTGTGCTCACTCATCAACAACCGCGCAGACCCAAGCACCAAACATTCCCGGACAACACTGACAATTCAACACCCGTTCATCAGCTCTGCATCACGCAGACTAATCAACATGAACAACGCCACCAACAAGTGCAAATTCACTTGCGCCCAAACTTGGTGCAGACCCAATTGCATGCAAACAACACGCAGATCCACATGCGTTACAAACACTTAATTCCGCAGACGCACTTGCGATCAATCATTCAATACAGATGCAGAAACAGAAATAAGTAGCGTGCACACTACTTTTTCTAATCTTCAACAGCAAAACAGACATACCCACAAAGAATGCTTCTCATCTACAACTGTACATATTGAATAATATCTTCAATATTTTTCAATCTGGGGGGGGAGTCCTTGTAGCAGTTACCTCCTCCTTTCAAAACATAACTACACCGGTTTGCCGGTAGGTGTCGCTTTTTCACCGACAGGTGGCACTGTAAAGCGACACCAGAGTTATCTGCCCTTCGGACTATAAAACCCGGTGCAAAACGGAAATTCCCTCTCTTGTTCACTGACCAGCCTCGACAGCCTAACGCTGGCACCAGCGCTCCATCTCTCTCTCTCTCTTCTCTGCTCGGCAGAACGACGCTAATACACTAGCGTTTCGTCTCACGCTTTTCTCTTCACCTAGTCTCGGCAAAACAACAACCAACACACTTTTCTTCCGTCAACACGTGGGCAAACAACGGTAAGAGTTCTCAACTCGTTTTCTTTGTATGCGGCTTTCAAAGACTTTTCCTACGCCGGATTCATTTCTTCTCATACCTTTTTCAAGAACTGTTTTTCCATCGACACACATGCATACATCACACACTTCATCATTCCACGTACACACACGTTCAATAAACGTTATTTGAACTACTTCATTTTGTTTATTAATTATTAATCTGTCTTTGCATGCAACATTGCTTGATTTACTGAACACGTAAATAATCGGGGGACACGACCCTCGATCCTAACATAGGTAAATATTTTTCATTGGCTAATCAAAAAAAAAAAATCTTTCTCATCATTGGAACTTCGAAATATTTAATTTTTACTTTGTTAATTAACTTGTTTCATTTTTCGATTGATTAATTGGTTTTCGCTGTTCAGGTATCTTATTTGCGTAATCTTTTTTCCCATTAAAATTCCTACTTCTAAATGTCGTACGTTTTCAGCGTCCTAAATTCTCTTTTCATTTTATGCTTATTTTATTAGTGAAACCTAGTTACCCCCTCTGGGATTAACAACCCCGTATCTATGGCGCCCTATTATATTCCTGATATGTATTATCATTTATACTGATGACACCACTTTTCGGTTAATTTATCTCTATATTTTCCCCACTTTTCGTTTGTTTTAATTTAGTTTTATTTTCATGTCGTAAGGGGTCTAAAAGGCGATATTGATGTAACCTCCTCTACCTGAATAATAGTCAGATACGTCCTAAGATGAAGCACTGTTGCAACATCTGGAGAGAGGTGTCGCTCAGAGTACCCTTTCCTGGTTTGACAGAGTACAACATCGACTTCGAAATCTTTCCTACAGTTCCTTTCCCACAGAAGAGACAGTGTTAGTCTTTTTCTGTTCTATCATTATTTTCATGCTTGGTGCTCAAATAAGGCCCAATCTCTAGCCCCCCCTGTAAACCATTCGCAACAAAAACTCGTCTAGCTACAACCACTGTAAAGAATTTTTATTTACTTCCTCTGTGTACCTAAAATTAAACGGAACTTCCATGAACAAAGTTTCTTCTCAAGAACCTCTTGTCTGTGGGATACGATACCACGGGGTTGCTTCCGAACTGACTACAACATAATCGTTGTCAAGTTCAATGTTAACAAATTCTTGTCGAGCTGTCTACTTATATGATCAATTTCACACAACGTTTCAAATATCATCAAGGCGTTGTTCATTGACAACTGACAATCTCATCAATCCTTATCCTCGAGTGGCCGTTAGGCCTTAGTAAAAGGTGACTTAGTTGTAAAAAAAACTTATTAAGAAACGACGGTACGAGATACTGCTGCGAAAACGTTGTAGGGATTTTACACAAAATCAAGACAATGTTTGTATAACGCTCATGTAACATTTTGGCAGCGGTATTTCGTTGGTTGGGCTTTGTGTCACATTTGGAAACGTGTCAAGTTTCTCAATATATTTTTTATTCAAATGAATAAAACTAGTCAAATATGAATTAGGTGCATTAAAAGGATAAAGAAGACGGAAGAAAAATATAAGTAAGAAATACAAAATTAAAGAAAAAAACGTAGATGAGGAAGAAAAAATAAGAAAAATAAGAAAAAAAGAGACGTCTAAGAAAAAGAAAGAAAACCCGAAGAAAAAAAAGAACAGAATGCTTAAAAAGAAGAACGAAAGAAAGAAAGAAAGACAATCTCAAGAAGAAAAAAAGATAAAAAAGATAAAAAGAAAAGAATGTTAAAGAAGAAAGAAAGAAAGAAAGGCAATCACCAAGAAAGAAAAGAAAGAAAGTAGAACAAAATGTTAAAGGAGAAGAAATCAAAAAGCAAGAAAGGAAAATCTTAACTTGAAGAAAAAAGTAACAAGAAGAACAGAATGTTAAAGAAAAGAAGAAAGAAAAAAGAAAATGTCAAGTGGAAGAAAAAGAGGAACAGAATGTAAAAAGAGAAGAAAGAAAGAAAAAAGATAATCTCAGAAATAAATAAAAGAAGAACAGAATGTAAAAAGAGAAGAAAGAAAGAAAAAAGATAATCTCAGAAATAAATAAAAGAACAGAATGTAAAAAGAGAAGAAAGAAAGAAAAAAGATAATCTCAGAAATAAATAAAAGAAGGGCAGAATGTAAAAAGAGAAGAAAGAAAGAAAGAAAAAAGATAATCTCGGAAATAAATAAAAGAAGAACAGAATGTAAAAAGAGAAGAAAGAAAGAAAAAAGATAATCTCAGAAATAAATAAAAGAAGAACAAAATGTAAAAAGAGAAGAAAGAAAGAAAAAAGATAATCTCAGAAATAAATAAAAGAAGAACAGAATGTAAAAAGAGAAGAAAGAAAGAAAAAAGATAATCTCAGAAATAAATAAAAGAAAAACAGAATGTAAAAAGAGAAGAAAGAAAGAAAAAAGATAATCTCAGAAATAAATAAAAGAAGAACAGAATGTAAAAAGAGAAGAAAGAAAGAAAAAAGATAATCTCAGAAATAAATAAAAGAAGAACAGAATGTAAAAAGAGAAGAAAGAAAGAAAAAAGATAATCTCAGAAATAAATAAAAGAAGAACAGAATGTAAAAAGAGAAGAAAGAAAGAAAAAAGATAATCTCAGAAATAAATAAAAGAAGAACAGAATGTAAAAAGCGAAGAAAGAAAGAAAAAAGATAATCTCAGAAATAAATAAAAGAAGAACAGAATCTAAAAAGAGAAGATAGAAAGAAAAAAGATAATCTCAGAAATAAATAAAAGAAGAACAGAATGTAAAAAGAGAAGAAAGAAAGAAAAAAGATAATCTCAGAAATAAATAAAAGAAGAACAGAGAGTTAAAAGAGAAGAAAGAAAGAAAAAATCAAGAAAAAAACGAAATGTTACAGAAGAATGAAAGAAGAAAGACAATCCTAGAAATAAATAAAAGAAGAACAGAATGCAAAAAGAGGAGGAAAGAAAGACAGAATGAATGAAAGAAAGCAAAGAAAATCACGTGAAATCAGGCGCGCAAATAAAGTTAAGTTGAACAAATTAAAATAGAAAAAAGGTTAACATTGGCAAACGGAAGTGCGAGCAGAGAATACGAGTGGTCAAGTCAAAGTCACACTGAGAGTGAAAACATTGAAGATGCAAAATACGACAGAAAACATTAGTTTAGCTGTCAAAGTCGTCCCTCTTTGGAAACAGTTTTGGTATAAATTAATGAAAAAGTACTTCTTTAGATTTGCTTGTTCTTTTGTTTGTTTTAAGGATTGGCGATTATAATGAGAAAAACATAACAGCTTTATCCTATTCACGAGCTTCTCCCTTAGAGACTTAACAAAAACAACCGGGTCGCTCCCTTAACCGGAAGAGGAAATCCTCTATAGTCAAGGGATTGCGTAAGAAACAATATATATATACATTTAAATGTATATCTATTACTATATTTATAGTAAGAGACACATTTATCCCTACTGTACAATTAGTTTAATACAACTTAATATTTTTAATTTTTTCAATACTGAAACATATGAATTATTCTAAAGTAGCATTTCTTTTTATATATAATTGAAGTGAACTCCGTACTGATTCCTTTCTCCCCCTCCCCCCTCTCTCTCTCTCTCTCTCTCTCTCTCTCTATATATATATATATATATATATATGAAAAAGGAAAAAAAAACTTAATAATTTAAGACAATAAAATTACAAATGAAACATTAATTTTTCTAATATATAAAGTAGAGACGATTTTTCCCCTGTACCTTCTCGGAGTATAGGAAAATAACCACATGCATCACAGGCTACTAAACTTACCACTATACTACACTTATTCACTCGAGCGTGTTTTAGTAAATTTGTTATTTTTTTCCACGTAACACTAAATATTACATTTGGCCCACCATCAACGTCTCTCCGAAAAACCAACTCCATATAGGTGGTAGCAAAACTTTTCTCCCTAACAATTCTGTACTGTCACTCTACTCATCGACACCGGGAACTAATACACACAGTTTAATTTTCACAAAACACCGGTTCTTATTTATTATTTGCTTGGTAATAATTTACTACATAATATAAAGCAATACGCAAATATTTAATGACCGCTCCCGTTCACTCCGACGATTTTCCGCGAATATCAGATTACGTTATTTCTAATTCTACCTATGACTTCTATATTTATATTCATTCCGGAATTAAGCGAATGAAATTAACGAACACAGTTCCTGCAACATTAAATAATTAAACATGGCGGCTACAATTTCTTGAACGAATTGCCTTCCTATTTAATTCAATAAGCGCCAAGATATTGGTAGACCCCAATACATTTACATTTTCAAAATCATACACTATTAACACGCATATTTTAGAAACCTTGCCTAAATAAACCGTGTCATTGTTGAACATTACATTTAGTCGGCAGAAGCTTAATGTTAACATATCACGCATGCCAATAAACAAGCTTAGGTAAATTAGCCTATTTTCACACGTAGTTTCAACCCGACACTGTAGCGCAGTCGTTAAAAAGCGAAGTCTCATGATCGTCAATTTCAGCGTTCGATCCGATTCTACTCTACCACTCTTTTCTTTTTTTTTAATTTAAAACATTCTCCAACACGCTAGATGCGTGGGGGGGGGGGGGGTTAGGCCGTTTCTGTTTTTATTCGATGTCATGCAATAGGTAATAATTTCTCCCGTGCAACGCCGGGCGGCGGGTCCCGCTAGTTTATTATAAAATGTTTAAACAATAGTTATACAAATTCGACATACAAATAGCTGTTTTGTGCTTTCTACTATATATTTCAAAAGAATGTTGTATTACTGATTTAAAAAATAGTAAGTCGTTTTACTAGTAATGCGATTAATGAAAAAAATCTTTCGCATTTATTCATTTATTATTACAAAATACAGAGATATTGACTTTACATCATGTGCTAAATTATTATTATTTATTTAAAATTTATTTTATTTACCCCAAACAAGGCACATTGCTACTAAAGCGTACTGTGATAGGAGTCAGATTGTTTTAGAGCAGCCTTGGTGTGAGTTTCGAGAGTATAGAGTTTCGAGAGTATAGAGGTCAGCTCAGCAGAGCATTTCTTTTTAACTAAAGGAGGAATAAGATCTGATCCGCATGCTTTGGAGGAGTCAAGGTTGTTTTATGAGAGCCAGGACACGAGAAGGAGTGATGATCAAATCATTTACTGCGGTTTTTGTCTGCAGTGGGAAATTAGGGATGGGGTTGTTTCTGGAGTCTAAGGTAGAGTTTTGAGCAAACCGCTGGGCAAGCAGTTCAGCTTTATCCGTTGCCGTAGAAGCGACTTCATGGTGGTTGGATAAAGGGGGAATTGTAATTTCTTCCATATTTCCAAAGATATTTATTAGAATATTTTGTTTCTCTGCCTATGTGTCATACATACACATCGAAGTGCCCCCTTCATGTGTTATATAATGAAAGCTTAAGAATATCTCATTACTCAAGATCGACAAAATAATTGACGTGTTCAGGGTTTAAATATCACCCCGATGAAAAAACGGAAGTTAAGATTTGATGTTATTACCCTAGAATGAGAGTTTGTGGTCTCTTGCTCACGTCAGACTTCAAAGCGAGTAGAAGTAAGGGTGGGGGTGGACGAGTTATGAATTGAGTCCCGTATTCGTCGTCTCTCTCTCAGTCAAGTGTGAATAACTATATATATAATTATTTTAATAAATAAATATTTTTTTTAATATCAATAGACATATATGTTTCATGCTCACAAACAATCATCAGTATAGATGTTAGAACTGTACCGCCGGTCGAACGATTCAAACCCTGGAACCATATATCTCGAACCGCAGCTTTTCACCACGAGGCTGTTGTGACAATCACATTTTAAATGTCAGAGAAATAAGTCTTGTATTTTTATTTATAAACACAATAATGTTATTTGTCTAAAGGGAGATACATTTTTCTTGTAGCGGGCATTCATTTTTATCTCTACAGCTACCCTCATTAGTGTCGTTATTATTATCTTGTGTATTATTAATTCTATCATTATTATTACGGTTTAATATATGTCTATTATGTTATTTGTACAGCTATCGCTAAGTTTAACAGTATTTTTACTAAATATTTTATGTAGCGAGTTAAAAGATTAAGAAACATATGTCCAATTTTAGATTTAACTCACAGATTAAACGGCGGGGGCGTATTCTAAATCATTTTCTAGTTTCTATTTTCCTTTCTAATGCACCTATTATACTCAATGTTAGTGTAAACATAACCACTGTTTTTAAAGCGTTGTTGTATGTGTAATTAGTGTTATCAAAAATTTATTCTGTAGAGCAAATTATTGCTAATTCTATGGCTATTGGTATAAGGATATGTTATTAATATGTTAATAATAGAATGGGATGATTTAACTTGATATTAACATATATTGGTTCATAGTTTTCTTTCATATATGTTTTATATGTGCAATAGTTAAGGTTAAATGTAACATCTAATAACTTGAAAATCTAAATTCCTGTTGTGATCTCAAATTTAAGTCCTAGATCTTTCATAGTTTCGTGTATTAACTTTAATATTCTTTCAGATTTGGAGCTAGTAATATTTCTAATTATAGCCAGGCCGTCAACCCTATAAAGTCCTATATCCTTAACATTATCACATCTGATTCAGTAAGTTTATATAAAATAAAGAGTCCCATCAAATCGAACATTTCAGCAATCTTTTTACATCCATTGTTCAGTATTATAAATTAGTACTGTCTTATGGCACTTAGAGATGATATCCATTTTTCGTTGGTAATATCCGTATGTAATATCGCGAAGTCCAAGGCCCTGTAAAATAATTTTTTTATAATTGACGGGTAGTAATCCATTATATATATATATATATATATATATATATATATATATATATATATATATATATAGTCATCCACATACAGACCGTTTCGCTAGATCAGTTAGTGCCTCTAGCCGGGATTGAAACTCGAGCTGACGGTCGGCGCTTCTAACCCCTACGCTATCATACTGAATGTAAGATATATCTCAATGTAAACATTGCAATTGCCGTGGCTCGAATTAGTTTTACTTAATGAGCTATGCCTTAAAGCTAATGGCAGTTGGCGATATCCTTACAAATTAAGCTCTACCCCGGGAGGGAGCTTTATATAGTCATCCACATACAGACTGTTTCGCTGTTTCACAGCTCATCAGTGCGGCTAGACCAGTTAGTGCCTCAAGCCGGGATTGAAACTCGACCGTCGAGCTAAAAATAGAGATTTTGTTCGTCTGTCCGTCAGTCACACTTTTTTCGAAATTTGTTTTATTTCGAAACATCATAGATCTCAACTAATTTTAAGATGGAGAATATTGCATTACTAAATAATAAATTCCCAACTAATAAAGCAAATGCCATGAACGGAAATCGAAACCGAAACTTCGAAATCTTCAGTCAGAGCTTCTACCAACTGATCTATTTGGATTTTCTCATAAATAGTGCTTAAAACATTACCTTAGCAACATAATTATAGATCTAGCTTGGTATCATAGATTTATGATTGACACCATGTTTCAAAAAAATGTATTTAAACATAAGCGTTAATTAAAATAAATTAATAAATGAATTGGTAAACATTATTAATAGCGTTAGCACTTATTTTAATAGTCCCAAACAATTTATTTTGCTTTATCTACTTATTGTATGTAGTTTTTTTCAGAATGATATAATCCTCCCAGCATAGCAAAAATATGCGACCGGAAGGAGCATATATTTGCTAGTCTATATACAATTAGGTATCTCTATATGATAATATATTTGTATGTACAAGATTCATTCTTATACTAATTAACCGATCATTTTGGATTTTGGAACACATCTGCTAGGCATAACGGTGCGTAATATGGGTTATATTTTATTTAATTTAGTTTTATGCAAAGAGGGAAAGGGTGTATGCGCCCTTCATGATAATTCAGATACCTCCGATGTTTGTGAAATTTTAATAATAATTATTATACATCAATTAATAAATATTCCATAATTTTTAGTTACTTTGTGGGATTTTAAAGGAATTTAGTGGCATAGAATGGATACAACCTTCCATTTGAGAATTCAAATATTTCAGATTTTCATTGAATTTCATTGATAATCATTAGATACCAATTAAGCAAAATTTCCTGAATTTCTGCCTCAGACTCCTTAAGCTTAAACCTTAAATTCTAGACATTTTCGAAAATGAAAATCATGTAATTGGTTTTGATCAATATTGGAATAAGGATTCTAGATATAAAGATTAGTGTCATTACATCTTACTTTTAATTTTCGTAAGGAAACATAAAAGTGGTTAAAAAGGTTTCTGCCCAGGGAATTAATTTTACCTATCCTAACACGGATATTCTACATATATATATATATATATATATATATATATATATATATATATATATATATATATATATATGTAGAATATCCGTGTTAGGATAGGTAAAATTAATTCCCTGGGCAGAAACCATGCCCTACCCCTAAACAAGTTCAAGGAGTGAAACAAAATCAGCCTGTCCATGAATTTCCATTAGAAAAACTCAAAGTGGATGGCAGACCAATGAACTATGTCAAAAACTTTACCTACCTAGGTAGCAAAGTTAATTCTGCTGCTTCACTTGATGATGAAATCATAAACCGAATTGCAAAAGCGGCAAATGCCTTCGGAAAGCTGAAACATCGTCTTTGGAGTAGCAGAGGCATTAAGTTGAAGACAAAAATCAATGTGTATAGGGCTGTAATATTGACAGGTCTTCTCTATGGATGTGAGGCGTGGACGCCTTACCGGCATCACATTCGCCAATTGGATGTGTTCCACAGGAGCTGCCTTAGGACCATATGTGGACTTAGTTTGAAGGACAAAGTCGCTAACATCGATCTTTACAACAGATGCCATATTGGTGGAATTGAAAGTTTCCTGTTGCAGTCTCAATTGCGATGGGCTGGTCATGTAGCAAGAATGGACGAAAGGAGGATACCTAAAGCACTGATGTACAGTCAGTTAGCTTGTGGTAACAGGAATGTTGGTCGGCCCTTGCTGAGGTACAAGGATAAATTGAAAGATGCGCTGACGGCAATTGGAGTACCCCCCAAAAACTTTGAAGACTGTACAAAAGACAGGAAGACATGGCGAGCAGCTTGTTGCATTGGACTGGAGAGATTCAACGAGACCTGTGTGGATAATATGAGAACTGCCAGAGTTAGGCGAAAAGCTAGAGAGAGTGCTCCACACCTGGCATCCGATTACTCACACTCTTGCACTGTCTGCGGCTTTCCTTGCAGGTCTCTTGCCGGACTCATGTGTCATGAACGATCTAAACACAAATGAAAGTTGTTGGAACCTCATACGTCGCAATCGACGGGAGAGTCCATCATATATATATATATATATATATATATATATATATATACGTTTCTGAGTAGCTTACATGCCATAAGTATTATTGTAATACTACTACTAACTTCTATTCACGTTGAAGTAAATACTGAAAGAAAAATGTATATACGTAATGTATTAATTAATAATATAAATTTATTTACGCGAATAGTAAATTATATACACTAGTAAAAAATATGTGACCAGAGGTTTGAAAGATAGTATATTAGTCTGAAACAGTAAACTAAATTAAGCATTAAAAGTGTGGTGGCATTAAAGGGCCGGGAGAAATAACTCGAATAGAAGTAATTGAACAGAAAATTGTATTAACAGAAAGTACAGGAGTAATGGGTTGGCAGAGGCTTCTACGGCACTTCGCTTCTTTTCTCACTTTTGCTGTTTAATATATTCATAGAGAAAGGAGGAGTGCATACATCGAAAGGATATGGTAGATCACAATAATAAAATGATAGCACAATAGTACATTAATAGAAATAATAGTATACTTCGGCTTCGGACAGGCAGATACTAAATGTGGAGTTCTGCGGGAAGATGTTCGTTTGTTAGTAATGGTATAGTTTCGTATTCATGAAGACAGATGACAACTTTCTGCTAGTAAGAGCATATGTGTGCGCGCGTGTGCGTGTGTGCACGCACGCGCACGCGCGTGTGTATGTAAGAGAGAGAGAGTGTGTGTGAGAGAGAGATAGAGAGAGAGAGAGAAAGAAAGAGAGAGAAAGAGAAAGAAAGAGAGAGAGGAGATCCGGTGATCGCAACGACCAACATGTAGAGACTGGTTTAATTAGTTCACGTATTTTTCCACTCTGAACAGCAGGCACATATCTCAATTGCTTTAAAAATCGGTGAAATGTTTCACGCCTGGGAAAGACGCGGGCTTCGTTTTCCCTGGGTGTCGCTGCATGGGGCCCGTTTCCACACCTGCTTATATGTGCCAACTCACTGATTGCGTGCACACAACATTACCCTCTATCAAATACCTGCGCTATTTTAATAGAGTGGAAACTATAGAGTCGTCTTATTTTCACTTTTATCATTTATATAAAAATCGAATAAATTGTTTATTTTAATTTATATATCAGTGTTTATATATAACTTAGATGAGATAAAACCAGTTTTTCCTTATGCAAAGATATTACATACACACATATGTATATATATATATATATATATATATATATATATATGTATATATATATATACATATATATATATATATATATATATATATATGTATATATATACATATATATATATGTATATATATACATATATATATATGTGTGTATATATATATATATGTATATATATATATATATATATATATATATATATATATATATATATATATATACATGGAAAATTAAAAAGGAAAACTTCTCACAGCTGCAAGTCTCCTATATCTGTACAAGGCCACCATCCGCCTATTTATGAAGTATTGTTGTCAGATCTGGGTTGGTGCACCACCGACTAGTCTCTCCATCTTAGACAGGGTCCAAAAAAGAGCCTGTGATTTAATAGGTCACACACTATATACCAAGCTCCAGCCTATGCCTCATGTTGCATCCCTGTATTTCAATGAATGTGCGCCGATGAACTTGTTGCTCTGCTGGCCTCATCGACGTAAATACACCAAACAAATCCAACAATCAGCTAAATCTTATCCATCCACTGTGGAGGTCAACAGATACCGGATGATTTTCTACTCTAATACTTTCTCTCCTCGAACTACTAGCTTTTGGAATTCCCCCTCTGATCCCTGTTTCCCTGACTGTACCGCCATGCATAAATTTAAATGTAATGTAAACAAACATCTTGCTGCTCAACTGCTCACTATAAATCTGGCCTCTAATTCACAGTAGCCCCTTTCGTCTCAGTGGCAAATTAGAATCGCTCATTTTTCGGCGCTCACAAATCGAACAGACATCTATCTTTTCCGCTGTCTTGTTTTTCTTTAATCCCGTTACAAGTCGTATTCCGCGCCACGAAAGTGTAAAACCAGATACTTTGGGTCGGTTCTTATAAAATTAAAATGGCATAAAGCTACCTAAAATATATACATTCATCGTCTGCCATATTGTTGATGGGGCTCATATGCACCAATGCGACTGATGAGTGATCTTATAATATAGAACTAGTTTATAACATTTCCCTTCTAATAACCTGTGAGCAACTAACGATTGTTTTAGCTACCGACTATAAAAAGGATCCTTTTAAATATATTTTAAACTGATATTTTGCGATCCATGTGCACAGTTATATTACAGAACTTATTTTCTTGAAGAAATTATGTCTTTGTATTAAAAATTCTATTTTTTGCGAGATTTTTTAAAACTATATTTTTAGGTGGACACATAAGCCACCTAATAACACTTTAAATATTTTTAATATTTAAAGGATAGAAAACTCTTTAGTAATTTAAAGTTATCTCCATTGCCAAAATATGTTTTGAAACATGAGATATCTGCTCATGCATTCGACCAGACGAGAACAGAGCAGGAAAGTTCAATAGAGGACGCTTACTGACAGTGGCTCAGCGACAGACAATTAAAAATCACTTAATTTAATGGTAATTCTCCCAGTTGTAAAATTGTTAAACAATTTTATATTTTTGATCTACATAAAATCGTCTTTGTACATTATATTTCTTCATATTTGTGACTTACCACTCACAAACCACCTCACGACATTAATAATTCAATTATATAGTATATATATATATAATTCAATTTAAAATAAATGCTAATGGTTTTAATAGCTGAAGTACTACGATCAGTTTTTTTCAATTGTTTTTCAATAAAACTTGCTTTTGAATCATCAAGTTTAAAATTGAGTTATGATTTTGTTTTTTGCTACTAAAACAAAATGGTCCTTTTTCTTTTAATTAAATAAAGGACACATTTATACACAACATAAAAGAAAGTTTGATTACGTTTTAAAACAGGGTACATATCTACTTATTTCCCGACCAGAGCAGAATAAGATACCAGGCTGGTTTTTAACGTGGGGCAAATAGTATCAGAACAGATACTACACTTGCTTCTAGCCAGAAGGGTGTGTCGGCTCTTTCAAAAGTACGCGAACAATCCTACCCAGATAGAAAAGAGAGCATTGAAAAAGATTTTAATACAAAAGTCAGTAAAAATAAATTACCCCACCCAAAACAACTTTTTTCTTTGTATGCGTCAATTGACCTGAAACTTGACAATTGCAAGATCTATTTAAATTGTTGTTAGTCGAATCAATGAGTTCTACATAACAAGGGAGGATAAAATAAACAACCGATCCCGGCTTCTAACTATTTATAGTAAATATTAACATCATGTTAAAATCAACGCACGCAGAACGCATTTTTGGCAAATACAATTATAATAGTTGAATGTGTTTGACTGACAATAATACAAGGGAATTAAGTTGAAAAGCGTCATCGTCTACAATAAGGATCCTGACAAAGATCTTGAATAATTTTCTCGTCCCAGTTGTTGTCCTCGAAATTTATAAAATAGAAAATGGGTTTATCTTGTGTTATTTTTATCTTTTTTAGTTCAGGAAAAAAGAATTTCTCCTCCTTGGTCTGCATGGTGGCTGAGATAGTTGTGGACTTTCATCTCTATTAAATCGCTATTCAGGATTAGAAATTGAAGATGCAATTATGTTTTGTATCAGGTTTAAGTGAAGATGGGCGTGGCTAGACATATCACAGCTATTTATTTAGCTTATTTATTAAATGCGTCCACGCATCTCTATCAGAAGCTTTGTCCGTTGATAGGTCAGTCGCAACGTTATGCCGTTGGTCAGCCTCGCCAAAATTTGAGGTGCTTCTGCAGAGCATGATCCCTATCTACACGAATATTTCCGATTGTTTCTGATTGCGGTTTACAGGACACATCGGAAATGGCTGAAGCAGTTTACGAATTTTTTTTTAAAGACAGACGGCACTAAGCAGGCGAATGCAAAACCAAAATGAATTTAATCGCGATTAGGTTTAAGTTAAGGTTAGGATAAAAAAAATAGCCCTTTAAAAAATAAATAAAGCTTTAAAAATTCATATAAAAAAAAATAATAAAAAATTATTAAACCCATTAATAACACAGAGAGTAGGGGTTAATTGACCCTAATCTTCAGTCAGAAAAAAAAATGAAAACGTTTAATTTAATGTGGGTACTGATTGACTGTTTGGCGATGGTTCAGCTATTTCTGGTGTGCTCCATAAATCACAACCGGAAGTAATCCGTAACATTTATGTCGACATGGTTCCCGTTATGTAGAAGTACTAAGTTTCATATAGGGTCTTGTAGGTCCTCTCGTTGTTCTGTCACACTTAATTTGAACGTACTGTTTTCGTCGGTCTGTAAGACGTAAGTTTGAAATAGTATTTTGGAGGTCCACTCGTTGATCTTTTATGCTCAAATTTGTACAAAATATTTTCGTTGGTTTCTCACAGTTAAGTGTTTAATAACGTTTTAGAGATCCTGCCGTTGATCTGTCATGCTTAGGTTTAACGTAATATGTTCACACTTAAGTTTGCAATACCGTTTTGTAGGTCTGTAGTTCGGTCTATCCTAAAATAAAACAAAACTTATTCTCGTTGTATACGTCAATTGACCTGAATAGTAACAATCGCAAAAAAGATCTATTTTAATTATTGTTAGTCGAACCAAAGTAATAAGGAAGGATAAAATAAACAACCGAGCCCAGCTTCTGACTATTTATAGAAAGAAACAATATTTATTATAAGAAACAATGTACGTAGATTACAGTTTTGACAAATACAATTATATTAAGGATAACAGTTGAATGTTTTCGACTGAAAATAATACAAGGAACATTACGTTGAAAAGGATTAGGATCCTGACAAAGGTCTTGAATAATTTCTCGGCCCAGTTGTTGTCCTCGAAACTTATAAAATAGAACAATAGATTTATCATGTGTTATTTTTCACTTCTTCAGTTCAGCAAAAAAACAAAAAACAAAAAACAATTTGAAAAATTTCTCCTTCTTGGTCTGCACGGTGGCTGAGATAGTTGCGGCCTTTTTAACATCGCTGTTCATGATAAGAAATTAAAGATGCAATTATGTTTTGAATTAGGTTTAACTGATGAGGCGTGTGGCTCTATACAGTACCAATACTTGAAAAGGTTTAATGCAAAACGCTATAAATCCAATTCGTTTAAATTGAAACATAAAAACACTAAAAGGACTAAATGCGAATTTTAATTGAAAACAAAGAGAAATTATGCCGGTACTATATCATGTAAAATATAGTTTTGCGGTGTTGTCGAGTGTTGAAATCCAACCCTTTTTGTAGTGATATCTTCGTAATTAAGAGAATGCCGTTTATCGCGTTTTGCATTCGAACTCTTCATTTAATTAGTTTATTTATTAGATGCGTCCACGCATCTAATAGAGAGGCTCTGCTCGTTGATCCTCAGTCAGTACGTCCGTCCATCGGTCTGCCTCGCTAAAGTTTAAGACCATGTCACATATCGACAAAATGAATGTAACGGCGGTTAGAGTTCATGTTAGTTTTAGATTAGCTTAGGGTTGGATAAGAGTAAAAGTTAAAAAAAAAAATTTAACCTCTCAAAAGAAAATAATCTTGAAACAACTTCATTAAAAAAATAGAAATCAAATTGATTCACTTACTAATTTTAAGAATATTATTAAAACCATCTATAACACGAAGGAGTAGGGGTTAATTGACCGTAACCTTACGTCACAAAAAACGAAAACGCTGTTAGATTTAAATTTTCTCCGAGTAAACTACCCGGATATCCTAGAACTAAGTGAAACAAACGTACACTCCTTAATCTCCTCACACCATTTTAACATGACTGAACACCTTCCACTCTACCGTAAAGGCCCTGACAAATATATGCACGAACACGGAGTTTATGTTCGGAACACCTTCCCCTTGACTAGAGTACATAAGCTAGCATCAGATGATCAAGCCTATATGTGCTTTAAATTAACCTTTCAGCACAGCGTTAGTTACTTATATTTCTTATACCGTTCTCCTTCGACCCAGGACTGTACACGGCTTAACTCTGTCTCTGAAAGCATAGATACAGCACTTTCACTGAGTCGAATGCCCAAATAACTTTTTGGGGGATTTCAATGTACATTACCGTGACTGGCTTGGATTCTCCAGCCATACAGCGCAGCTGGTAACTCTACGTATAGTTTCTCCATAGCGCACCCCCTCTCACCGACTGTCACTTTCCCGGCCCGCCTCCCTGATAATGTGGACCAGCAAGCCTCACTTCTCGACCTGTCTTCACCTCACTGCCGAGTGACAAATGCCCTTGAGTGACAAATGCCCATAGCCTGCGCGGTAACCCTTATCACCTTGTAGTAATGATTTATATCACCCTAGAATCTTGTCCCAAAGCTGATTAGAAATTCATCAGAGATCACATCAGCGGCGCACATGGAGTGAAACTTTTTCTCTCCCTGCTGATCAGTGCGCAAATGAGTTAACCAAATGGGTCAAAACAGAGATTGAAGCACATTCCCCCATGCGAAAATTCTATTAATGTAAGTTTTTATACACTCACATATTTGCACATACATACATTCAATTATACACCTTTTGCGTGTATATAATAGATAACAGAATGGATGTTACCTTAGTACCACATTTACGCCTGTTCTTATCCATTTTATTTCGTGGACTATCGTTCCACAAACATACCTGTACTCTCTGCATTTGTGTATTCATTTCTTCCTTGTTTATGTGTTGTGTTAATATTTGTTTTTTATATCTCCATAAATAAACATGAATGAGAATACATTTTATCCGATTTAAAATCTTCTCAACTCATCTTTTCTTTCTCTTATATCTTTTGTGTTTGATGCTCACGCCTTTCCAATGTAATCTATGATTCAGTAGAATCTATCGTTTGTAGACTATAGATTTATAGTTGACTTGGTTATGCTTTTCTATTTTGCCGCATATCAAAATTTTCCGAGTTATTTAATATCGAAACATATAGTAAATGCTTCGTTGAAACAAGTTGCTATTTTACTTATAGATTTGCCTCAATGGTATTACAGTTTAAGTGAGTGCAGTAGATCTGATTGGATTTAATATAGGCTTAGCCGATTCCATAGTCGAGTGGGTGCTAAAATACTATACCGAAACATAAAGTGACTCTCATTCCAGACTTGAAATGGGAAACTTACATCAAATGTATTTCTAAGATCGCTAGAAAAATAGTTGGATCGTTCTACAGCTCCAGAAAATACCTCACTCTTGACGCAATCCCATACCTCTATAAAGGCCATGTTTGTCCTAAGATGGGGTACTGCTGTCATATCTGAGAAGGTTCCGATCGGAAGACTCTTTCTTGCTTTGACACAGTAGAAAACCGACTTCGCAAGCCACTTTACACAGAAGAGATGTTGCTAGCATCGTTCTACTGTATCCGTATGTTCATGGTAGGTACTTGACTGAGCTCCAATCCCTGCCCCCCCCCAAACAAATCATTCACAGTAAGAACACAACTAGCTACAATCACAGCAAATAACTTTCCTTTCTCTTTCTCCGTATCAAAGACCAATCGAAAACTTCCATGAACAGAGTTTTCTTTTCACTAAAATATCCCATCTGTGGAACAAAATATCACGAGGCTGTTTCCCAACCGACTACAATATGGTCGTCTTCAAGTGTAATGCAAACAAATACTTCTTGATCCGCCTTTTTGGATAATTAATTTATCCTCAGTAATTTTCTACCCATCCCACCCATTGTTTCTAATCCTTTTGTGGTGGCGACCATCGTCCAACCGACAATATTCTGAACATTTATCTTTGAGTCGCCATCGGGCCTTGATAAGCGGTGAACCATTATTAAAAAAATTCAAATCTAAAGTAAATTTTGAATATCGCCCTTTTCCCATCACTAAAGCCGTATAAATTAGTCGATTTTAAAGAAGAAGAAAAAAAGATAAGTATCCTCAGATGCACATTGAGTTTTGCAATCGGTGCATATTAATCTTGTCCCACTCCCCAACTTTTTGATTGTTAGCAAATCCTCTTTGTTGATTGTTGGGTGCGTTTTACATCTCCATATGAAACAACAATAAAAAATATCCCGAAACAATTGCTTTGTTAATTAAACAAACGTAAGTAGATTATCAAAGCGGTCAAGGCGTTTAAATAATTATTACCATTGAAATAAATACAATGACAAAATATTTGTCTATCTACTAAGCCATAAAAACAAAGAGTAACATTTGGATAGGAAAGGTTAATAAAAGTAGTTATAAAGGAGTTAAATGAGAGAGTAAGAGAGTTAGTGCGAGAAAGAAAGAAAGAGAGAGAAAGAAAGAAAGAAAGAGAGAGAAAGAAAGAAAGAGAGAGAGAAAGAAAGAAAGAGAGAAAAAAGAGAGAGAAAGAAAGAAAGAGAAAGAAAGAAAGAGAGAGAGAGAGAGAGAAAGAAAGAAAGAGAGAGAGAGAGGGCGAGTAACACACACATACATTATTTAATTAATAACATTTAAATCAAAATAAATTCATGTTTCGTGTTCATTACGACTCATCAGCGTGGCTATATACAGTCGACTCGCCGTTCGCGCACCCCCTCTATCTGTCTGCTGGCTGATTTTGTAAACATGCGTTTTTTAAATATTTTTCTTTTTCTTTTCCGAATCGTAACTCGGCTGCCATTTCCAAACTGGATAGTCATTTTGGACGAGATAAACTGATTCAGACTAGGAACGATTGCCGAAACGAATCCGAGCCATTAACCTGTTCAAACAGATCGATTTGTTTAGTGTTACCCGTTTTGTTTTTGTTTCGCTCGCTTGATCATTCTA
Source organism: Sepiola atlantica (assembly GCA_963556195.1). Lineage (NCBI taxonomy): Eukaryota > Metazoa > Mollusca > Cephalopoda > Sepiida > Sepiolidae > Sepiola > Sepiola atlantica. The sequence continues at coordinate 150,514,016 of OY744516.1, forward strand.
GACTAAAAACATATCTGTTTCTAGATTTTAATTCGAGTTTTATAGCAAGTTTGTTCAATTACCGTAATAATTACTTTTAACTTTCTTAAAGTAGTTTAGTTAGAAAATGATATAATTAAAATAATTCTGAAATTTCTTATGGGATAAAGGTTAATGAAATTGTCAGTTGGACGATGAACAATACTATGAGACGATTGGACACGATGGCTGGAAAAGGCAAGATTTGAGTACGACAAGTATTTGTTGACATACGTATTTTTTGACTTTGAGTAACGTAAAATATAAATTACATCACTGAAAATGCATTTGGTCGAAATATTTCAACGGAAGCAGTATTTACCGATATATTAACGAACCATGAATGGAACGTGCATTTTTCGTTGACACTATAAATGGTTTGGAATACAACGATTATCCTAATTGAAGTTGTTTTTACTAAGACAGAAATTGACAACGAATTAAACATTCGGTTCCTTTGAATATAAAAGGCATGATAAAAAATTATCTTTAATGGAACTCGATTTACATAGACAGGAATTAACAATGGGTGGACACTTTTTATGAAAATACGAAAGTAGTTTAAAAGAAATGTTACTGTTGTTTACCTGCCTCTCCACGAGGGCTGAACGTGACACAAGGTCACTTTTTAGGTGCCCTAAGATGGTAAATATTACCTCAACGCATTTTCTCAGTCCTAGTGAGACATTCTCCACACAAACGAGGTAGCCTCAGACGAGATATTATGAACCTGTTCCTCCTTTTTTAGTACAATGTGGGGGGTACTGCACTATGAGGACCAATTATTTTATTCATTAATAGAACCTCTTACCAATATCACTTTAATCGTCGAGTAAATCTGGGGGGACATTTTCATAGATCTAAACGCTACAATCTCTCATTTTCATATCCTTTTAGACCTTTCATGAATTCGTTGTTTTCTGATTTTAGGCGCCCTTCTTTTAAACTTTCTAATTTGATATTTTCTCTTTTCCGACAAGAATTTATTAAGGCAGCAATTTACCACTTAAAATGTTTCTTTTCGTTTTCTTTTATATTTCTGAAATTATTTGTTACCGTTTTCTTTCTTTTCTCTTTCTTTTGTTTCTGTTTAACCTGATTATATTTCGTTTCATTCGATTGTTTGCATGTCTCTGCCTGTACAATGTACACGAGTCTGAGTGTTCAAAATGTTTCAATACACTGAAACAATTCTTTGAATCCAACAGATTATCCTGTCGGCAGCTCATCGCGTTGACAACCGGAGTCTTGATCTTCTTTGGGTGTCTTTGAAACACGTTGTCATACAACCGTTTCCAACTTTTTACGCAGTCCTCTGCTGTGTGGTCTGCAAGATCTTTAAAGCTGGACCGGTTGGGCAGTAGATGGCAGACAAGGAAGTGTAACATTGTATGGTCCTTATCTCCGCATTCGTAGATGATTGGATTGAGTTTTGTAACCCCATCTAGTCATAGCAACTTTTCTAGTTGTATAGATGATACGTAGTAGTAGGTAGTTTTATCTCCTTTTATTTTTCGTGTTTAATTTTGTCTTCTTTTTAATACTAGCTGTTGTAAAAGCTATTAATGAGATCACACAATCATTTATGGCTTGATAATCCGTTTGTTTTCTTTATAGTATAGATGTATACGTTGATGTTGCATAATACCCCGTGAGCTATTCCCACAGCATATCGTTCGATCGCAGCAAATTATCTGAACGGCAGCTTATCACATACATAGTTAGAATCTTGTTGAGTAGATGACACGTACCAGCAGTTCGCTCTGCCTCCTTTTTTTCGTTGTTCTGTCCTGATACGTGTTCAGAAATAGCAGTGGCCATAAATAATAAGAACAAAAACTCATTTGGGGTTTTAACAATCTTTGTGGGGTCTATTTCTCTTTAATGTATACATGTAAACATACATAATGCTCCCAACCCATCCTCATTGGGCAATGAACAGCTACCCAAAAGCCCGAACGTTCTCTCTTCCGATTCAGTAGAAAATAAAAAGACCTGATTTGCTTATTAGCGAAATCCTGTATGTCATGTAACTGCCGGGACACGTATCTCCCACTCGACTTCTAATTAAAAATTGAGAGGAAACAGTTATTCCAAAACCCGATCGCGTCCTCTCACGGTTAAGAAAAAAGAGGGAGATTTTCCCAGCTTATCAGTTGCGTGCCTTTGGCATTTTTCTTTCTGAAGCAATCGTCTGACACGTAGACCTAACTATAGGTTGTTAGCTTTTAATAGAATTTTCCACTACCGTAACCTTATGTTTACTATAGCCTTATGGAAAATATCGTTTTTGACTGGATTTTTAAATGCTCGCATGTAAATATTGTTATAATAAGACTGGGAATAAAATCGTTTTTTACAATCTTTAAAACGTTTGATTTTATGTTATTTATCAACTCATTGATATAAAAAAAACTTAATAAGAGACAAAGTAAAAGAACACTATGACAAACAAGAACAAAGAAAACAAATTTTCAAAGATAAAAGAAACGCCAGGAAAACCATATGACAAAGAACAACAATAATAAGTGCTAAATAAAAGGGATCTCTTGGAAGAAAAATATAAATTTTGCAGTTTTTCAATCCAATTCTCTAATTTGTCATCATTTATCAAGGCCAAAAGCCACTCGAAGATAAGGATTAATGAGATGGATGGATTGTCAGTTGAAGGATGAGAGGATTGAAAATGATGAATGGAACGAACAAAAATCGATTACTTATGAGGACGGTTTATTTGTTGACATTAGTTTTGAAGACGATCATGTTGTAGTTTACAGAACAGCAGTCCCGTGGTAATGTGTTCCGCAGATGGGAATTTCTTTCAAATAAACTTTTTCCATAGAAATTCCGCCTGGCGCTAGGCACCCGGAGGAAGAAAGGAAAGTTATTTTCATAAAACAAGCTAAATAAGACCTTACACCTGATTAAAATTTAAAATAAGAAAGAATCCCTTGAAAACTTAAAGCGATTCAGATTGACGTCAGCATCATTTCTTCCATTTTTAACAACAAAACGACAGTTGTGTTATTTTGGGATGTTTTCTAAAAATATTCTTCTTCGCCATTGTGACGTCCATGTTCTGTCAGGTGGACGGAATTGCATATGGCGGCTAAAGACGTAAATTCACTTTTGTTTTCTAATAAAACAAAACAGAAAAACAACAACTATGCAAATCCGAAAACTAAATTGCTTGGATTTCTATCACGAATGCAGCAAATAAATGAATAAAAATAAGACGACTTTCCCAAATTTTCCTCTCGGCTTAGAATTTACACCAGACAATTTATCATTTCTCTTAGCCTTATTCTCACTCTGAAATCATCATCATCATCATCATCATCATCATCATCATCATCATCATCATCATCATCATCATCATCATCATCATCATCACTACTACTACTACTACTACTACTACTACTACTACTACTACTACTACTACTACTACTACTACTACTACTACTACTACTAATTCACTATGAGTTCTCACACAGGACTTCATCAGTGATTGCTCACTGATAATAACCGGTGGTGTTTACTGGAGTCTGAGTGGCAAAAAGCCTCCCTAGATTTCCAGTACTCTCTACTTCTTTCCGATACCCCCAAAAGTTCCGATTTTTCCGATTCTGTATTCCGATTCTGATTAATCGTCCCAAAATTAATTGTTTCGTTTTGTATCTGTGTCGCCCCAGGCTTCCCTCCTTTGCTGTTACGTTTTGTTTTAGTTCTTGATGTTTCTCATTTAGTTTTTCCTTGTGAGTCATACCCCCTCCCCCCTCCATCGTCCCGTGTTCTTTTTTATCCTATATACGGTTTAGCTTCTTTTCGAAGTTTGGTGATTTGAGTTGCCTGTCTGATTTTCCACCCAGACTTTGTCAGTCCATTTTCTGGTCAGTTTTTTTTCTATTTTTGGTTTTATACTTACTGATTTAGTCACTGCATATATTAAGTTGTTTAAGTATGTGAAATTATCTGTTAACATGTATTGCAGCAGTTTGTTTACTTTAACGTTTCTAGTTTTACTTTCTTCCAATCTTCGTTCCCCAGGGATGTGAGTTTGTTTTGCCCTCGTTCATGACATTTTTTATATTTTCAACTTCTGTTGCTTCTTCCTCAGTGAGTTCTGTAATTTCATAGTTTTCGGTCTCCTCCGTTTCAGTGTTAATGTTTTGGCAGTCTTCTACTTGCGGATTTTCTCTAGGTGGCGTTTCCTGGTCTGTTACACCATCTCGTTGGATTTCCATTAGTTCCAGCTCTGAGAGTAAGTCTTTCTTGAGTATATGTCTTGCTTGATCGGAAATCTTTTGTTCCGTAGTATGGTTGTCAGTAGCGATGCCCCATAGATTTTTCATTAGCTTTCGAAAGCATCTGTCGTTAGGGTTGCTTCTGTAGTAAGCACTCAATTATCAGACTATTTTCTTCTGTCGTCCATTGCTTTTTCTGATCTTTTTATTTTGTTGTTTTGTCCATTACTGTTTTATTGTATTTGGTCCGCGTTGATGTCGTACCTGAAATTAGAGAGGTCACTTACCTGTTTTTGGTCCTCGATATTCTGGTTCCTGAAAGTAGGGGAGACAAAATGCATAGGATTCCGATCGGGTCCCCCGAGTTGGCCAACGAGGGAGCACCTATTGATCATGACACTCAGATCTTTTTTTCTGAGTCCCACGGTTTTCACTTTAGAATTATAGACATTTTTCATAGTTTTGTGTTCGTGGCAACACCAGGCCCAGCCTTATTTTACCTGTGATCCGCTTTATCTCTAATTCTCATGAAAGACAGGGTGTACTATCACACACAAAAAAGATGATACCCCTTCCCAATTACTTGAGGAATTCAAGCAGTAAATATAAAGCGTGATAAACATACACTTAGCGCAACAGTTTTTCTAAACTGTAGCCAGTAGCATATTTTTGGAGGGCTAGTTCATGACGTGCGACTCTGGGAAGGGTGCAAGTTTCTATTTATTTTTAACGGTAGTCGTCCATTTGAAGGGAGGGGACCTTCTTTTTTAAAACCTATTTCAAGCGGTCAGCGAATATTTCATTCTTCTTTTTCTCTAATTTGTCACAAAACAGTGTGATCAAAATAGAAGATCGGAGTTTCAATCTCAGGGAAGCTTTCACCTCTAGTTTATAAAAAACTGCCGGGCGAAACCATTTCTCGTATTCAAACGACTTGAAAAAAATATCAAGCCAGACAACCCATCGCCATCTAAAATTAATTCGGAAATAAATTCATCACTCAATTTCTATAATGGGGCGTTTTCTTTATTTTTTCCTCTCTTCTTTCTGTACTGATTCATGAGTTTTTCTTTTTTTCTTTTGAAACTTTCCAGTTTGAGACGTTTTTCTCCTGTATTTTTTTTTTAATTCACCAATTGAGACATTATTTTATATTATTATGAATATTAGTGTTAACATTACGAAGGAATATTTTCCGCCCTTTTTACAGTGCACGTAAAACATAATTGTTCTTAAATCCAAATAGATAATTAGTAGCTGAACACGATTACAAATTTGGAAATAATTCTAACCCCGGTTTGCTGTTGTATAACCATCTCTCCTTTTGTGATCAGCCATCTTTACTTTGTGTCGCACATGGTTGTCTGATTTTCTTTATAAAAAAAGAACAAAACAAATAAGTTATACGTTTCCGAATCTATTTCGTTGGATTTCCGAATTCATATAAAACATAGCATGGACTGTGGTATAATTGTCCATGCCCTCCTGTACCCAAATCATGCCCAAACCTACCGGAGCTACGTCGGGTTGTGACTTGTCATCAGCTATGTTCAGCACGTCTTCTCGGTCTTAAGCCGGAAAACACACCGAAAGTTTTCTTCACCTTTCGCACGTGACTTTATAGTCACGCAAGTTCACGTTTTCTCTCACCCTCTACTATCTTTGAATGTATAACATACTTTACCAAGCCTTGTTTTTATAGAATTTTATAACAAATTGTTAAAAGTTCACTCTAACTAGTTCCTAAAACATAGCCCAATATTATTAGACCAGCCGACATCCATAAAACAATTATATAGACAACGCAAACAAAAATATAAAATATATAAATCAAAAAGTTACCGTGCCAAACTATGGTATTACTCAAAATACGGAAAAGGGAACGCAGTCCTCTACACACTTTGTACTTCAATTTTAGCTTCCCCAATTTTTCACGGTCACATCTTGATGCCTCTCGGATGTAAGAACTTTTCTCAGTGCGGTGTCTCAGCTGGCTTGCTTGCCACACCCACGTCAATATACGACAGTCATCTTCCACTCATTTTATTTCTTTTTCTACGCCAACTTTTTCAGACGGTTAACATGTAATCGCCTAGAAAAGTAGAATCTTTTTGGGGATGGGAGTTGAATTAGCATAGACTCCAGTTTTACTCACTCAACTATAAAACACACACCTATAACACATAATTTTCTTACTTCACCGCTTATCAAGGCCTGGGGACAACTAAAGGATAAGGATTAACAGGATTGCTGGTTCAACGTAGGTCGCCGACACGAGAAGATTGGAAACAGTTGGTGGAATGGTTAAAAGTTAACTGAAGAGGACTTGATTAACAAGAGGATGGCTCGACAAGTATGTATTTACATTAGACTTGAAGACGACCATGCTGTAATGCATTGTATGGCGTTCTAATTGCTCATTATTATTTTTAATAATTAATATTACCATATATATATATATATGAGAAAGGAAGGGTGATAGTAATCCGATGTAATGGGAAATCAAAAAGAAAAAAAAAACAAGATATATTTTTTTATATATTCATCAACGTTTCGTCTTTATTGTAAGACTTCCTAAGGATGATAATTTGAAGAAAATGTCATGCAAGTACATCAACATTTTGGGTTGACATGTGAGAGATAAAGGAAAGTAGTAGACGTGGCTACTGTGAGCGCTGGAGGAAAGTCCAGGATGTGAGAAGTCAGTGGTGGTGAAGAATGAAATGAATATGGAAAGCTTTGAGTGGGTACCATTAAGGCAGCAGTGAAATTGGAAGGAGTGAGAATATAATTGAACTGTCCTTAGAGTGGGAGAGATGAAAGGGGGCTGAGATTTTTGTCGTGGTGAGGTGTAGCATGGATTTTGATAGGCTGGGGAAAGAGGAAGGAAGGGGGGAACTCTGTGCGTTTAGCATGTAGGTAAAAAATACACACCTGGCCACAACAAAAATCTCACTTCTCCCCTTTCACCTCTCCCATCCTTTTGACTATTTCTTTCATACTCTTACCCCCACCCATTTTCAAGTTATCTTCATTTCTTCAAATCTTTTTCAAAATCTATGATACCACCTACATGCTAAAAACACATATATCTTTCTTTTAACACAGTTTTTTATGGCTTATTTCAAATAATTCTTATCTTTATCTAAGGCTAAGCAAAGGCGTTTTTTCGAATATGTGTGGTTGGGACGAGGACAATAGATATATGGTGTGCGACACGACCGTCTAGATACATCATAGTCTCGGTGGCCACGTTGTGGAGCAAACAAAGACATCGGCGCAAAATACAACAAGAAACACTGACCAACATTGAAAGTTGCAGCCTCGTGCGAGTTGTTCTCGTGTGCCGTAAGGAGGTAATGATCGTTGCAATTACATAATTGCAATCAAAATGGATACCAAACAAATTCTGACATCAACCGTCGCCTAGGAGATTCGGTCCGTAAAAAGAAACGACATCTGTAGTGACAGAATGCAACGCTGATCGGAGACGTCACAGAGAAAAAAAGACTAAAAGTAACTAAATAACTTACTAATAACTTCAAGTTTGTTTTGCCGCCAGATTAAAAAATAAATAAATAAAATCAGCTCAGTTATAAATTTAAAAAGCTGAAGGTTCTTTATTTCTCTTCCACGTCGGGAAGATGTGACACAATGTCGGGTAGTGAGTGGGATTTTAAAAGCCAGCTCCCTAGAGGAAAAACTCTCAGGCCGAACAAAAATTGCCCCGGCAACCCCGTCGGCATTCCTCAGTAGAAACGCCCCAAGCGATTAGCAATAAACTAACCCCTTTTCAAAGGGTAAGAAAGTAAAGCCTGGGAAGGCGGACTAACAAGCCAACCTTTAAAAGTGGCACAGACTTTACCTGTCCGATAGGCTGAACTTCAAATTGAGAAGGTTCAAATAAAAAAAATTGAATTTAAAATTAAAAACTCAACTTAGAGATAAAAAAGCGTATTTTCAGACGAAACTACTGTCTATGGCAGAACCCTGAAGAGCACTTGTCATGAAGCTTCTCGCTGGTTCTCTCTATTCTTATCTGAAGCACGTGGTGCAATAGGGTAAACGTAGCTTGGACTTTCAACATTTCTAAAACCAAGCTTCTCTCCTCCCAACACACGGATCCTTGTTTTGCATTAGGTGAAATAAATTGTTTTTTTTACTAGACTCGAAACAATAATAAATAAAAAAATAAAAATTCAAGAAAATAAGTTAACCTTGTTAGGTAGAAAGCATTTCTACCTAAGAAAATAAAGTAGACATATTAAAGGGAGATAACTTGTCAGACTTATTACCCTTGCAAATTTGGAGAGTAACGCCACCTTTGCTTCCAACAGAGACGGAATTCTGTCATGACGTTATCGTTTCAGCTCCCACAATAACTGTTCAATTAATTAGTAAATCATCTTCTTCTAATTGTAAAAAGTAAATAAATGATTAATTCTTGACAATACTAAGTTTTCTGGGTCAAATTCATTCTCATATTTTTGTTTATTAACTCACATTAACGTATTCAAAGTTACACCCATTCAATAACTGACACGGTCACTTCAAATGACGACGAAATGTTGAGATAAACAAACAACCGAACATATTTTTTCAAATAAAAAAAATAAAAAAAAAGGAATTTTTTTAAGGAAAATCATAAAAAAAGTATGGCGATTTCCCCAGACTTATTCGAAAAAAAATTAACAAATAAATAAAAGTTATTTGAAGAATCACAAATCAGGACTTTACAATCTCTGAGTCAACACTTTTTACAACATCCAACCGAAACCTTGGATAACAGCAAAATAATCAATGATTTTACAAACGCTAAAAACTTCGTCTATGATGAACATTGGGAATTAACTTTCACGTTGAAAAGATATTTTTCAACCTAATTTTCCCATATGGACCATACCACAAAAGTACGTTTATTATTACAAAAATTAGTAGCAGACGAATATAATCGTTACATAAATTTTATTCTTCCTAAAGAAGCGAAATATTTGTCCTTCTTTGAGACATTTGACCAATTTACGGACATTTTCAGCATTCAGCAATCGTTATTCAACGTCCGTTAAAATTGCTGTAAAATGAAAAACAACGATGCTGATGATTACATTACTTTTACCTATAAAGTTAATCTTAAATGCCAAAGATTTCAAAGGAAATCCATCACAGAGGATCAATTTAAATGTCTTATACTTATTTCTGGACTCCATTGGAGATTGTGTTGGATAGATTCGATTTGCCTCAACAGTCATCTAAAAGGAACACTCTCGAACTCAACTGAATACATTAGCAAAGAGGTTTGTTCGCATAAAAAAATCGGTTGAAGCCAATGCAAGTCAGGCTTAGTCAAAAAACACAAATCTCAAAAGGGACGTGTTAGATAGAAAGCATTTCTACCTAAGAAAATAAAAATAGACATATTAAAGGAAGATAACTTGTTAGAGTTATTTCCCTTGCGAATTTGGAGAGTAACGTTCCCTTGGCTTCTAACAGAGACATACTGTAATGACGTTATCGTTTCAGCTCCCACAATAACTGTTCAATTAATTAGTAAACTCTCTTCTTCCAATTGTAAAAAGTAAATAAATAATAAAATCTTGACCATACTAAGTTTCCTAAGTCAAATTCTTTCTCATACTTTTGTTTATTAACTCACATTCACACATCTAAATTTATATCAACTAAGCATCATTCAATAACCGACACAGTCACTTCAAACCTGAAGATTAAAAAAAAACCCGAATAAAACAAGACAACATTTACCCCTTCTTGGTAATCATGAAAAATACACAATTTTTGTTAATTAATTTTTTTGCAAAAAAAAAAAATATATTTGCTCTTTTCGTCAAAACTCGGAAATATCTGTAAGTAGTGGAATTATTTTGTGCACAAGTGTTGCATAATCCCTTAAAGGGGGATTATGCAAAAGGGGGACTGCTGTACAATCGCTTGAAGAGGAGTTGTAAAAGGGGAGACTGTTGTATAATACATTACACATTACAAACGTCCCTATTATAATACAGACGGGACGATATACTACAGACGGGAGCTTTACTATAATTATTAATGGTCACTGCTCCCCCCGACTGAGGCCATTCTCTGAAACCACTTCAACTGTTCGGATCTCATCCTCTCCGAATCGAAAATAATGCGAAATGTTCATGAGAGGATTAAGAGTGGTTCGATCTATTCTTTTTAATACTTTTGTACAACATTTTAACACATATTTCAAACACATTTCTAAGAGTCATTTTTAAACACAGTTTCTGAGAGTCACTTTTAAACACACTTCTAAGAGTCATTTTAGACACATTTTTTAAGAGTCATTTTAAACACTGATTCTAAACACACATTGAAGAGTCATTTTTTAACACAGTTCCCTTAAACAATGTTCCTTTAAACAATTACTAATCAAATACCGTTCGTTTTTCTTTAGTTCTTATTGTGAAAATATCGGTTCTTTTAAGTTCGTTAGCACACAAAACAAAACTTCACTGAGAAAAGATTACCTTACATTTTCGTTCATTATTTCCGTCGTGATCGTCCATTGACACCGTCAGCTCCGTGAATTCTGTCGCCGTTTGTCATTGGTCGAGGTCGCAGTGGTTTACCTGTTTTAGGGAGCAGATTCTATTTTTCAAGCAGAAGACAAAACGCTCAGAGACCGGATTTGAGAGAGATTTTTCACTTGGTTTATTTCACATTTCGTTGTCGGGGTTTCTTTCCATTCGTTCCGCGAATCATTCATTCTTCTTCCTCGCTGGGGAATGCCACGTTAATTGTACTGAATCTCCTGAGAGATACAGCCCTCACGGTAAGCGATTACATTCTCAATAGGCCCGGGTCGCTTCCAACCCCAAGTAACTCATAACTAACTTTTTACACAAAGTTACATGACTGAGTTTTTTCGATCTACCGCTTCGAAGATCGGGAACTAACTGTCTCACGACCCGCCCGCTTCGATAATCGGGAACTTTCTGAAAAACTAAGTTTTCACACAAAGGATCTGTCACGTAGGACCCCTGACCTTTCATCGACTCTCATAACTGCCTTTGATTACCTCTGTGTTTTCACCTTTTGAACTTCAGGTTTTCGTCACTGTCACCCAAACTGTGAGAATGACCTGTACCGAGCTTGTACGCAGATGACACTGTCACAATTGCGTAAGTCAAATGATCTTCTCTTACGTCCACACATACGTCCTAATTTACCACTGCCCTCAAGTTTGTACTTAGTTTATCTAGATTCTATTTCTCTCACAATTCATACTAGTGGATCCGTACACTTAAAGATACAGGGCGTGTCATGATATAACACAAGTACAAAAAATAGTTCTAATAAAGATCAGTTTTGTTCTAGTGACAGGAGGCGGAGTGATACAGACAGCATTACTCATGCCTATTTATAAAATTAGCTGTTATATAATTCTAATGTTTCTCTTGTTATCAGCAAAGAAGAGAGAATGAAAATCAAACAGAATAATTGAAAAAATAAGATTGAAGAGGTTTTTGTCAGTGAATGAAGGAACATTGCTTTAGAGAACGAAGGGGTTTAGGGAAATCATTTTTGATGTCAGCAACATAAATAGAGATAGGACACACGTGAAATCCCAACAATGCCAAGTTGTTTATATCTTGAGATTTCCAGGAAGACTAAAAATATGGCCAATAGAAAATCATCCTTAACCTTTCCGAAAAGACGACAAAGATTTCAATAATAATAATAATAATAATAATAATAATAATAATAATAATAATAATAATAATAATAATAACAATACTACTAATAATAATAACAATAATAACAATAATAACAATAATAATAATAACAACAATAACAATAACAATAATAATAATAACAATAACAATAACAATAACAATAATAATAATAATAATAATAACAATAACATTAATAATAATAATAATAATAATAATAATAATAATAATAATAATAATAATAATAATAATAATAATATTGTAAGATATTAGAAAGAAGAAGACACGAAAGAAGTAGAAGACAATCCGTAAGAAAAATATCTCCGAAAGAACAAAAGAAAGAATGAAAGAAAAGAAAGATGGCCGACATTGTGCAACTGATTCGAGAGGTTTGTTTGTTCCTGTCAAACGACTGTCTTCGGGATAATGAAGTCAATGCATTCCTGTCAACCCTTAAAATCTATTCAATGACGTCAAAAGGAGGTTTGCAATCGTTAGGAGATAACGACCTGTGATTTAAGACTTCTTCAACTGAGTCCAACCATTTCATCATTACCGAATGCGATTTTGTGTTCATGCGTGTGTGTTTTCACAGCTAGGAAAGGGTGGGAGAGAGAGAGAGACACACACACACAAACACAGATAGAGAGAGAGAGAGAGAGAGAGAGAGAGAGAGAGAGAGAGAGAGAGAGGCAGTTTAATGTTGGCAACTCAGCGCGTTTCGAGGGTCAGAGTTATAAAAAAGACAACCTATCTTTTCAGCCTTCCCTATTTTGGAAGCCATCAGAAGAGACAGGACAAAATAGTATTACCTCCGCCAAGCAGGTTATATTTTCGGTCGAGTTTGTTGGTTTGTCACTAAGTTCATTTGTTTGTGTACAGCTTAGAGTCCACATTGCTTAACCAATCGTCATCAAATTTGGTCAAAATATCCAACCTGGTTTAATTTAGAACTAATTTGATTTTGAAATCTAGGTTAAAAGTGAAGATCACGGAAATGACGATAACTTCGGTTTTGTTCATCGTAGAGATTCGGGACTTGACCATTTTTTTTACTCAATGAGCTCCCGCATTTTAGATGGAATTTTAACTTCTGATTTTTCCAAATTTTATGTTTGAATTTGATACTTTTTCAAAAAAGTAGCCAGAATGAAATAAATCAACTCGATAAGATAAATAGTTTTTGAGTTATCAGCGTTTCCATTGCATATTTCGGGAATACTTCATAAAATATAGAGAAATAAGACCTAGATAAGAGTTTGCCGCATCTTTACTTTGAGTCAGACGCAGCAAATATCTAATTCCAAAATCATTGCGGTTGCTTCGCCTGATATGGGTGCGTATTGACACTTTTTATCAGCGCGAAATCTGCTATATTGGAATGGGGTTATGCCTGGCCTTGAAAGTTGAACCCCATCTTGACGTGGATATGAGACGGTGTACCAGACATAGCCGGGAATATATTGCTGAAAATCGTTGTGGCAAATTGACTAAAACAAAAACTCTTTTATGCTTATATATATTTTCACTAGTTTCTAGGAAAAGAGGAATTTTAATATAATTCGGTAGTTGTGTTCTATTACGACACAGGTAAACATTCATAGACCAGATGGATTAGCGAATTTGGGAGTCACTGAATTTATAGTGGGTATTAGTGGCATCGTCATAGATTTGGAAAAGCATGGGGGTAGTATACTTCGATTCGTACAGGCTGTCTTTCTGAAGTATAATACTTTTATTTTTCCTATACATATATAGTGCCATTTTTGTGATTCTTTCTTCTGTTCTGAAGTTGCCATGCAGCTAACCGTGACACACCAAAGAAAACCCTTACTGCACGAACTATTTTTCTCGAGGGGAAAGAGTTTAACATCGCACCTAGTTCTTATATGTATATGTTACTTGCTAGGAGCGAACGTTATCCATGTAATAAGAGCATCCAAGAGTGATGTCTTCGTCCTTTCAAGCAGCGTACATTATCCTTGTTTTTATTTTTTGACCAGCATATTTTGTGAATTGATTTTGACAGCGACATGCATTTCATATTTGACCCCCATGCCATCTGCCGGGCATCAACTTTTGCTCTACGATGCTGGCGGCTGCTATAACCTCTACTCGTATAATTGCGATGTTACATCCTAGTTGTGTTCTTACGCTCCCAGCGTTCAGCATCCTAAGACTGTTTTGCCTGCGACATGTTCATTTATTTCCGAAACGCGCGATATTTTATTTTTGTTCCGCATGGCCGTCTCAAATGTATCTGCGTGACTTACGTTCTGTTCCAGGGTCTTCAGCGATCCTGCCATCGCCAATTGGTTTTCCTGTAACACCTCGTTGGCTATTCATCCCAAACTGAGAAACACTCACCGTCAGGAAAAAAGAATTAGGTGCTTTGTATTTCGTGCCTGCAGATTAAAAAAGGGCTTCTCTAACATAGGTGCAGGTTTTTATGGTGGTTTCGGATTTGCATATGTGGAGATCAGCTGATATAAATGAAGAGGACAGCTGGGAAACAAGGACAAGTGATTTTGATTGGAGAGAGAAAGACAGAGAGAAAGTGGGTTGCACGAAATTCGGTTGGAAATTGAATTACAGTCAAAACCTTTTTTTTATTCTTTCATTTTTCTATCATAGTTAACACACAATAATCCTAAATGTACACATCGTCGTTACAGGCAGAACATGTGATGTTAAAATCCTGTCTTCCAGATTGTCTGTGTATCAAGAAGCCTTAAATGGACTCGTCTTCACTTTGCTAAATGTGTAAAAACGAAATCCGAAGCACAAGTGAATTTAATCTTTGAGTTGACAAAGAAATCGGGAAAGATGTTCATCATAGTGTTCTGGACACCTGTGTCTGTCAAATCATTTAGTTGAATACTTGCTTGCTTGTGCAGAAGGTCTGTTAGTTTTAGTGATGACATCCCAATTTACTTTAAACTTTCAAAGCTGTTGCACCGTCATTTCCGAGTTAGAAAATTTCAAGCGTAAGAAGTTTACCAGCAAGGTAGAGGAAGCCCACCTTCTTTGCAGCAGCCCTGGCAGTGTCTTCTATGTATTTATTCCAATTCATGTTATCTGTGAAAGTTAGGCGAAGGAGTTTGAATGATGCACCTTCAGGTAGGGTGTTATTTGTCATGACAATCGGTGGTTGAAGAGGTTTCTTGTAGTTATTGAAGGAAGGTAGCTTTGTCTTTGCGGCATTAAAAGTTACCATCCATTTTCGACCCCAATCCACTACCGACTCGAGGTCATTTTCTAAGGATTCAGCCATTGCCTCAGATATGTGCGCGTCGGTTTAGCCCACATAACAGGAGTAGAGTGTGGTGTCGTCAGCAAATATTCATATCTCAGTCTCAATAGCATCAGGGAGGTCATTTATGAAAATCGGGAACAATAAAGGTCCAAGGATGGATCCCTGGGATACACCAGCATTTATGTCATGTTGCTTAGATGAACGGCCATCGAGGACAACCTGGATCTTTCTTTTTGTTAGGAATGATTTAATTATATTAAATATTTGTCCAGTAATACCATATGAGTGCAGTTTCATGCCAGACCTTGTCAAAGGCCTTAGATATATCAAGCGTTGCCTCACTAGCTTCACCTGCCTTGTCTAGTGTATGATATATGCGTTCAGAGATGACCGTTAGGATATCTGCGGTAGATCGTCCTTGTTAAATCCATATATTGATGATCAGAAAGAAGTTTAGCATTAACTAGATTGATTAATGATTCGAAGATTTTAGCAAAGATCGGGAGTAGACTGATTGGGCGGTAGTTTAGAGGATTAGTCATATCTCCAGAATGCTTGAAGACTTGTACGACAGAGGCAATTTTCCAACTATCAGGGAAACAAGCTTCAGCAAGGCATTTGTTGTATAGTTTGGAGAGGACAACAGAGCATTTCTTTATTACTATTACTGGTATAAGATCAGGCCCACAGGCTTAGGAGGTGTCAAGGATTTTTATGATGACTCTGATTTGAGATGGAGTGATGACCAGGTTCTCAAGTGTGGTTTCAGTCTACAATGGGAATTTAGGAAGGGGGTGGTTTGCTGAGTCCAACGTGGAGTTTAAGGCGAAACGCTTGGCCAGTTGCTGTACAAACAACATCGTTGTGATTTGATAGCGGGGGAATTGTCGATTGTCCATTGTTCATCACACTATTGTAGATTTTCCACAAATCACGAGTACCTAGTTTCTGTGACTGAATGCGTTTTTGGTTATCTCTGTATACCTTCTTTTTGCTTCATCTATCACTACTTTGCAATCATTTCTTGCCTCTATAAAG
This sequence comes from Sepiola atlantica, assembly GCA_963556195.1. NCBI lineage: Eukaryota > Metazoa > Mollusca > Cephalopoda > Sepiida > Sepiolidae > Sepiola > Sepiola atlantica. The sequence continues at coordinate 150,530,284 of OY744516.1, forward strand.
TTCTGTCTATTCGTAGTTTACTTATGGCGGCCGAAATTTCGGAATGCCTTCTGCCTCTCAGCAATAGCAACTCAATATTTCTGAGGTGAACCATTGAGGAGAGTGGGGTTTGCTGAAGAATTTTCAGTGGGGACATAAGCATCAATGCCTGCTTTGACCCATTCGGTTGGCTCATTTGCACACTGATCAGCAGAGAGTGAAAAGGTTTCACCCCATGGGGCGTCGTTGATGTGATCCCTGAGGGATTCAAAATCAGCCGGCTCATAGGTTTTCGTCGTTTTGAGCAACGGCTCTTCAGCTTTTGGACGAGATTTTAAGGTGATAAGTATCATTACCACAGCGTGATCAGAGTTTCCGAGCAGGGTATGGCCATTCGCCACACAAGCCTCGGGTAGTGAGGTCAAGAACTGATACCTATTGTTAAAATTTCTTCCAAATCAGAGGTATCTTACTTTACACGAAGGGTTTACACCTCCTCTTTTCTTCTTTGTATAAAACTAAACAAAACTAAATATAGCCCAAATTATCCACCATTGCGCAGGTGTGTTGCAAAGTTCGTTCAATTTTTATTAAAAGATCCTCTTTTTTAATAAAAGACGGAGGACCATTCAAAACATTAAAATCAAAATTTATTATAACTTTTATAATTGAAATTCTTTTATGTTATCTATAATGCTATTTTTTATTTGTCAAATGTGAAGAAACGTTTAGTCGAGAAATATATGTTATCGTTTGTTTCCCTAAGGCTGTTTTCTAACATATATTGATTACACAATATACATGTTAAAATATTACTTAGTGTTGAGATTACGTTATGTTTAGAAGCAATCCTTTTTTAAAGCCGTAATTTGTAATTAACAAAACAAGTTATCCATCTCCAACTTAACTATGTATTTCTCTCGCCCCCTTGCTGTATGCTGATTCAACCATTCTCTAATAGTTTTTAATGTCACTGCTGAGCATTTAAAGACGGAATAATTCTCTTTTTTCAGTTAGTTTGCATAGTGCGTGCGTACACGACATGTAAATTAGATAAAAAATAGTAGGTCTTTTTGATTCTATATTATCCATAAGAATACTATAGAAGTAAAAAGAAAACCAAGATATGTCACAGTTTATAAATTTTCGAATATAATCAAAGGGGAGAAAATAGTGGTAGTGGTCATGACCCAGCGAGTCATTGGTAATCTAATATATATATATATATATATATATATATATATATATATATATATATATATATATATATATATATATATATTGTAATTAAGTGTTATAGGCGGAATTATAAGAGTGCTAAATTACGTGTGCAAGAACATATATATTTTTATTTAATGAACACTATGCATAATTCTGATCATCCATCTCTACCTTCGGCTTCACTTAAACTCTGGAAACTCAACCCATAGATAGGAAATTTAATCGATTCATTAGTCAGTTGAAAACGATAACATGGCCGATAAAAAATACCTTATAGTTTCTATAAAATAATTTCTCTCTCTCTCTCTCTCTCTCTCTCTCTCTCTCTCTCTCTCTCTCTATATATATATATATATATATATATATATATATATATATATATAATGTATTTGTGGAAGTGATGCAATTTGCCGACAGACCATACACACACGCACACACGCACACACAGACACACACATACATATATATATATATATATATATATATATATATATATATATATATATATATATATATATATATATATATATATATATACCAGTGATAAAGAACACTGCTAATATATAATATATCAGAAAAAAACAAACATTGCGAATTAATTTCGTAGACAAATGTACAGTGGGGTCCATTTTTGTTGTTGTGAAAACGGGAAAGTACACAAGTTTTGTCTGATACCATATTTGGTATGATGTGGAGTGATTGATTTTTTTAAAACGAAAGCCAATCGCTGACACTCTTCACAGCCTGACTGCTTGTACAATCATATTATAGTACTTGCCCGTGCACGTGTGTGTGTGTGTGTCCGTGTGTGCGAGCATGCGTTTATGGCGGGGCGTTTATTCAAAGAACACGAATGATTGACAAATTGAAAAAGTAAATGAGATCATTTCGATTAGGTCAGTATCTAATCGATGACTAATCAACCCCAAAGCGTACAATTATCATACACACATGTTTGTATGTGTACCCTTGTGTGTGAATCTGTCATTAGTTATACAAATGTATATAGGCAAATAGATATATACAAATGTATATACATATACAGGGTGTTTCAAAAGTCTTGGGAACATAACGTTGTATAACGCATTTGTAATGTTCCCAAGACTTTTGAAACACCCTGTACATATTATATGCATAACAATATATATATATATATATATATATATATATATATATATATATATGCAATATGTATATATATATATACATATATATTTACAGTATATCCTATACACACACGCACACACACACACATCCACACACATATATATATATATAAATACAGTATACAAATATATAGTGTATATACAAAGTGCTTGGAAAATCTATGGCATAACTTCTAGATTATGTTTTATATGTATGCATAATTAAAAAAGTTCCCATAAACAAACATCCGGAACCACTTGGTTTTCGAGTTATAGGTCATTAAGATACGTACTTACTGATCAACATTTTTTAATTGTAAACATGTACAAAGTGTGCGATAGTTCATTGTGATTTCTACATAATAGATAGATAAACATTATCCCTTTTGACGGGATTACAGGTAACATAAGTGTGGACCTGGTGTTATAACATGCACCGACAAAACCACCAAACAGCTATAAAAGCCGTGGGGCTCAGAAGAAGATCTGAACGTTCTCATCAACAGGGGCTCATTTGATAGTCGACATACGGGGGACTTTGTCGGCATCCTGCGAATATTAGCTCTTCTTATTTCAGATAAGAGAATTCAACAGACCAAATACACGTAAATAAATGTTATCAGTACACACCAAATCTCAGACGAAATGGAATGCTATTATAAAAAGCAACACAGAGAAGATTATTTATATGTATAGAACATAATCCAAAAGATATGCCATCGATTTTCCAATCACCCTGTATATATTGGTATACGAATATATACGTATTTATATTATCTCTCTCTTTCTCTCTCTCTGTATCTCCATATATATATATATATATATATATATATATATATATATATATATAGTGAATATTGAAATAATGAAACGAAAGTAAAGTTACATACTTTAGACGTTTATGATAATCATCAAATCAAATTAAGGAATACAATTCTATGCTTAGGAAGTTTAATTCGTGGCATGATAAGTCTTCATATGTATCCACTGTTCATAGACATTTGACTTCTGAATCGTTCCTGAATGTTATTGCAATCCATTACCCGTCACTATATAATCCAATATTCGAATCGGATTTTTTCACAACTCGACTGATACATCCATTACTATAATGACATTTTGCTCATTATTGAAACAGTTTTTGGACTCTCTTTGCGTTAAGCATGACTTAAAATTGTATTGTAAATGTTTCAGATTAATACTTACCAATAATTAGCAAATTATTGTCGTTTTCCTACTTTGGATTAGAGTAAATTCTTTGAAAACCCATGGATTAAAAGACATTCTCATATTTTTGTTTTATTCCTTGTTTGAACACCTAATGATTATAATAAACTTGTGAAGCATTTAACTTTACGTTTGTTTCATTTTTTGAGTATCTCCTACAATAATGCTCTATCCTCAATATCAAGCATATCCCATCACGATAGGTTCTACTATAAAATAATTATCTTTCTATTATATATATATATATATATATATATATATATATATATATATATATACAAACAAGCTGGTTTAGCAAGTTCGCTATCGTTTCACAGTGTTCGCTACTTGAAATTATTGAAACCAAAATGTTAAATAATAAGCATTTCATTCATCAGTTTGTTGTAAACATAGGACGAAAACTTTACCATTTATTCATATAATTACATATATGGTGATTCTCCAGTTTAAATCCTATATGGAATATTGCTCTTAAAAAGGAAATAGCACAAACACTTTAGTATGTACTTACCTGTTAGGGTAAAATAAGACAGTCCACCTGTACTTCTGTTTTAGAAAATAATTCAAGTTTCATCGGAAAACGCATACAAGTCAGCATTACTACGATGCTTAAGTCAATTAAGTCTGAATTATCTCTCTTCATCTTAATAATGCCGAAAATTGCGTCTAAGAAGGGTTTACCGATAAAACTGGAATTTATTAAAAACAACCTAAAATACCGGACGAATTTGCGTTATTTTGGTGTACTGTCTTCTTTTATCATAGCATAGTAAAGTTTTTGTGCTATTTTTTTAGAGAGCAATATTCCATATATAGGTTAACCTGAGAATCACCAAACAAACATTAACATTTATTCACACTTTAGTAATTTTTATAAAAGAATATTTATATTATTTGGATTATTCGGACTACTGTCTTAATATTGCGTGTTATTCCTCAAAGTTTCGGCCGTAACGTTGTGAGAATAACACTCAAAATGTGAAAAGTAGTTCGAATAATCAATCCTCATCTAAAAATTTAGAAACATTAAATTATTTATCTATAATAAGATAGCGTTAAAAATTAAAAGAAGTGGGAAATTAATTCGCCTGTGCAATCGTGTGTATGCTTGAATTAATACTAAAGTACTTCACCGTGTATGGTGAAAACAAAATGAAAGAAAGACTAAATAAATACTTGTATTTTTATTAAGAGTTTTTGACATGACTCGACCAGGGATTGAACCCGGTTTATTAGCGAACACTCTAACATTTATGTCAAATGGACCGGTGTTTGCTAAACATTAATGTAGATAACAATCCTACCTTATCTCAGAAATAATCCTACCTCAAATACCTGTTTTGTGTTTATCTCTTCGTCTCCGACAAATTAACTATTAACTAGGAGCAAAGAGTATTATCTGTTCTGATACTAAACTTCATCCTTTCTGTCCTCGATCAGTAAAAGAGAAATCATTCTATACTGAGGCAGTTTTAATTTTTGTCCCGATACAGAATGAATTGATTTTAGTCACACTGAAAACTGACCTTGAATCTAACTCTCTCTTCGTGGGAAGACACACAGGGATAAACTATGCATATTGCACTTTACTACATTTATATGATTTTTGTTTAAATGTAGATGGACTTATCGCCTGATAGAGAGTAGACAGCGAATTGAGTGGATTTAGTCATGTCACTTCGAAGTAATATTTAGAAGTTAGATCATTTTCTAAAGATATTTTAGTTCTAAAATAACCTGGCTCTATCAGAGAGGTTGTATTGTAGCATCTTTACTTCTTGGAGTGGGATCGACACCAGATAGACTGCTGTAGCTTATCGGTTAGTTTGCTACATTCTCCTGCTGCTACTTTTTGTAGTGGTTGTTTTTGTTGTCATATTTCTTCAAATGTTTTCAACGTATCGTCAATAACACTAATGTTTTGGTTTTGCTAGTTGTTATTGTTGTTAGTTCACACAGGACACAAAAAGAAAACACGTACAATTATTATCGGTTTGATCCTAATTGTTTCCCTTCGTTTATTAATGCTAGTAACACGGTAACCTAATTCTCATTATGAGTTAATTGATGCTCTAGTCGATAGATTGCTACTCTGATCTCTTCGAAGACTTTTGTGTAGGTTTATAAATGTGGGTGCATATGTGTATCCAATCACTAGCAGCGCCTGCCTGCGTAAAGTCGTCCGTTTGTCTATCTCTCGCTCTGTATTCTTTCGTCTCTCTCTCTCTTTCTCTATCTCTCTCTCTCTATATATATATTATTTTGCTTATGTAACTATTGGCGTAAATTAACATTCTTCATATTTCGTCTATTTGTAATCAAGGACACATTTTGGTCGCAAGCACATAGTTTTTCTTGCTCAACAAATCCTAATAAACTATTTCATTCATTGTCCGACACTAGAGCCATAGAAATTCCTAGCACAATTTCATTTTAATAACTTGTATTTAACTGTATTTGTATTTATTTATTTTAGAGCTTTATATGTCTGTCTTTGTGTCGGATTGTACTTACTGTCCTTCTGTTCTGTGTGTGACAATGCATGGTTATTCCTACATATTATAGAGATAAACACTATCTCTGTGACAAGATCACAGGTAAAATAAGCCTGGACCCTGTGTAGCCATAAACAGAAGGAAAACATGGAAAATTACACCAAACAGATATAAAACCGTGCGGCTCAGAAGAAAGGTGTGGGCGTCATGATCGACAGATGCTCCTTTGATAGCCAACATGGGGATCTGGTCGGCATCTTGTGAATGTTGACTGAATGTTGATCAGCACAAACAAAAGGCCACCCAAAATAGACTACAAAGGAAAATAGACTAGAGTGCTATGACAAAAGCAACCCCACGCTAAAAGGCGATCCGAATCCCATGAAGAACATATGGGGCAGATCTGCTTACTTTCCTGCAACGACACAAAAGATCACATACCAAGTAAAGCACACCCTTAAAAGAGAATGATTTACGGGACTAAAATTAATGGAAATAAGCGGAAACGTAAGTATAACAACAGAACAGGAAATAACCCCCATCCCTGAAATTGACAGGTAGGAATCGGACACAATATAAACATGTAAACTACAAAAACCACAGACGACAAGACCACATACCTTAGTGAATAAAACATAGCAGAAATTCAACGCATCAAAGGAATTATGAAAGATGTCAAAACGAAACTGGAAGAAAGTAAAATCAGAAACAGAAAAGGTTAACAAACTCCTCTCTCACACCCTAACGGGTGACCTAATTTATTATGGGGTCAAACATGTATCTAAAGAATGGACCACCAAAGCTCGGGTGCGAAATATACGGTAATCCTAAATGAATAAACTAAAGAAGTTAAATCTGTTAATAAGACTACAGATATCAGAAAACGGCGGAAGAGGAAAATTGTGATTGACCAAGAACAAGGCTAACCAAGAAACATGAAGAACTAAAGCAAACCATATTAGCATAGGAAAGCAGACTGAGAAGATACAAATACAAATCTGAACATTTCAAACAAAATGTTATTTTTGCAAAACAATGAAAGCTAGTTTTACCAAAACAAAAACGGAGGAAGAACAAAAAACAGAGCAATCTAATTCGATAGAAATACGACAATTCGTAAACTATGTATAGGAACAGCGACAAGACAACAGCGGAAATGTACAGTGGCTGAAAAACACGAAGAGTAATCGTCAGAACATTGAAGAAGGAACAGAAACCGAAATTAATGAAGAAACACTCAAAACTACCTTCAGAAAATGGCAAATTGGAAAGCACATGGACACGACGAAACACATTAAGTTTGGTTTAAAATGTTTATAAACTTACATGAAAGACCAACACTAAACCTAAGAAAAGGTACACGCGAAGCGGACATACAGAATTGGATGACTAAAGGAAGAACCACATGACATGAATCCAAAAAGACATCCCAAACAACTACAGACTGACCACCCTGCCGAACAACTATATAGACAATTGTAACGATACGAAAGAGATCTACTCCCCGTAATAGCTGTTGACTACGCACTGCGGAATAAAGGATACCGGAACTCAATAGGAGGAACAAACTACCTGCTATACATCTACTAAATAATACCGAAAGAAGTAAAAACAAAAACAATAAAATACACACACAACCATTACATAAATCTACAAAAAAAAAATGCTATACGATACAATCTTTCAATCATGGATAATTGAATTCTTAAGGGTGTACAACATATCCGACAAGATTATCAACTTCATGGAGAAAACAATGGAAACCTGTAATGGACAGCTGGAGAACAACATCTGAAAGAGATAAAAATACAGAGGGTCATTTTCCAGAGAGACTCTCTATCTTTACTACTGTCTGTCACAATCATGATGCCACTCACCAACATATTCAGAAGATGCTGTGAAGGATACAGATTTACAGAGACAAAAAACCCTTATGGATGATCTAAAGCTATTTGTAAAAGACAGAAAGGAGCTAAAGATGCAGTTCGTGATGAAAAAATGTGCACTTCTTTAGAAGGGAAAACGCAAAGCAACGGAATAGAATGGCAAAATCGAGATGTGATGAGAGCACTTGGTGAACACGAGGTGTATAAATACCTAGGAATCCTAGAAGCGGACATCATCAAGTCAATAGAGATGTACAAGATAATTTAAACAAAAATGCATAAAAAGTACAAGAAAGCACATGGAAATAAGATTATATTGACAAAAATTATTTATTAAAGGAATAAATAAGTGAGCAATATCCGTCGAGAGATGCTCTAGAGTCTAGGAATATTGCCCAATTAGAGTCGATGCCATTCCTAAACTTGACCAAAGAAGAGCTCAGGTATCTGGATCAAAGTACCATGAAACTAATGACTATGGACAGCACAGTGCACCAGAACGACGATACTAACCGGCTCTATGTAAAATGGGAAGAAGAGGAATGGCAAGTAGTGAAGATTGCAACTAGAGAACTAGAGAAATACATAACACAAAATACAGAGTAGCTAATTACTGTCACCAAAAAACACCGCCAAAGTAAACAATACGCACGGCTGAGGAACAGGAAACAACAAGAACAGAATAAAAAATTGGAAAAGAAGCACCTACATGGACGATTTATAAATCTGCCAGTCTTCTCGACAGATTATTGTTCCAGACGATTGCTGTGGAGACAAATTGAGCGATAGGCCTCGCCACGCGCGACTTCTTCAACAGACTTGCTCTGTTAATGACGCGTCACACCGCGGACCACCGTCCATTGACTGGGCTTCATTAGTGCCTTTCCATCGCCACTATTTGTAGAAACGCTTTGAGTCTGCTCTCGGCCTGCCAAGTCAACAGCATATCCGATGAAACTTCCTGATAATTGAGTATTGGTTTCGAAAAAAAGACATTTTATTAGTTGACTATTATTTGTTGTTACATTCCTGAAATGTTAGTGACGTTGGAATTTTCCCCTTTTATATTATTATATTTTCATTTATTTATAAGACTGACACATGAGCATATCTACGGAAAGGACACTTGAACGGGGAAATGAAATCGCTACTGAAAGCTGCACAAAACAACGCGATACAAACGAACTACGCAAAAGCCATGAGAGAGAAGACAGAAAAAACGCAAATATAGACAAATAAATGAAACGGTAAATCTGAAAAGGAAAAAAAAAACAGATATGGAAAGCAGTTTATTTGAAACTATGCAAACGTCAGCACTTCGAACACCTGGATGGAGAGAGAAATGGCAGGAGGGGAGATGAAGAGGGAGATGGGGTCGATAAAAAGATACGGAGAGAGAGGTAGAGAGAGAGAGAGAGAGAGAGGCAGAGAGATAAATTAAAAAAGAAAGATGTGACACACTTGTTAACTCTTTTATTTTGTTGTCCACACTTCCTGGAAACGTTGGATAGCCATGCTAGTTGTAAAATATAATACACAGCAGAAGCGAATTGTTATAATTTGAAGATACATTATCTCCGCTATGTATTACGATATTGACGACGATGATAATAGCATTAATAAATACGATAATAATAATAAAATACCTGAATTAACAAAAAAAAATAATAAAAAATAATAATAATAATAACGTTGATGGTAATGATAAGATTAATATCGTAGTGATTTTTCTATAAACTATGTCATATACTATAATTCCATGTTTCTCATATTGAGAAATGTAAACACTATATAGAAGATGGCCTTTATTTTGCAGTTGTAAGCCGCCATCCGATTTTGATGACGTTCGGTTTGGAGGGAGGTGTTGTCGTTCTCTCACATAGAGCGCCTGGTATTCCTAAATTGTCACCCATCTGGTACTGACCAGGCTCAACGTTGCTTAATATCAATGATCTAATGAGAACCGGTGTGTCAACGCAATTATGCCGTATCGTAGTGATGCAATGCTTGAACTACTACGATCAACAGATGCCCGGATATTGATTGAGTACTAAACTGCTACAAACTTAATCTTTCTCTTTCTCTAACTTACCCTCTCTCTGTCTCTCTCTGCTTCACCTCTCTCTCTCTCTGCGTCACACACGCTCGCACACACGTACACTCACGCACACGCGCGTGCGCGAGCACACACACACACACACACACACACACACACACACATACACGTTTTCGCTCTCTCTCTACCTTTTTCTTTCTTGTCTCCCCGCCAAATAATTAGTATTTGCAACAACTATGCTAACTGCTTTTTCACATTCTTCCACGAATTTAATCTGAACGTCCTCTGAATTCCAATATGCATCCCCACCTTCTCTCTCTCTTCTCTCTCTCTCTGTGTTTCTCTACTACCCTCTCTCCTCTCTCTGTTTCTCTACTACCCTCTCCCTATCTCTTTCCATACCCTCTTTCTCATCTCTCTCTCTCTCTCTCTCTCTCTCTCTCTCTCTCTCTCTCTCTCTATATATATATATATATATATATATATATATATATATATATATGCATCTTTTGTTCTCTCTTTGTTTTTATCTCAGCAGTATTTCTGCCCACTCAGACTCGCCCACGCAAATGTCTTACATGTGAAGTGACTATGACTACATACGAAAGAGGCTTAGTGAACTTATTCATCTTAGGTGAGAACTGATTGGTCGATTCGCCAACCAATCAGTATCCGCTTCACGGTATCCAAACGAAACTTTTATACGCATTGTATCCCACATGAATACCTGTACATTTAATCATCGGTTTAACTATTTTACTAAAAAAAAAGAAAACAATTAACTAAAGTATTCAGAAACACGATACTTCCTGAATTTTAAACTTTGACCCGAGGGATCGCTAAAAAAGTCGTAATATAATCATATTCCCTAATCGAGGAGAACAAACTAATTATAAAAAGGTGCGACAAGTTCAACATTCATAGTACGCTAGATACCTTAGCACTCCGTTAATTCTATTGTAAAGCAAGGGTTGCACAATCTCCAAACACACCTTTTGTGAATCGGAATTTCTTCAGTCCAGTGACAAGGAGACGTCCAGGAAGACTGGAAACAATGCTGGGATAAGCAGAGAGCCTCTCTCTACATAGAGCACCTAATATTCCCAAATTGTCACTCATCTAATACTGACCAGGCTCAACGTCGCTTAACTTCAGTGATCTAACGAGAACCGGCGTGTCAATGAATTGGGTTGGCCAAAAGGTTCTTTTGTTTTTTTAGGAAGGAATAAAACCAAACATCAAGTTTAAAAACATAACCGAATTTATGCAGTTTATTTTCCATGCTCGATTTGGAAATCTTCAGAATGTCTGCGATTTGTCTGGTTGTCAAACGGTAATCTTGTTCAACTACGGCGTTCACTTGTTCACTGTCGATCATCTTTGGTCGGCCAGAGCGAGGAACATCTCTCAGTGAAAAAATTAATTTTCGCTATCTAGCAAACCATTTTGGCACACCCGTTTTGTAACAGAATTTTCCCCATACACGTAACATATATTTTATGTAGGTTTCTCTAGCCTTTTTTTCCTTCAATGTAGAAAAAAAGCATCAGATGCCGATAGTGCTCTGCTTGATCTTCCATTTTATGGCCTGAAATACAAGCAAAAATGTAAGAACTTCTCTGCTCGGAGGTTTATTACACACTGACATAAACATACTCGCTACACCAAATACAGGGTTTGAAGAATACGAATATAAAACGATCTTTAGTAGGCCAGAAAGATGAAGGTACTTTTTGGCCGACCGACTAATTTGGCCGTACCATAGGTATACTCATTCAAATATCTATACAACTATAAGAGACAGTCTCTCTTCACGTTCATTAACCACTTATAGGCTATAAGAGATAGACACCTTTGCTCTTTTGGCTAGAAGCAAAGTGTAGTATATGTTCTAATGCTACACTTCATCTTTTCTGTCTTCGGTCAGTGACAGAGAAATTCTTTTAGATGAAGAATTTTAATTTTTCTCTTAATCCAAAATACCCCCTTTTTAGGGAGGGAGCTGGATTTTCTCACAATAAAAAACTCAACTTGTATCTTACTTCGTCCTTATCTAGAAATAGGGACATGAAATTATGGGAGCTTAATTAAAAAAAAAACGAAATCCTTTTCTAAGCGCACAACTTTAGTCACGTTTTTTGAAGTACGTTGAAGTATTTTGAGGCTCGACTTCTAATCATTGACGAGCCCAAACATGTCTCTATTATGAACCCGTACGAGAACAGATATTTCAGTTAGTTTCATAGTTTAAGCGTACGTTTGGTAATTCACACTCCTCCGCCCGAAGTTGTGTTATTTTAGCCGGGCAGGCTTCAAGCCACCGGAACAATAATAAAACTCAAGTCAACCGCCTGGTATAAACAAAATTTCAAAAAGAATAAAGTGCTAACACGGTTTAAACAAAATATACGTAAAATTCGATACAGTTTGTATGTAATATAACCTTCTACGTTGACACACCGGTTCTCGTTAGATTACCGACGTTAAGCAAAGTTGAGCCTGGTCAGTGCTAGATGGGTGACCATTTGGGCATACCAAACGTTGTATGTAGGAGGACGTGGACACTCCACGACAAGAACTGCAAAAACCTTAGATCGTCATCTCCCCTAACCGGGATATACATGTGACTGAGGACCGCTTGTGAATTTGATACTCCCATGAAACATCCTGCTTAAATAACTTGGCCTTTTGGCTAAGATCAAAGTGTAGTATCTGTTCCGATGGATACTGCACTTCATAGATCGGTATTGTCTTGGCCTTCGGGGCTTGATTTCCGCCGGTCTATGGGTCTGATCTGTCCTGTGCAGTTCTAGGAGGTCCACCCTCCCAGGCTTTACCTCCCCTCTTTGGGGAGGAGTAAGTTAATTGCTTACTGCCTGAGGCGCCCCTACCGGGGAATGCCGACGGGGCTGCCCAGGCAATTTTTAATGGCCAGAGCGCTCACCTTCTCGGGCGCTGGCTTTTCAAATCCCACTTTCTGACCTTGTGTCACATACTCCTATTGTGGGTAGGCGTTAAATACTGGCCTTTTGGCTAAGATCAAAGTGTAGTATCTGTTCCGATGGATACTGCACCCCATAGACTGGTATTGTCTTGGCCTTCGGGTCTTGATTTACGCCGGTCTATGGGTCTGTCTTGAGCAGTTCTAGGAGGTCCACCCTCCCAGGCTTTGCATCCCCTCTTTGGGGAGGAGTAGGTTTATTGCTTACTGCCTGAGGCGCCCCTACCGGGGAATGCCGACGGGGCTGCCCAGGCAATTTTTTAACCCCACTTTCCCGACCCGACCTTGGGTCACATCTTACTTGTGGGATTAAGATAAAAACTGGCCTTGTGCCTAACTTCTGGAGAGGAGTAAATCAATACTCCCATGAAACATCCTCATTCGGAGGAAGGCGGTTCAAGCCGCCCAGGAGTTATGCCGTACCAAGTACAGGTATGAGTACAAGTGATAAAACATTCAACGGACATCTGTTCCAATCGATACTGCACCCCATAGACTGATATCGTCTTGGCCTTCGGGGCTTGATTCCGCCGGTCTATGGGTTTGTCCTGTGCAGTTCTAGGAGGTTCACTCTCCCAGGCTTCGCCTCCCCTCTTTGGGGAGGAGTAAGTTTATTGCTTACTGCCTGAGCCGGCTTACCGGGGAATGCCGACGGGGCTGCCCAGGCAATTTTTAATGGCCAGAGTGCTCACCTTCTCGGGCGCTGGCTTTTCAAATCCAACTTTCCCGACCCGACCTTGGGTCACATCTTACATTGTGAGAGTAAGATAAAACTGGTCTTGTGCCTAACCTCCTGGAGAGGAGGTAAATAAATACACTGATAGTTCTAATTTTTGTCAATGAGTCTGTTTTTTGAGTAGCTAGTCGGATTCAGGGTCTAAGTTCGAGTTGATCTCTTTGTGAGACATTGACTCAACTGACTGAATAATAATCAGCTGAGATGCGAAAATCTTCTTTTATGAAATCGATCTTAAACTAGCGTAGAGTCCAGCAAGTATGTGGCTACTTATTTATCTATCTTTGTAACCTTCTCCCCACATAATTTTACTTAATGATTTTTTATGGCAACTTTAGCCGGTTAAAACTTCTTTCGGACTCCCCTAAACTGGGTCAACTCTTTCGTTCGTATTTCATCGCTACATGTTATTTTTTTTCTCGGACGGACTTCGATGGTGCCATGTTGAAATTTCACAGATGGCCTTTACGGTTACGGTTATGTCCGAGACAGATAACACGCATTAATCACCCTTGCCAGTGGGGAATGAGAGAGGGGATCATGAATTTCAAACATTCATCACAATTTCTCACGGTTTTAATAAATTTGACGGTACTCTTATAGATGACGCACCATGTTTCCGTGACTTCGCGTCGTCAACGTTCGGACAGGTCTCGGAAGCGCCCGAGAGTTGACAAGGCGAAAACGAGGCGAAAACGAGACGAAAACTGTCAAACGCTAAATTGAAGACTAGCAGACGATAATAACAAACCATAGCTAAACAACTGTTATTAATTCGATGTTTTGTTATTTTTGTTATTTTTTTTTCTTAACGACCGCACTGTTTTAAAGAAAAATGGTTTATTTTTTTCCAATTTTTTTTTCTTTTATGACAGTTTCTGGGTTAGGGTTTAGGGTTAGAGTTGCAGCGGATTCCAAAGTTTTCTCGTATACTGGTTCTGTTTCTCGCAGAAATCAATTAGTCCTTCGGGAGATTCAATGAGCTGACAGCGATGATAGAAATTCATTTTTGTAATTGAACGCGATTAATTCTTCCAAAACTTATTAGCTGTATGCTGTATCCTTATTGTCTAATGTCTGCTGCTACCTGATTGAATGTTTAATAGTTTCGTCCACTCTCGGGCGCTTCCGAGACCTTCCCGAACGTTGACAACGCGAAGTCATGGAAACATGGTGCTTCATCTATAAGAGTACCGTCAAATTTATTAAAAGAGTACCAATTTGACTGATCATTTTTTTAAAGTTTGATCTTTGTCGAATCTCTCACAATTCTCCATTTATATTTCGGAATTATTTCTACCATGTATCTACTTAGAGTGACGTTCGCCACACAATGCCATATATTAAAATAACGTCATATCTCGTAATATTTTTGTTTTTAATAAGAGTTTACCCGTTAAGACGTAGGAGTCGTTCACTTAAATATAATTTTACCTCTGATTTTAATGTTCTTAAAACCAGTTATATTAGAATTAAATCGGTTTTCAAATAGGGGCCAAATTACAGCCATATAAGATCTGATAGGATTTTAAACTCACAAAAGTTTTCCTGTCTTGTCTTGAGTCATCCATCAATTGACAGTGAAACATAATCGAGTTTCGTGCACCATGATTCCCATTTACTCATTGCGGCCAAAAGCTTCAATCCCGAAAGGCTAATGCTCTTCTCTATAACAATCTTGATCGTAATGTGAAACCTTCCAGCTTGATATCTGAGGAATACAGGAGCACTCTTCCAGAAGGTTCGTCGTGTCGGGATACATATCCAGCCAGCTCTGAAAGAGATTTATTAAGTTTTGTATTTTGTATTTTGTATTTTTTATTTGTTTATTTATTTATAGTTTTGTATTCATGGGGGGGTCTGTATTTGGGTGGATTAATTGATATGAAAGTGGCTGGATGTTGACGGAGGGTATATCTTTGTCAGTAAAAAGGTTAATCTAAGTCATATCTAATGTCTTAACTATCATTGCTATATGCATTCGTGTTGGGTGTATGCATTTAGTTAATTCTGTTGGATTTATCTAATAATGTTCATACAACCTTAAACCCCATCCACCACAAATATAATATTAATCCCTTTAAAATTTCTAACATGATAAATACACGAATCCCTCTAATTAAACGTCTGGAATAATAATTATCACACCCCATCAAATTTAAAGGAAATATAGATGTCTAAGACCTAAGCCGAACATCCATCTCACAGAGACCGTATAATAGACTCATTAACATTATTAGATAAATCCAACAGAATTAACTAAATATATACACCCAACACGAATGCATATGACAATGATAGTAAAGCCATTAATTATCCATTAGATACTCTCCGTCACATCCATCCACTACAAAGCAATTAATCAACTCAAACACAGACCCCTATAAAAATATTTTATAAAAATATTTAAAAAAATACAAAACTATAAATAAATAAACAAATAAAAAATGAAATAAAAAAACTTAATAAATCCGATCCAGAGCCTTATCAATTTACTATACCACACAATTATCCCTAAAAAACACACTTTTGAAGCAGTAAAATAGACAACACGCATCATCAATAATTAAAGTATTTTTTAATAAAACTTAATTACAGTTAAGACTCATATATTATATTTAACTCTGACCAAGTCTAGTCCTATAGTCTATAGACGATCTTTAAAATACAACCCTTTAACATAATAAGAAACAACTACATATAAATAAATAATTCAATAAAGCATCTGATACCATAAAAAACTATAAATAAAATAAATAATAAATAAAATAAAACTCAATGAATCCTACCCAATATATAACTCTGACCCCGGCACCTTCTTCAGAAAGGATACTTCAGTAATGCACCGTTTTAAACGATGAATTCAAACTTCATCCCTCTTTGTTTTCATTTTTCCAGACGACGAAAACTCCTACGGTCTATAGACGATCCTCAAATTACAACCCTTTAAAATAAAAAACTACAAAACTACAAATAAATAGATAATTAAATATTAAATAGATAATTAAATAAAACACCTAATAAAATAAAACCTGTTTAAAAACACAAAACTATAAATAAATAAATAATAAATAAAATAAAACTCAATAAATGCCACCCAATACATAACTATGACGCCGGCACCTTCTTCAAAAAGGATACTTCAGTAATGCACCGTTTTTTTTTAACAGTAGAACCCAAACGCAATTTCTCTTTGTTTTGATCTCATTTTAGGACGCTGACGAGTCCCCTTCGGCTATAGACTTTTAAATTAAAAAAGTCAGCCCATCTGAATGAAACTGCGGTACGACTCTTAAATATGCAACGTATAGTTTTTAAATAAATTATTTGTACTTAGCTCTCACTCTTCTGCGATAGAGGACTTTATTGACTTATTTTCAACATAACATGACATACACAGACACACACATTATATATATATATATATATATATATATATATATATATATATATACATATATATGTGTGTGTGTGTGTGTGTGTGTGTGTGCGTGTGAGGTTAAAATGCACGATATATCATAAAATGAAATGCCGCGAAGATAGGATGTGTGAAAAAGACAAAAGAAGAAACAAATTACACACAGAGATGTCAGAGGTGTCAGATTATGTTTTATTTCTTACATATGTATCACATGGTCAAATTCTGACATCTGATATTCAAACCAACTTAACCTTGCTCAAGGGAATTCAATATTTTACCAGTTAACTCATCTAGTCCGCTCATCAAGTGGGCGATTTCTTAAGAATTGACGGAGGTCTGCGCTCTGCAATTGTTGTTGTTTTTAGTACTTATCAAAGTTTTTGTAACACTGTCCAAGCGTGTATAGCGATTGGTCACATCGTTTGTGACGTCATTTTAGCAACAAACACATACATGCAGAAATATGCACATCATTTCTACTATATTTTATTGGTTTATTCCAAGTTTTTGTTTGTCCAAGTTATATATTGTGTCACCTGTTGGCGATAATAATATCCTCTTGATGTAGACAATGTTATGGCGACATTTATGAAAGCCAGACAAAGAGTGGCTCACGTGCAATTAGGAGAAGCAGAAAAGCAAGCGAGAGAAAGGGATGGGGTCTTGCTCAATTACTGCAAGATTATAGTAGACCTGTTTTTCATCTTTGTTTTACAAGGAAATACAAAAACAAAATATCCCTTCTTCAATAAAACAAAGGTGAATAAGTTATATAATTTTATTTTATTTCTTAACTTAGTATTTAGTTACAAGTGTACACTCTTCGTCAAAAATGACGGAAAAATATGTTTCGTCAGTGTTCGCACTAATAATCATATTCATATAAGATAATATCTGAATCGGTGAAATTAAAAAAAAAAAAACTTTTAAAACTGGAAAGTTAAAAATACCAAAGGAAAGACTAAATAAAACGTATGATTTGGTTTAAAAATCAGAAATAAAAAAAACGTTTCATTGAGGAAACAAATTTGCTTTCTCAATTTCTCTAAATACTTTAAATGGATTCGTCCGGCAGTTTTTTACTCGCAAACATTCATGTGACAGAACAAATATATATATATATATATATATATATATATATATATATATATATGATAATTATAGAAATAATCATCCAACGTAATCCTTTTGTTCCCCTATGTTTTCCGTTATTCAATAAATTTTAAAATCTTCACTTTTTCTAAAAACGTTCCAAACGAAAGCGGTAAAGTTGTTTGTAGCGATGATTGAAAGAAGGGTAGTGTACCGGTGATTTGAGTAAATTTGTTGTCGCTCAGACTCCAGGGGACACCACTTGTCCTTTGCTCGTGAGGGATCACTGATAACGATTTGTGTAAGAACTAGCTATAATAATAAATATAAATATCTTTGAATCCTCCTTGACGCTTCACGATCATTTTATTTTGTGCCAGGCGTGTGTGTGTTTAGCGGCTCAGTTTTATGGAATTTATCGCAGTTTTATTTTTCTTCAGCTATTATTATTTGTACTCACTAGGAGTTCTCACACAAATCATCGTCAGTGATTGTTCACCGACAACAACAAATTGTACTTCCTGGAATCAGAGTGACAACAAGCCTTCACGGATATCGGGTATTCTTCACCTCTTTTCGATAACCACCGCAAATAATCTTGCGATATTACAATAGCTTCTTACCATTTATTTCTTGCTGGTAAGGACTATTAGTCTTCTCTGGGATTTGGGCGGCAATAAGCATCCCCAACGTCTCACCGTTATCCGCACTCTTCCAGTGGAGGTCTAGTTTGTGCTGTCCCTCCACGGTTTTATCCCCCTCACCAAATATTCTGTTGGTGTCAGCCTAAGCCAGCACCATTTTCTTTATCTTTTATTTTATTAAAATGTTGTTCTCCCTTTTTTGGGGGGATAGGGGTGAGGGAAGGGGGAGAGCTTGTAATTTCTGTCCATTGGTTCATTTTTGTGTGGTGTCAGCTGAGGCCGGTGTAATTTATTGGATTATGAAGTGATGTTTCTTGCAGTTTCTGTTCCTTGGTTCATGTTGTGTTCTTCATGTGGTTTTGTTTTCTAACTGTTGTAAATTCTTTGTGACTGGTTACCCTTTGTAGCTTATGCGGGTTGGTTTCTGTATACAAGGGGTTTCCTTAGGATTGCAGCTGTTTTTATCATTGCCGTCTTTTGTGTGGTTTCGATGGTCCCTTTGATTCTAATTTCTCCCAGTCTTTTCTCTAGTTTTTGTTTTGATTGTTCCTAGTGCTCCTATGATTATTGGTATTATACTGATTTTCTTCATGCTCCATATTCCTTTAAGTTCTCTAGCTAGTTCTGTGCATTGGCTTCGTTTTTCGTATCTTTGATCTTCACTCTGTGGTTTGCTGGTACGGCGAAGTCTATGATTTTGGAAGATTTTTCCTTTTTGTCGATTATAATAACACCAGGTGTCCTTGCTTGTATGAGTTTATCTGTTTGTATATCAATATCCCAGAGGATTTTGTGTTTTTAATTTTTCAGTATTGTTTCTGGTTTATGTTTGTAACATTTATTTGCGTATTCAATTGATTGCACAGTTCCCAGTGTAATGCTTCTCCCACACAGTCATGTCTGTTCTTGTATTCTTTTTGGGCGAGTTTGCTACATTCACATATTATATGATTTACTGTTTCGTCTCTTTGTTCACACAGTCGGCATTTGCTGTTTTCCTAGGTTTTATTTATTTTAGCTTTTATGTAGTTTGTCCTAATCGTATTGTTCTGCGTAACCATCAGTAAATATTCAGTTTCTCTACTCAAGTGTCCTTTCCTAAGCCATGTCAAGCTATTTTCGTTGATTTCTTTTCTTATCAGTCTTAAGAAGCGTCCATGTAGTTGTTTTTCTTCCCGCTTTTCTTTTCTTGTCTTTTGGTTTCTGGTGTCGGTGCTTCCCCAGTTCCGAGTTTGAACGGTGTCTCTTGCTGCGGTGATTAGCCTTTCCGTATTCTGAGTTATGTATTTCTCCAACTCATTTTTTGAGTCTTCCACACACTCTGCTATACTTACCAGTCATCTTTCATCCTTCATTTATTTGCGTGTAGAGTCTATCCATATCGTCTTTTAGGTGTAGAGCATTGGTCATTAATTTTCTAGTCCTCTGGTCAAGGTGCCTGAGTTCTTCTTTAGTCCAGCCTATGAATGGTCCAGAGTATCTTATTAGCGATACTGCCCAGGTGTTTATACTTTTTACTACATTCCTGCTATATAATTCCGTTTCTAGGAGTTTTCCTGCTCTTCGTAAATATTCTTTTCCAATTTTCTCTTTCATTCCTGTAGATTTGATGGTGTCTGCGTCTAGAACTCCCACATATCTGTAGCTATCCTGCTCGCCTAGCACCCTCATTTCCCCTTGGTTGAGGAGCTCCACGCCCTCTGTTGTTTCCAGTTTTCCTCTTTTCATTTTATTATTATTATTATTATTATTATTATTATTATTATTATTATTATTATTATTAAACAAAGACATGAAAAAAGTAAATAGACACCGCCATTATCATTAATAAGTAAAATTGTTGTCAGAGAGTTCTGATAATATTGATTATTTCCCTTACTAATGAATCGGAAAATCAATCGGTTAACAATGGAAAGTGGAATCCCGATGTTTGCGGCGATTTGACGCTGATTGAATCCACTTTCATATTGACCTATAGTATGGCTCCTCTAAAACTCTGAGAATTCTAATGCTTCTTTAGTTGTTGTCATACTTAAAGGGTGATATACCATACATTGATATCTGAAACGCAATAAATGTCACAAAAGAACACCCTAAAAGCATCAGAACACTTCTTAAAACTAAACTGTACAGCAGAAATCTAATAATTAGCTTTCATTAACTGCACACGGGAAAAGCTTAGGGACGTCGTTAAAAAAAACAACCTCTATGCATAAGGCACTACGCCCAAAGAATGGCGTTGAAAGACTCTATGTAAAAAGAAAACTCGTAAGACTCGATGCTTGCGTAGACGACACGATTAAAAGACTAGCTAAATATATACGACGACGCTCAAAGAGACGGCTGATTATCGTTGCCAATGATAACAAACAGAGCGAGCAGTAGAAAGAATAATGTAACGGGAGAAAACAAAAATGTGAAGAAAAACAGATGCATGAACTATATATAAGCCGATCAAAGAAATCGTTTATGAGATAACATGGGCATGGCTGTGAAAACGGCAATTGAAAATTGAAACGGAATCGCTACTGGCAGCTGCACAATACATAGTGATTAGAAAGATGCTATATAAAAGCCAGGGTAAACAAGACACAGGGAAAAAGTTAATATAGGCTGTGGCAAGTAGACGAAATATAAAACTATTTTATCATTGAATGCAACAATCTGACTAAATATATACACACACACACACACACACACACATATATATATATATATATATATATATATATATATATATATATATATATATATTAATTAATTCAGTTCAAATATTAAAAAAATGAACAAAACCAATATTTTTCAAAAGTGCTCAATATATATTAGAGCTATTTATATTAAAATAAACATAGTTTGAGCGCCCGACAATTGTTTCAAAGCCCTGCCGGCTTCTTATCAAGGGCAATACTGAATTATCTCGCCAGTGAAAAAGCGAAAAACCTTAAAATCAAAAAGGAAAAAAAAAAAAAAAAAAGGGGAAAGTGAAGGATATGAGAAAGAAAAGGCAAATCTTACATATCAGACCTGCAACAGACAATTCGGTCAAACTCAACAGACAGTCGACGTGTCAAACAATCATGTCATTCCCAAAGCAGGAAAAAACAAAATCTTTTCATTTTACTTCCGTGATCCCAGACACACACATTACACAACACACGCACACACACTATTATATACATATATTCACATACATGCATATATATACACACACATATATGCATAAACATATACACACTTACACACACACCTATACACATAATAACTATATGTTCTTATTGTCAAGTATTAATAAAATATAAAAATTATAAAAATATATTTTACGAGGGGAATTTAGATTATTTATGTCGAGTCATTTCTATTATAATTTATTAAATTAAGCTGTGTTTAGATGATATTATTCTTTTATTATTTGATTTTTTCTATCCTATTTTCGATTAATTTTATATATATGAAAAATCTTTAATTATCACTTAATTTACATTCAACAATATTTAGTAATTACGTTTATCTTATAAATTTACTTTTTATTATTAATTTGGGGATATGAAACTTATTATTTTTAATATCACCTATTAGCTACTTTTATCCAATTTCTTTATGATTATGTATTATATTTCGAAGACATTTTATATTATGGTTTTTCTATATTTACTTACATATCAGCGCTCAATTCTTCTGTCGTGTGAATCAAATGATTCTGGTGTTGGCATTAGTTTCCCCGATGTTTTTCTAGTTAGAAATCTTTCTGGAAAGACATCGGGTACTTACGGGAAGGACCACGAGAAGGTTGCCATCATCCTTAAGTGACAGTGATAATGTGGAACCGACTGGATTCGAACTTGGTACACCCAGGTCTTCAGTCCGTGTCGATATCCACTTAACCACCGTCACCTCCCAGCGCTCAATTGGTACCAAGTTAATTTCCCTGATTTTATCCCCATGTTAAACTTCCAATGTATCTATTTTTCCAACATTCAATCTACCCTCTGTAATTTATCTATAAATGTTCTGGGTTCTTATTCTTGCTCCAACTAGCGGAGTTATATTTATTTCTTCAGTTATATTAGCCATTATGTTTAATAACCTACTGCTATTCTCTGTAATCTATATTTATAATATTCCTATTACTATCTGTATAAGCTCCAAATTTTAAGATTATAAAGGGCTTAGATGAAACCATCCGTAATTTCATGAAAGTAGACAACTTCTTAGTTATTCGATACAAATTTTAGATTTTTATTAATTAGTTATTAGGCCCTATCTCACTAATTCCTTATAGTTTAATTCCCCAATCCTTTAATGTTTATAATAGCTGGATGCTATATTTTACGGGTTATAGGTTTTAAATATTATATTTTAATTATTTGTTTGTTTTCTTATTTTTAATAATATTTCACTAAACATCTTTATTTTTTATTTTTTTATTTTTAAAGCGTACTGATAATATTTTTAGTTAGGTTATCATGGTTTTCGCTAAACTTATCTAGAGTGAACCTTTTGAAATGCCTGCAATTATACCCCACCTCGTCTCTTTTGTTTAATAAGGCATTCTTTTTGGGAAACAAAATAATAGCCAGCTTTTCATTTAAACACAGAAAACAGGTGTGGTTGTTTAGTGTAGGTATTGGAGCCTTTTTCAAAATACCCCATTACACCACAGGAACTATGCTATTTCTTTTTTGGGATAAAATATATTTGGATAATGAAGTGCCTCTTTTATCACTATCTATGGTTTCTATATCTATATTAAGGATGGATATAGCAGCCATAAATGCGCATTTAACAACATAGATAGTGATAAAGGGCAGAATAAAGGCAACGTTCTCTGTCCGTGTTTCTGCTTCGTGGACCAACCTATTAGATGAGGTCGTGATGATGCCTACCATTTTCTATGTTTACTGTTGCTCCGGACAAGCATTCAGACGATGTGGTATCTTGCAGCGTTATTTTAGATAGATTGTTGCCCTATGTTATTTTGTTTGCCAATAAAATCGATTGATTGATTACACACGCCTTAAAATTATTTTAATAATTTGATCCCATACAAATCTTTCCTTTTTTTTGGAGGGGGGGGGGTCATCATTTATCAAGGTAAAAGACCCACTCAGGTAAAAAGGTCAATGAGATGGAATGAATTGCTAGTTGGAATATGAAGCAGTTCATGAGAGGATTTGGGTGATTAATGGAATGAACTAAGCTTGATTACCTGAAGAGACGGTTGATAACACGAATCTGTTCATATTGGATTTGAAGACGACCATTTAATCTGCAGCGAAGCAGTCCCGCAGAAATGTGTCCCAGAGACGGGAAGCCTTTGCAAAGAGGCCCTGTTCATAGAGATTTCGCCTGACATTAGACACACGGAGGAATAAAAGAAAGAGTACTCCTGCCTAGACTCACGGGTCCTGCTACACTGTCATATCGTCGGACACGTTATTACATACAAAATGTACAGTTTTCCAGAGACACAATAAGAACGTATATTCTTATGATGCGTCCATTCAATCTGTGCGTTTATCGATGAAAATACTATTTGATAATAAATGTAACATACGGACGGACAGATCATCGTAAAGAGTTACGTGGACGAAATTATATTGATATTTTAAATTTAATCATGACAGACCGACGGATATACAGAATACTATTTAAAACTTAACGTGACAGAACGACGTATGGGCAGAGCTTCCTATAAGAATACGTGAACACATCTAATAAACAACTTAGTTTCACTTTCACTTTTACTTTTCTCACAGAAGAGACGTTTCTAGACTCCCTACTTCCTTACAGAAGAGATTGCTAGACCCTCTACTTTCTCACAGAAGAGATGTCGCTGGATTTACTATACTTTCTCACGAAAGGGTCGTTTTTAGACTCCCTACTTTCTCACAGAATAGACATTGCTAGACACTCTACTTTCTCACAAGTGAGACGTTGCTAGACTATCTACTTTATCACAGAAGACACATTGCTAGACTCACTCTACTTTCTCACAGAAGAGACGTTGCCAGACTCTCTCTACTCTATCGTTATTTTAATAGAAAGATGTTCGACTGAGATCCAATCTCTGGTTCCTCATCGTAAGACATTCATGCTATAACTCATCGTTTCTACCAAAACGCAAAAACGCTTTCCTTTCTTCCTTCATGTTCTTAGCGTCAAAAGCAACTTGTATGCAAACCTCAACCTCAGTCGTCTTCAAATCTAATGTCAATAAGTACTTGTCGTGAACCGTGCGATAATTAATCAAACTTATTTAATTGAATTGATCAATTTCGGCCTACAATCGTTCGTTCCTATTTACCCTTATCCTCGAGTGGAGTTTCGCCTTGATAATCAACCTAAAAGTATAAATAAAACTTCCTCTTCACTGATTTCATTCAATCTGCGTACTTTAAACTTTAGCGTGACAAGTGTACGGACCGACGTATGGGCACAGCCTCAATGTAAATGCTCTTCTACACAAACGTGATAGACCGACATGCTTACCTACCGACGGACAAAATCTCTTATAGAGATGCGTGGACGGATCTTACAAACGTGGACGTGTTTAGATGTATTTATAAATGTAAACACAGCGGCGAGAGCGTCTCCAAGATCAACGCTTAAGTAGTGTCTCCATAACAACAGTGACGAAACAGCGATTATCAGTCGCTGCGAGGTGTGACACCTTGAAAATAAAATGCGCTTCTTCTTATTATTATTATTATCATCATCATCATCATCATCATCATCATCATCATCATCATCATCATCATCATCATCATCATCATCATCATCATCATCATCATCATCATCATCATCATCATCATCATCATCATCATCATCATCATCATCATCATCATCATCATCATCATCATCATCATCATCATCATCATCATCATCATCATCATCATCATCATCATCATCATCATCATCATCATCATCATCATCATCATCATCATCATCATCATCATCATCATCATCATCAGCAGCAGCAGCAGCAGCAGCAGCAGCAGCAGCAGCAGCAGTGCAATGCTCGATGCAAGTGAGACATGGCTTTTAGCCAAAACGGACCAGCAAAGCTTGCAACGCAACGACAGGTTGATGACTAGACGGATTTGGGTACTGATACAGCTTTTAAACCAGACAAAACCAACTTTTGCCGACGCAGAATTACGGAAACAACCAGAAAAGGTCGAATGAAAACAAACCGGCGTCAGAATCAAACAAGACGGCGTTCCAACAGAAAATAATGAAATATTTAAATAAAAAACACTGACCGTATGTTTATTTTTATGAAAAATTATTTATTTTTTGACGAAAAAAATTAATGAGCAACTTTTATAATATTTTGTTTTCACGAGAAAGTTAATTTTTTGTCGGTACTGGTCCATTTTTTTTACCAGACAAAAACCGAACCGTTTTTTTTTACCCTAACCCGACCCTTACTCTAACCCTAACCTAACCCTAACTTAACCCTAAACTAACCCTAAACTAACTCTAAACTAACCATATTCTACTATTATTGCCTTTGGTAACAGTTTTTTGTTTACTATTTGTTTTTATTTACCTCTTTTTTTACTGTGTTGGAAATTCTTGACACTCGTCAATTTACGATTTAATGAATTTCTCGCCTTCTCATTAGATAAGCGATTTGGCATCTTCCGGCTGTTTACGTAAACAGTTGAAAAAAGCCAAACAAAAAGTCGGTTTTGTTTGGTTCAAAAGCTATAATAGTACCCAGATTTGCAATTTGAAGTCAGAAGATGTGACAGTTGTACGGTCAGAAGATCTGCTGCAACGGCTTATCCTAATTGACATTCATATCATTAATAGAGAAAAAAGGGCTTCGTTGGTAGTGACACATGGAAAGATCGAGTGGTACCATAAAGATAGCTCGAGAAGTCCTCGGTAGACGAGAGAGAGGGGGACCTAAGTTGCCTTGGAGGGAACTGTTGCGGAGAGATCGCATAGCGTGGATGCTCTCCGCAGTTGATTCTCATGATAGTGCTTCTTGGATGTGTGGAGTGAGATCTGCTATGCGTGCAGCTAGCCTACTACCTGGGCGGAGGCCCACCATTGTGGATGATCCCCTATCAACCTGCACGTTAATAAAGAAACACCAATGATGATGATGATGATGATGATGATGATGATGATGATGATGATGATTATGATATTCAGTCGAAGCAAGGCCCTTGCTAATAAAGAACCAAACACAGCACATCCTTATATAAAAATATGATTTTCTTCATTGACTGTTTTGCATGTTTAGATATAAAGTCATGTTGTATATCTTTACTATTTTGTAGTCGAACCTTTTAAGTTTAAGACCGGGTGGTGTAGCCTTGAAGTGTCGGAAAGAAATAAAACAACAAGGAGGTATAATTTACAAGAGTATGTATTTATAGAAAGTACAGGATTAATGTGTTGTCAGAGACAGCTTCTGACTTGGTCATAGCGACTCTGTCTGTTACCACTTTAATCCCTATCTGTAGTGTCGGGAAGAGTCCATGTAGTGACGCAATAGAGTAGACCACCCAAACACCGGTTTCCTCATCCTTATAATCATCTGTTTGTTCCGTAACACACTCGACTTCCACAAAACATAGATCATTCAGATCAACCTAGTCTGGTCAAGCCAATTAAACATTTTACAATAAAAAAATAATGTCGTTTTTGTATTCATAATGTTTTCCATCGTAGTTTGAA
This sequence comes from Sepiola atlantica, assembly GCA_963556195.1. Taxonomy (NCBI): domain Eukaryota; kingdom Metazoa; phylum Mollusca; class Cephalopoda; order Sepiida; family Sepiolidae; genus Sepiola; species Sepiola atlantica. The sequence goes on from OY744516.1 coordinate 150,557,881, forward strand.
ATAAATACTTTTTGTATGATGCAGTAATATTTAGATGCCGGTGTGTAAAAATGAGGTTAAAGCCAGAAATTTCGCGTAGGATCAACATTAAGTAGAAAGTGGATTTTTCCATTAGAAGTCAAGTTAGAGCTACGTATACAGGAAGTGTCGTCACAGACAGGAAATAGCTAGTGAGACGTGGTAAATAAGCTTATCAGAGCTTTCTTCTTTTTTATTGAATCTAGAGAGGGGGAGAAAGAGCGGTTAGGTTTGTGGATAGTTGCTCCCTCCTCCATGGGAGATTAATATGCGTATACATATATACTGTAAAGAATTAAAAAAAAAAAACGATTGTTAAATCCCAAATAATTTGGGCTGTTCTTTATTAATACGTTTACGACCGCTGATATTAAAAAGAAGAAAACAAACGATAACAACGATATTCCAGCGAGATTCCAACTGCTTGCGTGAGAAGCCGCCATCCGAGAAATCTGATATGATCAAAGAATCGGTCCCCGTAGTGCTACAGAATTACAGACCGTCTCAAAGCGCTATATTATTGTACATCTCTCTTATTAGATTTAATTAAATTGTTTATTGTTGTTTTCAATTCAAGTTATACATATACATACGGAAGAGCATACAAGTAACTATCTTGTATGAATTAAACTTGGCCCAGGCAACTCGAAACACCAATAGAGCATTCAATCAGGTGACCGTAAACAAACGTACACTTCTTTGCATTTTCTTGAAATCAGTATGTGATATTTTGATATAAATAATATCAAAATATCACATACTGATTTCAAACAAAAATCACGTATATCTGCCTGGAGAAGACGAACCCCAGTGTAACCATTGTAATATATATGTTTCATTGTTAGTCCTTCTTGTATATGTTTAACCTAATAGATCCTGCACTGTCTGCTAAGCTCAAGCCCCTGTCGCATCACCACAGTGTTACATACTTCTGCTTGTTTCACAAGTATTTCCACAGAATGTACTCCAATGAACTTACTGTAATTATACTCCCTCTACGAAAATACCATCGACTCACCCGGCTAACAGAAAGATCCCACCTGTTCGATGTCCCTAAATGTCTGAAAAGTTTCTATTCTGATAGCTTATTTCCTTGGACCGTTTGCCTTTGGAATTCTTTTAGCTGCCCCCTGTTTCCCCGACCATACTAACATGCAGAAATTTAAATGTAATTTTAACAAAAATCTTGCTGCCTAACTCCCCACTGACGTTGCTCCCTTACGCTTCATTTGAAATATGTTTTGGGTTGGGTGAATAAAAGCAATATCAATGCACAAAACACAATAAAAAGATTGTCGTATCTGTTTTAGGGAATATCAACTCTTTTGTGGAATATTTAATATTAGCGTTATTTACCCGGCGTTGCTCGGATGGAGATATACTGCCGAGTAGAAGACTTCCTATGGAAAAATCATTTAAAATATAATCATATTTACAATTTTTCTATTTGAAGCAACGTTAAAAAATGCATCCGAAACGAAAAGCCTGCGTTGACCAAGATTAAAGTGTAGTATATGTTCTGATACTACACTCAATCTGTTCTGTCCTTGGCATGTGAAGGAGAAATCAAGGGAGGCGCGAGAGCGCTCTATCCCTTAATAGACTTCACGAATTATCTGTGTGTACGTACGTACGTACGTATGTGCCACCCTGTATCTCAACAACTATTTGATGGATTCAGCTGATTTTTGGCAGAGATAGAGGTTCTAGGGTCTAGTTGATGGAATTTTAATTTCAGTTTACCATATACCTTAGTTTTCCAGAAAATTCAAAAAAACCTTATAAGAAGGCATTGTATTGAGGCATAGCCTTTACAAATGTAGTGACATTCCAGTATACTGAAATCATAGGCACTTAATAGGGTTAAGATGAAAATTCATATACACTAAATGTACAAAAGCAAGGAAATTCCCAAATGTTTACACTTTTATTGTCATTAAGAGTATGACTACATATCAACCAAACTATTTCATTATCACATCACTACAGTATAAATATCTATGTATGAGTGGATGAAGTGTGTGAGGTGTGCTGAAGAAAAATTCCTACCAGTAAAATACATAGCCCTGTTGTGCTCGCATACCCTTAATGACAATAAAAGTGTACAAATTTGGGAATTTCCTTGCTTTTGTACATTTAGTGTATATGAATTTTCATCTTAACCCTATTAAGGGCATATGATTTCAGTATACTGGCATTTTTCATGGAATATATATATATATACTACGGTAATTAAAAAAATGTGCTCGTCTTAGGAGACCTGAGTTTTCCCTACATTAAAACCTGATCTCAGGAAGGCAAATAAATAGGGACACTTTAGTTGCTTCTTTTATGCAATGCATGTTCGGGCACGCATAAAGCGTTCCGATATTTTTGAGAAAGGTATGAACCTGCAACCCTCTCAGCTATGGGTAAAATAGCAACTTGTGTTCAATTAATAATATACAATAAATCGTTTGCAATAGATATTGTGTTTTTTGGCGTTAAACAAGCACCCCAAATCGTTTCTATGTCATAAAACTGGCGAGATAAACCATTTATTCTCTTTCGATATCAAATAACTCTAAAAGATTTACCCAGAAGTTTTTACCCCGCCTAATAAACCGGTATTGTCCTGGCCTTCGGGTCTAGATTTACGCCGGTCTATTGGTGGTTGTCGGTCCTGTGCAGTTCTAGGAGATGCACCCTCCCAGGCTTTGCCTCCCCTCTTTGGGGAGGAGTAAGTTTATTGCTTAATGTCTGAGGCGCCCCTACCGGGGAATGCCAACGGGGCTGCCCAGGCAATTTTTAAACAGCCAGAGTGCTCAAATTCTCGAGCGCTGGTTCTTTCCCACTTTCTCGACCTTGTGTCACATCTTACCTTGTGGGAGAAAGATAAATAGAAACTCTAAAAATTGATAGCCGTAAAACAGAAAACACTAGTCTTTCATTGTGTTGTTTAAACACATTAAACATTACATAATTAAACATTAAATAATCCATTCATATGCTGTAAAACATACAAGACAAGACGTTTGTTGCGTTCCAGCAATTTTTTCTTGAGATTCTCATGGATGGCTCTGCCCGTGAGGAGAAATCTCATCAAATCTTTCTTGGAGTTCATACTTAGATCCATTGCTCTTTCTGCTTCTCGTAAAATCGGTTCTCTGTATCGCACTAAACACTTTCGCACACGTGAGGGTATTCTTTATCTCTACAAATCTACTATCAGACCATATATGGAGTAATGTTGTCATATTTGGTCTGGTTAGTCTCTGTCCCATTTGAGGTTTCTTTGATAAGGTGCAGAAACGTACCTGTAAGCTAATTGGTCTCGCCCCTTTTTCTTCTCTACAGCCTTTCTCTCACAGATATGATGTTACTAGTCTCAGTCTTTTCTATAAGTTCTACTATGGCATGTGGTCTTCAGAATTGTGTGATCTATTCCCTGTTACTTTTGTTCTCGTTAGATTCGTTGGCTTAATGGTCTCCATCAATTCGCTGTTTTGATACCTCATTGTAATACAGCTTCCTATTCCAGTAGCTTCTTTTCCAATAACTTCAGACTTGTGGAACTCTCTTTTCCTCCTACATAGAGCCTAGGTCTTTTTAAGACTAATGCCAATAGGCATCTTCTGTCTTGGCGAGAATCAGATTTCGTTCGGGTTAGCTCCTTACATCGAGTGGCTTCATGCCTTGTTTGGAGCGATTTTCATTAACAAAATAATTATATAAAAGTTGATATGTTGTCAAAACTAATTATTGAACAACATAAGAAAATTATATATTGCTTCTGGTGCTACCTCAAGGATTAAAATAAATTCAACCTTACATTCTGGTAATAATTTCACAATAACATCACGGGTTTCTGGTCAGCCAATTTACCAGTTATGGGGTAGACTTGTAATCCCTATATTCCCTATTGGGATCATGAAGGTCGTACTTTTTTGCTAGCCTGTTTGGGTTCAAGGGATTAAACGCTGGTAATGGGGTTTCTTTAAGACTTCGTTTGTCTTGAAGTGATTCTACCTTCCTATCTCTTGTTATTGGAATTCACTCCTTACATCAAGTGGCTTCATGCTTTGTCTGGGGCGACTCCCATAAAAAACCCAAAGAAAACATAAAGGTCAATAATTTTATTACGTTTCGGCATTACATAATGATATAAGGATTGATATGTCGTAACACATACAAGAAAAACCGTTTTGAATATCTAAAAACGAGTACATATTTAATATTAAAAATTAACAAAAAAAACAACTTTAATTTTGTCTGATTCAATCTTAATCTATTATTTTGAATCACATTTTAATAGTATTTTTTGTGGTATTTTGTGCTTTGATAACAATATCAGGTTGATGACATTACTAATGATAATAATAAATGGATTCCAGCGTGTAAAGAAAGAAGAAAATAAAACAATGAAAGAAAGGTAGAAATGTGGAAACATTATCCTGAGCAATAAGCGTACATAGCAACGTTATTTATTGATGGCCATCTCAGAGACCTGAATGTTTATTTATTGTTGTTATTCAGTCACTATTATTTCAGTTGTCATGAGTGACGAAGATTGATTTGTAAACTGCCGTAAGCATGAAATCGAAATGTTTCGGTTTCTGTTTTGGTATCTTATATATATATATATATATATATATATATATATATATATATATATATATATATATATATATATATATATTAAACCCCACCGAAATTTTCGCGTTTGAATAGCTTTTTTGTGAGGTTTCCGAATCGTCGAGCAATCCTTCGGGTGGCGGGTGGTAGTTTATATAGTATTGATTTACTCCCACAAGTAAGATGTGACCCACGGTCGGGTCGGGAAAGTGGAGTTTGAAAAGCCAGCGCCCGACAGGTAAGCACTCTGGCCATTAAAAATTGCCTGGGTAGCCCCGTCGGCATTCCCCGGTAGGGGCGCCTCAGGCAGTAAGCAATAAACTTACTCTTCCCCAAAGAGGGGAGGCGAAGCCTGGGAGGGCGGACCTCCTAGAACTGCACAGGACAGACCCATAGACAGGCGTAAATCAAGCCCCGAAGGTCAAGACAATACCAGTCTATGGGGTGCAGTATCCAGAGTATTTCGCCGATTGTTCGTAATTCGGTCATTTCTCTAGCGCTTTTGACCTTCTTAGTCGTCCTCAGGAGTAGTTTTTTGTTTTTATAAATGAGAAGACTTGAGTTATTGTTTTTATAGATATCTTCAAGGGTGAATAAAGGAAAAAAGGGTGTGTGATTGAGTTGCTTATTATTATATGTTTACTTTTGTCTTGTTATATTATATTTCATTCTATTTGTTTGTTTGTTGATTTGGTTTTATTATTTATTTTATCAATTTTATTTTAATTTTATTATTACTATAATTATTATTATAATTATAAATATTATTATGATTTACTCACTAGGAGTTTTCACACAGGTCATCAGCGATTGCTCACCGACAACCGGTGGTATTCCCTGGAGTCTGAGTGACAACAAGTCTCCCCAGATTTCCAGTATTCTCCACCTCTATTTGATAGCCACCGCAAATAAACTTGCAGTATAACAACAGCCGTTTACCATTTATTTCTGGCTGGTAAGGACCATTGGTCTTCTCTGGGATTTGGGTGGCAATAAGCCTCTCCAAGGTCCCAGCATTCTTTGCACTTTTCCAGTGATGGTCTGGTTTGTGCTGTCCCTCCTCGGTCTTCTCATCCTCCTCGATCCTCTACAAATATTTTATCTGGTGTCGGCACCATTTAAAAAAAAAAAAATTATTATTATTATTATTATTATTATTATTATTATTATTATTATTATTATTATTATTATTATTATTATTATTATTATTATTATTATTGTTGTTGTTGTTGTTGTTGTTGTTGGTGTTGTTGGTGTTGGTGTTGTTTTTGTTGGTGTTGTTGGTGTTGGTGTTGTTGTTGTTGGTGTTGGTGGTGTTGGTGTTGTTGTTGTTGTTGTTATTATTATTATTATTATTATTATTATTATTATTATTATTATTATTATTATTATTATTATTATTATTCATTTTCTTCTTCTTCATTGATTTATTTGCTATTTATTATTATTTTTTTGATTACTTTATTTTCATTTAAGTATGTTAGTACCGGTGCTGAAAGCTATTTTGCTAATATGTGGCTGTTTGGTTTTAATGAATATTGCTTCTAGTATTTAAGTCGGTTTATGCAATTATTTTTGGTTTTGTTTCTTAGAAGAATCAGCAGAAGAGAATGCCTTAAGAATGTTTTTATTGGAATCAAAGTTTGCGAAACATGTTCTGTGATAAGGTGTTTCTTCTGAAACAAGGTCAGCTACATAACCTATTCTACCTTTAACAGTAGATGCCCAGCCATCATTTTTTCAGACTTTCTTACAAACTGTTAACACTCAGTCCTAAACTCAATAGTTTCTACATTGGAAACATCAACACCTCTTTTCTTTTTATCAGATTTTGCTCCAGAACCACAAAAAAGACAATTCATTTCATGATATATCATGTATTTTGTTCTCTCTCACACACACACACACACACACACACACACACACACACACACACACACCCACACACACACACATATATATATATATATATATATATATATATATATATATATATATATATATGAATGTAT
>OY744516.1:150569524-150639524 GCA_963556195.1 Sepiola atlantica
AAAATATTTCCGGATGGTTTTATAATTCCAGATGACCAGATAGACGAATCCTGGGTTCCTCTAGCGGATAATAATAATGTAGAATATTTAAATAAAATAATAAAATAATAATATATGTAGTAAATCTCTGTTAAACAACACTTGTGTAACAATTTAAAAATAACTACATTTTCATAGTAGAGCAAATAATGTTGTCCTAATCCATATAAACCCGTTGACATTTTGGATATTGTCAAACACACACGCATACACGTTGCTCCTGGGCGAGTTGGCAATGCCTGATGCAACCTTGCTATGTAACTTCGACCTTTGCTTCACTTATATCGGTGAACTTGTTCGAAACAGCTTTAGTTGTCACCAAGTTTTCATAACTTCACACACACACACACACACACACACACACACACACACACACACACACACACACACACCCACACACACACACAGACACACACACACGCAAGTAGGTTAATGCATTGCATAATGCGTCAAACAGAATTTTTAATATCTATAAAGTAACATCAACACTTTCATAAAATACCGACTCATTCTTATGAAAACTAGTGAAGTACTCCAAGGGTTCCTTTGGTCTAAAGCCTGCGCAGGGATTTCCTATTTTTATAAAGGCCAGATGCCACTGGGGGATACGGGTTAATAAGATTAAATGATTGCTCAGATATTTGTGAGGACAGTTCTAGATATAAATCTGCTTAAATTGGCTTTGAAGACGACTATGTTGTAATCCGCGGGAAAGCAGCCATGTGGCAATGTGTTCCACACACAGAAAGCCCTTGCGAAGAAACTTTCTTCAGGGAAATTTCGCCCAACGCTAAGCATACTGTTGAAGAAAAAAAATGTTTTCTTCATTGTGGTAGAAGACGAGTTCTTGCTGTGAGTGTATTAAAAAGAGGAACCAAAAATTTGAGCTCAGTCTGAGCTTAATTTTAGAATCATGATTAGTATTCTTAATGTTATTACATCGTCTATCCGAAGGTTTCATTTGGTGCGATTCTAATCAATAGTTTGTTAGCCTATTATTATTATTATTATTATTATTATTATTATTATTATTATTATTATTATTATTATTATTATTATTATTATTATTATTATTATTATTATTATTATGACAACAACAACAACAACAACAACAATAATAATAATAATAATAATAATAATAATAATAATAATAATAATAATAATAATAATAATAATAATAATAATAATAATAATAATAATAATAATAATAATAATAATAATGCACAGCGCACTACATCCAAAAGACGATACAAACAGATTCTACGTGAAGAGAAACAAAGAGGGAAGAGGACTGGTAAGTATAGAAGACTGTGTGGACGAAACTAAAAAGAGCCTGAGTACATAAACAAGAACACAGAAAGGGTGATCACCGCAGCAAGAGACACCGCCCCAACGAACAACTTAGGAATAACTGAAACCGAAAACACAGAGACAAGAAAATAAAAGTGGGAAGAAAAACAACTACATGGGCGTTTCATCAGACTGACAAAAAAGAGACACGGGAAAATAGTTGGGCATGGCTGTGAAAATGACAACTGAACAGAGAAACGGAATCGCTACTGACGGTTGCACAAAACAATGCGATTAGGACCAACTACATTAAAGCTAAAATAGATAAAACCCAGGAAAACAGTAAATCCAGATTGTGCAGACAAAGAGAGAAACAGTAAATCACATAATAAGTGAATGCCCAAAACTGGCCCCAAAAGAATACAAAAATAGGCATGACTGCGAGGGGAAAGCAGTACACTGGGAGCTATGCAAACAAATGAAATTTGGAACACTCGGACAAATGGTACAAACATAAAACAGAGACAGTAGTTGAAAACGAAAAACACAAAATCCTCTGGGATATGGAAGTACAAACAGATAAACTCATACAAGCAAGGAGACTAGATGTCATAATAGTCAACAAAAAAAAAGAAAAATCCTGCCAAATTGTAGATTTTGCCGTCCCAGCTGACCACAGGGGTAAGACGAAGGTGACAGAAAAACGAAGAAAATACACGGAACTTGCCAGAGAATTGAAAGGGATATGGAGTATGATAGAAGTAAATATGATACCAATAATCGTAGGAGCACTAGTAACAGTTCCAAAGAACCTGAAAAAAAGACTGGGAGCAATTGGAATCAAAGGGAAGACTGAGACCATACAACAGACAGCAATGATAAAAACAGCTGACATCTTAAGAAAACTCCTTGAATGCGGAAACCTTTCAACAGAAGCTACGAAGACTAACCAATCACATGCAAGGTGCAATAGGAAGAAAACAAATTCATATAAAGAGCACCACAAGAACTCAAGAAACAGAAACTGCAAAAAAATCATTAACTCCCCCCCCCCCAAAAAAATAGTGATGGCACCAACCCTGGCCGATACCACACAGAACAGTCATTAAGGGCAACGGAGGATGGAAAGACCGAGGAGAGATAGCACTAACCAGACCTCAGCTGGAAGAGTGCGGAGAGCACTAGGACATTGGGAGGGTTTTTGACATTCAAATCCCAGAGAAGGCCAATGGTCGTTAACAATCGGAAATCGATGGTAAGCGTCTGTTGTGATAAAGTAAATTCATTCGCAGTAGTTATCGAAAGAGGTCGAGAGCACTGGAAATCTGGAGAGACTTGTTGTCACCCAGACTCCAGGGAAAACCACTGGTGATTATCAGTGAGCAATCTCTGATTATTGCCTGTGTGAGAACTCCTTACGAGTTTTTTTTAAATGATGATGATGATGATGATGATGATGATAGCAACAACAGCAACAACAACAACAACCAGCACCAGCACCAGCACCAGCACCAGCACCAGCACCAGCGGCAGGTGAATAAAAATAGAAAACAATCACACTATCCCATGGAATAAAAATTGCAAGAGATTTCATAAACTGACTCCCCTCCCACCTGGAGTAAAAAAAAATGCGGTAGAATCAGTCTCGGATGATATCACACAAAATAATCGTAATGTGTCAAGTAGGATGAAAAGGCCAATGAGGAAGAGCACCACCTAGACATCCACTGGAACGGTGCGGGGAGTACTGGGACCTTGGAGAGGCTTATTGCCACTCAAATTCTAGAAAAGACTAATGATTGTTGCCAGTGCGAAACTCGGCTGTTGCGATAACAAAAAATGATTTGCATCGGTTATCAAAAGAGGCGGAGAGTGCTGGAAGGCTTGTTGTCACAGACTCTAGGAAACACTACTGGTTATTACCAGTAAGCAATCACTGATGATGACTCATAGTGATTACATAATAATAATAATAATAATAATAATAATAATAATAATAATAATAATGATGATGATGATGATGATGATGATCCTCCTCCTCCTCCCCCTCCTCCTCCTCCTCCTCCACTGGAAAATAGAAATAGAAAAGATTTTACGAGCCCAAAAATAAATAAAACTTCCAGAAATTTTATAAACTGACCCCACTTTCCGGAAAGAGGAAAAAAATGCAGCTTCGGCTGATACTACACAAAATGGTTGTGAAGGGTCAAGGAGGATCGGGGAGAGCACTAACCAGACTTCCACTAGGGAAGAGTGTGAAAGTACTGGAATATTGGGGGAGCTTATTGTCACTTAAATTCCAGATAAAACCAACGGTTGTTACTAGTGAGGAATAATTGGCGATAATACAAAATAATTTGGAAAATGATTTGCAACGTGTTGGAAATCTTAGAATACTTATTGTCCCTCAGATCTCAGGGGGACACAACATTATTGTCAGTGAGCAATGACTGATAAAAAATTCTGTGAAAATTCGTAGTGAATAAAGTAAAAGCACTATATGTGAAAAAATACAGAAGAGTAAAGAGGACTGATAAGTATAGAAGACTGCGTGGATGATACGATGAAAGAATTATAAAAATACATGACCAAACGTTTAGAAAGGCTGATTATCGTTGCTAAAAGGCACCACCCAAATCAACAATACAAATCGCAGTAAAACAAGGAATAAAAAAAGCGAGAAAAGCTAAATGAGAAGAGAGACAGTTTAATGGACAATTTATGAAACTAACCAAAGAGACGCACTAAAGCACATGGATAATGCTACAAGAATAGAAAAACTGAATTCCAACAGCCGCACAAAACAACGCAATCAAAACGACCTATATAAAAGTCAACATAAACAAAACACAGGGAAACGATAAATAGTAAATAACATAAGTAAATGCAGCAAACAAGTCCAGGAGGAATACAAAAACAGACACGACTGAGCGAGGAAGGAAATCCACTGGGAACTGTGCAAATGTTTACACTTTGAGCATGCAGACAAATGGTACCAACACATACTAGAGAGAGTAGTGCAAAATGAAAAGCAAAACCTTTTCTAGAATACGGAAGTCGAATATAAGCGAATATAAGCAATTAAACTGGAACTGATAATCTACAAGAATAAAAAGTCGAAGATTTCGCCGTCCCAGCATTCACCATGAAAAGATCAAGGATGCCGAAAAACTAAGTAAATATATGGAACTTGCCAGAGAGATGAAAGGAATAGGGAGAATAAGGAAAGTTACCAATAATTGTGAGAGCGCTTAGAACGGTACTAAAAAAAGACCAGAATAGAAAACTACAATAAATTGGAATCAAACGAAGGACTGAGAATAATAGAACGCACTGCACTGATGAAAACAGATGAAATATTACGGAAAATCCTCGAATACGGACAAGCCGACCACCCATAGATAAGTGCGACTTTATCCATTTTAAGACGAATTGTTCCAAAATCAAATTATGTCATCCCACCGACTAAAACGGTACAATTTTAAATTCGTTTAATTGAGTTGACGAATTTTTAGCCGACAATTATTTTTACGGTAAGAGACAAATTCGGTTTTAGTCATTTAAAGAATATTTAACTGGCAATGATAATTATTTTTACGGAAGAAGAAAGAGTCTTTTGTTTATAGTATTGGCCATGACATACATTTATTATTTTGAAAGAAATATAATTATTAACAGTAAATTTTACAGACTGATGTAGAATACATCACAGGCTTAAATTAGTTATTATTATTATAAGTCGGAGGTTACAACAGCCGAAACGTTGTGGGAATAACATCCAGATTAGAACAGTAATCCGAATAATCCAAATGCTACAAATTATCAATCCTCATGTAAAAAATGCCGAAACAACAGTTGAATTTTGAAGAGAAATAAATAGAGCAAAACTTGCTTTACCACGGCCACTGTAATAACTTAAGGCCCGTTAGCTGGAAAATGACGTCATGCTACAAGGTGGCAAAACAAGATCATTTTGACCCCTCCCTTCGCTTAAAAAATCTATTAAAATTCAGGAAATCAATCAATTTTAATGAAACTTTCAGTATTTATTAATTAACGATAACGTAAGTCATTACTTTATTAGAAAGCTTAGTGCAAATGCATAGTTTCGCGTAAACAAAATAAAAACACCTTTACTAAAGTTATATCACAGGGTACTAATAAAACATGATGTTTTTAATGAAAATAAGAAATAATAGATGTTAACAATAAAAATCTTTTAAAATATAGTTCTCATATATTACGAAAAAAGCCCCTCATAATCCATCATAATGCATTTCGGTTTCTTTGTAAACAAGTTAGCCATGTACATTTTTTTTTAATAATTGAAAAAGAAACAATCAATTACTTCATCACTAGTGTTCGAAATTTTTAAGGAATTGTGAAGTATTTAAACTGTCGATTAAAAAATCTTGTCGATTTAACTGTCAATCCAATAGTTTATGAATAGAGATTAAAACAATATTATTTTTAAGAAATTTGTTTTAGTTTATACCAATTTGGTTCAATTATTAATTTAATGACCATCCGATATTGTAAATATTTAAAATAAAGCATTAAAAAACTTTAAAAATTGTATTTTAAAAAGTAAATAAATCATACTAAAACTGATCTTTATTCAATATAAATTCAAAGAAAATAAGAATTCACGGAATAGTTAATTTTTTAAACATACGTTCTAAGCAACAATATTTAAAAAACACATCAAACTTATAGAAAAATCTATTGAATAATTTAGTTGAATGTTTCAAATTTTCTTTTTTTGTTTAACTTTTTCTTAGTGATATTATCATTTTGCATACCACAAAGATTATTTAGCAGAGAATTTGAAGAGCTCCAGATAAGCATTCTTTCTATTTTTCAATACTGCCACCTTCATTACAAGAGTCAACATGAAAAAGACGATTAGTATCTGCCAAAACATTCAATGTTATGTAAATGGCTAATTGTCTTTGATGTACGGAATCAAGTAAAGCAGAATTATTTACCAGTTTACCTGTAACTACATAATGGTAGAGAAGAAACTTTGTCGTCACACCATTAGGATATAATAACCTCTATTAATCTCTTGAAAGTAGCTGTTTATTTCAGGTATTTCTTCCAAATTATCTCTTCCAAATACAAACTTCGTGTAACTATTGCATTTCATTTTCTTCAAAACATCATAACAGCAATAACGTGTTAAGTATGATATAACTGGGAGTACTTCTCTGCACCGATTAACATCATCATCTGTTACATCTATGTAACATCTTACTGTTGCTCCCTTGTCATTTCATCCAACTTAACTTTTTGTAAATTTTTCAAATCAATAGTTTGGTTATTAAGAGCCATGCTCAGTTTTAATACTGACAACATTCTGAGTTTTTCTCACATTCTAACACTTGACGTATAAAGATATTATACTGATCCCCACAAAGTTGCCGGTACTGGCCAAACCTTACCTCAAGGTTATCTGTTTGAAACTTGCTAGGTAATATATACGCTACGTTCAATTCTTTTATGCAATACTTAGTCAGTTCAAGAATTGCATATGTGGTATGATATAAAGCAGTGTATATTTCCTTTGTTAATTCCACAATTCTTTCAAGAATGCTATTCCCACATTCTAACCAGTCACAGAATACAGGGAAAATTCTATAATTTTCTTCATTTAATTTAAGTGTATTAGCATATTTATTGCGAAGCCGACAACCTTTATATATTAAGTATTGTTCACCAAATATAAAATATCTTTATGTATTTTGCAGTTTCTGCAAAGTTGGGCAGACATTTCTGCTTTCCTAAGGTCAGCAATATCTGAATAGCGTATTTATTGAAAATTTGCAGATCCAAAGTAACATTTTGCCGTTCAAGATTAGTGGGAGCAACAGCTTTTGAAGTCAATTTGTAACAATATTTCAAAAGTGATTGAGATTCTAGGGCATAAAGTTTGTGTAAGCTAGAAAATGGGACACTTTGGATGTTATCTAATTAACGATTTTCAATTATGACAAAAATTTGGGAACATCATGCATTTACTTGCACCTTTTTGGCCAAACCAGTTGTTTCTAATATATTTTAATATATGTACTAAGTCGAATAAGAAGAAAAGACGACCTAGACTTTATCACTGGATGTAGATATACAATTGAAAGCTTTGCTGGGCTACAAAAGAAAGACATATCTTTTTTATTTATTGCGTTATTATCAAATACTACTCTAAGGTCTATCTCCTCTAAAACAATGTTTAAACGCTTGATTATTTCAAATAAGTTCTCAGCTAGAAGACATTTAGTTGGCATAACACGTACAACATCCTTATATTGTGAGAATACACTGCTAAGCATAAAAACATATGCATTGTTGCGGCTTCATTGATGTTGTTGGCTAAGCCAACAACATTACCATCCTTATAATTAAAATAAGGTTTTAGATGAATTTATCAACAAGTAAAGATACTGTGATGTCTTCCTTCACAAGTAACTTAAACTTACTTTTAATATACATAAGAAAATTGTTATGTTGTTCAACTACAGAATTCATAAAGATTGATAAAGTTAGTCTTCTGATGGTCGAATAACATGGTAAAATTATATTTTGAATATTTTTTAACAGTTTGTACTCTTTAGGGGAGCAGTGATATAATAAGAAAGATAATATCATTTCACTCGAATAATTAACCTTATTCAGTGTCATTATGTTTATATGTTCGTATATGAATTTAATTGCATTGAAATATTTAAATGACTCATCTTGCACTAATAACACAAATGACAAAATAAATTTTAATATGGAAATTACATTTTGAAGTTTGGTTTGCTGTTCTTCTATGTCCATTTCATTATGTTCTACATCAAAATGTGTAGTATATTTTCATCAGTTACATGGTTAGGAATTTTATACTTTCCTATAGTATTAATTTCCACATCACTGTAGAATACATGCACTGTTAAATCAGATCTAATTACCAGGGACAAAGTGATTTTAGGACATAGAGATTTAATGAAAAAAGCATATACGTTTATCTTGTTGCCTAAGGAAAATTTAAAAAAATGTCTACACCTTCAAAAGTTATGAAAGTATTCTCTTGTTTATATGCTATCTCAACAGCAATGCTTTGACTTAAAGCAGGTCTAAGTGCACCATTTTCTTAGAATTCGGTGACTCTCTGAAGCTAGTCGATGCAGATAAATATGGGAGACAGTTTGGCAGAATTCGAGGGATACCACCATTGCGAAGATATAGTATCTGAAGTTTAACTGTAATGGTGGTACTTGTTTTTTGATCAAATGCTGATGTCTCTCTTTTTAGGTCCGCGGGTCGAAAATAAAGTTCACATACCCAAAGAAATAATTTAAAAGGCAAACTATACTATAATTTAAACTCTTGTTAAAAACTCAGAAAAGATAGTAACCACACATCTACAATATAAAATATGGGTGGGCTGTATTTGGGAGGAGACATTTTATTTTTTGTCTATATTGAACAATTGGTGCAAGTCCAGAAGTCCCCCTAAAAATAAAATAAAGAAAAATCGTTATGATGTACGTACCCGTGACGGAAAGAAAATGTCGTATACCAAAAATCACGAAAATCGATCAAGTAGTTTTTTATAAAAGAAAATAAAGGTGAAAAATAAATCACTGTTCGCTTTCAAAAGTTTGAATTTCTTAAAGAAAGTGTCTGTTTAAAAGAAAATTCAAAAATTTAATCTATTGGTCTAAACTGTTACTTTATTTTATTATTGTTTAAATTCAAGGATTGTGCCAAGTTTTCTTTAATATTTTAATTTAATTTTCACAAAATTACAAAATATAAAAGGAACCAATGAGTTTTTTGTTCGCATTCTGTAGAAGCACACATTTATATATTTAATTGTTCGTTGTTCACTGAAAAAGGATTATTTTAATATACAAAATATATTTAAAAAATCACACTTGTTACATTGTTCGTTGAAAAAAAGATTCTTTTTATTCTTTTAATAAAATGATGGTACTGTTTCGTAATCGTCAACCATATATTTTACTGGCGCAGTTTTAGAATCCATTCTTAACATAGGGAGGGGGGCTTCGGTAACATTCAGAACGGCGTACTTGCTTCGTCTGTATCGATTTCGTAGCATTCGTTGTACATACGTCACACCTACGTCACACCTACGTCACGCCTACGCCAGTAAAATCTATGGTTGACGTTTCCGAAACAGAACCAAATTTATTAATGAAACTCACTTCTTGTTTGTTTGTATTTGAAATTGCGATTGCTCTCTATTTAATTTCTCTTAATACAACAAAAACGAATTTCAACGAACAATATAACGAATGTGATTTTTTAAATATCTTTAATAAACTATACCTTTACTTGATTTAGATAAAAACAAACATTTGTTCCTTTCGTCTTTTGTAATTTTGTGAAAATTAGATCAGAATATAAAACAAACTTATTTCTTAACACAACAAAAACGAACTGCCCGATATTTCAATAGCATGGGACATCGCACTCATAATTATCACTTTAAAATGAATGTCTTCATAAAAAAAAAACTACTTGATTAATTTACGTGGTTTTTGGTGTATTATATTTTTGTTCTGTTATGGTCACACACACAATACAGGTATTTCTTTATTTTTGTTTCTTTTCGTATTGGGGGATGTATAGATAAATGAGTTATCTACTCCTGTGTTAAGATAGTAAACGAGAGTTATCTGCCCATGGAACAAGAAGTACCATGAGTTATCTGCCCCTTATTACTATATAAGAACTGTGGGGGCAGCCATTTGCAATTCAGTAGTGAACAGTGACATATATTGGAAGAGACATCTTTCATACTTTACAAGGCGCTACGAACAGGATTAAAGATACTGTAAAGCGTGGGAGTTTTTAAAAGCACTACGTCGTACATTGAACTTACCCACTACCAGCCACCATGAAGCAAGAAGTTGTGCTATTGATGTAACAACTTATCGAACTGCAAAACGAAAATATTGAGCTCGGAAAAGAAATGCTTCGCGGTTATTCAAATATGTTGCAGTTAAAAGACGAGAACGACCCTCAATAGGATTGGATACGACAGACTGAGAATAGGCATTGTTTTTGGACATATGGGCCCGTTACAAGGATGTATGCGGATTGGAAGACTCAGCCGCAATCCGGAACGAGCTATTGGAGACATGTACACCGGAAACGGACGGTCTACTTTTCGAACTAGTAAGGCTTGAAACGCTCAACTCTGCCAGGGAGGAATACCTTTCACGTTAGATACGATTGGTGGCAGTAAGAAGTCCACCGACAGAAATTCCACTCCTTGAGGCAGAAAGAGGATGAGTCGATAACGCATTTTTATCGAGATTACGTGGCCACGCTAAAATTTTCGAATTCAGGGTTCGATGTCCAAATGAAAAAACTTGCAGCCAGCATAATAACTACTCAGACGACATGGTCACCGGAAAAATGATAGTAGGACTTAGCAACGTAGGACATCAACGGAAGATACTGGCGAAGGTAGCGTCACTTGACACTTTGGACCAGAATTAACACGATTGATCTGTCTGGAGGCAAAAGACAAGTCACCCCTCACTTCTACAACGCTACACCCCCTCTTACATTATCTAACGAATCAGGAACAGCACTACAAGGGGATAAAGGGCTTCCAAACTCCAAGACACACCAAACATTGCAATGAATGTGGAGAAACTTCACTCCCTAGAGGGTCAATGAACCGGAAGGATTTCTCGGCAGTTGGACTCTAATGCCATTTTTGTAGAGTGATGGTGCACATGAAGAAAGCATGCCGTAAACTTGTGGGGTTCAACGCAGAAGCCACGAGTAAAATATCAAAGAGTGGGGAATCGTTCATGTTCTCCAACACTGCTCCGGATAGTTGTTCTGCTCGCAAGGGAAGCAGGTACAACAAAACACAACCGACGAACGTGCCCTACATCGAGTGGGATGGGGAACACTTTCAGATGAGCGTCCCAAAGCTACCCCCTCTGTGACAGTGGAACTCATTCGAATTTAGACGTTTACCAAATAAACCGGTGAGCCAGCATGTTCACAGGGGCGCAAACTTAATCGAGTGGACCTGAGATTCAGGAACTCCCTGGTTACTCAGATGGGTACGTCCTGTCAACTACCCATCGAATACGGGGCATAACGGACAACCGATCACAGATCATAGGTGTCTTGTTTCTATGCATAAAAGTGGAAACAAAAAGGACACGATAGGCGGTATATGTATCAGACTATACATCTGGATTTTATTTGTCACATACTGTCTTGAAGGATCTGGATTTGTTGATATCCAATTTCCCGACTTCATTGTCGCAGAATAGCTCGTTAAGGAACATAAAGGAAATGGCCACATGTGGATGCCCGTGCAGAACGTCTGTCCCGATGAAACCAGAAACCATCCCATTCAAACCAACAGAAGCCAACAGACACGAACTCGAACAATGGTTAATGGAATATTTTAAGTCAAGCGCATTTAACACATGCCCACATCAACCACTGCAAACAATGGAAGGTAGACCCTTAGACATAAAATCCGTCTAGAGGGTAACACCGACAGCAATTCACACACCGATACCTGTTCACCATCACTGGAAGAAAAAGGTGAAGAATGACCTGGACAGAGACGTCGTGCTGAGGATAATAGAACCGGTACCGGCAAGCACATCTACTTCCTGGTGTTCAAGGATGGTGGTCACACCGAAAAAGGACGGGTATCCAAGGTGGACCTACAAAAGTTGAATGATGCTACTATGAGAGACACACATCACCCCATAGCCCCATTCAACCAGGTTTCGATTATACCGGGATACACCAGGAAAACGATCGTTGACGCATGGAATGGATACCACAGTCTACTGCTATCCTCAGCCACACCGGACACCACTACATTCATTACCGAGTGGGGCCGATATAGGTACTGTCGAGCTCCTCAAGGATTACATGGATCAGGCGACGGATACACCCGTCGGTTTTATGCCATCACAATGGATATGGCTCGTAAGACCCGATGCATAGACGACAACCTCCTATTGGACGACTCAATAGAGTCATCGCTCTGGCACACAGTTTACTACATCAGTCACTACGCAGACAACGAGGTTGTAGTTAACCCGGACAAGTTTCATTCAGCTGAAATTGAGATAGAATTCGCAGGATTTCTAGTCACTGTAAATGGTGTTTAAAAAAGATGACAGAAGCCATCCTTCAATTCCCTAGCCCCACGAATATCACTGTGGTTAGGTCCTGGTTTGGACTTGCGAATCAGGTGTCGTTTGCATTTTCTCAAGCAGAAGTTATGACTCCCTTCCGAGAACTATTGAGGAAAAAGAACAGAAAGTTTTATTGGGACGAAAGACTAGAGCATATTCTAAGAATCAAAGAGAGTGATAGTGAAGAGGATTGAGAAGGGTGTCTAAACATTTGAAATGAACATTGTAACAGGACTGGCGACAGATAACAGCATCACAGGAATATCGTACTTCCTATTTCAAAAACACTGTAGATGTTAGGGCGAAATAAACATAAGTTGTAGGGATGGCTACTGGACACTCATTCTGGCTGGGTCTCGGTTTTCACACGACACAGAGTCGCGATACGCACCAGTAGAAGGAGAGAATTTAGCCTTCGTCTATGGACTAAAATCTTGCCGAATGTTTATACTTGGATACACGGATTTGCTGGTAACAGTGGATCACCTGTCAATAATAAAAATATTTTCTAAGCAGGCTGTGTAAAATATTAAAACCCCTCGCCTGTTGAACTTCAAGGAAAGGACACTGATGTACTGCTTTCAGGTCAAACATCGCTCCGGAAAACTTAATTTAGCCCCGGATTTATCATCCCAGTACCCAGCAGGTACCGCATCAAGAAACCCTGACTAAATGATTGACACTGCAGTCAAAGCCGCCTTCACGTCGATGTACGAAAGAGACTCTAAGTTGAAAGCTATTTAGATGGAAAGGATTCTCGCCGCGGCAGCCACAGAAAAAAATGCAGGACCTAAAGAGATCTGATTCAAAATGGTTTCTCAAAATCATGCAATGGCCTTCCACCCATAGCTCGGGGTTTCTGCCCTATGCAGGAAGAAATATACTGCCTGGAGGAACAACACAATCCTGATACATCGACAACCTCATGCAGAGTTACTGGAATCTCTTAATTCCGCGCATCAGGGCATAAACGGTATGCTGGTGAACGCAAGACAACGATTGTTCTGGCCGCGTCTAGCATCCGACAAACCAGATCCCAGTGTCGTACGTGCAACACGATTGCGACATCTCAGCCCTAAAAGTCCTTGATTTCACACCCAGACCCGGATTTTCCATTCCAACAAATTGTCGTTGACTTTGTTGATACACAGGGCAGGAACTATTTAGTATACGCTGATCAATGTACGGAATGGGTGGAAGTGGCCCTAATGACATAGGGGAGGGACAAAACTGTATGCGACACCTTGAGAACTTGGTTCTGCCCTTATGGGTCACCGGGGGAAATCTCTTTGGACAGAAGACTGCGGTTTGAGTCACTGGAGTATAGCCTCTTTTTGAAGAACTGGGGTATACGTAAACGTACCTCATCAGCATACTACGCACAAAGCAACGACCGTTGAGTTAGCCGTATAGACAGCAAAACGAATACTATGCCATGATCGGGCTGCTCGGGCGTTACTAACCCATCACAATACTCCTGTACAGGACCGTAACATGTCTCCAGCCGTAATGCTGTACAGTCGAATCATTAAAGACCACCTTCCGGTCCTACAGAATAAATATCAAACCCGGAAACGATGGTAAGAAATAGGCGAACAAAGGAAGGTAGCAATAGTCAAGAGGCATATGCGGAACGAGCAGTTCTATAATTATCATTATTGCTCACACCGGGAACTCCAAGTGGGAGAATTCGTCCAGATCAAGAACCTGGATGGTAATCATCCTCGTTGATGGACGAAGACGGGGAGGATCGTGGCGATACATGGTAATCGACAGTACCGAGTGTGGGTAAATGGGAGAAATCGAATAACGCTGCGCAACCGTCAGTTTCTCCGTAAAATCCACCCAGTTATGGATGGCCCACATTATGCCACTCCAGGGACCTCAAATCCGTCCACAAATCCTGAACCCCCACAGGGGTACCCACTGAGGACGCAATGAATGTCGAACGAAACAGCTATGTCAAACCACCCAGTGAGCCTGAAAAAGAAGAAATGGAAATTGATCATACCACATGGATGTTGGAGAACAACGCAGGAAGATATACACACCCGGTCAGTCCCCCACCATTGAGAGAACCGCCATGTCGCAGAACAAGAGCGCTAAGAAACCTTTCCCCACAAATGCGTAGAAAATCGCATGGACTCTGGTGTATATGAAGATGACAACGTCAATTTATCCCGTGGTCATGGGGGGGGGGGGCATGTATATGTAAAGGAGTTATATACTCCTGTGTTGAAATAGTAAACGGGAGTTATCTGCCCATGATACAGAAAGTACTATGAGTTATCTGCCCCTTATTACTATATGAGAAACTGTGCGGGCAGCCATTTGCAATTCAGTAGTGAACAGTGACAGACGCTGGAAGAGACATTCTCCATACTTTACAGGGGAATGCTAAAGAAGCACCCTGATTAAATAATTAATTAATTAACCAATTCATATAGGCAAGTTAAAATATTCTTAATTCATTTAAAACCCTATTTTTACTTCAATAAATAAGGTGCAAACAAAAACCAAGATGGCGTCTACGACTTCAATTATCAAAATTCAAACAATTTAAATATGATCCTTCTTGGTCTTTTGGCTAAGATCAAAGTGTAGTATCTGTTCTGATGGATACTGCAGCCCATACTGGTGTTGTCTTGGCCTTCAGGTCTTGATTTACGCCGGTCAATGGGTCTGTCCTGTGCAGTTCTGGGAGCTCCACCTTCTCAGGCTTTGTCTCCCCTCTTTGGGGAGGAGTAGGTTTATTGCTTACTGCCTGAGGCGCCCCTAGCGGGGAATGCCAACGGGGCAGCCCAGGCAATTTATAAACCCCACTTTCCCGACCCGACCTTGGGCCACATCTTACTTGTGGGAGTAAGATAAAAACTGGTCTTGTGCCTAACTCCTGGAGAGGAGTAAATCAATACTATGCTTCGTGGGATTAAATATACCCCGTTAAATAGAACGTAGCAAAGTCTGAAGTAATTCTGTATCTTTCGAAAAAGAATAGAAATTTACTTTTCGGTTATTTTTATCTTTGGGAAATGACAAAAAAACAACAACTTAATTTTAGCGAGGAAACAGTAACGCCGTGACCTTCGAAACCGCTGTCAATGAAGTCCCTAGGAGTTCGTGTGTTAGTTCACTGGCCTGAATTACTGTGGTCTCGACTTTACGCCATTCAATAAGTGTGTCTCTCTTTTCATTTGAAAGTAATAAAACTGTCATACAATCCTGTTTTAAAGTCTCTTGCACTTGAACAAAAAAAAAAAAACGCAGGTTTTCCAAGAAAGTATGCAGAAAATTCTGCGGTGAAAGAAAAAAAAATGTAATTGAATGCTATTAATTTGAATTCATATTCAATGACATCGACATACCATACATAATTAATATTGCACGGAGTTGGAATAACATCCGGGAGAAAATGAATTAAACGCATAAGAAACAACAAAATTGAAACTCTAATGTATCAGTCAAGAGGCTGCTGCTGCTTGATTTTGTTTTCTTAACTTACGAACGAGTACGACTGAATTATAAGCGACCCACTTGGCATAATTGTTAAGGTGTTCGGGATCTCGGGGTTCAATCCTCGGTCGCGTCATACCGAAGACTAAAAAAAAGTCACTTAATACCCCCCCCCCGCCTATTTGCCAAACACTCAACATTTTAAAGTGATGATCAAGTTAAAGTGAAATAATCCTGGGAAAAGGAGTGGCTCCCTCCCCTACATCTGGGTGTAGTAGCCAATAAAAAAATTAGCCTTCGGGTCACCCTCGACTAATGTCGACCACTTTAATTTACTTACAACTGAATTTAAAAAAAGTAATGTTGTTTTATTTTCGTTCTTTGAAAGAAATTGCTGCTTTCATCAATCCTATATTAAAAAACATGAAAAAAAAAACCCAAGTCAAAAACATGATTAAAATAAAATAGTTTATTAACCTTAAGAATTAAATAAGCAAGTTTTTTTTACATGAAATATTTACGTCAGAAGATAAGCGTAGACAAACGCCAACTATCCGTTCGTCGCTTTAATGGATTAAATGTATTTTTAACAATGAAGATAAATACTTAAATACACCTATTAGGAAGTACCGGGTTTAATTTTGATATTTTTTATTTTATATTTTTTAAATCAGATATTATGTAACTTCTAACTAGACACACCTTAATTAGGGTCATGACCTTGTTTATTCACAGCAACAAACTAAACACACACACACACACGCGCACACACACGCACACACACACCCACACACACATACACGCACACACACACATACACATACACACACACACACACACACATATATATATACAGGGTGGGCCAAAATAAGGGTCCTATCTTTAAATTTGAATAACTTGAATTTGAATAACTTCCACAAAATAAAAGTTAAACTCACCAAACTTTATGTGTGTGTAGACTGACCCTTCCGAGATTTTTTGAAATAAACAAAACAAATTTTAGCCGAAAAACACTTCTTAAAACTTACAAAAACTAAAGTATAGTTTTTTACACTGTTTTAGTTTTTTAAGCAAAAATAATGTTTTCTAAATGAGGGTACGTTCCTTAGGGCTAATACGGCTCATGCTTGCTTCGGAAGGGGTCCTTTACTTATTCTAAAAAAAAAAAAAAAAAAATCAATAAATAAAAAAGTTATGAATTTTTAAAAATAGGACCCTTATTTTTGCCCACCCTGTATATATATATATATATATATATATATATATATATATATATATATATATATATATATATATATATGTATATATATATATATAGGTATGTGATTAAAATAGCAACAGGGCTCGAGGGCAAGGGTAAAAGATGTGTGTAAACGAGTGTGCTGGTGTGTGTTCTTGTGTGTGTGTGTGTGTGTGTGCGTGAGCTTGTATGTGAACTTTTCTGTGTGTGCTTTAGTGTGTGTACTTGTGTATATGCTTGTGTGTGCTTGTATGTGTAGTTTTGTGTGTGTGCTTTAGTGTGTGTACTTGTGTATATGCTTATGTGTGTGCTTGTGAGTGCTTGCATGTTTGCAAGTGTGCATGTTTTGTGTTGGCATGTATGTGCGTGTTTGTACTTGTGTATGTTCTTGTGTGCTTCTAATGCTTGTGTGCTTGTGTGTGCGCGCTTGTGTGTGTGTGCTTGTGTGTGCGTTCGTGTTCGCTTGTGTTTGTGCTTATCTGTGTGTGTGAATGTGTTTGCGAGTGCTCGTGTGTGTGCTTCTGTGTGTATGTTTGTGCTTGTGTGTGAGTGCGATTGTGAATGCTTGTGTGTGCTCGTGTGCGTGTTTGTATGCATGTGAGTGTTTGTGTGCTCGTTTATATGTATGCGTGTATGTTAATAGGTGTTATGAGGGTAACACCCCGTTTTCGCGGATGATGTAGTGGCATGAGAAGCGCGGACGAGGGTGATTCCCTCTCCGTGACTCATCACAACAAACAACAATAGAAACACTTTCTAAACAGTCAGAAACCTGTTGTAGTAAAGGCGAAAAAAAAAGCGGGTGAGACCAGCGATGCTAGGCTTACGTCATCTGACAGGAGAAGGAATACCGCGATGACGTCACCTCTCAGCGAGATGGAGCTGATCTCATGCATCGGAACACGTGGTTTATTAATAATATGGCCTTCTTCAATTATTGTCACCATTTACTGCGGTGGACGAAGCTGAGAAAATGACTAAGAACATAGCATCACTACCTTCACTGCCTCTTTTTCTTTCCAATCCTAACGACTCACGCTATTTCATGCTCACCTTTCACACAAAAACACAGAGACACACACATATACATATGTGCGCACTCGAACGTACGTGCGTGCGTTCACACACACACACACACACACACACACACACACACACACACACATATATATATGTATATATAAAATATTTGTTATTGTTTATTATCTATCAGCATAGATATATGACTATTCACTACCAGTCATGCGATTCGAAACCCCGGATTACGATTATTTTGCAACTCAAATCCGACGCCTTAACCACACGGCCAATTTTAAATAGCGAATAAACTGTGATAATATTAACACTTTATCGGTGGCTATAACGTCTGAGAGCGTTCTACTTCTTTTTAATGAAAGGAAATTGTGAAAGCATTGTGATTAATGTGTGCAGATTATCAAGAAAGTATATTTGATTTTAGTCATAGATAGATAGATAGATAGATTAGTCCAGGGGCTAATGATATGGTGGCATCCAAACACCTACTGCCCTAGTAACTGAAGAGAAATAAAACATGAACAAAGGGGAAAAAGAAGAATTGACTAGTCAGAATCAAACATTGATTTATCAAATTAATTGCGATTGATGACAAACTCCGAAAATCCAACAATGTAACTTTCTCTGTCTGTCTGTCTGTCTGTCTGTCTGTCTGTCTGTCTGTCTGTCTGTCTGTCTCTCTCTCTCTCTCTCTCTCTATATATATATATATATGCAAAACTCTTTGTATCCACAAATCGAGCACTCTCCGGTAGTTGACAGTGCTTACATAAACACTGACAATTCA
Source organism: Sepiola atlantica (assembly GCA_963556195.1). Taxonomy (NCBI): domain Eukaryota; kingdom Metazoa; phylum Mollusca; class Cephalopoda; order Sepiida; family Sepiolidae; genus Sepiola; species Sepiola atlantica. Next base: position 150,588,567 of record OY744516.1, read on the forward strand.
CTTGCCTTATCGGCCGAATAGTTACAATCGTTGACTGTCAAATAGACGGTTGTAGATGCGATCTTTAATTGAAGTAGTCACCTCTAGCCACATCGAAAAGCTGTGACACAGCGAAACAGTCCGCCTGTGGATGACTATATATATATAATTGAAAATTGGTGACTAATGCATACACTGTAAACAGAGAATGTATACATTATTTTAACATTCCTGGCATAGCCAGCTGGTCCAACACTCCTACTCTCCAAAAATTTCACGCCTAACCACAACAAAATCTCCCCTTACCCCCTCACCCATTTCACCCTTTCGACTATTTCTTTCACACTCTTACCCACCCACTCCCCCACTTCCAATCACCTTCATTTTTTCAAATCTTTTCTAAAATCCTACACCCAAAAAACACAGAGCCTCCCCCTCCTCTTTCCCCCACTACTTTTTCACTCACAGCCATCCACAGTAATTTCATTCACCCCACCCCTCCACTTTTTCACTCACAGTCATCCACATTATTTTCATTCTATGCCACCGACTTCCTTCAACCCGGACCTCGGTCTTGTGCTCCCAGTAGTGGCTACTACTTCTTCTCATTAACCCATCATGTCAACCCAATATTTTCATGTACTTGTATGACATTTTTCTTAAAATTATCATCCTGAGGAAGTCTTATAAATAAAGACGAAACGTTGATGAATACATAAAAATACATCTTTTTGGTTTTTCCCTTTTCATTTCCCATATATATATTTATATATATATATATATATATATATATATATATATATATATATATATATATAGAGAGAGAGAGAGAGAGAGAGAGAGAGAGAGCGATAAATGGAAAGAAAAAATGAATAAAGACGTGGTCACTAGAATTTCACGTACCATTGTTTATTTATCTATATATATACACACACATTTTCATTTAGGCGTTTCACGTGGACAATGAAACTTGCCATGGTTTTTAATGTTATCTAAATAAGTAAATGCAAAACTGTTTTTCCCCCTATTCTAATTATATTGACATTAACACGGTTTATGCTTATTTAATTCTCTGTAGTATATTTTCATTCGTCACGATACATGGACTGTTATGTAAACAATCTAACTAAAATTGTTTGCAACCCCAACAAGGAGCTAATACGTAGTTTTTGGTTTGTACCCATGATTGAAGATGGATAAGCAAGTGCATGTCTATTTTACAACCAAATAAAATACGTGGCTCGATGTATAAACAAACGCACATGCGTCAGACAATGAATATAAACACTGGATCGACAAGCGCCTCATTCGTTCGCTTGCATGCCTTCATTCGGCTCTCATTCTGACGTCAGAAAATTACGCATACGCTCACACCGCAAGTGAAAACTTCGCAGTCGACTCGAGGTGTCAGTCAGGGTACAGGAAATGTGCTTGCTACTGCAGTGAGTTCGATCCTCACTCCCCGTCATACTGATGCTCATTAACATTAGACATAGCTTATTTTATTGAACATTAGATGGAGTACCCCACTCAGAGCTGGTTCATAATATGTGTGTATTTGCCTTTTTGTTGGGATGTAATTGTAAAGAAACCAGCAGTAGTAGTTAAGGGGTTGTAAGTGTTACATAAGCTGCTATATACTTGCCTCCCCACGAGGGCAGAGTTAGATACAACATTGGTTTTTAATGTGAGGAAAATCTAGCTCCTCGGAAAGGGACACTCTGGATTGTTACAAGAACCAAAATTGCCACAGTCTAGAGGAATTTCTCCTTCACTAACCGAGGACAGAACAAATGAAGTGTAGTATCACAACAGATACTATACTTTGCTCTAAGTCATGTTTTTGGGTTTGTTATCGCTCTTTGTTGGGTGCTTATTGTTGTTATTTTTACGGAGTATAGCCGTGTGGATGTGTCAACCAGGAAAACCTTTTTTGTTTACGAGCAGCTGTTTATATTGGTATGAGCTTGCTTACGTACACCTAAAGAGCATCTGTTTAAAACTATCGGGAATCTTCTCATTGGTTGAAAATTCGCAACTTCACACATACATTTGAGTTAAATATTTTTTCTGATGGAGCAGAGTCTAAATAGCGATTTGCTTAAACAGTATTTTTTCTAATCAGAATGCAACGCTTCATCAACACAGGAGATTCAGATTTTCCATAGTTTTGAAAATTGGCTTCACTTAAATAACTGTAATTTGTAAACTAATAATCCGATTGAGCTTCAATTTTGACAGCTGCCATGTGAAAGCTTTTACTTTACAAAAATCATATGGACTTTTTTTTAATTATTAGTGGCGGCATCTATATTTCAGGCACAGGACTTATTGAGTGATGTGTTATGTGGTTGAAATTATACATTAAATCAAGTGCATGAGAAATAGATGTGTAAACTTGTTATCTCTATTAAATGAAAGTGAAATAAAAGAAAAACCCTGCTATCTGTAAAATAAGAAAATAAAAATTAATGTTTTTTTTTGTATACGGTTTAAAGAACGGACTTATCTCCATTACTTGATTTGGGTATAAAGTCAGAGAGCAGCTTTTAGTTTGAAATTCGACCAATCACGATAGATGGGGAATGTTAGTTCTAATTTTTATTTGCTGTAAAACGTCCTTATATAACTTTTAGGTCTGCATTGAATGGGAAAAGCGTCGAACATAAACACAGAGAAGGAGAGAGAGAGAGAGAGAGAGAGAGAGAGAGAGACAGACAGACAGACAGACAGACAGACAGACAGACAGACAGTCGTTTTTTGCCTTTTACTCTTTTACTTTCATCAACTCAAACAAGGCATATTGTCAGCGAAGAGTAAACGACTACCGAGATAGAGGCAATATCTATAGGGGCAACCTGGGTGGGGAGTTGGGCAAAAAGATTTTTGTTCACATTACATGTAAATTTCTGCATGATTTTATTGTCTGGAATACAGGGAGCAGGATGGGAAGCAGTTCGAGGAAAGATGCTATCAGAGTATCTAGTTACTTTATTAGTTCTATTTATTTAAACGTAAATGCACTGAAAAAATGTGTCGCGTTTCTAGTTACCAAGTGAATAAGCACATAATTAACATTAAGGATTCAGTTTAAAATTTAAATATATTTACACACGAAATAATTTAAAAAAAAATACTAAACATAACTGTTTTTAGCAACGTTCATATCTGATGCAAAAAACTCGCGTGGCTTAACATTCATCACAGTGCCGGATGAAATTTCTAGAAAATGCAAATTTTGAGCAACGTTCACGTTTAATAAAAACAAAAGGGTGCAGGACCAGGAATCCCTACACAATGCCCAGTCCCTCAAAGCGTATGTTCAACTAATCTTAGAGACAAAAGTCCAGAACAAGAGGGAATGGTAGAACTTTGTCAATTATATTTGTGATATATTGCACTAATGCGTTATACCCACAGAAGATTCCGTGCGAAGAGAGCGTTTCTTGATAATCGACTAGATCTGGATGAAATGTTTAGAATAATGCAATTTGTAGGAACGTACAGGTGTACGCCTTAGAAAAATAAGAAGTACGGCGACAGCAATCACCAAGTTGCTCAGTCCTTCCTAGCTTCGCCTCCCCAAATCGTAAACACAAAATTACCACAATGTAACTTAGTAACATGCTATATAGGTGCGTAGCGTGTTACATCCAGAGAGATAAATAGGCTGGACGGAGAAAAAAGAGCGGGTGGGGAGGCGGAAAACGGAGTAGAGGCAAAGAGATAGAGAGATAGATAGAAGTTTTAATACAAATATGTTACATTTTTGTGGGAGCAACGCCGGGTAGCCCTGCTAGCATATATATATATATATATATATATATATATATATATATATATATATATATATATATATATATATATATATATATATATATATATAACGCAGAGTTGGTCAGACTAATCGATTGCAACATTTCTGTAAAGTGTATCTCGCCAGAAATTGGCCTTGATAGACAAAGAAAATACGTCTAGTTTAAAATGAACTTAGACTAATTCTGGTGTAAACAAACTCTAATTTTCTAGAGCACGAGAAAGTGAAGGTCTGCTTTGATTTTGAAAGCGAAGCGAAAAACACAAACATCGAATAAACACGTCTTCTTTTCGGTTAATTAGTGCCAAGAATAGAACCCAATTAATTTAAACTATAATACAAGAGCGATAATAAACTAACTTTCCCGGTAATAGCATTTAAAGAGAGAAACCGGTTTATCCACAAACAAGCTTTAAAGCTACGGCTACGATGGTAAATATTCTAATTTCAAAGAACAAGCATTCGTCTTCTTCTTCTTTTTCTTCTTCTTCGTCTTCTTCTTCTTCTTCTTCTTTACTGTGTGTCTTTGAAGCATGTGATTATACAATAGTTCCTTACTTTCTTACGCAGTCTTTATTGTTGTACTCTGCAATATCTGCTAAGTTGCACAGGATGGACAGTAGAAGGAAGACAATGCAGCGTTCAATCGTATGGTCCTCTTCTCCACATTCGCAGATGGTTGGGTCTGTTTTGTAACCCCATCTACTTATAACAACTTTTGATCGCCCCATCCTCGTTCTTAGGTGGTTAGGTGTTTCCCACTGGAGCCAGGGTGTTTCTGAACCACATAATTTGGGCCACAGGAAGGAGGATTCCCATGTCACTAGGATGGGGGACATTCTCTAGCAGTCTGGTCCACAGCTGTTGTCTGGTATTTTCCTGGGATGTTGTTAGGTGTTCGACAGGACTGAGGAAGCTTCTCCTTGACTTTAGTCGTTGGATCGTTGCTTCACGTCCATGAAGGAGATAGCGTTCGTCACTTATAGATTTTGTGATCTCTACTCTACTGACATCTGAAGGGGCAATGCGGAGATGCAGGTTGTTCAGGTTGGTAGGTTTCAGGCAGACACTGATCAAGAGGCAGACTGATCAAGAGGCAGACAGTGATCAAGAGGCAGACTGATCAAGAGGCAGATAGTGATCAAGAGGCAGACTGATCAAGAGGCAGACAGTGATCAAGTGGGAGGTGTTGTTCAATGCTGAGTCTAGCATTGATACCTAATATATAAAATTATGCTGACCAGATTTAAAAATTAGTTTTACTAAAGGATCATCACGTTTCAAAGCCAAAAGCCACTCAAGGATAAGGATTAATGAGATGGAATGATTGTGAGTCGAGAGATGAAGAATCTTATGGGATGATTGAGAATGATTGATGAAATGTACCAAGCTCGAATACTTGTTTGGAGCAGGAGTCTGTTTAAAAGGGATTTCACGACGATAATGCTGTAATCTGCAGGAAAACAGTCTTGCTGTAATGTGTTCCACAGACGGGAAGTCCTTGTGAAAGTTTCGCCTGACGCTAGGCACACGAAAGAAAGCTAACAAATTAAACTTTGATTCTGACTCATTTGTAATTGTTTTCCCACGTTATTTGCTTGCCAATACATTATTTAAAAAATAATTAATCCGATCGACAGTGTGGTAATATATAGACATTCGTAAATAGTCATCTTCAAAGAAAACTCACGTTTACACAAACATGTAAGGAACGTGAATACTTCTCCCGAGCTATTAACGTTCCTTACATGCTTTTAATATAGACATATATAAAAAAAATACATTTTAAAACTAATGAACCCTGAGCAACGCGGGGTAGTGCAGCTAGTTAACCTTAAATATGATGACTTTAACTAAATTTGATGTACATTTATTGATTTCAACACGTATACAACACACTAATTTTAGTACAAAAGCCATGCAATGTATACAGTTATGACGATTTTTTCTCAATACACCTGATGCATTTTTGTTGATTTCTTGGTTAGTTAATTACCCTCCATGTCCGCCAACGTCTATGGGATTTAAAAAAGGTGTTACTGAAGACCTATGCATTTGATATGCAAATGGGGGAATCTTAATTCATACGAAATCTTCTTTATCAGGAATTACTTCTGGGTTTGACGTCATTACTGACTATCAACCAGATTATATTTGGAACTTCGACTGATGATTTTTTTACGTACGAACGGGTCACCGCTTATCAAGGTCAAAACATCACTCGAAGATAAGAGTTAATGAGTTTGCCAGCTGGACGGCGAGACAACACCGTGAGTATCGATAACGATGCTGGAAACTGGTCAGAATTTGATTATTTAAGAGGACGGCTTAACAAAAACTGTTAACATTAGACTTGAAAATGATCATGTTGCAATCAGCTGGGAAGCAATCCCGTGGTATTGCGTTCCACAGACGGGTTGTTTTTTTTTTTGGGGGGGGGAACAAAACTTTTCCCAGGGAAGTTTTGCTTAGTCTTAGGTACACAAAGGATAGTAGAATAATAAAAGAGTGAATTTTTAAAATACCCCCCCCTTTTTTAAAGAATTATAGTGACACTTACATCGGTTGATACCACGAATAAATGGTCACGGAAGGATTTTTTTACTGTTGCTGTAGGGTCACTACTATCAAGGCCAAGAGCCACTCGAGGATAAATGTTAATGAGATGAAGAGATTATCAATCGAAATATGAGGAACAATCAGTGGAATGGATCTGAGGGAGAGAGAGAGAGAGAAAAGAAGAAGGAGGGAGGGAGAGAGAAAGAGAGAGAGAGAGAGAGAGTGTGAGCGAGAGAAAGATTGAAAGAACTCCAACTGGAAGTGAACAGAGACGACTTGAATATTGCGTAGGCTCCAGAAAAAAGTGGTATCGGCTTGGGCAAGAATTCCAAATCTGTTACAACAAAGAACGAAGAGTACTGAACTTGTAAGGAGACTTGCTGTCACTCAGATTCTAGTGATAGAAACTGATCGTCATTAATGAAAAATCACTGGTAACGGATGGTGTGAGAATTCGAAACGAGTAATAATAGCTATTCTTACAAGCAAAGCTCAAAGTCTATGTGTGTGCAGAATTGTGCAGTTGAAATTAATAGTGGCATTTCTGACATTTAATCTCTAGCAGAGATCCGGGCGGAATAAATAAATAATTACAAACAATAATATAATGAAAATAGCTAAAATCTTAATGAAAATACTCGAATGAGGAAATCAGCATAAGCAACGAATGCAAATAATTTATATATAAATGTATTTAGGGCGCTGCAACGTCTTTTGAAGAAAGTTAAGATGGCACCTGTATTCAAAACAGTAACGATCAAACCGGAAACACGTGGCCAATGTGACGGTCTGTGTAATTGTTGACTCACGTGTATCGTTGTTTACGTATCTGGGGAATTAATCGAAGTCGTACGCTAACAGTTTCGCTATAATCATCTTTTGAACTATTGGCTGCTTCAATCATTGATGAGTCATTCGAGGGCCGTAAATTCTTAATAATTTTCCTTAGAAGGACAAAAATACAAACACACCATATAAGCATTTATTTATGACAATCAGCTTTTCTATTTTTTTTTCTTTTAAGCTACGGAAGGTTCTAATGACCTATAATCTTTTACGTTTCTACCGCTTTCTTGAAAAGCATCCGAGTCGCTGTTGGAGCGTGGTGTACAGTGATAAGTGTCGACATCATTTCAATTTACTATCTCTCTCCCCCTTCCTCTCTCTCCCCCTCTCTGTCTTTCTCTCTCTTCCTCTCTCATATATATATATATATATATATATATATATATATATATATATATATATATATATATATATATATATATATATATATTAATTGCCAACTGCCATTAGCGAAATATGAAGCTCTTAGTGTAAACAAATGAAACGTTCTTCGGTAATTAACAGTATTTATATGAACATTAAGATTTCGCTTGTGATTTCGCTGACAACCGAATGGATAGTAGCGTCGACGGTCTACTGGATTGTCGAGTTTCGATCTCGGCTCGAGGCATTTGTCTGTCTAGCAACACTGAAGAGTTGTGATACAGCGAAACAGTCTGTCTGTGATGTTTACTATATATATATATATATATATATATATATATATATATATATATATATATACGTATAATATGTATGCGTATACAATTTAATGACATAGACTAGCGTATTCCTGGTAAACACACGCACACATACTGTATATTTATTCATATATATATGAATGCCTACATTTTGCTTGTCACGCGTTAGTTAAGCTCTATAGCGAGGGAGTAAATAAAGGCGTTTGCCACTTAGTGAAAGGCATAGCCTCTGATAAAAGAATTGAGCACTCTGGGTAGTCGATAATGTGAATGTAAAATATATATAGCATTATAATAATGTTGAGGTAAGACGACCGACTCCGGACCAAACAATTGGATTTCGAATCTCAGCGTCACCGAAGAACTGTGATACATGGATAACTACTAGCTACATTGAAGAACCGTGATACGGCGAAACAGCTTTCTGTTGAGTAACAAAATACACATATATTATAAGGTAATACAATATATTGCGCATACAATTGTTCAGTATTTACTTCAACAGTGCTCAATAGGTGAGTAGAGCTTAGTAGTAGTATGAAATGTATTTATATCAGGGAAACAATACAGAAATGTTCATGAAATAAGCCTGATGATTTCCTTTGGGAATGAAATATAAACGTTTCTGTGTAGCTTACATGCCATAAATATATTGCTATGTTATTATATATTTATATATATATATATATATATATATATATATATATATATATATATATATATATATATATATATAGCAATAGATAAAGTGAACTAATAAAATAAGGTACGAATCAAATTTTATTACGATTCAAAGTTCAGGCAAAGTTCTTTAAAGTCTTTAACTCATGAGTTTTCAAAGAAAATCTTCTCTTCAGAGGACCATTACCGCAATGACATTACTGCAGGTAATAAAAATTAAACTTTGAAAATATATAAAAAAATATATATAAAAATACATAAAGGTATATAAAACATCAAACATACTTTTTAGTAAAACTATACAGTTCATCCAAGTCAATATATATATATATATATATATATATATATATATATATATATATATATATATATATATTGTGTGTGTGTGTATACGTGTCTTTGTATATGTATGCGTATCTGTGTGTGCGTGTGCAAACCCATAATCGACGCTTCCGTTTTACATTTAATCATAATAAATCTTTTAGCTCGTACAGGCCCAGCTGATCGAGGGAGGATAACGGTACGTGCACGACTGTAGGTGTGAGTCATTCAGCTACGAGGGGATTTCCAGTAGAAAGCATTTTATGAATGACGATCTGTTGCTCCTGCTGCTACTGACGGTTCTGCCGCTTAATACAAGTGCAACCGTAATTACAACATTATTATTATGATTCATTCTTCCGCCGTATCTGTTTTCACTTTCTCGCCTCTCGCAGTCGCACACTTTCTTAAGTCACAAGTGAACTACACATTTACGTATTTAGCAAATTCTCACCAAACAAATAGATAATTTATTCATAAACTGGCTGTATTTACCTGGCGTCGCCCGGGTGGAGATACATCGCCAGTTTATGGGCTTAGAGAAAAACAATAAAAAATATACTCCCTCTCACCTGGCACAGCTGAGTAGATGTTCGTACCAGTAGACGACACGTCCTCAACAATCAGTTCGACAGTAGCTTTGTTATTGTCGGGTTGAGATATGGTTCTGTTCAGTCCTAGGCTTTACCGTCTCTCTTTGAGAAAGAGTTAGTTTAGTACTAATCGCCAGAAATGCTGACAGGGCTGCTCAGGCATGTTTTGCAGGCAAGAGTGCACTTCAGTTCGCTTGCTTTTTACAACCTAACCATCACCTTGTATTCAACCTCCTGGACAGGAAGTAAATAAAATATAATCTCTCTTTACTTGCATCTTAACGATGGCAGAGTTAGACACAAGGTCGTTTTTTTATGTGGGGAAAATTAAGCTCTCCAAAAAGGGGTAGTCTGGATTGAGACAAAAATGAAAATTGCCTCAGTCTAGAAGGAATTCTCCTTCACTGATCGTGGACAGAAAAGATAAAGTATAGTCTTAGAACAGATACTACGCTTTACTCTTGCTAAAAGTCAAAGGAGTTGGTCGTTAGAAAGATAACACGTCACTTCAATACAAATAAAGGCTCATCTTTTTGTTTTTTAAAAACTTACACGATTCATAAAGTCGGCCATTTTTCGACACCAAGGAAAGACAACTCTGAAACTTAAACTCATTTTTTAATACTCTTAGCGTTAATCTTTGACTAAGTCAAGGGAGGCGCGAGAGCGCTCTATCTCTTAATAGACTTTAAAAATGGCCTATGCTGAAAATCTCATTTCTTTGATCAATCATAACTCAAAAACCAATGAACCAAATTAGTTAAAACTTTACACAACATTTTTATTTTATAGGTTCTATAAGTGTGTATAATTTCAGCATCATTAGTCAAGGCAACCCAGAGATCTAGAAAGTTCAATCATGAAATCATGTTATCTGTGTGTACGTACGTACGTACGTACGTACGTACGTATGTGCCACCCTGTATCTCATCAACTATTTGATGGATTCAGCTGATTTTTGGCAGAGATAGAAGTTCTAGGGTCTAGTTTATGGCATTTTAATTTCAGTTTACCATATACTTTAGTTTTCCAGAAAATTAAAAAAAAACTTTATGAGAAGGCATTGTATTGAGGCATAGCCTTTACAAAAGTAGTGACATTCCATGAAAAATGCCAGTATACTGAAATCATATGCCCTTAATAGGGTTAAAATGAAAATTCATAAACACTAAATCTACATAAGCAAGGAAATTCCCAAATTTTTACACTTTTATTGTCATTAAGGGTATGACTACATATCAACCAAACCATTTCATTATCACATCACTACAATATAAATCTCTATGCATGAGTGGATGAAGTGTGTGAGGTGCGCTGAAGAAAAATTCTTACCAGTAAAATACATAGTCCTGTTGTGCTCGCATACCCTTAATGACAATAAAAGTGTAAACATTTGTGAATTTCCTTGCTTTTGTACATTTAGTGTATATGAATTTTCATCTTAACCCTATTAAGGACATATGATTTCAGTATACTGGCATTTTTCATGGAATTTCTTTAGCGTTAGCATTGAGGCTGTAGTTCTGATTAATATTTATCACGTTTTTATGACATGTTTTTTAAAAAAATCAGAATTAAACAGATTACACATGCAAGGCAGTGGCTTAATCATTGGGAAATGACCCCCAATCTGTAGTAGAATGGGACCTAAAATGGATGATCACATTTAATGCTACCAAGACGAAGCTCCTTCCTTTAACAACTATAAGAAACCTTTCTAACCAACGGTTGTCATGACCGATAGCACCCCTTTCAATAGTCAAATATTTAAACTCTTCGTCCTCACATTCTCCGGCAACATGGAATTGAATAAGTTCATAGATGCTGCTAAGTCTGCCGCAAAGAAGTAGGCTCCCTCTATCGAACGAAAAAAAAATTCTTACACCTGCCAGTATCCTATATCCATATAAAGCCACTATTCGCCTGTGCATGAAGTATTGTTGCTACATCTGGGCTGGTGCACCAACCACTAACCTTTACTAACGTGAGAGACGTCTGTCTACAGTTACATTTGGACTATTAGACCTAGGAACGTGACATTTGTTAGGGATGATCCCTTAAATATGCAAATTGTCATAAGGTTATGTGTATGTATTTTCTTATTCGAAGCGTTTACCTGATGGAGAATGAGACCTCTAACTAGAAATTGTTTTACTTCAAAATTAAAGATTCCGCAAAGTTGAGAAAATGTCGATCTTTTTCAGATTCTCAAGCGCAATCTTCACTTAAAAAAACTGCATCTTTTTCAGACCCTCAAGTGCAGTCTTCACTTAAAAAAACTGCATCTTTTTCAGACCCTCAAGTGCAGTCTTCACTTAAAAAACTGCATCTTTTTCAGACCCTCAAGTGCAGTCTTCACTTAAAAAAACTGCATCTTTTTCAGACCCTCAAGTGCAGTCTTCACTTAAAAAAACTGCATCTTTTTCAGACCCTCAAGTGCAGTCTTCACTTAAAAAAACTGCATCTTTTTCAGACCCTCAAGTGTAGTCTATACTTAAAAAACTGCATCTTTTTCAGACCCTCAAGTGTAGTCTATACTTAAAAAAACTGCATCTTTTTCAGACCCTCAAGTGTAGTCTATACTTAAAAAAAACTACATTTTTCAGACCCTCAAGTGCAGTTTTCATATAAAAAAAACTGCATCTTTTTCAAACTAACAACCTTCGTAGTGTAAGCAGTTTTTAAACAGTTGTCATAATTTTTGTTTATTTTAAAAGTATTTGGGGATTTGTTGCGTTGTGTACAATGCTGGTCACAGCAACAGAATTGAATATTTATATACTCCTTCTCCATTGATCCCCACAGTAGCTTTATCTGATATCTAAATTCCACATAATAAACTGTTGCCATCATGTCTTCAAGCATGTACTTGCTGGATATTGGCTTAGGATGAACAGATGAACACAGACAGGCTGAATTTTCACAACAATTATCGAGGGATAAGGATTATTTATATTTTTCGACCAGCTTTCTAATGCTAACTATTAAATTCTATTTTAATGTTAGTACTCCTACTGTGTTAATGTTCGTATTCCTCTTGTTTTAATGTTAGTACTCCTCTTGTTTTAATGTTAGTACTCCTCTTGTTTTAATGTTAGTACTCCTCTTGTTTTAATGTTAGCACTCCTCTTGTTTTAATGTTTGTACTCCTCTTGTTTTAATGTTAGTACTCCTCTTGTTTTAATGTTAGTACTCCTCTTGTTTTAATGTTAGTACTCCTCTTGTTTTAATGTTAGTACTTCTCTTGTTTTAATGTTAATACTTCTCTTGTTTTAATGTTAGTACTCCTCTTGTTTTAATGTTAGTACTTCTCTTGTTTTAATGTTTGTACTCCTCTTGTTTTAATGTTAGTACTCCTCTTGTTTTAATGTTAGTACTCCTCTTGTTTTAATGTTAATACTTCTCTTGTTTTAATGTTAGTACTCCTCTTGTTTTAATGCTAATACTCCTCTTGTTTTAATGTTAGTACTCCTCTTGTTTTAATGTTAGTACTCCTCTTGTTTTAATGCTAATACTCCTCTTGTTTTAATGTTAGTACTCCTCTTGTTTTAATGTTAGTACTCCTCTTGTTTTAATGCTAATACTCCTCTTGTTTTAATGTTAGTACTTCTCTTGTTTTAATGTTAGTACTCCCCTTGTTTTAATGTTAGTACTCCTGATACCCAGAGGTACTACTCTTCTTCAAAACTCTTAGCCTTTTGGCTAAGATCAAAGTGTAGTATCTGTTCCGATGGATACTACACCCCATAGACTGGTATTGTCTTGGCCTTCGGTGCTTGATTTACGCCGGTCAATGGGTCGGTCCTGTGCAGTTCTAGGAGCTCCACCCTCCCAGGCTTCGCCTCCCCTCTTTGGGGAGGAGTAAGTTTATTGCTTACTGCCTGAGGCGCCCCTACCGGGGAATGCCGACGGGGTTGCCCAGGCAATTTTTAAACCCCACTTTCCCGACCCGACCTTGGGTCACATCTTACTTGTGGGAGTAAGATAAAAACTGGCGTTGTGCCTAACTCCTGGAGAGTAGTAAATCAATACTCTTCTTCAAAACTTTTTTTGTATTATTGGGGTCATCACTTATCAAGGCCAAAAGATGATGAATATTATGTTCGTCATCTTTCGACTGGTAATCATGTCCATGCATCTCAGCACTATGTGATGCGTAAAATACAGCCTGTTAATAATGAATCACTATCTGTGCCGAGTGAAGAACCACATTCTTCACGAGGTTAACATGGGCATAGACAGAACACGGCCGATCTAGAGGATTAAACCTTGAACAAAAATCCCTGTTCTTTACGGGTAGTTGTAGTTCCTGTGGCTACCATCGACAAACGAATGCTTCAATAGAGAAAACATCGCAGTTACGCGGGAGAGCATTCTTGACAACGAGAATGTGTACTGCTCCAGTGAGCGGAGAACTATCAACTCTACAAGGTTTAGCGATCCGTATACTTATTCAGATCTAAAGATGATGTCTTCAGCAAATACTTCTGTATAACCTTTTAAACAACACATGTGATGACACAGAAAATAATCTATCTTCTGGTCGAGCTGTGTTCTTAAGCATGTGGTGAAGCTCTTCTGAGTATGCACATGAATAGATGGATGGGATAGATTATTTATTACTTATATTTTTATAAAATATATTGGTAGGCCTGCTGTTATTAAATAAATGTATGAAATTATGACTAGCTTTACGCTTCCATGTCTGTTACATTATCTCCCCTCCAAGAGGGATGTAATGTTTTGTATGTCACAATTAAATAAAATATATGTTTGTGATCAAATGCAAATCAACAAATCATATACAGTACAGTTAAATCATACTTTGTGTCTTCAACGCTCAACCACAGCGGTCCTCCGAGACTGAGGACACTTCATCTAATATCGTCTTTCATCGTCCGCCGTTGGCTACCTCTTGGCCTTTTGGCTAAGATCAAAGTGTAGTATCTGTTCCGATGGATACTGCACGCCTGTCCTGTGCAGTTCTAGGAGGTCCACCCTCCCAGGCTTTGCCTCCCTTCTTTGGGGAGGAGTAAGTTTATTGCTTATTGTCTGAGGCGCCCCTACCGGGGAATGCCGACGTGGCTGCCCAGGCAATTTTTAAATGGCCAGAGTGCTCACCTCTCGAGTGATGGCTTTTCAAACCCCACTTTCTCGACCCGATCTTGGGTCACATCTTACTTGTGAGAGTAAGATAAAACTGGCCTTGTGCCTAACTCCTGGGGAGGAGTAAATAAAACCTCTGTGTGTGGGTGCATTCTCGCTCTCGAATCAAAGTTGTCAGAACAACATAAAGAAAAGAACTAGATTGCGAATTTGGAAAAATACTATATTATTAAGCTATTGACGTTGGAGCACATTCTATAGAAGTACTTGTAAAACAAACACAAGAATGCAACGGGTATAAGGGGTATGCTATGTGTGTTTCAGATGCGTGGAAATTGATTTTGGTTTACCATTTCAGATAACGTAACATGGGTTACTCCAGAGAAGGTGTCTAATTAAGATTCTGTGGTACGACTACATTTTCTATGATTCTTCACTGAAGGACGTAGCATAACATCAGCTTTTCGTATGTTATCGTAATTGACCTTGAGAAATGTTTTTCTTTTACGAAGGACAATTTATCAAAAATCTTTGCACATGGCTGATTTCCAGTTTTCTGACCGACAAACATGAACCAGTTTTCTGCTTCTTTTTAGTTATTCATTTAAGTATTGTACAAAGAAACGAATAAGACAGCACAGATTTACCGAATCTTTGCGTTTGTTTGATGTTTTTTTTATAACCGAACAAGAAGAATACCCGTCCCAGGACGGGTAAAATTAATTTCCTAAAATAAATTGTTTAGCACCACGTTAATGTCCCTTTACGAAGTTTAAAATCAAGGTAGAATAATACTAAACTTTATGTCTAGAATCCTTAATTCAATTTTCATTAACATCCATTACATTATTTTAATTCAAATTCACTATCTTTCAATGTTCAATCCAGGTGGTTGTGTAGTATCTGTTCAGTTTTCATGAGACCATCCTCCTAGACATTATCCCCTCTATTGGGGATAGTGTAATATATGTTTGTTTGTCATGATACCATGATCCTTGGTATTACCTCCTTCTTTTGGAAGGACAGTGTTGTATATGTTCGTTTGTCATGATACCACCCTTCCAGGTATTACCGCTTATTTTTTGTGTGGGTAGTGCAATATGTTCTGTGGTCATGAAACTATCTTCCTAGGTATTACCTATTCTTTTGGGAGTAGTGTAATATCTGTTCTGTTGTCATGAGACCATTTTTCCAGGCATTACCTCCTTCTTTGCGGGTATGTTCATTCGTCAGCTAACCATTCATCCAGGTAGTACCTCTTTTTTTGTGTGCAACGTAATGCAATACTAGTTCTGTGACCATTATACACCCATCCAATGGATTAACCTCTCCTTTCTAAGGGGTAGAGATACACTGGTCGCATATTTGTGTTAGTTTGTATTAATATATTAAAAATTGAAGTAATATTAACTTATGAATTTATAAAAATAAAGGAGTGCCACTAGTTTAACCTTAACTTTAACCCTCATCAACGAGTAGACCCCGGTCCTCATTAGTAAAAAAAAAGTTTAGTTGGGTCATCTCAGAAATAATGTAATCCTGATCTCATCTTGTTAGTTTTTAACTGAATTTGAATACATCCCTACATGAAAAAAAAAACAAAACAAAAAAAAACATCAATACATGTAGAACGGGATACTGTTTGGGTTAGGTTTGGGTTTGTTTTGTTTAAGAGCATATTAGTCTTTCTGGGATTATTGTAAGTTTTCTATTTACATTAAACTTACAATAATCCCTTTACTTGATTTCTTGACTGGTGTTTATCTCAAGTAATCGCGTTTACAGGTGACATTTTGGAAGGGGCAATCATTTTACCATAGTTTTATATAGAAAAATAAAATCCAAGTTAAAAAATTAAACAAGTTTTTCAAAATTCTTTTCCATGCTCTAAGAATTTGGTATTTAATCGATATAGTAATCCGAAAAATTCGAAAGAAAGTATTTAATACAGAAAACGGATTGCATACTCTCTCCGGAGAGCTTCGCCAGATGATTAAAAACAGAACTTCTGCCCCACAAATGTATTGATTAGTAGGTAATACTGAGGTACTTGCTAAAAACATGTTCTTTGCCGTCCTCCCACATATAGCGTTTGGTATGGCCAAATTGGGGGGGGGGGGCAGTTTATGAAATTTCTTGTAGTTTCTATTCCTTGAGTTCATGTGCTTGTCTCATTCCTGTGGCTTTGTTTTCTTCCTATTGTAACTTCCATGTGACTTGTTACCGTTCGTAACTTATGCGAGTTGGTTTCCGCATTTTAGGATTTTCATAATTGCCGTCTATATCCTCCATATCCTTTTGAATTCTCTAGCAAGTTCTGTGAATTTACTTCGTTTTGTCGTCTCTTTGATCTTACTCTGTGGTCTGCGGGAACGGCAAAATTACGATTTTGCAGGATTTTTCCTTCTTGTTGACTATTATCACACCCGGCCTCCTTGCTTGTATGAGTTCATCTGTTTACACCTCCATGTCCCAGATGATTTTGTGATTTTCGTTTTCCAGTAGTGTCTTTGGTTTATGTTTGTACCATTTTTCTGCGTGTTCAAAATGGTCCACGCTATTGTGTCTGTTCTTGTATTCTTATTGGGCTAGTTTGCTGCATTCACTTATTATGTGATTTACTATTTCATCACTTTCTATACACAATCTGCATTTACTGTTTTTCTTGGGTTTTATCTATTTTAGCTTTATTGTAGTTAGTCCTAATCGCATTGTCCTATGCAGCTGTAAGTAGAGATTCCGTATCTCTATTCAAGTGTCCCTTTCTTAGCCATGTCCAGGAATGTTGGTAGGTCTCTTCTGTTGTAATTTTTATTAAACTCCATACATCAGGATATTTTCTCACAATTTTTCTATTATGAAATGATAGGACAATGTTTATAATTACTTTTCTTTAGATTTAAGACACTTTATGAATTACAAACACCAGATTTATTCGCTTGTTTTGAAGATACGAAAATTATTACTAGAAACAAAAACTACACTTAAGAGCGTACATTTTAGTATGTACTAAATTAACGAGAGCATGGAAACGCTGAAAACTTATGAATGAAAAGAAAACCATTTGCACTCAATATATTGATATGTTTTCTTCAATAATTGCATGGTCTTGTATCGATCAAGAAGTGTATAATATTAAATACTGCTTCAAAAGAGATTCGAACTCAATTTACACGGGGGAGAATATATACGAATACGACTTATTTCACACGATGAGTCATAAAAGTAGTAAATATTATCTAAAAAGGTTTGTATTCGTTTTAACGGAAGTCACTCTCCAGCAATTAATAGTAGTCACCATAGTATAGAGTGCGAGAATGGGTAATCGAAAACGAGACTAAACAAATATGGCTGCCTCTGTAGCGTGATCAGGGCTGCTGTGACTACTGACTAGGAGATCGATCGACATCAATTGATGACGTAACAATACAAAACGACCAATCAGATCGCTTCGTGGTGATGTGATGCCTGATGCCTTGTAAATCGTGTCATTGGGAGGCTGGACATAGAGAGCGTGGTCACTTGTTTTTTTTGTTATTGTTTATCGTCGTCAATGATAACAAACCTCCATATGCGTCAAGTTACGAACTAGAATCCGACCACGAGGAATGAGTAAGCATGAATAATAAGAGCGTTTACACATTCATTGCGGCCTGGCTTCTTGTTTACCTTATATGTTTATGTTGTAGAGTCTGTCTAAAAATACATGGAAATGAAATTATTCCGTGACCAGTTGTTTTAATGACAACTATCAAAGATTGGTACAATACAATCTATATCTATCTATAAATAAAGTAAAGTATCACTATATATAAATATATATATATATATATACACACACATATATATATATATATACACATATATATATATATACATACATATATATATATATACATACATATATATATATATACATATATATACATACATATATATATACATATATATATATATATGTAAATTATAACTAAAAGGTAAACTTTTAGAGAGTTGGACCTATTGTGAAATAAGGAAAGCTCAATATACTGGATAGAGCAAAAATATGGTACGTCAATGAAAATTAGTAAGACCTGCAAATGGAAGCAAATCAAATAAAAACGACCATTTCAAGGAAAACAATATTCTTCCCGAAAACAGGAAGAATATTGTTTTCCTTGAAATGGCCGTTTTTATTTGATTCCTCTCCGTGGACAACAGACCTGAGTGAAATCGCCGTCGTTGGATTTTTATGCAGACCCCTCCGGATTTACCAATATTTCTGAGCCCTACGTTTTTTGGATTTCGTTATTGGTGATTCCCATGCCCGTTTGAACCTTTTGGAAACATTTTTTAAAGAAGTTTTTTGAATTTCTTTAATTTTAAATTTTAAAAGAAACTTTTTCAAATTTGGAACTTTGACAGTCCTACCCTGTCAACTTATCAATCATAATTTTTCCTCTGATGATAAGATTTTAATCTTTGAAAAGCCTGGTTTAAGGAAAGAAAGAGATGAAAAATAAATGTTTTTATTAACTAAACTACTCCTTGTTTTGAACAACTGAAAATACCGATTTGCTTCCATTTGCAGGTCTTACTAATTTTCATTGACGTACCATATATATATATATATATATATATAAGGATACAATGCACGATATATCATATAATGAAATTTCGTGAAAGACAGGATGTATGAAAAGGCAAACAAGAAAAAAAATTAAATACAGCAAAAAAATCACCAAATAAAAACAGAAATTTAACCGGTTTCGTTCGGATCAACGAACGTCTTCAAACATGATGATTTTTTACTGTATTTGAATTTCGTTCTTCCATTTGTATTTTTGACACACACAGTCACTGTGATGAGGCATTCGTAAAGGGACACATTATTCCCACTTAACATTTAGGTAAAATTCTATTCCCTATACATAGTGTAATTCTTTCAATATTGCAAATAAAAATATAAAAAAATACAAACAAATATAAACAAACAAAATTACATCTATAAAAAGCGACATTTTCCTTCCACTCCTACTAGCGTGGTTTGGCTCAATGATAGAGCTTCGGAATTCAATCCCTGGGATCCCTGTTTCGAATCTCGCTAGGTTAAGTCACGTTTATGAGTCGTAAAACGACGTAACACGTATCCGTGTATTATATATATATATATATATATATATATATATATATATGGATATGCAGAGAGATTCTCTGATTTTGTGTGTTATTACATTCAGCACGTCAGCTGTAGATGCTGCAGGGCGAAATTCATTTTGTTTGTCACTGAGTAGATTGTTTTTGTTGAGGTGGTGAATGATATATATTGTCTTTTTTCTGAGGTGACTGACACACACGCATATATATATATATATATATATATATATATATATATATATATATATATATATATATATATATATATGTATATATATATACTAGCATACCTACCCGACCTTCGAGCAGCACTTACTAAGGCTGCAGTCTTCATTACATAACCAAAACCAAAAAAATTAAATTAACATTTTAGTAATTTGGAGGAAAACAAACCCAATATGATGATTGTCGTAGTGTCATTGGATATATTTCGATGTGGAGAAAATGTACTGTGCATTAACCATGTCATATTTTATTTTTAGGATGAAAACAAACAACAAAAATGAGTTGGATTAAGATATCCAAAGTCGAGGAATTTTATTTTGTTTCAGCAAAAAAATGAAAATGAATTCCCCATTAAAAACTGGTTATATAATGAAATGAATCAAACATAAGGGTGGGAGGTCGATTGGTCAGTAATTCGAAATGGGTACTTTGTACGTTTCGCTTTTATTATAAAACAGAAAAATGTCCTTATTAATATTAAAGAAAAATAATCTATTTTTTTACAATTAAGAAAGATTACAATAGTTTTTTTCTTTTGTATCATAAATATTAAAGTCGTCGTCGTCGTCGTCGTCGTCTTCATCATCATCATCATCATCATCATCATCATCATCATCATCATCATCATCATCATCATCATCATCATCATCATCATCATCATCATCATCCTTAACATAAACTCTTTGGTAATTATTGCGTTTAATGCCAACATTATCTTAAAAAAGTAATTACTCAAAAGTTATCGAGGTTGTTTCTATGTGTAAATATACGCGTGCGAAAACGTAACTAAAAACAACAAATAATGAAACGGAAGTTATGATTTTGAACTTTAAACCTAATTTATTAAATCGCTTTAATAATATTACTACGGATAATAATTAAGATATTGATACCAAGAAAAGTCTTTCGTATGAATATAGTTCGGATAAATTAAAAACATATTCGCATTTATTATTTTAGCATATATATATATATATATATATATATATATATATATATATATATATATATATATAATCTCAGGAACCCTTATCCTCGAGTGTGTTTTGCCTTGATAAGTTTGGGATTTATTAGTATATAAACATATCCTTTCTTCATTATGTGTACCTAAAACCAAACGGAATTTCTATGAACAAAGTTCCTTTCCAAGAACCTTTTATATGTGGAACACATTGCCACGGCACTGCTTCACTACAAAGTAAAACATGGTTGTCTTCAAGTCCAATGTAAAAAAGTACTCGTGAAGCCGTCCTCTTAAGTAATCAAATTTTGCCGTTTTTCTCTCTCGTTTTCAACCCTCTCATGCTATACTTCAGCATCCCACTGACAATCTCATTAACACTCATCCTTGAGTGGCTTTTGGCCTTGATAATGTGTGCCCCATTTAATATATAAAAATACTATGTCATTTTTCACAACATTGGTATCATCTTTTTGTGCTTACCCACGACACTGCCCATCCACCGCATCTTTATACTTGTCTCTGTTTACATTTTTGCTTATAAAGATAAACATAACATATGCGTACATTCCTATGAAAATAATAAACAGAAAACAAACAAACAAAGCAACCAGCAATATCCCCCTTTTTGCACTTAAACGTAAATGCGTTTTTGTTTGTTTGTTTTGTTTTACGGCATATCAACCCTTTTTGAGGTCATTTAATGTCGAATCAAGTAGTATTCTTTATAAAGAACTTGTTTGAAAAACATTATTCTTTAAAAAAACATTATTCTCCGAAAACATTCTTTAAACCTTTTCTTACGGCATATCACCCTTTTTCAGTTCATTTAATGCCAAATCAAGTTGAATTTATATAACTTTAGATATTTATATATTTTATATATATCAACAGCTTTTAAAAAGTTCATTATTGTCCCTACTTTATTTGTTTAAACATTACCTTCATTGTACCGTCTCTATAGAACGTTTCTCTTATAGAGGCCAGATCAATGCATTCAGTAAGAATATGGTTGATAGCGGGTGTAGTCTGGCATGCATGCCATATTGGTTGCTGTTTTTTTTTCAAGCAGAAATCTGTAATCCTTGTGTGACCTATGCGAAGTCTGCATAACACTATTTCCTCCTTTCGGCCTTTTCGTGAGTTTTTGTTCCATTCTCCTATTGTAGTTTTGATCGGTAGGAGTTTGTTATGTCTATTACTACGCCAACGTTGTTGTCTTTGTTGTTGGATATATTTGCTGATTATCATTTTTAAATCTGCATATGGAATCTTAAAATTGGTTTCCTGAGTCATGCCTAAGGCAGACCAGGCCGTCCTATCAATCTGGTCGTTCTTTTTAATCCCTATATGACTTGGAATCTAACACAGTAATATTTCATTATTTTTTGACAAATTTTCCATTTTACATAGTAATTTGGTTATTACTGGATTGTCAAATGTCTTGTTTTTTAGTGAAATTTGTATAGTGTTATGGTGCCGTACCTACCTACGGAGAACTAATGGACTCGTCCACCTTATAAATACGGGAAGCACGTGACACTTGTTCTCTTTTTCCCAGGCAAACCGGCAATGGCGGTTGAGAGCACATCTCCTTGTATCTCTTTCTTTCTATTATATAATATATACCTTTGTTCATTTAAACCATGTGTTCCTGTGTCATTCATTCGGCCTTACCCAGGTCCACAACATATAGACAAAGGATCTGAAAAGATAATGAAATTTCTATTTTGCGATTTAAAAATGAAATTGAGTGCCAAACCAACTGCACATGCTTCTGCATTAAAAACGTAAGCACATTTTGGGAGACGCTTCTTATTTATATTGTTATTGTATATTGCAGCACACACTTGTTTATTCATGTTAAGATGCATCTGTGGAGGTGTGCATATTTCTTGGATATTTGTCTTTGACTTTTTCTAATTCCTCGTGGTAAATTAGAGGATGTATTTTTTGTTTGTAGAGTTTTATTAAAGTATGATATTTAAGATCCTTATGGTTCAAGATGAAATTTGTGGTATTATAGTATCATGTATTTTTTATCCGATCAAATCATGCTTCTTTGTTGATCATTTCCATCCAAAGGGCAAACAGTCTCATAGCCCTTTCATTCCTTTGGAATAATTCCCTGTATTTTTGATGAAATGTACTATACTATCATGTGCAGAATTTGATGAACAGGAATTCAACTTTACATAATACTGCAGAACTAATTCCTCACTTCTGATATTTGCGGATGCTTTGTCAAATTCTACTTACAGACTCTCAACTGGCGATGTTCTAAAGGCTCCAAGGACTAACCTCAGGCTTACACGATAGACCGGGGCAAGTATTTTTAAGTAGGTCTTTCTGGCTGATCGATATAAAAAAAAACGTAGTCCGATTTTGATCTGATGAGTGACCTATATACTTTTAGTCTAGTGTTTTGGTTTGCACTCCTCTCCGTGTCGGCTATATAGTTGAGGTGTGAAATAAAGGTTAGTTTTCTATCGGAAATTACTCTCCACAATTTGTATTCTTCTACCACTGGGATTTCTATCCTTTCAAGTTTCATGCTTCAGTCATTTTGCAATTTTCTCTTCTTTATACATTTTGTTTTTCCCTTAGAAAATCGAAACCATTTCTTGTTGCCCATTTATTGACTTTATTCAGGCATTGTTGCAATTTGCGCTCAATGGTGTGCATATGTTTAGACCTGTAGTATATCAAGATGTCGTCTACGTATAGGGATCCATCCACTCCGGGTGATAAGATTTTTATCATGGTGTTTATTTTCATGCTCAACAGAGTCAAAAACAGTACGCTGTCTTGTGACACACCGTCTTCCTGAGTTTTCAAATAAGAAAGTAGACCGATATCGTTTAAATCTCTCATGTCATATTTCCATGTCGTACCGTGCACTTTCTCTAGGTCAACTAAATTGCTACGACATGTCCATTCTCTCGTGAATGTATCTCTTATGGCAGTTTTCAAACGGACCAAGTGGTCTATTGTGACTCTTTTATTACGGAATCCTCATTGTAGATGAGTAATAACGTCAATGGATTTCAAATACCAAATCTATCTACTGTTTATCATCCTCCTTGGCAAGTTGTTTAGACAAAACGATTGGTGTCTAATTTTGTGAATCCGAGTTGTCTTTGCCCGGCGTTCGGATCGGTATCACTGTAGTTTGTCTCCATATGTCCGGAAATTTTCCTTCTGTCCATATTTTATTTTATATTTTTAGGAGTAATTTCCGTTATTCTGCCGATAGTTGTCTTAAGAACTCATAATGGAATTCACCCGGTCTTACAGATCATTTAATAGAGTCCCTTAACTCACACAATGTGAATGAACTATTATATTTCTTCAGATTTTTTATCATAAATTCAATTTATGCTTTTCCGCATTTCTTTATATGGTAAGAAATTCTTGTTTTCCACCCTGACTTGATGAGATTTTGGAAAACGTATCCGCTAGCTGATTTGATATTTCTGTTTTATCTGTTATTGCGTCGTTACTTTTGGAAAGGTGTTTAATTGGTTTGGTTTCTTGTTTACCCACTATTTTATTGATCATTTCCAAAACGGCTTTCGGTTTAGAACAAGAATTCAGTTTGCCAACATATTCTTGCCAGTATTCTTTTTTCACTGCTTTTATCACCCTGCGGGCCTTGGTATGCTTTTTTGTATTCTATTAAATTTGTTTGAGTTGGTTCTTTTTGGAACTTCTTTAGGGCTGCTCTTCGCATTCTAATTGCTTTTTTTGCATTGGCTGTTTAACCAGGGTCTGTTACGTTTGTTTGGTGTAGAATTTCTAGGGATGCAGTCTTTTACTATTTCAATCAGCCTTTCCGTTAAATGTTCCACAAGATCAGAGTCTATTTCTACACGTGTCAGTTTCTCCTGACATTTTTCTTTAAACATTTGCTAATTGGCTTTGTCTAGTTTCCAACGGTTTGGTTTACTTTCACTACCAGGTTCTATATTTTCACTGCCATAAGTGTAATCATATACTTTTCAAATAAAGTCCATATAGACTGTGGGGTCGCATATGGTTGATTCAATTGCAGAATTGCTTTAATAAAATGAGTTAATATATGTCTGTGTTCATTCGTATAGCATGCATAGACCATTTTCATTAATACATTTTTGCATTGTTTTACTCTTTTATGTTTTATTTTTGCACCCCATATAGTATTATGACTATTTAAGTCCCCTAATAGAATGAATGGTGTGGATAATTGGTCAATTAGCTTCTTAACTTCACTTTCATTTATGTCCTCGTTTAGTGGAATATCTCTCGAACATATATTGATTGTTTTATGTAACGTGGCCTTGATGGCAACCGCTTGGATATTGTTTGGATAAACAGTTTGCTATGGGGTATACAATTTCTGATTAGAATTGCTACCCCTTCAGAGACCATGTGTCTAGTATCATAGATGTTAATGAATATCTGATAATTTTTTATATTGATACTGTTTTCTTGTTTGAAGAAGATTTCTTGGAGACAAATTATTGTGGGAGATTTTTGTGTCACTAATAAAAGCAATTCATTAAGATTTGCTTTTAAACCGCGGCAATTCCATAGGATTATTTTTTGTCGCATGGTTTATATTTTGATTGGGGTTTTTGGGTACTGTTATAGATGACGCGCCTGATTTCCGTGACTTCGCGTCGACAACAATCGGGCATGTCGCGGAAGCTTTCTTTTATCTTATAAAAGCATCGACAAAATTTTAATCCCGCCCCCAAAACATTATTTTCACACAAAAACAATGATTTTAATCTATGTATCTTTTCTTTGAATTTATTAGTCTTATATTAGCGTCTGTCAGGTTTCCAGTTAGAGCTTAGCAGTTTGAATGCAGGGCTTGACTACCGCTAAGAACGGGAAACCTACCCTGAACCCTAACCCTAAACCCGACCCTAACCCTAACCATAAACCCAACCCTAAACCCTAACCCTAACCCCACCCATTTTTCTTTCTTTCTTTGTTTTATGTTAGCAAGAATTAAAAAAAACTTTTTTTAAAGGAAACATTTAGGAGGTGCATATAACATATATATATATATATATATATATATATATATATATATATATATATATATATATATATATATATATATATATATGTATATTTTTATGAGCAAATCATTATGCATTTAGGAATATATTCTATTTATAAACTTTACCATTTATAGGGTGCCCTAACCAAACTCGCACCCACCTCACAAGACTTTAAAAATAAGTTAGATACATAAAATTTCAGATTATATCAAATACATTTTTAAAAGATTCGCTGCGCGCGCATGAACGTAATTATATGTATGGGCTTGTTAAATTCCTAAAATGTTATTATTTATAGAATATGTATTCTAGTCAACAAGGTGTGTAACGGGGGCAGATCGTTTTTTTTAACTATACCATTTAGAAAGAAGAAATACATTAAAATTTTAAACTAATGCTATATTTATGGTTTATACCTGTCCTGGGATAGGTATTTTGCTTGTATATATATATATATATATATATATATATATATATATATATATATATATATATATATATATATATATATATATGTTAATATTTCATAAATATATATATATATATATTTAATATATATTTAATAAATATTAACATATATATATATATATATATATATATATATATATATATATATATATATATATGTATCAGCTCGATGGATGATAGATAGATCAACCAGAGCTATAATAAAACATTTAATGAATTAAAACATTATTATTGTTCTTATTCTTAGAACAATAGTAATGCTTTAATTCATTAAATGTTCTGATTATAGCTCTGGTTTATCTATCTATCATCCATTGAGCTGATACCTCTATCTACAGTGATCAGTTGTGGTAATGCCCGTTCTTCGGTGTTTATACTTGATGCACCTCGGCCTTAGGTCATATACCTTACGTTAAAGCCAACATTTTCCTTTGATTTAAACTAGAGCTCTATTATTGTCGAGCTTATTCTTAACACTGTAAGATATGTTCCATGAAGAATTCTCTACCCCTGTCTACAAAAAAAGCATCCGCATATAATCGGAGTACACCTACAGAAGAGCCTTTATTGGAAGCAATTAACAAGTTAATGAGAGGCGCTGATGAAGTATGTTTCGGACTAGCTTTATCAAATTATAAAATAATGGACTTGATGTTCTAATTCTTGGAACAATAGTAATGTTTAAATTCATTAAATGCTTATATATATATATATATATATATATATATATATATATATATATATATATATATATATATATATATATATATATATATATAGTAGTTTGAAACGTCACACATGGAAGCGTTGGTGAAATGGCAATAATAAGGAGAATATTTAAAAAAAATTTTTTTGAAAACCTGGACAACACAATTTATTTATGTTTTTAAAAATAAATTATTTATTTACTTTAAAAACTTGAGTACTTTCGGTGATATACACCCTTGTCAAAAGTATAAGCATATTTTTTTCTCTTCATTTTTTGTTTAATCCTCTTTGATTGAGACATATTTATCGCAGTCAAGTTGAAATTCGTCTTGATGTTATCGAAGATTAATGTTGATATGCCGCTGTGTGTAGCACGCGGTTACGTGAATAAGGTAGTTAGACCAACGCTTCCATGTGTGTCTTTTCAAACTACCTTATTCACGTAACCGCGTGCTACACACAGCGGCATATCAACATTAATTAATATATGTATGTAATCACTGTATATAGATATATCGAGTCACTGTCTACAGAGACGATACGTGACCCGAACGGTCAGGGTTTGTCTATAGTTTAATGGATGACATAATCCTTTTTTTACTTCAGCATTTATGACGTGATAAAAGATCTGCCCCCGATGTTTTCAACTTCTTTTATTGGATGACGTCATCTTTTTTGACGTTATAAAATATTTTCGCATGAGTTAGGTGGCCTTTTTTTTCTGTCGGACTGAGGTATGATTCTGTCCACCTTCCCAGACTTTACCTTCTCTCTTTGAGAAGGGATTAGTTTATTGCACCCCTACCAAAGAATGCCGATGGGGCTGCTCAGGCATTTTTTGAAGGCCACAGTGCTCCGCTTCTTAAGAGCTGGCTTTTCAACCCCCACGTTCCGACCTTGTGTCACATCTTCTTGCGGTGGGAAGGAAGTAAATACTAGCTCTGCGTAAGTGGGTGACATCATCTCTTTGTGACATCATCCATTGTGCCCGAAAGCAAGCAAGTAAGGAAACAAACCACAAACAAACCACAAACAAGAACCACAGTGTTTTAGTAGTATATAGATATATAGATATAGATAAAATTATACTAGATATCCTGTTTTCTCTGATACGATAGGTACTTGCTATCTGGGGTTAATTTTGAAGAGGAATAACAATAAACTTCTTATACGAGGGATAAGAATATTACGTTTAGGCACGCTAAAGTCCTAAAGAAAAGAAAAATCAGCATTATAAATGCAGGTTTAATCAGGGTTTGAACCAGAACGGAATTATGTAATTCTTACCAGGGCTGCTGCAAAGAAGCTTGGCTCCCTCTACCGTGCTAGTAAACTTCTCACACCTGACATTATCCTATATTTCTACAAAGCCACCATCCGCACATGCATGGAGTATTGTTGCCACCTCTGGGCTGGGGAATCATCCATTAATCTCTTCATCTTAGACAAGGTTCAAAAAAGAGTCGCCAACTTAATAGGTCCCTCACTATCCACCAAGCTCCAGCCCCTATCCCGCCGCCGCAATGTTGCTTCCTTGTGCTTGTTTTACAAGTACTTCAATGGATTGTGCTCTGATGAACTTGCTGCTCTGGTGCTCCCACGACGTAAATTCACTAGACCAACCCGACAATCTGTCAAATCCCACCCATTCACTGTGGAGGTCCCCAGATGCCAAAGAGCTTTCTACTTCAAAAGCTTCTTTCCTCGTGCTGCTGGACTCTGAAACTCCCTCCATGCTCCCTGTTTTCCTGACGGTACTAACATGCAGAAATTTAAACCTAATGTAAACAGACATCTCTCTACACAGCTCCCAATTTAGGTTGCCCCCCCCAAAAAAAAAAAAAAAAACTTTCACCTTTTTTCACGGTAGCCCCTTACGTCTACAGTGGCGGCCTGCCTTGTTTGTGGTGAACTATGTTTAAAAAAAAAAAAAAACGAAGAAAAACAGGATAATGTTTACTTGCCATGTTTGTTACTTTGAGATGGCTGAGATTATGGAGTAATGTTGTTCACCGAAAAACAAACCATTCTTTACATTGCTGGCATTCCCACTTTCACTCCCACTGACTGTCTTGCAGAGTGTTTACAGACCAATGTACGGCATATGACCGGATGCCTTTTTATTTCCTTCTTCCTTTCTCGATAAGGTGCGCTTTTAGATGAGCAATGTGCCAGTAAAGACATCACAGGGGGAAAAAAGAGAAGATAATCAGCCTTGGGGGTCTGTCTAAATAAGCAGACGCAGTAGGAATTCGATAAAGCGGATGCAATAGCTCGAATGAAGCTATTCAGTTAAAATAGTGCGCTTTTCTTTTAAAAAACAGGATTCTCAATCTGGGGGACTTCCGGACATGATAGAGAATTTCAGAATAACGGATTAACGTATTACAACTATTTGAATTTTGATCTCCGTTAAAACTATGGTGTTGATTGACTGATTAAGATCCTTCTACCTTGAGAGACAAAGGATACTCTCTGAAATGGTACCTACGCGATATGTAGTTTAAAGTGAAACACGTTTTTCGCAATCCACTACTACACTTCTAACCTAGAAATTCAATCTATATAATAATACACTAAGGCATGTAATGTTCGTACGTACGTTATTCCCTTTCACGCACATATTGTCTGAACAGATGATGATCAGTTATTGATTAATTGATGTCGCTGCGAAAACAATCCAGACTTTATCCGTTTTAAAATGAATTGTTCTCTAGTGAAAAGAAGAAAGAGAGAGCCGAATTCCTTTGTAAAGGTTTTATTCACAAAAGTAAAACACGAAATAAAGTTAAATAACGTAGCATTTATAGTCAACGCCTGACAGAAGAGTTCATTCAATGGGAAGAGGGTTAAGAATATTACACTTTCCCCTTCAAGTTTTTATTTTTATTTATTTATTTTTTTAACTCCTTTTTTTTAACTTTTTTTTTTTAATGTATTTTATTCTATTATTTAAACTTTTTTTTCTAATGCCTTATTTAGTAACGAAGTCCTTGTATTTCTCAGGAAATTTCCGTATTCTGCCAGATCTTCGCAGTGGCTCGGATGGCATTATACTCTAAACTGGCTCCACACGAGGTGTTTCTTCTATTTGTTCAGAATATTGTATATTTTCTTTTTCACTTTCTGGCTTACTTACGGGTGGCATGAACACATCCTCTGACGTGTTGTATCCATTAATTGAGTTGGGAGCTAAATCTCTAACATTGACGGTAGTTTCGATGCCAGAAGGTAGTCGTACATGGGCATAATGAGGATTGATCTTCAGTAACGTAGCAGGTGTAACCGGAGGGTCATATTTACTCGATCTAATGTGATCTCTGACGTATACTTTGCCTGGTTTTGCCCACAGGGGAATAGAAGTACCAGAAGTGGATTTACGGCTGTACTTAAATAGTCTATCGTGAGGGGTCGCATTCGTAGCTGTGTAGAGCAATGATCGAATTGAATGTAGAGCATCAAGTAGGATATTTTCCCAACAGGATAGTCTCATATTGCGAGAATGTAAAGTTACTTGTATGGCCTTCCATAGTGTGCCGTTTAGTTTCTCAATTTGAGCATTGCCTTCCGGGTGATATCTACTCGTCTTCGAAGTCGCAATGCCTTTCCATGTAAGTAATTTGTAGTTTCCTCTGACAGAAAATCAGTCGCTCTATCAGTGTGAATCATATCGGGCATACCAAATATCGCAAATAGTTGATTCAGGCATTGTGTGACCGTTTTGCTTGTCATATCTTTACATGGAAATGCAAAGGGAAAACGAGGGTATTCGTCGATTATCGTAAGTAGATATTTGTTACCATGTGTGGACGTAGGCAGAGGCCCCTTAAAATCCATGTTTAATCGCTGAAATGGTAGTATTGCTTTTATGAGAGTTCCATTGTTACCGGTAAAGAATTTGGGTTTTAAATACTGACAAGACGAGCACGAATTAGTTACACCTTTTATTTGGTCGAGTAAGAAAGGAAAGTTTCTTTCTTTGCAAAAATGGAACAGTCGTGTAATGCCTGGTGGCATAATTTACAGTGTAGGTCGCGGAGATCTTGTAAGGAATAAGTGAGAGCAGATATCCGGGAAAACGTATCATCAACAGTATTTTCTCTTCCAGGACGGTAGACGATGCTAAACTTAAATTTAATGCGCCAACGGCATATTTTGTCATTTTTGATTTCCTGGTATTATCAAACATGAAGCTTATACTTTTTTGGTCTGTAATTACAGTAAAGTGTTTACCAAGGAGAAAATGTCGCCACTTTCGTAGAGCTTCACCAATAGCAGCTGCTTCTTTTTCTACCGCATGTCTCGTTTCACTAGGGCTTAGTGTCCTGAAATAGAATGTAACCGGACGGTTTTCTTGATTAAGGGTAGCCGCAATACAGTTGTTACTAGCATCTGTTTCTACTATAAATTCTTTTTCTGGGCCAACCGTTACCAGCATAGCATCTTTCAAGTCGTTCTTTAGCCTTATAAAAGAGTCCAATGCCACAGAAGATAATGGGAATTCTCTATTGCGGTTTAGTGCTAATATTTTCTCTGAAAAATTCTGGATAAATTTGCTGTAGTAGAACATCCCAATAATCCGTCTTTGTGATTTTAGATTTAGAGGAGGTGGCATCTCAAGTAGAGGTTTAAGACGATCGTAGTCGGGTGTTATCTGGTTGTTTTTGATAGTGTACCCAAGTAAAGTTATCGTTGAGACTGAAACGATGCTTTTATTCTTATTAAGCGTGATGTTGTACTGTTTAGCAACCTCATAAAATCTTTGAAGATTGTAGTCATGCTCTTTTTGTTTTTTTCCACAGATAGTAACGTTATCTACATAGACAAATGTATCTACTAATTGCTCCCCGATGACAATGCCGTCAATGGTTCTTTGGAAGGCGCTTACTCCATTAGTAACCCCGAACGGTAGGCGAGTAAACTGGTATAATTTACCATCCACCTCGAATGCTGTAAATTTACGATCCTCTTTACTGATGGGGATTTGATGGTATGCTGATTTAAGATCAAGAGTAGTAAAAACATTATACCTGGCTATTTCCTCGATCATTTTAGATATACTCGGTATCGTATAAGCGTCTAATTCTGTAAATCTGTTGATTGTGTCACTATAATCGATCACCATTCTTTTTTTTCGGTTTTCATTTGATGTTGCGCTTGCCAAGGTGAAATTGAGGGTTCTATTATATTTTCCTCCAACAATTTTGCAGTCTCTGTTCTTATGAATGTGCTATCAGCAATTGTGTGGCGACGTTACTTGGTGCTGAATGGGGGAGGAGAAACGTTCATGGATGGAAAAAAAAACTATTCCTGGTGACTGCCCCGATAATAAGTTCGTCCTCTGGTCCATCAAATTTGAAGGTTACATTCTTATATCTGCAGAGTATATCTTTTTCTATGATTAAGTCGACAAATAAATTCTTAATGACTTCCACTATTACGTTAGAATGTACATTATTGTTTAGAGATATATCGACTTTAGTTTCTCCCACAATTTTCGCACACATATTAGGGTCAGCCAATGATATTGCTTTTTGTTTGAGAA
This sequence comes from Sepiola atlantica, assembly GCA_963556195.1. Lineage (NCBI taxonomy): Eukaryota > Metazoa > Mollusca > Cephalopoda > Sepiida > Sepiolidae > Sepiola > Sepiola atlantica. The sequence continues at coordinate 150,621,246 of OY744516.1, forward strand.
TAATTTTAAGGTTCAGGTTTTTGCAATATTGCCGTTAATAAAAGCCCCCACACTACCAGAATCCACCATGGCATTCACAGTGGATCCATTTATTTTACACTTAGTAAATGTAATGTCTTTTTTCTTCCTAGTCACGCGAGACTAGGGAAATCAGTGTCTTCATTCAACACTGCCGACACGGAAGATTTACAGACTTTGGCCCAGTGTCCTTTTTTCAAACACTTATTGCATTTTGAGTCATGGGCCGGATAAAGGTGACGCGGATGACGAGAATTCCCGCAGAAAAAGCAAATTTCCTTCGGCCTCATATTTTTTTGTGTCACTGCCAGACTTGTATTTTCTCTTGAAGTGATTATTGGCGCGGATATCATATTCTCCTGGTTGTAACACGCAGTGTTTTTCTGCTTGTTCAAGAGATCTTGCCATCTCGTATGCTTCCTGAAAAGTTAGCGAGGATTTCTCGAGAAGTCGTTGTCGAATTGAGGGGGAGGAGATACCGCTAATAAAAGCCTCCCGCATATACTGGCTTTTATTTATTTCGGCACTCACGGCCTGGCAATTGCATGTTTTAGCAAGGTTTTCTAACTGTAACATGAAAGAATCCACTGTTTGCGCCGGTTGTTGTTTCATGGTGATAAGTTTGTCGCGGTTGTAGACTATATTAGTAGACTTGATGTAGGCCGCGTCCAGAGCTCTTATGGCAGATATATAGTCGTTTGTGTCACTAATTATTTCAAATACCTCTGCCGATATGCTATATATCAAAGCATAGAAGTCGGTTTGGGTGTTTCCAGGTTCTTCAGTGCCGTTAACCGTATGTAGATAATTTATAAACGTAAGCTTCCAATGTTTGTATTTTTTTCTGCATTGAAGGCTGCAGACTCGAAAAAATAAGAATTATGGTATGGGTTAACCCTATGCATCAACCCACTAATAAAAAAAAAACAGTTGGCATATTTTTTGAAGTGACTAGGTCACTAGGTTCAGCAATGTTGGAGATAAGACATTATCAAATACAAGAATGACAGCGTCTACCCACACAAAATTAATACATTTTTGTTGACAACATTTTTAAGTGACATGACAATAAAAAATAAAAGTTTGTTAAACATTTAGAGTTCAGAGTGTCCCAGGAACGTTTTTGGTGAAAGAAGTTGTTTTGTTCGCACGGATAATTTGAGTACACATGTTTATTTCGGCTGGCGCCGTGCGAGTTTGTGTGTTACAGTTCATAAATAGGATAGGTATTGTATATATGCGTGTAGATTAGTGAACCTGTTTTGTCAGTGAGAGAATGTATGTATGAATTTTTTATGTTGTGAATTGTGTGTAAGTTCAGTTAGCAGTGTGTATATGCGGTCGCTGAGTTTAGTAGTTCAAGTTGCGTCTGTCGGTTCTTTTCGACTCAATGGGGCCATGCTGGATTGTGACGTTCACATGTGTGTCGGTTCTGGAAGAAAGTCAGGAGAAAGGAAGAAAACGCTGTTTGGGTTTTTATAAAATGCGCGAATATTCGGAAGTGAATATTTCTTACACTGTGATCGGTTGACAGAAACTGCTAATTGGAGATTTAGTTTAGTTTAGTGGGTACCTAAAACAGCATTCGCTGCTGCTGCTACTGCTTACAAACAAAAATGTGGAATCCAACCCATGTAACGAAAATAAAATTAGTAACCACAGGTAAAGTTAAAACAAAACAAACAAATGCTACCCGAAAGAAAAATGTTGTACATTATAACAAACCCAAGAGAGGTGAAACTACCTAGGCAAAGTCTTACATTATGTTAGGAAAACACTTTTATTTAACCCTCCCCCATAAAACAAAGCTAGGATAAATACAGTGGCACCAATATCGGTTTGGACCACATACAGTGGTCGTGGAGCATCCGAGAGGATGGGCAGACCTGGCAAGAGTAACACCATCCGTCTGATTGGAAGGAAACGGATAATAATGTAATATTGAAGAGACATACTGCCGCTCAGATTCTAGAGTAAACCATCGGTGGCTACCAGGGACAAAACACTGCCCACTATTGGCACGAGCACTCCAAGTGAATTACAATAATGGGCCGGAACTGAAAGTACTGAGATATCTGTAGTGACATTCTGCCACTCAGAATCAAGGGAAAATCATCAGAAATTAGCTGTGGATGGCTCCCGCGAATGGAAAGTTTCATAAGGGATAGCGCCACCCAGAAAACAACGGGGAAGAAACAGGAAATACTGAAATATTAAAGTGATCTACTGTCACTCATATTCCAGGGAAATCCATCAGTCTTTACCAGCGATACAACATTGATGAAAGGTGATATGAGAACTCTATTATTATTATTATTATTATTATTATTATTATTATTATTATTATTATTATTATTATTATTATTATTATTATTATTATTATTATTATTATTATTATTATTATTATTATTATTATTATTATTATTATTATTATTATTATTATTATTATTATTATTATTATTATTATTATTATTATTATTATTATTATTATTATTATTATTATTATTATTATTATTATTATTATTATTATTATTATTATTATTATTATTATTATTATTATTATTATTATTATTATTATTATTATTATTATTATTATTATTATTATTATTATTATTATTATTATTATTATTATTATTATTATTATTATTATTATTATTATTATTATTATTATTATTATTATTATTATTATTATTATTATTATTATTATTATTATTATTATTATTATTATTATTATTATTATTATTATTATTATTATTATTATTATTATTATTATTATTATTATTATTATTATTATTATTATTATTATTATTATTATTATTATTATTATTATTATTATTATTATTATTATTATTATTATTATTATTATTATTATTATTATTATTATTATTATTATTATTATTATTATTATTATTATTATTATTATTATTATTATTATTATTATTATTATTATTATTATTATTATTATTATTATTATTATTATTATTATTATTATTATTATTATTATTATTATTATTATTATTATTATTATTATTATTATTATTATTATTATTATTATTATTATTATTATTATTATTATTATTATTATTATTATAATAAGAAGAAGAAGAAGAAGAAGAAGAAGAAGAAGAAGAAGTATTATTATTATTTTTTTTATTTTTTTTATTTTTATTTTTTATTTTTTTTATTTATTTTTTTAAATTTATTTATTTATTTATTTTTTTTTTTTGTACTCACTAGGAATTCTCACATTGTCAGATCATCGTCAGTGATTGCTCACCGACAACGACCAGTGGTATATCCGGGAGTCTGGGTGACAACAAGCCTCCCCAGATTTCCAGTATTCTTCACCTCTTTTCGATAACCACCGCAAGTAGCTTGCGGTATCGCAACAGCCTCTTACCATAGATTTCTCGCTGGTAAGGGCCATTAGTCTTCTCTGAGATTTGGGTGGCAATAAGCCTCCCGAAGGCACCGCCTCTCCTATCATCATCAATCTCTTTAAACAACCAAATTGCTTAAACAGATTATTATTATTATTATTATTATTATTATTATTATTATTATTATTATTATTATTATTATTATTAATAATAATAATAATAATAATAATAACGAAAAATCTTGCAAAATCGTAGACTTCGCCGTTCCAGCAGGCCATAGAGTGAAGATCAAAGAGACAAAAACGAAGCAAATAGACGGAACTTGCCAGAGAACTGTAAGGAATATGGAGAATGATAAAAGAGTATTATACCAATAATCGTAGATGCACTAAGAATAGTCGCAAAAAACTGGAGAAAAGACTGGGAGAAATTGGAATCAAAGGGATCACTGAGACCATAGAAAAGACGGCAATGATCAAAACAGCTGCAATTTTGTTGAAAATCCTCGAATGCGAAAACCAACCCGCATAAGTTACGAATGGTAACCAGTCACATGGAAGTTACAACAGGAAGAAAACAAAACCACAGGAAAAACACCACCGCATGAACTGCAAGAAACATCATAGGCTGCCCTCGCCCTCACAAAAAAAATGGCGCCGGCCTTGGCTGATACCACACACAATATTTGTAGAGAGTCAAGGAGGATGAGAAGACATGGCAGCACTAACCAGACCTCCACAGGAAGGCTGATTGCCACCCAAATCCTAGAGAAGACCAATGGTTATTACCAGCGAGAAATCAATGGTAAGCGACTGTTGCGATACCGCAAGGTCATTTGCGGTGGTTATTGAAAAAAGGTGGAGAGTACTGGAAATCTAAGGAGGTTTGTTGTCACTCAGACTCCAGGGAACACCACCGGTTATTGTCGGTGAGCAATCACTGACGATGACCTGTGTGAGAACTCCTAGTGACTACTACTACTACTACTACTACTACTACTACTACTACTACTACTACTACTAATAATAATAATAATAATAATAATAATAGTAGTAGTAATAGTAGTAGTAGTAGTATTTTACGGCGTGTATTAAATATTGAAGAGACTTGCTGTTGCTTAGATTGCAGGGAAGACCACGAGTCGTTATAAGTGAGATATCCCTGGAACGGCTTAGTCTGAGTTCCTTGGCTATTAGGCTATTAGCAATGTGTAGTATCTGCTCTGATAGTACTATTCATCTTTTTGTCCTCAGTTAGTGAAGGAGTAATTCTCTAAGACTGGGGCAATTTTTATTTTTCTCCCAATCTAAAGTGACCCATTTTGGGGACTGGACCCCCCTCCCCACAGTATAAACCGACTTTGTGTCTAATTCGTGGGGAGTCAAGTAAATAAAGACTGGTCTGAGAACTCCATGTCTTTTAGAATACTGCTACTATTACTATGACTACTGCTGCTACTACTAATAATACTACGAGGAATAATAATAACAACAACAGCAACAACCAAACAATACTGGTAGTATGTAGTACTTAAGTATGTGTAGCCATTTGCAACACTAATGAGACCAAATAGTTTAAAAGAAACAAAACAAGCGGTCCTTTATTGTTATTAAGATGGTAATTCAATTATGAAATAAATAAATAAACACAAGTTGAAAAAAAAAAATGACTAACGAAATGAACCACTATTACTACTTCTATGACCTCACCGTTTCTCAGCGTAATCTGTAATGGAGAAGTATCTGCATGTCTGCCTGTTTATGCGTCTGCTAACTACTTTATGTCTATTAGACATAGGAATATGAATTTTGGTAGGGATGATGCCCTACCTATGCAGAATATGCAGAATATATTAAGATGTGTCACGAGCTAAAGGTGTACACCTTATGACTACCCTTCCCCCATATATATTGATATATTTGCGAAAAAGTCAAAACCAGTATATATATATATATATATATATATATATATATATATATATATATATATATATATATATATATATATAATTTATTTGAAAACTATCTGTTACATATTTCAGAATCGTACCGCGGTTTCATCTAGATGGGTTGACTTTTTACATTTAAAAATGTCTATACCCAAAGCGTACTAAAACACAATGAGTTTTATGTTATCTATTATTTATAGTTTTGTGTTTTAAAAAGGTTTTTATTTTGTTCTACTAAGTGTTTTATTTAATTAGTTATTTGTAGTTTTGTAGTTTTATTTAAGGTGTTCTATTTGGAAGATCGTTTATAGATCGTAGGAGATTTTCGGTGTCTTGAAAAATAAAAAAAAACACCAGAGGGAGGCGTTTGAATTCATCGTTTAAAAGGTGTAATACTGAAATCTCTCTTTGAAAGAGGATACTAGGGTTAATTTTATGCATTGCATTTATTATTCATTTTATTTATAGTTTTGTGTGTTTAAAGGTTTTATTTTGTTTGGTGTTTTATTTACTCCTTTATTTATTTGTTGTTTTGTATTTTTAATATCGTCCCGAAAAATAAAACGAAAACAAAGGGGGATGGCTGGCGTCTGAATTTATCGTTTAAAAACGGTGAATTGTCGACGTGTCCCTTTATATATATATATATATATATATATATATATATATATATATATATATATCCAATACAAGAGAAATAAGCCCTATATTCTTTTATTTCCATAAACATAGTAAGAAACAGACAGGACGAGAACTGGTAACGTTGCTAAATTTGAATTTTTTATTAATGTATCTAAAACTGCTGATTCTTGCTTAAGATGAAACATATATGTATGCGGATATTGAACAATATTTATTATCAACCATTATTTAAAAGCTTGCTCAATGGAAATCACTTTCTAAAGGAAATATTAAAAGCTTCTAACTAAAGCAATATTGCAAAGTTTTCTCCCCTTAGTTGAATACTCTACGGAGGCTGACTGTGTACATTTAATGAATATAGGCATATTTCCCTTTCTTCGTTGTATAGCTGTCTAAGTAGACGTGGGTGGGGTGGCGACAAAGACGTCGGATAGAAGTAAAAGATGACCTCAGTCCAGTATTCAAACTCTGTAAGCGGTAGTAAGCTATACCTAGCCACATTGATAGCTCTTGGTTAAAATGAAACCTATATGTATGTACGTATTGAAATATTATATATATATATATATATATATATATATATATATATATATATATATATATATATATATGATTATTTTTATTTACACAGACATGTACAAAATCTGCGACACTGGCATGTCGATGTTATCGATCAACAGCTATTATAAACTGAGATCTCATCAGTTAGAATCCGATCTTAACCCTAGATCATATTTGAGAAAGATTTTTTATAAATATGATCTAGGGTTAAGATCAGATTCTAACTCTCCCTGATGAGATCTCAGTTTATAATAGCTGCTGATCGATAACATCGACATGCCAGTGTCGCAGATTTTGTACATGTCTGTGCAAATAAAAATAATCATATATAAAAGGTCTATTTGATATTGAGAACTTTTTATAAAACCCGGTTGAAATTCTTTGAATTACTACCCTGTGGATGTTTTACACCTGGAGTATAATATATATATATATATATATATATATATATATATATATATATATATATATATATATATATATATATATATATGAAGTTCAGTCAGTCTTTCTGTCATCGATAGCTTTGTTCCTACAAAATTAATATTTGATACTAGTTCATTAGGTTTTCTTGTGGATATTTGCAGCATGTTATTAAGAAGAATAAAATGTAATTCGATTTAATCCCTTCCAGATAATACTTTGTCCAGATCGCAATCCGTTATATATAACTAGCGGGACCTGTGCACCAGCGGTGCTTGGGGAAATTGAGGAAACCAAGAAACTACTGATCCCACTCCTGAACCCCACATTACTATTTTATCCGAATTTTTTTTACTACCTATTTCATTCGCTCGAATTTAATGATGACATCACGGTCCTCACTGATTGAACCATTACATTTAAGTGACTATTAAGGTATTATTTATATAATTAATGTGCTTTTTAATTACTAAATTTATAAATAATTATGACATTTTCAACGTTATTTTTATTTCGTTAATAATAATGAACATCATCGCATTAACGTACCCCATAGAAATGATGGGTTTCATTTTTATTTAAGGAAGGGATCTAAATAATAGTAGTAATCCACAGACAGTTAAAAAATGTTTTCTAAGATTTATGTTTTGTAAATCAAGAACTTTTTTCAGTAGGATTTTTGAAAAAGTTTGTTGAGAAAAAATGTGTAAGTCACTTAAGTGGTTTTCTAAACTCCGAAAGAGTAGATGTGTCGTAAAACAACTAGATTTATTAAAAGAAAGCGAAACAATTATAAAGTAGTGGGCCATTGTCAGAATAGAATCATAAACTTGCATGTTAACCGCCAAAGCCGATAAGCATGAACCCACAAAAGCTAGTCAATTTAAATTAGCTAAACGGAAGTTTATGTATTTTTATATTTTAACATATTTCACCTCAAACAAGGCATGCCGCCACTGTAGTCGTGAGGGGTTACTGAGAATTAGGGTGTGGGTTTTGGGTGTCAACCCAAGTTGGGAGCAGTGTAGCGAGATGTCTGTTTACATTAGTTTTAAACCTCTGCATGTCGGTACTGTCGGGGAAACAGGGAAAATAGAGAGTTCCAGAGGCTAGCAGCACGAGGAAATAAGCTATTGGAGTAGAAGGCTCTCCGGCATCTTGGGACATCCACAGTGAATGGATGGGATTCAGCTGATTGTCGAGTTTGTCTAGTAAATTTACGTCGAGGGGGAACCAGAGTAGCCAGTTCATCGGAGAACAATCCATTGAAGTATTTGTAAAACAAGCACAAGGATGCAACATTACGGCGATATGACAAAAGGCTGGAGCTTGGTTGACAGTGAGGGACCTATTAGGTTTGCGACTCTTTTTTGGACCTTGTCTAGGAAAAAGAGACTAGTGGATGATGCACCAGCCCATACGTGGCAACAATACTCCATGCATGGGCATATGGTGGCTTTGTAGAGATACAGGATAATGTCAGGTGTGAAGAGTTTACTAGCACGGTAGAGGGGGTCCACCTTTTTTGCTGCAGCCTTGGCAATGTCTTCAATGTATTTTTTCCAATTCATGTTACCTGTGAATGTCAGGCTGAGGAATGTGAATGATGAAATCTCAGGTAGGGTGTTATTTGCCATGAAAATCGGTGGTTGGAGAGGGTTCTTGTAGTTATTGAAGGAAAGGAGCTTTGTCTTTGCGGCATTAAAAGTTACCAACCATTTATGACTCCAATCCACTACAGCCTGGAAGTCATTTTCTAAGGATTAAGCCATTGCCTTGGATATGATCGCGTCCGTTTTGTCTACATGCGTGGTGTCATCAGCAAATATACCAATCTCAGACACAAGGTCATTATGGAGATCGTTTATGAAGATCAGGAACAATACAGGTCCAAGGATAGATTCCTGGGGTATACCAGCATTTATAACATATTGCTTAGATGAACGGCCATCGAGGACAACCTGGATCTTTCTTTTGGTAAAGAAGGATCTAATTATATTAAGTAATTGCCCAGTAATACCGTATGAGCGTATTTTCAGGAGAAGCCCTTTATGTCATACCTTGTCAAAGGCCTTGGATCAAGTGCTACTGCCCTAGCTTCTCCTGCCTTATCAAGTGTATGATACATGCGTTCAGAGATGACCATTAGGATGTCTGCAGTAGATTGTGCTTGTCTAAATCCATACTGGCGGTCAGAAAGAAGTTTAGCATTAACTAAGTGCCGGACTATCGCTAGATTGATTAAGGATTCAAAGATTTTAGCAAAGATCGGGAGTAGACTGATTGGGTGGTAGTTCTGAGGATCGGTTCTATCCCCAGAATTCTTGTAGACTGGTACCACAGAGGCAATTTTCCAGCTATCGGGGAAGCAAGATTCAGCTAGGCATTTGTTGTAGAGTTTGGAGAGGATAGGGGCCAGTCCAGCAGAACATTTCTTTATTACTATTACAGGTTTAAGAAGCTTTGGAGGTGTCAAGGTTTTTTAGTATGTCTTTGACCTGGGATGGGTTGATAACCAGGTTATTAAGTGTGGCTTCGGTCTGCAATGGGAATCCAGGGACGGGGTTGTTTTCTGAGTCCAAAGTGGAGTTTGAGGCGAAACGCTGGGCAAGTAGTTCAGCCTTATCAGTTACTGTGCAAACGACATCATTGTGTTAGATAGTGGAGGAATCGTTGATTGGCCATTGTTCGCCACACTATTGTAGATGTTCCAGAAGTCACGAGTTCCTAGTTTCTGTGGCTGAATGCGTTTTTGTTAAATCAGTATACGTTCACTTTGCTTCACCTATCACGGCCTTACAATTATTTCTTGACTCTATAAATTTCTGTCTATTAGTAGCTGACTTATGGCTGCCGAATTTACGGAATGCTTGCTGCCTCTCAGCAATGGCAGCTGCACATTCCGAGTGAACCATTGGGGAGAGTGGGGCTTGCTAAAGAATTTTCGCATGGGAACATATGATTCAATGCATGCTTTGACCCATTAAGTTAACTCATTTGCAAACTGGTCAGCAGGGAGTGAGAAGGTTTCCCTCCATGTGGCGTCGCTGATATGATCTCTGATTGACTCAAAATCAATCTGCTCGTAGTATCTCGTTATTTTGAGCAACGGCTCAACAGCTTTGGGACGACTTTCCAGGGTAATATGAATCATTAGCAGAAGATGATCAGCATTCCCGAGTAGGCTATAAGCATTCGTTACACAAGCCTCGGGCATTGAGGTCAAGAAAATGTCTAGAAGTGAGGCTTGCTGGTCTGCTCGATCGGAGATGCGGGTCGGGAAATCGGCAGTCTGAGAGAGGGAGTGAGCTATGGAGAAATTATACGTAGAGTTTTCGGCTGCGTCAGATATTTTCGGATATTTGTGAATGCGAGCCTCAATGGCGGAGGCGAAGGTGGTTTTTCGTTGTGTGTCTGGTTTAGGTTTGATTTGATTTTTTTGTAATGACATGTTTGTTTTGTTATAGAGTGGGTTGGGCAAGGTGAGTTCTTGTTAGGTGTCAATAAGCTAACACAACCAGTCCATTAGTCGCGACCTGGTCCATGGGGGTTGTGGCCTCGGGAAAGCCCATCGGAGATAATTGCAGGGACCCTATCCATGCGCGACATGGCACATACAAATACCCACAGTATTATGCAACTGATGATAAGTTTGGGCTCCTGTCTTGTCAGTCGGAAACAGCAGCCAGACAAGCTGTCTAACCTGTACCCTCAACCTGTCGGACCAAAAGCGACCCAGACTGGTCATGTAAGACTTAGAGACGAAAAACCTTTCCCTAAGTTGCCCAAATAGAGAGAAAGAGAAACGGCGTTCATTGTCCTAATAAACAAAAACAAGGTAAGACACTTGTTGTTTTGAGGCATCCAAGCGCTGGTACGTACTGCGTCAGACTAATAGACAAAGAAGGAGTGCAAAGGCCGGCGATAGGCAGAATCTATCTACTCCTTAAGAAATTGTAGGTTTGCAAACCGGATATTTTGTTCGAGATTCAAACTGTAGGAAAGTTGTCGACCAGTACTAAGGAGGCCTGTCTCCCCAACGGGTTGCTGCCACGACGTAAGAAGTTTGTAGCAAGGTTTTATTATTATAGATTTCCTTCTCTTAGATGGATAGCCTGACAAGGTCTTATGGGTCCAACACACCGAGAGGGGAAAATAGCCTGCGCCCGTGTACTTGTCGAGTATTTACGGGCCCCCGCTGGTAAAAAAAGAAAGGAAAGAGATCTTACATATATATATATATATATATATATATATATATATATATATATATATATATATATATATATATAAGTTCACTGAACACTGCAGAGGGAACAGAAAGTTGGAGATAGGTTTCCTTTTCACAAGTAAGTACAAATAAGCAATATATATATATATATATATATATATATATATATATATATATATATATATATATATATATATATATCAATAATTAAGCACATTTAAGAGACACACGGAATTAAGTTCATACAATTAATGCACATTAGAATTTAGAGTGGTTAATATGTGAGTGGGCAAAAGTGCAAGAGAAAAGAAAAATAAAAGTGCTTATCTTTAGTAGGAGTACAGTCACCTATTTGAGGAAGGAATTTGACGGGAGGGGGTATCTTTTTACACGCGGTTCGAAGACAATTTTTTTTCTTTGCTATAAGTTAGGACAACTTTTTTATTATTTGCATATCGTTGGCTGAGTATCAAGAGTGTTCGGGATATATTGATTTTGAAAATAGAAATAGAAAACATTTGACTGTATCGTCTATTAGTATTGATACGTTAGAAACAACTAAATTAATTTAGTAATTAGTAAGCCAGCGTGTGAGTCCAGGAAATGTCTTCAGTGGGAAATCAATAGACAGAAAATAAGACAGTATATATAGATATATAGATATATATCAAGAATTAAGCACATTTAAGTCAAACACAGAATTAAGAACATTCAATTAATACACATTAGAATTTAGATGGGCGAAACCGTTTTTTTAAAGTTATGTATAAGTTACGTAAGATTTTTATTACGAAAGCGATTAAAAGATTTTATATAATTAGTGTGCGTGATGGGGAGAGAGAGAGAGTGAGAGAGAGTGAGAGTGAGAGAGAGAAATAAAGAGAGAAAGAATGTTGATATAATTATTATAGTTGAGCGGATTGGATTCTAGAAATTTTTTTTTCAGTGTATACAAATAATGTAAGTGTTTTGTAACGAAAGAAAAGATGTATAATTTAATGATTTGGGATGTTACCTATTTTAATTACTTTTCAATCGTAATATCATGATCTTTAATTTTAATAGGATGCGTGCGGAAATATAATTTAACCATAAGTTTACTGACGAAGACCTCGAAACTATAGAAATAATAAGTCATTTTTTTGTTTAAAAATGGTGTAAACTCAATATGTTTAGGAATGTTGAAAACAATTTGTGTCAGTAGTTTTATAGCGTCAGTCAACGGACAATGTTTATAGTTTATTAATTATTTTGTAAACAAAATTAAATATGAAAAAGAAGATCGACAATATCCGAATTTTGACTAGAATTATCGTTTAATGCCCGGAATGTTTATTGACGTCAATTATAACGTAACCGACATAGATCACTGAACGGACAGGCGGAAAGAACACAGAACTAGGAAAGAGAAGGACAATCGAACAGGTTTACGCCAAACCAAGCATACAGTAAGTTCCTTTTTGACAACAGACGCCGACAAACACACACTAGTCTATCGTCTAAAGTATAAATGAACTGACAAAAGTATCTTGTTCCGTATTTTCCACATTAATAAAACAAAAGAAAACCATTTTAAAACAAACGATATTAATTGTACGTGTTTTCTTTTTTGTGTCTTGTGTGAATGTACAACAAAATGACAACGGATTAAAGCTGCAGAGAGTCTCTTGGATTTTGAAACTTTTTACAGAACTTAAGGTGTGATCCTCTTATTAGTATCGGGTTTTGCTACATGATATCGATCCTGGATTTGTATCTAGGCGTGATGAGGATCGCATAATAAATACATATCGATATTTAAGGGATATATTTGTTTTCATACTCATTTCCGTAGACCCCCACAAATTGCCTTTTCATAACTAATGCGGCACCACATATCAAGTCCGAAAAGTTACTCGAGGATAAGGGTAAATTAGATTGTCAGTAACCCACATCTTGAGAGGATTGCAATGGGTTCAATGGGAAGAATTTGATTATTTAAGAGAACGGCTCAACAAGAATTTGTTAACATTGCACTTGAAAACCACGATGTTTTGTTCAGCTGAGAAGCTGCCCAGTGGTTTTCTGTATCCCAGATGGGAAATTCTTGGTGGGAAACTTCGTTTATGGAAATTTCGTTTCGTTTTAGATACACAATAAAGGAAAATTCTGTGCTACCAACGAAACCACTTATCCATAATTTCGCCAGGTCTACATGTAAGAACATAATACTTTATAAGAACAGCAAAAAACTAATCTAATTCTTGTGTTTAATTATTATTAGGTGGCAAATAGATACTTAATCGAATACACTTTTATTTCTTTAAATAAATATATTCAAATTATTATATGATATTTATTTTGTAGCTTGGGTAAAGTACAGAATAGTTAACAGTCGAGAACTCGTAAATAAAAACAAAAAATAATTTATAGAAAACGCAGTAAAATTAAATTCTCTACCAACCGGTATTCTTTTAACGTGTAGAAACTGTTTGTCAGATTGTTTATTTTAAAATTGTATTTAGAGAAAGGTGTCTTATCGACACACAAAAAAAACATTAATAGTAGCTAAACTTAGGCGATTACGTGTGGTTTTACGAGGGTTTATGTTTGATGAGGGGGGCTTGCTACACGGAATTAGGGTTAGTGTTAGGGTAAGTCATTTTTTACTATCATTTCAACATGAAGTGAACCGAAGTTAAGCGATCACCTCGAATATATGGACCGCTATTATTTTGTTCGTGTGTCAATAAGACATCTTTCATCGAAATCAAATTTTGAAATAAAAAGTCTTAACAGTTTCCACACGTTAAAAGTATAAGGGTCGGTATAGAATGTAATTCTATTGCGTTTGTTATAAATTATTTGTAATAGTTTTGCTTTTTAAGATTTCTTGACTGGTAGCTATTATTCCAATTAACTGTTTAATGATTAACATTCGTTTATAATTTATTTTAAATTCTTAATTATGTGTCCTGAAATTGCGAGTAGACACTTACCCGCAATATAAATATTTATGTCGTCACTAAACGCGACGTTTGATCTTCTTGTATGGAATAAGATAGGTCCTTTCTTCGTTACAATTTGAATATGGCCGCCGATGAATTACTGCAATTCTGAGGAAGGCGGGTCTGGTGTAATAGATACCACTGCAGATTATGAGATCAGCCAAGCTAGTTTCAAATTCAATCGGAACTATTGGGTTCACTTACTCCCTGGTCTTTGGCTAGCAGCAAAGTGCAGTATCTATTCTGATACTACACTACTACTTTTTGTCATTGGTCAGTGAAGTAATCCTTCTAAACCGAGGTAATTTTTATTTTAGTCACAATCCAGTGCCCGTTTTGAGTGCAGCTGGATTTTACTCACATTAAAAAAACGACTTTGTGTCTAACTCTGCCCTTGCGAGCAGGCAAGTAAATAGGTTCACTGTAATACCATCGGGAAAGTTTATTGACATCTCTCGTCGGTTATAGGTAAGTTTTCCATGGCTTTTTGGCTAGGAGCAAGTATGGTGTCTGTTCTGATACTACGTTTCATCTTTTCTGTCTTCGGTCACTAGAGATAAAATTGTTCTAGACTGAGGGACTGTTAATTTTTGTCACAATCTGGAGTGCCCCCTTTTTGGGGGACCGGAATGTTCACCGCATTAGAAACCGACTTTGTGCCTAACTATCCATCGTGGGAAGGCAAGTAGATAGAGACTCGTTTTCGATATGTATTGTGCTTGGATATTAAATAACCAAGAAACATTGCGTTGATGTGTCTTAAAACCAACAAACAAACCAAAACTAGAATTATTTTTTTCTTTTAAAAAGAATCAATTTAGAAAGAACTAAAACAAATATCTTTTTGAGTTCTTCAAAGATTTATGGGATCTACTCAGCCCCGAAGGCCGATCTGTACAATTTACTTATTGAATACGATCATGTATAGCCTGCATAGTATTTACTTCGCAACTTTGTTATCTTTAATTTTTATTCCACATGTGAAGAGAAAGAATGCGCCATATATTTCTATTACATAAGTAGGCCATGACAGGAACCCGTATCTTGACACTAGATAGGAAAGCATTTGTTGTTGACAGCAACCTGGAACGGATAGAATATTATCTGTATTTTATAGGGGTTCGAATCCTAGCGGAGACTATATTTGAACGTTTTTTTATAATCAAGGCTACGCGTTAGGTGATCGAACTGTGTAAAAGCCTAGATTCTAAAAACATATAAGCACTCATTCGAAAGCATTTCTTCTTTAGAAGTTTGGCGTCATGTTATCTTTTCAACTTGATTTTCTTGACTTTCAGTAATATATTTTATTTTACTATAGGATAACCACTTATCAAGGCTAAAGATCACTCGAGTATGAAGGCTAATGGGATGGAATGATCGTTAGTTGAGAAATGAAAAATCTCATGAGAGGGTAGGGAAATATTACAAGATGGACCAATCTTGATTTACTAGTGAGGATGGTTCATAACAAGAATCTGGTTACATTGGATTTCAAAACGATCATGTTGTAATCTCCAGGGGAGCAGTCTCGTGGTAAAGTGTTCCACAGACGGAAAGCCCTTCTGAGAGTTCCGCTTAAGTCTAGGCACGCGGAGGCAAAAATGATTTTTTTCATTGTGGTAGCAAAGCGAGTTCTTGCTGGTAATGTCTTACAAGGGGGAACTAGAGATTGGAGCTCAGTTGAGCATTTTAGTTGGAAATACCGATAAAGTAGAACGAGACTACTAACGTGACTTCTGTGAGAAAAGGGGCTGCAGGGAAGCGATAATAATATATAGCAAGTTTAGGTGAGTATTCGTGTGTTCAAGCATCTATAAGTTACATGCAAATATAAAATGTTCGCGACATTATAGCATAGTTATTTTATTCAATGCAAAGCGATTCTACGTATTTATAACTAAAAGCATTTGTTATGTGCTTCCACTGTCCCACTTTACTTGCCTTCCCCTATGGTTAGACACAAGGTCGGTTTTTAATGTTAGGGAAATCTTGCTCCCCCAAAATGGGTACTCTGGATTGGGACAAAAATAGAAATTGCCTCAGTCTAAAACGAATTCTCGTTCACTGATCAAGGACAGAAAAGAATGTAGTATAAAAACAGATACTAAACTTTCCTTCTAGCCAAAAGGCTTTCTCAATGTAGCAAAATAAATATCAAACACCTGGAAAACTTAGATTCACGCCCTGGTATGTAATAAGAGTGAAGCACGACTAGCGTCACAGATATCGACATAGATAATGACATTGGCAAGCCGGGTTCAAATCCCTGCAGATCGACCGCGTTCGGACACCCGTTGGTACCACTGACAAATATGAACACACTTCCCCTAGCTATGGCTAAAATAACATTTTGTTTTCAATTAATTATTTCAATAAATGTTTGACGGCATATTACGCACTGTTTGGCTAACTTAAGAGCGAAAGAAGGTGGGCTCCCTCTACCGAACTAGAAAATTTATCACATCTCTAAGTATCCTTTATCTTTACAAAGCCACCATTCGCCTATGCATGGAGTATTGTTGCTACATTTGGGCTGGTGAACTAACCACTATTTTCTCCCTCTTAGACAAGGTTAAAAAAGAGCCTCTAATTTAATACGTTCCCACACTGTCTACCATACTCCAGCCCCTGTCCTATCGCCGCAATATTGCACCTCTGTGCTTGGTTTACAAGTACTTCAATGGAATGTGCTCTGACGAAATTGCTGAACTTGTGCCTCCTCAACGTAAATACCTCCAACAATAAGCAAAACTTCACCTCTTCACTGTGAAGGTCTCCAGATGCCGGAATCCTTTCTACTCTAATGGCTTTTTACCTCAAACTGCTTGCTTTTAGAATTCCTTCCTTGCTCTCTGTTTTCCCGACTATACAAACATGCATAAATTTAAATGTAATATAAACGTACATCTCGCTTCATGACTCCCCGCTTGGCATGCCCTTACAAATCTGGCCTATTACGTCTCAGTGGCACTGTGCCTTTTTGGGGTGAATATGAGTAAAAAAGCACAATATATACTTTTAACGATCGATTACATAGATTAATTAAACATACATTACTATTTTGCTCTAGAGCTGGGAGTAAATTGTGGGTTCATACCTTTCGCAATGGTAATAGTGCATAATTGAACACATCAGATCAAATAGGATTTGAACTTGGTGCAGTCGATTCCACAATCCGTAATGGTATTAATTAGATAAACTACACACCACTTAAGTACAATTAAATATGTCGGTAAAATTATACATTCGATAATTCTTATAATGTTTGTAAAATATTTAGCAAATAAATTTATTATTTTTGTCTCAAAATATTTTTGTCGAGACAAAATATAAATAGCCTCCATATCTTTAAATAGAAATGTGATTAAGCATAACTCAATGGGAGCAAAGTGTAGTATCTGTTCTTATACCACACTTCATCTTTTCCGCCCTCAGTCAGTGAAGGAGAAATCCTTCTAGTCGGAGGCAATGTTTTATTTTTGTCCTAATCCAGAATGCCCGTTTTGGGGGAACTAGATTTTCTCCACGCTTCCCCTCGTGGGGAGGCAAGTAAATAGGGATTCGGTATTTTAAAGCATTCATCCGTGTAGCAGTCAATGCAACTAGATTATCTAGAAAATATTGATCAACATTGGAATCCGAAATCTGCTGTGATAATCAATACAACTACAGATAGATAATGTTGCATTGTTCAAGTCTTTCTAGTTATGTGCAATTGAGCAACATGTGCGTGCCAGTCATCTTTAACACCATGTGGCAGAGACAAGCGTAAAATATCACACAACAGTAATTCAAAACTGAGTTCTTTATGAAAAAAAAAACCGGGAAGACATCTTCGTGAACCGTAAAACCAACTCGACATTCGTATATACCCGGACTTCTCAATCTTCAATATTCGAGACGTCCGCTCTTGCTGAATTTTAACCGTATAGCGATCCGTTCAATCGCTTACTTCTCGCTAAGGACGTCACAGCCAGACGCAACATACGACATTCAATTTACAACAATGATGGAAACTGCTAAATCAATCTTTGAAACATGCGTCACTGATGCGTTAAACAATCATTCAATTATGCTTAACATTAC
>OY744516.1:150644524-150674524 GCA_963556195.1 Sepiola atlantica
ATTGAGGGAGTTATTTTTACGTGTTCTGGGACGGTTATTCTATTTATATATTTATAAAATGAATCAGATGACTGTGCGAAACTAAAATAAAAATCAACGCAGCTAAATTGTAGAATTATGACAACCAGGAAGTCGGAGAGATTCCCAAGAGAGATTTTTTATTTATTTGAAGAATACATTTTTCATTAATGAATGAATTAATTACGTTTTAGCGGTTACAACTAATTTAGATTCTAATTTTTCTTTACTACGGAATGTTATACTATTTCGAGCAGGAATGTCTTTTAAGGCCATTTCTATCTGAAAAGGATGAAGAATAATGACTGGAATAAGTGAGAAAAGACGAAACGTCGTACACTACAAATACAATTTAGCTATGGAATTTGTGAGGGAGAAATTCCGCACCCTGTAGAATGAAAACTTTATGTGTATACATCTTATGGGAATTTTCACAGTCTTTCAATATCTAAAATAGTTTATACCGCTGTGGATATCCGAAAAAATAAATTTACCGCCATGAATATCGACTAAACTTGTTTTATACCGGTGTGAATATCTGTAAAAATAGTCTTTACCATTGTGACTATTTAAAAAAAAAAGTCTTTACCATTGTGAATATCTGTAAAAAGTAGTCTTTGCCATTGTGAATATACGTTAAAATAGTCTTTGCCATTGTGAATATCTCTAAAACTAGTCTTTATTATTGTGAATATATGTAAAAAATAGTCTTTATCCTTGTGAATATCAGTTAAAATAGTTTTTGCCATTGCAAATATCTGTAAAAAATAGTCTTACCATTGTGAATATCTGTAAAATATAGTCTTTAGCATTGTAAATATACGTTAAAATACTTCTTTGCGATTGTAAATGTCTGTAAAAATTATGTTTTTTTTAACTTGAATATCTCTAGAAACCGATACGAATATTTCTGAAATACATTTTACCGTTGTATATCCCTGTGAGTTTTAACCGATCTGAATATCCGTACAAATAGGTTATAACTTGCATTTTACCGGTGTGAATATCAGTAAAATAAATTTAGTCGTTGTGACTATCTGTTTAATTGTTTTGTCGTTGTGAATATCGTAAAAATAGGTTTTACCTTCATGAATATCTGAAAAGAAGCTTTTAGCGTTATTAATCTCTATACAAATTGTTTGTACCGTTGTAAATATCTGGAACAATGTTTTTAGCGGTGGGGATATCTGAGAAAATAGTCTTTACAGATATCTCTACTTTTCATGAAGGGCTCCCACCGTATTCTACCCCCTATTAATTGAAGTAAATATAGCCGACATTACGACCCATTACGCTTAACAGCTGTGTTCCGAAATTCATAATGATTGGTTAATTAGTTTTGAGGTGAATTCTGTACATACAAATATATAAACATATACACATACCTAACAAAATACAGATCAACAACTTTTACTCACGTATACCGTTGGGCAAAATGAAGAACGTTACGCGTCACAGTAGATGATAACTTATCAACTCCACCTACATATAAAAGACACTCGCTGCTAACCACGTCGGACTTAAGTTAAGTAAGTACTAATACAGGATAGGTGATTTGAAAAAGTTTGAGAAGGACCTGTTTGACATTATTCATAGACTAAAATTTACTCACGTCTCTAATGATTTCCAGAAAATACTAACAACAGCTATTAAGATGTTTAAAGACAGTATTATACCTTAGTGTTTACGGACGAAACGAATAGCTTGTATAGATAACGTGACGATAGACCCAGCCAATTTTCGAAAATATTAACAGTAAATACCAGTTAGCATGTTCCAGTACGTATAATTATATTAACAGTAAATACCAGTTAGCATGTTCCAGTACGTATAATTATATTAACAGTAAATACCAGTTAGCATGTTCCAGTACGTATAATTATATTAACAGTAAATACCAGTTAGCATGTTCCAGTACGTATAATTATATTAACAGTAAATACCAGTTAGCATGTTCCAGCACGTATAATTATATTAACAGTAAATACCAGTTAGCATGTTCCAGTACGTATAATTATATTAACAGTAAATAACAGTTAGCATGTTCCAGTACGTATAATTATATTAACAGTAAATACCAGTTAGCATGTTCCAGTACGTATAATTATATTAACAGTAAATAACAGTTAGCATGTTCCAGCACGTATAATTATATTAACAGTAAATACCAGTTAGCATGTTCCAGTACGTATAATTATATTAACAGTAAATACCAGTTAGCATGCTCCAATACGTATAATTATATTAACATTAGCGCAAGACGCTTAGCCGAAAAACGCAAAATCGAATACAGGATAGACCATCTAGCTTAAAGAGAAGCATTTATAACCCTTAAAGACGACACACCCAGTTTAACAATAGGCGCACCTGCAGTTTACTAAACCCAGTGCGAGATCGGGATAACCAATAAACACATCTCTAGAAAAACCAATAACAAAATTAATTAAAAAAAACATCTACCTACTCATGTGGATCAACTACCGAACTATTATAGATTGGTTCAAGCCATACCAGATGAGAAGCGACAACACTTCGCTCAATTCGACATCGCAAATTACTACCCATCTATTGAGAGGTGAAGGTGACGAAGTGGTTAACGACACGGACTAACACCTAGGTGTGCCAAGTTCGAATCCAGTTCGTAGCACACTAACACTTTCACTTAGGATGTGAGCAACCTTCACATGGTTTCCCCTGTAAGTAACCGATGTTTTTCCAGAAAATTTCTTACTAAGAAGATATCACGGAAACCAATGCCAACAGCAGAACAATTTTGATTCATACGAAATGAATGAATGCACCCTCTATTGCAAAAGCCATTTAAAATAAGGCTTTAAGTTTCACAGGACATCACACCAACATTATCAGTAACCTATAACTTATTAACCTGGATAATAATAACCTTGAAAAAAAACTCTAGGATCCGTTTGATGTTCATATGGGTAGGTACGATAGTGCCTATATATGTAACTGGATAGGGTTATTTGTCTTTTACTTACTGGGGGACAAGTTCACAAATTCGCACTTCGGTCTTTACTAAAATGACGAGTTGTGCCTCTTCCTTAGTTATAACATAAAACACTGGATAGATTTAATAAGCAGCTGACAGCTCACATTAAAGACATAGGTTTCAAGATTACCATTGAGACCAACATGTCAAACGTCTGTTTCTTAGATATACATTTGTACCTAACGAATAGTTTAAAAAAAAATTATATCACAAGCCTTACGAAAGACTGAGATAGTTAAATGCACTCATTTATCTATCTAGGACTAAAAGTCGACGGATTGAAACTAGAAATTATTCCGACACTCAAAACAAGTTAGCATTTAAAACCATGAACGATAAGTAGTTCCAGTAATCTCGAATTTAATTATATATATATATATATATTATTAATTTTATATGTACATAGAAGTAATCCATGGACACGTGTTTCTGGCTCACAGCCGTCATCAGCATGGTAAACTTGGACAAGGATTGAATCTTCGATATTGATTCTGGAGCACAGCCGTCATCAGCATGACCAAGTTGGACAAGGATAGAACCTTCGATATTGCTATATATATATATATATATATATATATATATATATATATATATATATATATATATATATATATATATATATATATATATGTATATATATATATATATATGTATATATATATATACATATATATATATATATATATGTATATATATATGTATGTATATACATATATATATGTATATATATATATGTATATATATATGTATATATATATATGTATATATATATATATATATATATATATATATATATATATATATATATATATATATATATATTTATATATGTACTAGAAGCCTATGCGTCCCGAGACGGATAAAAATTAATTCCCCAGACAGAACATATTTACGTCCCCTTACAAAGATGAAAAGCAAGATATAATGATATTAAACCTTATGTCTAGAATCCGTATTAAAATTTTAATCATAATCTATTAAATTATTTTGATTCTTGAAAAAGTTGAAAAGTCAAAACTTAAGCTTACGGGGTATTTATGAGCAATTGAAATTCATTAGTCTCTAATAACCATAAATCAAATTCAGTACAAATCTGAAATATTTGAATTTTCAAATAGGGGGTTGTGCTGATATTTTGACTCCTATAATTTCTTGTAAATGCTCCAAATAAATTGAAATTTATGGAATATTTATTAACTGATGTGTAATACCTATTGTTTAAATGTCACAAACATCGGAGGTATCTGTATTTTCACGAAAGGCGTTTCACCCCTTTTCACAAAACTGAATTGAACTAAATATAGCACACATTTCGACCATTTAAGCCTAGCAAGTGTTTTCCAAAATTATTAATGGTCGGTAAATTAGTCTTTGTTGCTAATGTTTTCGTGGGTAATCTTACTAACTAACCGAGTTATTAAGGAATGGACATATATATATATATATATATATATATATATATATATATATAAAAAGAAAAACTATACACACATTAAGGTTGTACACATAATAACTTATTTCGACCCCTTTAATTAGGTCTCCTCAGATGTATAGACAACCACGTCAAAAAAAAACAAATAATGAGAGAAATTGATCGTCTTAAAAAGATAAATTCACTTTTGTGATTGGTCTATGTAAAAAGGAGGTAAATGTTAAAATAATCGAGGAGGGGTGACAGAAGTAAGATTAATTTTTTAATATATGCAGAAATATAAAAATATAAAAATATATATAAAAGAATTCTTTTTTGCTATTTAAACAAATAAATCATCTCATTTAAAATTTCGAATGTGAGCCTCATGGGCAAAAACACATGATGAAATATTCGAGCGTTCACGATTAAAAACTACGTTTAATTATTTACGATTAAAAATTAGAAGACGAAAATGTAGGACGAAGATTTCGGTTTAGATTAGAACATATTAAAAATTTAAGTTGTATAGCGTCAAGATTCGAGATGATTTACACTATGGAATTAAAGTTTAGCGACAATTTAAAAACGGTTTATTTACAAAATTGGTAAAGATTCGGGCGTTCACGATTAATTATTTATGATTAGAAATAAAAAGACGAAAATTCAGGACAAAGATTTCGATTTATATAGGAAATTATAAGAAAACTTAATTGGTTATAACGTCAATACGGAATTAAAATTTGGCGACATTTAAGCACGATTAATTTACAAACTAGAGTTTTACTAAATTAAAAATATATATATATATATATATATATATATATGTATATATATATGTAGTGTAATTTAGGGCTATGAGAATAAAAACTAGAGTGCAAGAGCATACATAGTTTTATTTCAATAGATACTATACATTAGTTTGATCTTCCATTCGTACTTTTGGTTTCACAGAAACATCTGACGGAGAGTATCACAGTGCTCTACAATATCAGAACATTGACTGAAGATGCAGTATGTTTAGACCTGTGGGCTGAGTTTCTAATGTTTCCATTAAACCGAAGGTATCGATAGAAGATTAAACTAATCATACTGTCAATTGAATATATATATGTTTTTTAAATATCTGCTAACAGTACTCAATTTTTAATGTTTTGAAGGGGGTTTGTAACAATATATATATATATATATATATATATATATATATATATATATATATATATATATATATATATATATATATAAATATTGTTGTAAATCCTCTTTAAGAGATCAACAGTTGAGCACTGTTAGGAGATATTAAAAAAAAACAGACATTCACTTAAGCTATAAGGCAAGGGTTGATTAAGTTCGTTGAACCCTTTAGCATGTCTGTTTTTTACGACCCGCTGTATTTGGCATAACTATTACTTAATTTCTCTCGTATCACATGATATTTTCCTGTGACATTGAGGAGAGAGCGAAAGCGTGCGGAGTGAGTTAACTCTGTGAACCGGGATCGCGGCTTTTGAACGTCTGAAATTATCGCTTCTCTACACTGATGATAGCATACTCTTGAAACTACGTCGTCTGTAGGTATAAATAATTTCATATTTATTCATGAATATTTATATATATATATGAAAAATATTTGTTGTTGTTTATTATCTACGGACGTATACGTTTCGTCTTTTTTCAATCGACACTCTTCAGCGTAGAAGTATGACTATTCACTACCGGTCACTCGGTTCGAAACCCTGGATTATAAGTATTTTTCAACTTCAATCCAACGTCTTAAACCTCGCGGCCAATATTTGAACAGCTGATAAACTGTGGTAGTTTAAATACATTTATAAGCGGCGATGGCGACACAGGCATTCTACTTATATTAAGGAATGATGCATTATAAAGCAAATATATATATATATATAATTTAGTGTTGCTGTATATATATATATATATATATATATATATATATATATATATAATTTAGTGTTGCTGTAACTAATAATATCGTGCGTGTGTTCTCAATAATGTTTTATAACGTGACACACTAGTTAGAGTATAAAAACAGCGTACTAGTTGACCGGTGCGGAACGATAGAAGAATCAAGCTGTATACATTTATTTATCATTATTAGTAAAGCAATTGTTTATTATTCAACAAATTAAGCGATACTAATGGTCAAATAACCGTATTTTTTTGTATAATTTACACCTAAAGGTTACGCGTAGCCTTTTCCCATTTTTAGTCATCCCCGAGGGAAATGTTAGAAGTGAAGGTCGCATTTCGAGGATTGAACGAATTGTATAATTCTAATTTAATGATTGAACACACCTCTTTTAACGACCACCTAATGTTAAGGTCACAAGTACGTATATTATTTAGTCATTTTAGCCGTGGATTGGAAGATATTACACAATTGTAAAAGTGAATTAATTCGTATTTACAAACCTTTGCATATAGCTGTCATGTGAAAAAATCACAAGAACGAAAAGACAGTTACGCTTTTAGTCATGATTTCATACGAAAAGTTTAACCTCTGGAGGATATATGATACTATTGAAAATTAGGGAGCGATACACATATGCGGAAATCGAAACTAAATAAGCAATAGACGTTTGAAGTGGTTTTATTTTTTATTTTATTTACTTAGTCGACAGTTTTTTTTCGACTTTTATTCTCGTGATGATCTTAGTGGCTTTATCCGTGAAACATGTCTGAGTCGCCATCTTTGAATCCATTCTTCATAGCTGAAAAAGAGCTTATTAAACTAACGCCAATTCTATAGAGTTACGCCACAATGAAAAACATCTCATAACGATAACATTTTGTTCAAATCTTGAGATTTTATCTCGTTTGGAATTTCACTTATTTTAAATTTCTTTAAAAGTAGGAGCAAACAAGAAAAGGGAAGTTTATGCTCTATCTGGCATATCCTTAAAAAGTATATGCCCTTCTTAGAACAATCTGCATAAACAGGGTATCATTCATTTGAAGTTCACTGGTCTAATAACTTAGAATTAGGTAGCTGACATATCAATGAGCACACACACACACACACACACACACACACACACACACACACACACACATATATATATATATATATATATATATATATATATATATATATATATATATATAACCTGTTTATTATTGAGCCTATTTTAATATGAAGTGTTTAAATATATCCTAGGAGATTCATAAGAGCTAATTTTAAGCAGAGTTGCTGTGAGAATCTTGTTAATGTTAGTACGCCATGTAAGGTTCGGAAAGTTTGGTACGCTTAAGTCACTTATCGAGATAGCGCAGCAAGAAACAACTACCAGTAAAAGAAATGCAATAATGATGAAAGGAAAGAAAAGAAAGATGTTCCTTTTTGATGGAAACAACGTGCCCACCACTTGAACTTTATTACGTGGTATACCTTTCTCCAACGGGTTTGCTACTATATCTTTATCACGTGGAAGGCCATTCTTTAACTACACTGTTTTCAATACTGATCTCGGAAATAACGTGCTCACCACTGGAATTTCATTAAGGAGGTATACGTTTCTCCAATAACACTGATACTGATCTCTATCGCTCAATGATATTAACCATTCGAGTGCCAAAACGCCTTCTATCGACTTCTATCTAGCCCGTCTTTTATTGTGGCAAAGCACACCGGTCACACGTTGTCCCAGTGTGTACTTATTCTTTCTCTTATCTAGGTTCTACACGCTAGGTAAAGACGGGTTCTTTTCTGGCGACGGTATGCTGAGTAAAGTCTATTTCCACAACTCGGTTCAGGTTCTGGCACATCACGTTCGCCACGCGAAACTGAGATATAGTTAAGTGAACATTATCAGCGTCTCCTTCTTAATGTCTATACCGGCATACCGTGAACAGTATAAAGAGAACGCATACTTCCTATATGCATTTAACATCAGGGACAATGGTTTTAATAAAACAAGCAAAAAATAAAGTCATATGCTGGTGGGAAATTAATTGAACCACGATTTCCTCAACTATGAATATAATAGCAGCTTGCGTTCAACTACGTTGTATACATCGAATCGCTTATTGTAAGCATTGTGTTATGAAAGCCGCCTACCTCATAAATAACTTCAAATTAAACATTTTATTTTGTTACGTTTCCTTATTTATTTCTCCTCGTCTTGTAGTAAAGCTTGCTCTTGGAATTCTCCGACAGTACCAACATGCAGACATTTAAATATAATATGAACAAACATATTTGTTGCCCAACTCCCGACCAAGGTTGCTCCCTGTAAATTTGGCCCTACCTCATTAGCGCCTACGCTTCAGTAGTAACATACCTTGTTTAGAGGCGAATAACAGAAAAAAGAAAAAAAGAAAAAAAAAAGAGTAAACATTATTTTAAATTACAAAATGATGCGTAAAAAGGTTTCAACTAAAAAATAAAATGGAATTTAAATGACACTTTCGAATTAAAAATGTATAAGACAAACAGTAATTGGTTAGGGTGCATTGCCCTCCGAGGTTGACTGACCTGAACAGATTAATATAGCCTAGGGCCGCTTGCCTTTGAAATTCGTTTCCTGCTCACTGTTTCCCTGAAGGTACCAACATGCAAAAACTTAAATGTAATGTGAACAGATATCTTGCTTTCCAACTCCCCACCCAGGTTGGTTCTCTAAATAGTGCCCATTACCACAATAGCTCCTTACGCCTCAGTGACAATATGTCTTGTTTGGGATGGATAAAAGTAAAAACAAAACAAAAACAATAGCATAACAATAACAGTTCATAGGTTTATCAGCGAAACGGCAATGCCATATAATCTGAAAAACAAGTTCTTTTTTTCAGCAATTTGTAATGTTGACATTCTCTTTCTATCCTACTTTTTGCTTCTTTCTTCATTCAAATGAAACTCTCGGGAAAAGTAAAGAGGCACTGTTTTTGCGTCACATTTCTGATACCTTTGTTGTGCATGTCGAACAATTGTTCCCGTGATTTTGTTTACGACACTTAATGGCGTTCTCTCGCGCACCGATCTGAGCATGCACAACATTCTTAGGTTCCGATTGTTTTTATCACTTGACATGGAATGATAGAAACCCTTGCTGTTTGTCTCTTACACAACACGGCACAGTCGGTGGGGGACCCATTAATCTTATTGTACTACCAGTTACAAGTGCCGGCCGTTTGAATGATTACTTTATTTACACAGTGTCACTTTCCAAGTTATACATGTATTTATTTCATTCTTTTCTCTTCTTTCTTATAGATACAACACATCGCTTTTAATTCTTTCTTCAAAAAACATTTCTTTCTTTCTTTTTTCTGCCTCTTTCTTTCTTTCTTTCTTCTCACATTTTACACATTTTTCCTTCTTCTTTTTATCATTCTTTCTTTCTGTTCTGTTGTTGCATTTGGCTAGGTTTGAGTCTGCTTCCTTGGCCCTTTGGCTAGGAGCAAAGTGTGGTATCTACACTTAATCATTTCTTTTCTCCGCCAGTGAATGAGAGATCTTGTAAGACTGAGTCAATTTTAATTTTTTGTCCCAACCCACGCGTCCTTTTTTGGGGAGATGGATTGTCCTCACATTAAAAATCGACATTGTGCCTCGTGCGGAGGCAAATAAATAGGGACTACTTTATCTTTTTTTCTTTCTTTCTTTCTTTCTTTCTTTCTTTCTTTTCTCATGCTCCCATCTATTTTACTTTCCTTTTTTCTTTCTTTATTTCATTCTAGCTGTAAATTCCAGGACTTCGCTCCCATTCCGTGTCATCTTTCATTTTTTAATCTTTTCTCTTTTCATTCTATACTACTCCTTCTCTTTCTCATGCACTAATAACTTTTATCTGCCCCCTTTCTTTCTTTCTTTCTTTCGTTCTTTCTTTCTTCCTTTTTCTATATCTATCTTCCTTTTTCTCATACACTAATAACTTTTTTCTCTCTTTCTTTCTTTTCATTCTATATTTATCTTTTTTTCTCATACACTAATAACTTTCTCTCTTTACTATTCTTTCTTTTATTTTTCTTTCTTTCTAAATCTGTCTTTCTTTTTCTTATACACTAATAAGCTTTTCTCTTTTCCTTTTTTTCGTTGTATACATTTCTTTTTCTCATGCACTAATAACCTTCTCTCTTTACCCTTCTTTCTTTCTGTTTCTTTCTTTCTAAATCGGTCTGTCTTTTTCTTATACACTAATAAGCTTTTCTCTTTTCCTTTCTTTTCGTTGTATATCTTTCTTTTTCTCATACACTAATAACCTTCTCTCTACCCTTCTTTCTTTCTTTTTTCTCATAAAATAATCACCTTTCTGTCTGTCTTTCTTTATATATTTTTTATTTCTCATCTATTTTTCTTTTTGTTATATACTAACAGCCTTTTTCTTTCTTTCTTTCATTTATTTTAGCATTTCGCACCTGTTTATTTCCTTCTGTCATCTATATTTATTTCCTTCTTTCTTTGCAACAAATTAATTATTTCTCTTTCTTCATGGTTTTCGGAAGATCAAAAGCTGAATTTGATACACTTCGTTTTATGTTTTCAAATGGTAAAGTACTGAACGAACAGAAAATCTTGTTATTCTTCTCAAAAAGTAACATCAGTAGAAGAACAACCAGCAAAGCTTCATAAAATATCACACAACTCGCATCAATTTGTGCAAGGAAAGATTTTCTAGATATGTAACTATTTTAATGAAAGTGAATAAACTGAATCCATTACGTTTTCTTTTCTATTAATGTATCACTTGTTAGTTCTGCCATGGAGGTTATGTTTACGATCGAGATTGTAACAATGCTCGGCTGTTTATGTATAGCTTAGCGTCAACATTGCTCGACCAATCGTCAAACAACTTTGTCAAATCATGGTCTAACTTAGAACTGATTTAACTTTGAGATGTCTAAGTCAAAAGACAAGGGTAAGGTCACGGTAAAGGTAAAAGTCATACTTTTAGAGATAACTCCGATTTGGTTCATCGTAAGAATTCGCTACTTGGCCCATATTGTAGCCAATGAATCTGGCATTAGCCGTGACCTCAATCTTTGACAATGGCATTGAAAAGTCTGGTCATAGTCGAATATTTAACAACATTTCAATGTCCGATTTTTCCAAATTTGATGTATGAATATGATGCTCTTTAATAACAGTAACCATCATAGCAAATTTCAACTTGATCAGATAAATAGTTTATCAAAGTTTCCATGGCATAACCCCAGGAATATTTCATACAATATGGGGAAATAAGGCCTTGATAAGACTTTCGCACATCTTTACGTTGTGAAGCGTAGGTATAGTCTCACAACTGACTTATGTTCTTGTTCTTATATTGTTTTAGATTGCACTTAAAAGATATGTTTTGTTGTGTTACTTGTTACTTTATTGTTGTTACGTTTTGGTTGGGATACCAAGACTATCAAACCACTCTACACATTAGAAACTCCCGATTTCATAATGTTGTGAAGTAGTCAAACAGTAAAAAAAAGAAGTCAAGTCGAGGTTGGGTTAAGATAACAAGTGTATTAACATAAAAGGTACAAAGGTAAGGAAACTGACTGGCACTCAGCTAGACAGTTACAATACTGTCCTTTTTCTCCCTGGTGATTGTCTACTCGCACTATTTATAGTGAGAACCGGTGTAGTTTCTCTTCTGTTAGAACGGCCGGTGTAACACATAAAAAAATAGAAACCTACTCGGAGATAAAAGAAAACTTTACTGCGTTGCAAAATCTATTCTTTTCAGAAGCATATTAGTATCTGTCACAACCAACAAAAAAAGAGTATTTGCGCATGCACTTTTTAAAAATTTCTCAGTTTGAACGTTTTCAGTAGATTTTCGTTGTAATTTTCCGTTATTCCCTTATTCTGCGTCGATTATTATGTTGTTCTATTTTTCCGTTAATTTGTTATTCCGTTGTTCTGTTGGTCTGTAATTCTGTCATTCTGCTAGTGTGTTATTCTGTTCGTCTGTTATTCCGTTATTCTGTTAGTCTGTTATTCCGTTATTCTGTTAGTCTTTTATTTTGTTATTATGTTACTTAGACTGTTATTCCGTTATTCTGTTATTCTGTTATTATGTTAGTCTGTTATTCCATTATCGTCTGTTTTTCCGTTATTGTTATGGTCTGTTATTCTGTTATTATCTGGTCTGTTTTCTGCTATTTTGTTAGTCTCTTAATCATGTTCGGTTTCTGATTTTCTAAAAATTGTTTCATTAGTTTTCACTAAATTGTGCATAAAGTTATTTCGCCATAAACGAAGTAAACTGTCTAAGCCAGTTTATTTTTGAGAAAAAAACTGGTTTATCACACAGGGCTTATAAAATTACCATAATTTTCTTTTGGGGTGGGAAATATCTAAAATTTATTTTATTTATATCAAATTTTACTCAAACCCCAGCTAAATTTACGATTAATAGTCATTTACAAGATACAACTATAGGTCATCTTCAAGAAGAGTCTACCCCCATACATAGGAGGGAAAATCTGCCTCTCCAATGGCAAAATGTGCACCTTTTCAGCATATATCTAATAGTACACTCATTAGTTTTCTCCTTAAATCCAAAGAAAATTGTGATTAATAGTATATTGATAATATGGTAATGATTGCAGGGGGAGATAACTCATGCTTAAATTGATTTTTCTCAAATTTTACAACGGTTTATTTCTTACATTCTTTCTAAATTTATCGAACCTCGACCCTACAAGCATCACTCAATGAGTACCGGTCCTAACATATAGATGGCGCCACTAAACAAAAATCCATATGCTTTTTAAGTACTACCATTCAAATAGCATGTGTTAAAATTTGAGCACAATCAGATTATTAGATACCAAATTACAGTTCTTTATATGAAGCTAATGTTGTAAATTTTCACAACAATGGAAAAATCTTAATTTCGTGTGTTGATAAAGCATTGCTTTCTAATAGGAAAAATACAGTTCAAGCAAAGAAATGGTTTGATAAGTTTTATTCGGAGTTTGCCGTCGGAAACAACGATTACACGGTGGTATGCTGACTTTAAACGCGGTTGTACAGACACAAATGATGCTGAACTCTCAGGTCGCCCAAATTCGACAGTTGTCCTGTGAAACATAAAAAAGTCCACAAACTCGTTTTAGCCGATCGTAAATTGAAGTTGCGTGAGATAGGAGAGGAGTTAAATATATCAGAAAATAATGTATTCATCAATTTTGCATGAACATTTGCCAATGAGAAAATTGTGTTCAAAGCGGGTGCCGCGTTTGCTCACAGACGATCAAAACAACTATAGATCAACGATTCAAAGCGTTGTTTGCAACTGTTTCAATGCAACTAAAAAGGTTTTTGCGTCAATATATGACAATAGATAAAAAATGGATCCACTACTTCGTTCAGGAGTCTAATCGAAAGTCAACTAAGTGAAGACAGTAGGTGAAAGCCGTCTCAAGCGATCAAGTACGCAAACATCAGCTGACAAGGTTTTGGCTATCGTAGTTTGGGATGTGTCAGGTATTTTGTTCATCGATCACTTGAGAGAGGAAGAATCATCAATAGCAAATATTATATAACCATGGTAGAGGCACAGAAAGGCTTCTATGACCAAGCTGTCTTCGGCAAAATGTCCTCTAAGAAATGCACTTTGAATTTTGTAGAAAAAATCAATTTTCGACCATCGTATGACGTTTTTCTTTCTTTCCTTGCCCCCAAAGTGTTAAATTTGTCTCGAACCCCCTCTCTCTCTACAAACACACATACACACACAAACACACACACACACCTAAGTAAACAATGGTATTTAAAATTCGAATGACTACGTCTTTATTCATTTTTTCTTGCCGAATTTCAAAATAATTTTTGAGGGTTCATGAGAATTTGAAATGCCATTGTTTATTTATGTATGCTCTGTTGTTAAATGTTAATATTCATCGAGCTTTTACATTGAACAGTTCTGGTAAATTTTCTATAAATATATATATATATATATATACACTAAAATATATTTCCATATATATATATATATATATATATATATATATATATATATATATATATGTTAATTTCCTTATCTTTTTGTTTTTTCTGGGGATGGGACATTCTACCGGATGCCAGACATTCGCCTGATATTTCAGACACTCCATCCGAGAGATCGTTTTAAGATTTTAACAATCCCTTTAAGCGAAATTGTTTGTAAATCTCTTGCACTTGGTTCACCGGGTATATTCGCCAGGTAGTTTTTGAAATTATTTCTCATGAGTCCGGTCGCTCCTACAATTACTAGAATTTACATACATACATACATACATACATACATACATACATACATACATACATACATACATACATACATACATACATACATACATACATACATACATAAGTTGGTTTTATTCTCTAATAATGTTTCGTTAATATTTATATAAATTCATTTATTTTATCTAAATATATTGGATACTTTTCATAGTGTCTTATATTACTCCAGATCATTCAAGGATACAAATTAGATACAGCGCGCATTAACTCAAACACTAGAAATAGGAAATTGGAACGGTTCGTAAAATGTCCTCTCAGGCCCGTGATCTCATCATTAGAAACAAAATACCACGCTCGTGATTAACCCACCCATCTACCACCGAAATATATTCACGCGCACGTTTGTTGATTTGTATATTACTTAGTGAGCATATATATATATATATATATATATATATATTCATTATTCGATACAGAAAATCAGTATAACATCAGTAGCATTGGTTTCAAGCCCACTAGATCTTATTTATTTTATTTTTTAACTAAAAAGGTTCATATTTAACTTGGTATTAGTTTTTAATTTTGTGATACTCTGAAATTATTGATGACGTCTGTTTGCCAATGTTTTTCCTTAGAATTTGAAATAAAACTTATAAAATTAAAAAATAATTTTTACGTTTCGAACTGCGTCAATTTTATGAATTTTTTTACATGATGATTAAAAACTTTAGTTACTCGAATTTTTCTTAACGTATCGTAACGATAAATTACATTGATTCTTTTAAAAATAAAGTGTATTTCTAATTTTAAGTGTGAAAAAGTAAATTAAAGTCAAAGACTACACTGACAAGTTATTCATTGAAAAAAAAGTTAAAACAGTTATTTATTAATAAATTAAATTCAATTTTGAAAGAAAATGTCATATTTTAATTCTCTTTATGTATTAATAAATAATTGTTTTTAACTTTTTAAATATTTATTAATGAAAAAAAAAAGACAAAACAATTACAAATCTTTCCAAATAATTGACGATGAATTGCGAAATTAACGAAATTGTTCAATCTCTAAAAATATAATTTTGTGGGCGGTGTAAAAGTGATTGATTTTTGGAAGGCTAATCCCACCTGTTTATTATAGAACCATACCAATCCAAGTCCATCGTTAGTAGAAATTATCTAATTTTTAAAATTCTTTTCATCATTATGTTCCTGGATCTCAAATTTTTCAATTTTTTGTTTATTTTCAATATTATAAAAACAGCCCTTGCGATGATGATGCCACGTTTATGTATGAAAGGGAGATATAACTATGTCGCATTTATTATTTTCCCAGAAACTCTAATCATTAAAATCACATGAAATATTTTTTGCAATTATATTATTTTTTGGGTGAAAATATTGATTAAACAATGCTTTAATCAATAATAATATCACTAATTCAAAAATCTTTCTTCCAGTTATAGTGATTTTCTTAACACAGTATTCAAGGGCCTTTTTCGTAGTATATCAAAAATATTAAATTTTTTTTTAATTGTTAACATCTACAATGCTTGATTTTCATAAAAAAAAAATAATGCATTTTTTTAATTAATATATAAAAATATAATTTTAGTAAAGTTGTATTTTGTTTAAAAAAAATACATTTTCACTAAGATTTAAAAAAATATGATAGTTTAATTATTTCCTGAATTTTAGTGAATTTTTAAGTGAAGGGATGGGGGGTGAAATGTTTTTACATTTTGAGAATCGGCCATTGATTTTTCACGTACCTAATATATATATATATATATATATATATATATATATATATATATATAAAATAACCAAAGCATTTCTGTATTGCTCTCTTTTTTTCATTTTAATTGTTATTCTTTGGCCCGCTAAACCTCTTTCTTTCTATCTTCTTTTCTTTCTTTCACCCTGTTTTTCTCATACCCTCTACATCTACTATCCTCTAAAAGTCTTCTACAGTAACTCTTCTTTTTCTTCTTCTTCTTCTTCTTCTTCTTCTTCTTCTTCTTCTTTTTCTTCTTCTTCTTTTTCTTCTTCTTCCTTTTTTTCTTATTCTCCTTCTCCACTTCCACGAATCCTCGTGCGCTGAATGGATGTTGTGTACTCACTTCGGTTATTTATTTTCCCACGATGCAAATGTTTACGACTTCAACTTCATAATGCTTGTAGTTTTGTATCCCACAGAAAAAGTTGGCGTGAAGTTTAGGGCAGAAGTACTTTACCTTCAAAGGCTGGCCATGTACAGACAACACATCCATTAAAAATTAAGTACCGAAGCTGACGTTGAACTTGTTTTCTTTGAAATACTTTTGCCGTAAACACAATTTGCAATCTCGGAATGCCGCAATACGCTGACCAATTGCGTCGGTACCTGCCCTTGTAAAATAAATAACAGCATGCGTCCTGGGCGCCAATATCATGTACAGGATGGAAGCCGATCTGACCAGCTTCAGTTGTTGAGAAAAGTTATTGATTGAGTACAACTGTGGGAAAATACATACGTGGCAGAGCTCCAGGCTTGTTGCAATCACACTCGGTAGTCGCTAATGTGAATGTTGAAATATATAAACATCACTAACTTCCTTTTTCTCAGAGCGAGCGTAAAAGTGCGAGAGTAAAATCATCAACTGCTGTTAGCAGGCGGTCGGTTTTCGAATCTCACTTTGAACAACACTCGACTTGTTTCTGCTATTATTATTACTAGCGGGACCCTGTGGAAATTCCACAGTGTTTTCTACATCAATCTGTATAATTTACTGTTAATAATATTATCCGGTGGCTAGTAATATGCACATATTTTACTCACAAAAATTTTGCGTGACGGAATGGAAGTATATATATTTATTTATATTACTCGGTTGCCGGGGCAAAAGCTGTCTCTTCACTAAATCTTCTTAAATAGGAGTGTCAGATCGTTACACACAAAATAAATAACACACACTCTATCGTATTAATATATAAATAATAATAATAATAAGAATAATAATAATAATAATAATAATAATAATAATAATAAGAAGAAGAAGAAGAAGAAGAAGAAACAATTTTAAATAGTAAAAAATAAAATAAATAAATACATACCGTAAGCCTGAAACCGGCCCATTTGGTAAGCGTTTCCGCTAATGAAACGGGATACCAGAGTTCTATCCTCGGTTGAGTCATAGCAAAGACTAAAACAAACATTGCTAAAACTCTCAGTATTATAAGGTCAGGATCAAGGACAATGAAGCAGCCCTGGGGAAAGAGTGGCGCCCTCCCCTACATCTCGGGTTAGCCGCTAATGTATAGAGATCCTCTACTGTAATCGGACAATTTAGCCTTTTATAAAGTCTGAAATTAGCGACCACCTCACCTAAAATAAGCGAACGCCATTTTTGTTTGACGAATTTGACAATATAACTAAATAAATATTTGAAATAAAAAAAATTAATTTCTCAGATGTTAACTATACAATATCATTGCCCTTGTCTTATTTTTACGTATCTATTTGGTACTTTGTTACATTGGGACCCGGGCTAACTTTGACCCTGACCCTAACTTTAACCCTAACCCCCAATGACCCTGAACTTTATAGCTAACCCTACCCCCCTCCCTGACCCTAACCCTAACGACGGGGTCAAAGTTAGCGCGGGTCCCAATCTAATAAAGCACCATCTATTTGTTAGTAAGTTACGCTTGTTTTATTATGAGCACTCCTCGGATAAGAGTGAAATATTTAAAAAAAATTAATAATTTGCATTCAAATAACGCGTGTACGATGGACACTCTACTAAAAAGGGTTGATATACCGTAAAAATTGGCAGGCTTCCGAAATAAAACGAAATTATGCTTGTTACTTTTTTTTTCGATTAGATTTTCTTTTTTATTTTGCTTTGAATCACGACTTTCCTCACTTTCGTTTTTGTTAAAATTTTTTTTACTTTTTGCGATTTATTTATTTGTTTTTATTGCATTTTCACTTTTCAATTACGTTTATTCTCTCTCTCTCTCTCTCTCTCTCTTTCTCTATCTTCTTCCTCTATCTCTCTCTTACGAACACAAACTTTCTCTTTTTTTCGTACGCGCTCTCTGTGTTTCACTGAAAAAAAAAAGGAATTCCACAGTGTTTTCTACATCAATCTGTATAATTTACTGTTAATAATATTATCCGGTGGTTAGAAATATGCACATATCTTACTCACCAAAATTTTGCGTGACGGGATGGAAGTATATCTATTTATTATATTACTCGGTTGTCGGGGTAAAAGCTGTCTCTTCAGCAATCACTATCGGTCGCGACTCCCCTCCCCCGTTGTCAGGGGCAAAAGTAAATACTAAATCTTATTAAATGGGAGTGTCAGATCGTGACACAAAATAAGAAACTTAACTTCTCAGATGTTAACTATACAATATCATTGTTATTGTCTTATTTTTTACGTCTCTATTTGGTAGTTTGTTACCTGGGCTAACTTTGGCCCTGACCCTAACCCCCAATGACCATGAACTTTATAGCTAACCCTAACCCCTCACTGACCCTAACCCTAACGACGGGGTCAAAGTTAGCGCTGGTCCTAATGTAACAAAGCACCTTCTATTTGTTAGTAAGTTTACTTTTTGCGATTTATTTATTTGTTTTTATTGCGTTTTCACTCTTTCTCTATTCCCCCCCTCACTCTCTTACGAACACACACTCTCTCTTTCTTTCGACCACGCTCTCGGTGTTTCACTGAGAAAAAAAACAAAAAAACAAAAACATTGCTTATTGTCCGT
Organism: Sepiola atlantica; assembly: GCA_963556195.1. NCBI lineage: Eukaryota > Metazoa > Mollusca > Cephalopoda > Sepiida > Sepiolidae > Sepiola > Sepiola atlantica. The sequence goes on from OY744516.1 coordinate 150,663,913, forward strand.
TCAAAACATTTAAAAAATAAATACTGATCCCTTACCATCCAAAAATAATAAATAAATGTTTTAACACTTTAAGAAGTGGTGCAAATAAAAAATAAATACTTAGTTCAAAATATCATTGAAAAAAAAAACATTGCTTAACGTCCGTTCAAAAAACAACAAAAAAAAATAATAATAACAGACATGCCCTAAAACCGCCAAAATGAAAAACAAAAAATAGTTTTAAGTTTTAAGCAACACAAAAAAGTACTTTTTGACCAGGTGATTAAAAAAAATGTATTATTTCTTCCCCATCCCCTCGAAATGTAGAAAAAAAATCGTAGCGGTTGGTTGGGATCGAACTATAAACCAGTCGGGCCAAAGACAAAAATACTACGTCGCTTACCGTTGCGCTAAAGGGAAATAATTAAAATATAATGCAAAAATTAGACTAATTAAATGTTGTTAATAATCTAGGTGCGGCACGCATGCGCAGAGCGTTTGCCGGAAGCGTGACACACGTACGTACACCTTAGCGTATTAATATATAGACTAGCGGGACCCTGTGGAAATTCCACAGTGTTTTCTACATCAATCTGTATAATTTACTGTTAATAATATTATCCGGTGGCTAGAAATATGCACATATTTTACTCAAAAATTTTGCGTGACGGAATGGAAGTATATATATTTATTTATATTACTCGGTTGCCGGAGCAAAAGCTGTCTCTTCACTAAATCTTCTTAAATAGGAGTGTCAGATCGTGACACACAAAATAAATAACACACACTCTATCGTATTAATATATAAATAATAATAATAATAATAATAATAATAATAATAATAATAAGAAGAAGAAGAAGAAGAAGAAGAAGAAGAAGAAGAAGAAGAAGAAGTAGAAGAAATTTTAAATAGTAAAAAATAAAATAAATAAATAAATAAATAAATAAATACCGTAAGCCTGAAACCGGCCCATTTGGTAAGCGTTTCCGCTAATGAAACGGGATACCAGAGTTTTATCCTCGGTTGAGTCATAGCAAAGACTAAAACAAACATTGCTAAAACTCTCAGTATTATAAGGTCAGGATCAAGGACAATGAAGCAGTCCTGGGAAAAGAGTGGCGCCCTCCCCTACATCTCGGGTTAGCCGCTAATGTAAAGAGATCCTCTACTGTAATCGGACAATTTAGCCTTTTATAAAGTCTGAAATTAGCGACCACCTCACCTATAATAAGCGAACGCCATTTTTGTTTGACGAATTTGACAATATAACTAAATAAATATTTGAAATAAAAAAAAAATTAATTTCTCAGATGTTAACTATACAATATCATTGCCCTTGTCTTATTTTTACGTCTCTATTTGGTACTTTGTTACATGGGGACCCGGGCTAACCTTGACCCTGCCCCTAACTTTAACCCTAACCCCTAATGACCCTGAACTTTATAGGTAACCCTACTCCCCCCCCCTAACCCTAACGACGGGGTCAAAGTTAGCACCATCTATTTGTTAGTAAGTTACGCTTGTTTTATTATGAGCACCCCCCGGATAAGAGTGAAATATTTAAAAAAAATTAATAATTTGCTTTCAAATAACGCGTGTACGATGAAAAATTTCGTTTTCTTTCGGAAGCCTGCCAGTTTTTACGGTATATCAACCCTTTTTAGTAGTGTCTACTAAAAAGGGTTGATATACCGTAAAAACTGGCAGGCTTCCGAAAGAAAACGAAATTATACTTGTTACTTTTTTTTTCGATTAGATTTTCTTTTTTATTTTGCTTTGAATCACGACTTTCCTCACTTTCGTTTTTGTTAAATTTTTTTTACTTTTTGCGATTTATTTATTTGTTTTTATTGCGTTTTCACTTTTCAATTACGTTTATTCTCTCTCTCTCTCTCTTTCTCTATCTTCTCCCTCTATCTCTCTCTTACGAACACAAACTTTCTCTTTCTTTCGTACGCGCTCTCTGTGTTTCACTGAAAAAAAAAGAAATTCCACAGTGTTTTCTACATCAATCTGTATAATTTACTGTTAATAATATTATCCGGTGGCTAGAAATATGCACATATCTTACTCACCAAAATTTTGCGTGACGGGATGGAAGTATATATATTTATTATATTACTCGGTTGTCGGGATAAAAGCTGTCTCTTCAGCAATCACTATCGGTCGCGACTCCCTTCCCCCGTTGTCAGGGGCAAAAGTAAATACTAAATCTTATTAAATGGGAGTGTCAGATCGTGACACAAAATAAGAAACTTAACTTCTCAGATGTTAACTATACAATATCATTGTCATTGTCTTATTTTTTACGTCTCTGTTTGGTTGTTTGTTACATTCGGACCTGGGCTAACTTTGGCCCTGACCCTAACTTTTACCCTAACCCCCAATGACCCTGAACTTTATAGCTAACCCTAACCCCTCACTGACCCTAACCCTAACGACGGAGTCACAGTTAGCGCGGGTCCTAATGTAACAAAGCACCTTCTAATTGTTAGTAAGTTTACTTTTTGCGATTTATTTATTTGTTTTTATTGCGTTGTCACTCTTTCTCTACCCCCTCCCTCTCTTACGAACACAGTGTGTTCAACACACACTCTCTCTTTCTTTCGACCACGCTCTCGGTGTTTCACTGAGAAAAAAACAAAAAACAAAACAAACATTGCTTATTGTCCGTTCAAAACATTTAAAAAATAAATACTGGTCCCTTACCATCCAAAAAATAATAAATAAATGTTTTAACACTTTAAGAAGTGGTGCAAATAAAAAATAAATACTTAGTTCAAACTATCATTGGAAAAAAAACATTGCTTAACGTCCGTTCAAAAAACAACAACAACAAAAAATAATAGACATGCCCTAAAAACGCCAAAATAAAAAACAAAAAATAGTTTTAAGCAACACAAAAAAAGTACTTTTTGACCAGGTGATTAAAAAAAAGGTAAATTTATAGAAGTGCACGTTTCGTATTTCGACCCCTAAAAAAAAAAGATTCTACTTTTTTGGGCAAATTACATATAAACAGCCTCAACAAATATCCGCTATGAAAAAAAATTATGAAAATTTTTATTATTTTAGATTTTAGGATGGGGGGTCACTTTCCTATATAAGTTATACGTAAAGTGAGCACCCATTTCTTGGCCACCGAATCTCACCTCCCGTGTTTCGACCCCTAAAAAAAAGTTTCTACTTTTTTTGGCAAATTACATGTAAGCAGCCATCCATAACAAATATCCGCTATGAAAAAAAAAATGAAATTTTTTATTAATTTAGGTGTTAGGAGGGGTGGGGGATCACTTTCCTATATAAGTTATACGTAAAGTGAGCACGCATTTGTTGGCCACCGAATCTCACCACTCGTATTTCGACCCCTAAAAAACAAAAAGTTTCTACTTTTTTGGACAAATTACATGTAAACAGCCTCAACAAATATCCGCGCGCGGATATTTGTTGAGGCTGTTTACATGTAATTTGCCCAAAAAAGTAGAAACTTATATAGGAAAGTGATCCCCCACCCCTCCTAACATCTAAAATAATAACAAATTTCATTTTTTTTTTCATAGCGGATATTTGTTATGGATGGCTGCTTACATGTAATTTGCCAAAAAAAGTAGAAACTTTTTTTTAGGGGTCGAAACACGGGAGGTGAGATTCGGTGGCCAAGAAATGGGTGCTCACTTTACGTAGAACTGAAATCTAAAATAATAAAAATTTTCATAATTTTTTTTCATAGCGGATATTTGTTGAGGCTGTTTACATGTAATTTGCCCAAAAAAGTAGGATACTTTTTTTTGAGGGGTCGAAATACGAAAGGTGCACTTCTATAAATTTACCAAAAAAAATGTATTATTTCTTCCCCTTCCGCTCGAAATGTAGAAAAAAAAATCTTAGCGGTTGGTTGGGATCGAACTATAAACCAGTCGGACCAAAGACAAAATACTACGTCGCTTACCGTTGCGCTAAAGGGAAATAATTAAAATATAATGCAGAAATTAGGCTAATTAAATGTTGTTAATAATCAAAGTGCGGCACGCATGCGCAGAGTGTTTGCCGGAAGCGTGACACACGTACGTACACCTTAGCGTATTAATATATAGATTATTATTAATGTTATTATTATTATTATTATTATTATTATTATTGTTATCATTATTATTGTTATTATTATTATTATTATTATTATTATTATTATTATTATTATTATTATTATTATTATTATTATTATTATTATTGTTATTATTATTATTATTATTATTGTTATTATTATTATTATTATCATTATTATTGTTATTATTATTATTATTATTGTTATCATTATTATTGTTATTATTATTATTATTATTATTATTATTATTATTGTTATTATTGTTATCATTATTATTGTTATTATTATTATTATTATTATTATTATTATTATTATTATTATTATTATTATTATTATTATTACTTCTGCTCACGAAGAGTTATCACGCAAGTCATCGTCAGTTATTACTCACCGACAATAACCAGTGGTGTTTCCTAGAGCCTGAGTGACAACAAGCCTCACCAGATTTCCAGTACTCCCCATCTCTTTTCGATCACCACCGCAAATGGCCATTGCGTTATCGCAACATCCGCCTACCATTGGTTTCTCGCTGACAACGACCATTGGCCTCCTCTGGGATCTACGTGATAATAATAATAATAATAATAATAATAATAATAATAATAATAATAATAATTATTATTATTAGTAGTAGTAGTAGTAGTAATAGTAGTAATAGTATCCTCAAAAATATGTGACCAAAGAAAGCATATTTTTGTAAGTATATCTGACGAACGAACATATACTACACTCTCCCCCAAAAGAGTAAGTAATACCTGAGAGGATAGTATTATAACAACAGAAAATATACTACACTATCCCTCAAAGGAAAAGATAATCTCTGGGAGGATGGTTTCATGACAATTGAAATGATACTCCACTACCCTTCCCCCAAAAGGAGATCTTACTGCCTGGGGGATTGATCTCGTTACAACAGAACATATACTATACCCCCTGAATTGAACATTGAAAAATAGTACACTGAGTCCACTATTGTATTTGAGAATTTTCAAGCAGTAAGTAGTCCTTTATACCCTTTTTCTCCTCTTTCTTTTTCGTAAAGGGTACACATTCTACCATATTGCTGTTTATCGATCTTGTATTAATTATTTCCGGTCTATTCATAAATAACTTCTATAGTCATTCGATTTAATCACTAATCTTTACTGATTTTCATTTTAATTATCATTCTATTCTATTACTTTACAGTAGTAATATTGAATAAATATAAAATTATGTTATTTTTCTATATCTATTATAATAAATATTGATGAGGTAATAGAATAGAATGATAGTTACAATGAAAATTAGTAAAACTTAGTAATTTAATCGAATTAGTACAGAAGTTACTTATGATAAAATCGGAAGTGATTCCTACAAGATTGATGAACAATGATATCGTGAATGTTTACCTTTTACGAGAAAGAAAAAAGAGTAAGAATGAAAAAAATATTAAAAAATAAGAAAAACAAAATTGTGTAATACGGACAATAGCGGTTAATGTAAATTAATTATTCTTTCATGTGGACATTTTTACACATGATTTTTTTGATCGAATATAAACATTTTAAATAGAAAAGGAAACATGACTATAATGGATAAAATATATTATGCACTCTTAAATACAAAAACAGAGTTTAAGTAAAGGTTTCACTTTAGTTTGAGTGAAAAAGTAAAGAAAAAATGAATCTAGGAATTCAATGTCAATAAATTAAATGATTTTGATTATTCAGCTTAACTGTGGCAGAATTACACGCATAATATTTTTGAAAATTTTGTATACTACAAAAATGTATATTTTCGATATGAGAAACAATTGTCTGTTAATTAAGTGTTTTTGGTTGAAATATGGAATGTTTTCTAAATAGTTATGATTATATGATGTTGAATAAAAATTTATTTTTAAACATACATTCCCTTGATAATAAAACTCATTTGGTCAGTAAAAAAGAAAAATAAACAAATGAACGAATTATATATAGGGGAGTTTTAATTTACCTACTAAACACCATCATCGAGTGTCGTTAGTCTCTCTGTATAAGGGTTGGTCAAGACAACCTGATATGAGGATACTGACCCCTACATGTAGACTCTGACCAAGTATTCAAAATAGCAGTATTCGCAGCACAAATAAGATCCCCTCAGCACGATTATACACTTGCTCATACGAATAATCGTGCATCTTCTCCTAGTGATGTTACCTCAAGTAACACCACTAAGCTGGATACTCCACCAGACTAGATGAATTGTTGTTCTGGAATCAGGTAAGACTAAGAGACTACAAGAAAGATATACTATAACATTGTTAACTAGTCAATTGTAGAGACGAAAACTAATGTTCTGAACTTCTTTACTAACTCAACGTTTGAGAAATAGAGGAGAATTTTAATAGAAAATTCGAATATCTATTAATCCGTCATTTAGTCTTAGTTTTCAATCTCTTCGCAAAATACACAAGCTTAATTTAAAATTAAAGATCTATTAGAATGAGAAACATAGATAAAAGACAATTACAGAAATCCAATTAAATGAGAGTGCTAGACATATAAAAAGTGTAAACTGGGTTAAAAGAGAGGAATATATATATATAAATATATATATATATGATGGACTCTCCCGTCGATTTCGACGTATGAGTGCCCCGCCAGGGGCTGCCCGCGCGTGAATTTGTAATTGCAAGGGTTGCGCAATCGCCAACAACCGCTCTCCTGAGTCGGCATTGCTTGATTCCAATGACAAGTAGTAATACAAGACGACTGGAAACAATACCGAGATAAGCAGAGAGCACATAAAGCACCTGGTATTCCTAAATGATCACCCATTTAGTACTGGCCAGGCTCGACGCCGCTTAACTTCGCTGATCTAACGGGAACCGGTGTGTCAACGTGATTGTGCCGTATATATATATATATATATATATATATATATATATATATATATATATATATATATATATATATGTGTGTGTGTATATATATATATATGTGTGTACATATATATATATGTGTGTGTATATATGTGTGTGTATATATATATATATATGTATATATACATATACACACACACGCATATATATATATATATATATATATATATATATATATATATATAGAGAGAGAGAGAGAGAGAGATAGACAGTGAGAGAGAAAGTGTGTGTGATAGAGATAGAGAGGAATGGAGAGAGAAATATGGGTTATTCGCCTTTGATGCTAGGCTATCACATTGTTCGATCACCCAAGCCCCTATTGTTTGTTTTTGACGAGCACTAGTTTCTGCGTCCACTCTACTTCGAGATTTGTCAGGAAATAGACCACAATCCTCTCGTCAGTAATTAACTTCCGATTCTCAATCATTCCTGGTTTGTCTAACCGCTGTTCCTCCATGCGAATGAGAGCTTTAATTATCTAAAACTACACGTATATTTTGTAAACAAAACAGTACGTAGACGATAGTTTCTACTGAGCTCATAGATTAAATTCTGACAGTTATTACCACACCGGGTCAATAGATCTGGGCATAGTAGTAACTGAACGGTTATCTCACACTTACCAAAGCTCCTAAATTAAGGTCTCACCATTTGATGCAGCTTTCTGTCATACTCAGGACAGTTGGTTGGAGAGCGTGAGTAGTTTATTTAAGTTGAGAAATAGGGTCAAGGAAAAAAAGATATAACAGGCTTAGAAATATAGATTTCGAGGTAGTAAGTGAATTAGAGACAAACATTTTACCCAGGGAAGTTGGAAACAGTTTCGTGTCATGCCCGGAGCAACTTCTATTTGACCCATAGATGGAATCCTGACAGGTACTACCCCTCTCGGTCAGGGTGAACCCGGAAGTAACGGTAAGTAAATGTTAATTGAACACTGTCAACGCTTCCAAATGCATTTTGAGATCATACCAACCTGTAGGATGCAGACAGATCATCATCACTAGCAGCAATGATTTTAAGTATAGCCTCTCGATTGGGCAAAAGCTCAAGTCAGCAATTCTATTCCACCAATCACAGTGCAAGAAATATTCACTGCGTGTAATATAAAAAAACCAAAACTAAAATCTTTCTCTCGCTTCCAGTCGACGCACGTGACGACGACACTAAAGACATGGCCTCTCCCCATGGATTGAGGACATAGTGGAAGACGCAACAGGAGACACTAACGACCTACTGTATACACAATGACAGCATATACACACTGACCGAACTCGCGTACACACAAGTTCATACACACACTCTCTCAGTGAAAAAAAAACAACAGTGAAAGCTAATACATACACATCTACAGTTCCTACTGAATTTACACATACACAAACTTACACGAATACAGCCGAAATGAACATGTCGACTTAAATTCTCATTCCAGACAAAACAGTTCTTTTTTCACTTGGAACGTTCTTAGGACATTCTGAACTCTCATTTATCACGAACTATTTATCTTTCTTTGTCTCAACAAGTTGTAAATAAAAGTTAAATATTTTTGGATGGATAGACTTTCTCATGTTATTTTTATATTGCCTTTCCCTCTACAAATTCATTGTAGATTTGCAACAACTCTGTCGAGGGTTTGGTGGACTTGTGTCACCGTCTTAATTTGGTTTTGTGTTGAGTGCTCGTGACAAAACAAGACGTGGAAGAAAGTGCAAAGACGCATATAAACAGGGCAGTTTTAATTTCTCTTTTCTGTCGCTCTCATACAAAAACGCGATTATGCCCTCAAAGTTTCCGACGCGTCTCCATTAGTTGGCGCTTTTCTGAAAGAAGTTCGAGTATCAAACGTTCGAAACGTTTAAAGTCGGAAATCAAATGAAGATTGTTCCATTTTTAGAATTTCAAAGCCTCTCCTCGTTTAATTGCCAATCCAGCCATAGCAAAGAGTCTCCTGTCAAACGCCTTATCAGAACGATTTGATTCTATATATCTATCTACCTATCGATCTATCTGTTGATTTTTCTATCTATCTATGAATCTTATCTCTCTCTACTTTATTCTATCTCCTTTTGTCTATTTCTATCCATCTCTATCTCTCTACTGTTTTTATGCTCAAATGTATTTATCATAGGCTACACATTCATTGTAAACGTTTCGATCGTAGCTTTAAAAAGCAACAATCTCCTCGTCCGTTTACTAAGTTTCTATATTAAAAAACTTCGAAAACGGATATAATTGTTGCTTATTAAATCTACGATCGAAATGTTTACACTAGATGTGTAGCTTTGATATGTTTTTATGAATAAAACTTCACACACACACACACACACACACACACACACACACACACACACACACACACACACACACATATATATATATATATATATATATATATATATATATATATATATATATATATATATATATATATATATACTAAAAGAATACCTGTCCTAGAATGGGTAAACTAAATTCCCTGAACTGAATAGGTTTATACACCACTTTTATGTTCCCTTACGAAGATTAAAATCAGGATAGAGAAGTGAATGAGGAACCCTGTGTCATTTCCTATCGAACCCATGACACCATATTACTTGGATCGCAGATTGAAGCGCTGGTCTGTCTATCCACACTGAAAAGTGAAACAGTGTGTCTTTGCATGCCTACTTATAGTATGTTGATTACTATATATATATACTCGCTTTTCAGTGTGGCTAGACAAACAACACTTATATCTCCTTTCCTCTCTCTCTCTCTCTCTCTCTATATATATATATATATATATATAGCTCATTGGGTAAAACTAATTAGAGTTCCCGGCACTTGGCAATGTTTACATTGAGATATTACTTACATTCATCTAGTGTCGTATGATAACGCAAGGGTAGAGACGCCGACTGTGGGCTCGACGGTTGAGTTTAAATCCACGTTTGAGGCACTGAAGAGCTGTGATACAGCGAAACAGTCTGTATGTAGATGACTATATAAAGCCCCCTTACTTGGGTAGAGCTTATTTGTAAGGATATCGCCAACTACCATTAACTTTAAGGCATAGCTCATTGGGTAAAACTAATTCGAGCTTCCGGCACTTGACAATGTTTACATTGAGATATCATATACATTTAGTCAGTGTCGTATTCTAAATTGAAAGCTATATATATATATATATATATATATATATATATATATATATATATATATATATATATACTAGAAGAATACCCGTCCCAGGTTCCAGGACGGGTAAATTAATTCTCTGAACAGAACAGTCTTGCACTAATACAACGAATAACATTAAGATATAATGATACTTAACTTTATGTCTAGAATCTTTATTCTAATTTTGATCAAAATTAATTACATGATTCTGATTCTAGATGATGTCCAAAGTTTAAGGGTCTTAAGAAATTGAAATTCAGGGAATCTTGTTTCATTGATGTCTAATGACTATGATCAAATTTAATGCAAATCTTATATATTTTAATTTTCGAATAAGAGGTTGTGTTCATATTATGCCACCTAAAACCTTTTAAAATAACCCAAAGAAACAGAAATTTGGAGGATATTTATTAATTGATGTCTAATTAGTTTGTTAGAATGTCTTTCAACACCTTTTTTTAACCTC
>OY744516.1:150677024-150759524 GCA_963556195.1 Sepiola atlantica
CAGTAACAAGATGAGGGCCAGCACGGACGAGAACTACAAAGGTAACTTTCTTATAATGTAAAATATCTGGAAACTGTGTTTCAAAGTGACTTTTGGACTCTTGAAAAATGTGTTTAGAAATCTGTTTAAATGACTCTTAAGAAAAGTGTGTTTAAGGTCCCTGTTGAAAAATGACTCTCCAAAGTGTGTTAAAATTATTGAGAAACATGTTTGCTTAAAGAATGACTATGAAAATGTCTATGAAAATTGTATCATCAGAAGTATTAAGAAAAAAGATTGAAATCACTATTAATCCTCTCGTGAACATTTCGCGTTGTTTTCGGCCGGAGAGGATGTAATAGCGAACTGTGAGGTGATTTTGGAGAAATGCCTCAGTCGGAAGGATTTCTGCCTGTAGTAATAAATGAGCTCTCTCCCCCCCTTTGCCTCTCGTGACGTTTAATTTCAGTGGTTATCCAACAGATACTTCATTTTGTTGCTTAGTGACCAGCTGTTTCGACATGGAACAGATTGAATTCGAACCATGGGTACTAACAACGTTTGCGGTCTAAAATAAAAAATTAAATATAAAAAAAAAAGAAAAAAAAATCACGTTCGGTCCGATAAAATAAAGGGAAAAAGAAAGAGAGAGAGGCAGAGACGGACAGAGTCGGAGACAGTGAAAAAGTGATATGCCGTTCAAATTGTGTGAGTAAAATGATTTAGTAAAAAAAAACAAAAAAAAAAACACGATTGGATTTTTAAGGTAACAAAACCTTAAGGAAGAATAGGTGGTGGTTTTCATTCATGTGTTAATTTGTGTTTTAAATGTATTTTTTTATTTTACATATATGTTGTGGGTGGCGTTTAATGCAGAAAAAAATGAGAGAGAGGATAAAAGTGAGAGTGATGAGTTATATGCTGGTAGAGAGAGAGACAGTGTAAAAGAAAGAGGAAAAAGTATGTGATGGAAAGAAAAAAAAAAGTGAGAGAAAGGGAGAAGGAATGTGAAAAAAAAGAGTGAGTGAGAGGCACATGTGCTGACTGGTGCCGCATAGTGTTTTGTCTACGAATCCTGTTTTGTTTCGGGACGGACATGAGTGACACGGCTGTAGAAAAAAAAAATGTTTTCAGTTGTTTGGTTGAAATATGGTTGGACTTTGAGGTAACGGAACTTTATAAGAGAAAGCGTCGGCGCAGAGATTTCATGTCAGGAAGAGAGAGAGGGAAAGGACTGCGTGCGAACAGCTGGCGGGGTCGCCTGATGTCGCCCCGGGATAATTGTCTTTGTTTTTTTTGTTCAATTGGATTGTATTGCATGAAATTGTTTTTTTAAATATAATATTGTACTGCATAATTTGTAATTGTATTGTGGAGAGGGTTTGCCATTAATTCATTAGTTCGACTTTTATTTTTTTATTATTGTTGTTTTTGAATGAATTTTGGAGAAGTTTAGTCGGTTAAGTGAGAATGCTATACCAGTTACGTAAAAGATTTAAAAAAAAAAAAAGGCAGATAATTTAATGGGTATGAGTTTGGGTCAGCCGGGCGATTTGAGTTGATTAGGTTCGGGCAGCTGGCGGCAGCTAGAGTTGGTTTGGGTCGGATCGCGGAAACCCTTGGACAGGGTTGATTTTATCGGGAAGAATCCCCGTGTACAGAGTATGTACAGGCTTGGAAGGTCAATGAGGGATTCCCGGCGTTTGCTCGTATGCTCTCTTTTATAGAGTACCCATGGGTTAGTGGCGAGGCTTGTGGTAAAGCCTGCATACGTTAAAATTGCGAACGGGAGAATGACGGTGATATGGTCATTCTGTGGGACCACGAGAAAGGACGGTGGTCAGTTATGGAAATTGTTGTTTTTGTGACCCAGGTGTGCCCAACTGCGCCGATAGAGTGTGTGAAAGTTGTGTAAAATGTTAAGCTTTGAAATTGTGGTCCCATTTTTTTTTGTGGATTTTGGATGTTTGCCAACGAGTGTGCTGCGAAGATACCCCACCCTCTTACCGCATAGATAGGGACACGGGAAGGGAACGCATGGAATTGGTGTCTGCTCAACACCAGTGGGGATGGAGTTAAGCTGGGGTGTGGTGTGACTCGGGTGCGCGCGTCGGGGCGGATAGAACCATGGGGATCGATTTTTAAAAAAAGGAGGTACCGGGTGTTAATTGGATTTAATTATAAGATTATAGGTTGGGCCTAGTTTGTGGTCATTCGGCGTGTTCCGGAAGCAGAGATGATTCGATGTGACATTTCGCCCAATACCGTATCGACTAGATAGATCCATGGGATGGGGTCATCGACGTTTAATGAACAGGGTTGGGAGTTAGAAACTGGGTGTTTGTTCGCTGTCATTCGCGACGGGAGCACGGGCGTGTCAGAAATGTATGGTCCATATATAGCAAGCAGCATAGCGACGGTACCTTCAGTAAGCTTCGAGGCTGACCATTAGAGAATAGGTTAATGAAGGGTTTTTTTCTGTTTTTTGTTCCCCTATTTCGCGAGAATAAAACGCGCAGTTAGTTTTAATCGGTTGTGTGCCGACCGTTTGTTGAAGTTATCTAAGAAAGTGATGGTGGCCCGAAAGTGTATCATACCGGGAATTTTTGGGAAGTGGTTGAGCACGGAGAACGTGTGTGAGCAAGAGCGAATTTATGTGGTAGATTTTGCAGGAGATATAGGCGAGAAACGCCTGATGTTGATTTATGACAGGGGATGGCTTTTTTTAGCCGGTAACGACCGTAGGGAGCAAACTCTCCCACATCCCGGAAACATTGTCATGTGGTGCCGAAGGAAATTCCGGCAGGGGTGAAATGATGGCAACCCCAGGAGTGCTCAGGCTCAGATTTTTACCAGTCCCAGGGAGGGGTTGGTTTAAAAAAAAAAAAAGAGAAAATCTTGGGATTTTTTGTTTTTTTGTTTATAGGGAAGGAAGAAGTGTTACAGTACTGTAGGGCCCCATTATGCAAGGTACAGTAGGTTAACTAGTATCAAATAGCTAATTTTGTTATTGAAAAATAGGTTTTGTTTCTGGACTCAGAAGTGAGTTCAGAGAAGAGTTTGATCCAAGAATAGTCATAATAAATTTAGACACCTGACGTGACCTTTGAGTCAGAGATCAGAGTGAGTCGTTTTTGTCCCCATCTCGTGCGTGGGAATGATGATTACGTCACCACGGAGAACAAGAACTTAGCTTTTTAGAATCAGTCTGCCATGGAAGCTCGAAGCGACAACGTCGTTTCGGAAAAGCGAGCGAAGTTTTCCCAAGAATGTAATCGCTCGCGATAAGGGCTGTATCTAAAACAGATCACTATGGAAGCTTGTGGCGAGCGCATGAGGTAGCTCTCGAATGCAAGAGTTGAGGTGTGAATCGAAGAGATATGGGCCAAAGCTACTGAGAAAAAACTAACAGCGTCTAACGTCCCACACAGTACGAACTTGAGATGTGAATGAAGAACCAATAATGGAAACCCCTCCACTCGAATGAAAGCATGAAATAAAAAGAACAAAAGAAATCTCTCAGAAAATCCGACTTCGAGTGTCTTTGTCCTCCGCTTAAAGATAGAGTTTGCCCACAAAAACAGGTGCCGCGCGGCGATCACAGCCAGTAACAAGATGAGGGCCAGCACGGACGAGAACTACAAAGGTAACTTTCTTATAATGTAAAATATCTGGAAACTGTGTTTCAAAGTGACTTTTGGACTCTTGAAAAATGTGTTTAGAAATCTGTTTAAATGACTCTTAAGAAAAGTGTGTTTAAGGTCCCTGTTGAAAAATGACTCTCCAAAGTGTGTTAAAATTATTGAGAAACATGTTTGCTTAAAGAATGACTATGAAAATGTCTATGAAAATTGTATCATCAGAAGTATTAAGAAAAAAGATTGAAATCACTATTAATCCTCTCGTGAACATTTCGCGTTGTTTTCGGCCGGAGAGGATGTAATAGCGAACTGTGAGGTGATTTTGGAGAAATGCCTCAGTCGGAAGGATTTCTGCCTGTAGTAATAAATGAGCTCTCCCCCCCCCTTGCCTCTCGTGACGTTTAATTTCAGTGGTTATCCAACAGATACATGCTTTTATATATACATAATTCTATATATACATGCTTTTTTATATACATAATTTTATATATACATGCTTTTATATATAAATATATTTTCATGCTATTACTACTAAGCTTTACTCACGTATTGGAAATCTATAGACAATATATTATATCTGTATATACATGAAATAATAATAATATATATATATATATATATAACATTAAGATTAAATTTTCAAAAACTAATAGAGTATAATCTATATCGCAGACCTTGTACCTATAAAGGGCTCGATATCGTTTCAAACAATACGATAAATAATTAATGCGGCTTATCTTAAAGTGTTAAGGGAAGCCATGTTAAACATATTTGAGAGTCTTACAAGGTAAAGAGATCAGTAAGAAAGTAACCAACTGGTTACCCAACTGGCATTTTACGAAACTATTTGTGCGAGCTGCATATAGTTAAAATAGTAGCCAAGTCTCATATAAGCTAGCTATTTGTTAAAGTCATACCAAGTCAAACTATTCGATCAAGTGGTACAATCCAACACGTTAGTGAAAATGACTATATGTAAAATATTAGGTTTAGTTGCCATAGAGAAAGTACAATACAACGTTTCTAATAAGACAATATTAGTCCAAACAACCAGCGTGTTAATCAAAATGAAAAAATCAAAATTTTCTTCCAACAAGCACACTGGTCTAAAAGGAAGCAAAAATAGTCGTTCAAGTAGCACAGGAAGCAAACATATTCGGACAAGTGTGAACACAACAAAAATATAACAGCAGAGACAAAATATCAATGCAAACGGAACACAGAGCTGACATATCATTTTAACCAGAAATCCAAACAATATATCATGAGACATCGGAAACAAATGACAAAATATAAGTGCAAGCAACACATATAGTCAATATATTTGTCACACAAAGCCGACATGATAGTACTAGCGGCACACCAAACCAAAATATGAGTGTAAACGTAACACAAAGCCAATATATTAGTACAGGAAGCAAACAAAGCCAACATTTTAATGCAACGGTACACTGAGCAAAAATATAAGAGCATGTGACAAACACACACACACACACACACACACACACACACACACACACACACACATATATATATATATATATATATATATATATATATATATATATATATATATACGAATGACGTTCAATAAGTAATGCCCCTGACCCACATCCAGTTGTTTGATCTAGATGAAATTTTTCATGTGTAATTATTTATATCTGTATGGGTTATGTTGTAAACAAAAAGCTCTGAACTAATTGTGGTTTCTGATTTACAGGTGTTTTAACTGAGTCAGGTGTGAAATGGAGCCAGTTGAGTGTCGCACAGTGATCCGGTTTTTGTATTTGAAAGGACGCACATCAAAGGAGACTTTTGATGAAATGAAAGAAACATGGTGAAGATGCCCCATCATATGACCTTGTAAAACGCTGGCATCGTGAATTCAAACATGGCCGGAAGTCTGTGGAAACAGCTCCCAGACCTTGTCGTCCCTCTTCTGCCATTGATGAGGCATCTGACCGTCAAGTTAAGGCTGCCATTTTGGAAGATCGACGCATTACTATTCGCCAAATAGCCCAAGAGGTCAATATTAGTATAGGGTCTGTGGAAACTATCATTCATGACCATTTGCATATACATAAGGTGTCTGCCAGATGGATTCCCAGGTTGCTCACACTTTTCCAGAAGCAAGAACGCGTCGAATGCTCGAGGATGAATTTGGAGATATGTCAAGAAGATGAGTCAAAGTTTTTCAAAAGACTGATTACACAGGATGAAACTTGGGTCCATCACTATGATCCAGAGACCAAAACCCAGCTAACGCAGTGGGAGCACTTGGACTCACCACCGCCAAAGAACTGCGCCAAGTTTCATTAATCTACTGCTATGGGAAATCGGTCAGAGGTATTACATCGTATATTATGGTTATATAACGACCGTATTAATTTGTAATCATGATGAATTAAAAAATAAAAACAATAAAAGGGCTAGCTAACCGGTTTCAGAACCTCGTACAACAAAGCCAAATCTAGGTCAGGATTGATTAAGAGAAAAAATAATGTTATAGACATTACAAACCACATCACAATCCATAAAACAAACATTAAACACATCAAGCCACTTCCAAAAAAACCCACATCCCATGCCGGCTTATACACCGTCCCATGCAACAACTGCCATAAAATTTACGTGGGAGAAACACAACGTGAATTGAAGAAAAGATTGAGTAAACACAAAAAGGGCATAAAAAACAATAACTCTCTCAGTGCCCTTTTCTCCCATGCATTAGAGCACGGTCATGCTTTCAAATTTGAACAAGCCAAAATCACCAAATACATCCACAACAAAGCTCGGCGAAGACTACTAAAAACGGCACTAATCACAGCCTCCAACACCATCAGACAACGAAATGGCTTTTATAATCAATCCCCCTTAATAAGCAAAATTATCTTCACTGAACAAAAATTTTCATTCACCACGAATCCAAACCTAACTTACTCATTCCACACATTCTTGACATAGCCAGTTGGTCAAAACCTACTACTCTCCAAAAATTTTACACCTACCCACAACAAAATCTCCCCGCTCCCCCTCACCTATTTCACCCTTCCGACTACTTCTCTCACACTCTTACCCACCTACCCCTCCCACTTTCAAACTACCTTCATTTTTTCAAATCTTTTCTGAAACAATGTCATTACCCACACACCAAAATCACAGAGTCCCCCCTCCTCTTTCTCCTACCCCTCCACTTCTTCACTAACAGCATCCACATTATTTCCGTTCACCCCACCCCTCCACTTTTTCACTCGGAACCATCCTCATTTATTTCATTCCATGCTACTTACTTCACTAAGCCCGGACCTCGGGCATGCGCACCCAGTAATGGCTACTAGATTTTCTCATCAACCCATCATGTCAACCCAATATTTTCACGTACTTGCATGACATCTTTCTTAAAATGATCATCCTGAGGAAGTCTTACAAATAAAGACGAAACGTTGATGAATATATAAAAAAAACATCCTTTTTGGTTATTCCTTTTTCATTTCCCATATATATATATATATATATATATATATATATATATATATATATATATATATATATGCTGGTGGTTTTCACCCGGCGTTGGCCGTGTGGATGTATATTTCCGGTCCGAAGGTGCCTTAGGAAAAATAATTTCAAATATCGTCGTTTACAATTTTTGCTTTGAAAGAAAAGGTTAAAAATGACATTTACAATATGAGGCCAAGTAATATAAAATACAAATAAAAATAATTATTTACATTTTAAAACTTTTTTCTAATACATTCTTCACATTTTTGGTTCAATTTTGTATTGTTTTATTAAAAGAAGAAAATCTATTTAAAATTTATTACGTTTCCTTACGTTCTAATATATTTTAGTTATTTTTTCATATACCGACGTAATATTAGTGCAAGTGATACACTTGAGCCAAAATATTGGTGCAAGCGTAAGACTAATTAAACATATTAGTGCAAGCGACACAAAAAGACAAATATTTGTGTAAACGGTACACGGGGCTAAACTATAAGTGCAAGTGGCACACAAAAACAAACGTATCTGCTATCGCTTATCTGCATTCTAATTTTTATTGAAAAAAAAGTCTATCTTTCTATAAATAAAAGAGGAGGAATTCATTCCTTAGTTCATATTCATCCTTAATTTACATTTGACACCTGGGAAATTATTTAATAAGGTAGAGTTTCTGATAAACACTGTTTCAGCACTACTCTCTTTCTCTCCTTTCAACTAGACGTACCTTGCGATAAGCCATTTTATTTTTCTCTTCGCCTACTAAGCGTTAATAAGCGACTTCATCTAATAATTTACTGACAATTCTCTACCGTAATAATTTTTCAACATATTCCTTTTGGCATTAGTAACACATATTCTAGGCAACACGGTGAGAAACGCGGGCACAATAGTTTTTTCTAAACTTTACCATTTAGAGGTGTGGCCCCCACACTCGCAGAAAAACACACTTTTCAAATAAGTTAGATACACAGATTTTTATAGATATAATATTTTCTAGATGAAATTTTAAGTTATATTATATAATAGAATGTTAACCGAACGGGTGCGCCCGTCTGAACGTAAATAATACATATATTGAAATTACTTTTCTTTCTGACCAGCAATATATATCCAATAATATGTACGTAATAAGTACGGCATAATCGTGTTGATACACCGGTTCTCATTAAATCACCGAAGTTAAGTAACGTCGAGCCTAGCCAGTTCCAGATGGGTGACAATTTGGGAATGTTAGGCGCTGTATGTCATTTTCCCATGACTGTTATATACATGTGGCTGGGGACCGCTTGTAAATTTGATATTCCCTGTAAACTCCCTCTTTCGTACGAAGCTGACATAGGCCGCCCAGAGGTAATACCGCACCAGGTATTACCGGTTCGTTTTTTTTTAATATGTACGTAGGGTGTGTGTAAATGTCTAAACTAATGAACTTATCATTATGAATTATGGACTGCCTATTCTAGGCAATACGGTGACTAACATTGGCGCATTATTCTGTTTGTAAACTTTACGAGTGTGCCTCCGAAAGCGCACCTTAACTACCTCCAAAAGGACAAATAAAGATTAAAAACTAATACTACACTTTCTGCTCATACCCGTCCGGAGACAGCTATTCTGCCAGTTTCTTATAAACATCATTAACTGGTATTGCATAAATACTTATCAATCATTTTACCGTAAGATATAAAATAAAGGAAATAATAATTAATTCATAAAATAAACCAAAATCAAATAAAATACATGTATTTTTTATATTAATCTAGCTGTACTCTCTCGGAGTTATTCAGGATTCATCGATGTCACTTTAGTATAACATTTTGTTGTTTGCACATTTAAAAAGTTTTACAGAAAAAGAAATAATATTTTAGGTTTTATTGTTTTATTATTTCAATAATTATCTTAAAAAAAGTTAAAATTAAGGTAAAATAAGATAAAATGATAATAATAATAATAATAATAATAATAATAATAATAATAATGTGTAAGTCGCGTATAAACGAGAAACACACACGTACACAGAAACAAGCGAAATGCCTATATAATTTTTTTAATATGGAAAAGAGAAAAGCAGAAATGTAAAAATGCTCAATAATAACACAAATAATAGAAGGAAGATAAATCATATTTTAAGCTGTAAAGATTTATATCCCTTCCATTATTTGAGTCATTATGTAAAATTATCGCGAAAACGGAATATTTTATTCCAAACAAATTGAACCTAATGACGTATTGGTATTCTAAAGAACATACTGGAGAAAGAACAAGAGAAAGTGGCTAGGCAGAATACAATATCGATGTGTCAGATGTGATGCGATTTAAGTATCAACTCTAAAATCTGATCAGGTAACTTTATATAGTAAGTAGATATATTTTGATAAATAAATAACCTCTTATATAATGCATTCAAATAATCATTTAATTGTTATACTTTAGTCTGAAAATATATTTTACTTCAAAACCCTTTATTTCAAGACGTGTCACAATCTCCGTTTTGTTGTCAAATACAGTGTGGCCTCCTATTGACAAATGGTGGCTCATGAATCAGCAGATAAGAACCATTGCACTAGGCGTACCATAAAGATGGTTTACAATATTGTAATTTTTCCCGCCTCCTACGCCATTGCCTTGACCCAGATCCGTAAGCTGGACTTCACCTCAATTAACATAGCAGCACATTTTTTAACAATCTCGCCCAAATCAGCTATTTGTATGCAAATAAGATAATAGAAAATGAATACTTTTAAAGCTTTTCTCAATGCTTTATTTGTTTGTTTTGGTTTCAGATTGTTTCCCTTTGTTTTAATTTGTTTTCTTTTTTGTATCTCGATGAAAACGGTCGCCATTTTGTTCTTTCTATGTCCAGCAAAGCCGGACAGATAACTCTAAATGTCAACAGAACACGTTGTCACGAATTGTTTGATGACCATGACTTCGTTTGACCAAAGCAAACGTTGATCTAAATATCTGTCTATTTTCTTTTGTCGTCTTTTTTTTCTGTCGTGAGACAATGGAAGAATAAAAAGAAGATTGAAGAGTTAGATATACAGAAGAGGAGAGAAACAGAAAGATAAATAAATAAATTAATTAATTTGCGAACTAAAATTATCTTTTACTCTATTTAGACACGCAGAAAAATATGTGGGACCCTCGTCGTATACGTATCCTTGCAAGCTAGTCTATTATTTAAACTACCATTTCTACAATTTTACGGCATATCAACCCTTTTCTTTAGTCATTTAATACCAAAACATAATTTTACAGCCTCTCAACCCTTTTTTTAAGTACCTATGTACTTGCCTCTCCACGAAAGCATAATAAAACACAAGGTCGATTTTTAACGCAAGGAACATTTAACTCTCCAAAAAGTAGCACTACGGATTGGGGCAAAAATTGAAAATTGCTTCTAATCTAAAAAGAATTTCTTCTTCACTGACTAATGAGAGAACATATCAAAGCGTAGTATCAAAACAGATACTACACTCTGAATTATTTCTTTCTTAAAAGTAAAATGTGATATAGGTACCTATATCACATTGCTCCAGCCTCGGATTACAAACCTACACTTATATTTACCAGCAATGCTTCAAGCAAACTACAATCTCCTTATATATATATATATATATATATATATATATATATATATATATATATATATATATATATATATATATATATATATATATATATATATATATATAAGGAGATTGTAGTTTGCTTGAAGTATTGCTGGTAAATCTAAGTGTAGGTTTGTAATCCGAGGCTGAAGCAATGTGATATAGGTACCTATATCACATTTTACTTTTAAGAAATAAATAATTCAAAGTGTAGTATATATATATATATATATATATATATATATATATATATATAGTGTCAATTTATATTGAAAAGAAATCAAGAAAGTGCTCGATCACAGAAGAGTGAGAACTAATACAAATAATTTATTTGAAAACTATATCTTACATATTTCAGAACTGTACCGTGACTTCATCCAGATGGGTTGACTTTTTACATTTAAAAAACTCTATAGCAAAGGCACTCGTCAACGTACAGAATGAGGTTAAAACACAATGAGAAATGGCGTTATATCGATAACAAACCGGTGCATTCCTAAAATGTCTCTCTGGAAATATATATTGGTTGGGAATTTATTGAGTTATATACTATTTATTATTTATACTTTTGTGTTTTAAGAAGGTTTTTTTAAATTTTATTCTACTAAGAGTTTTATTTAATTATTCATTTGTCGTTTTGTATGTTTATTTAAAGGGTTGGGTTTGGAAAAAGGGGGCGTTTGAATTCTTCGTTTAGAAAGGTTGAGATACTGAAGAATTCAGTATTACAACCTTTCTAAACGACGAAAGAGAGATAAAGAAGGGGTTGCGTAAGGTATTTGAGGGGGTACATTATTTTCACTTTAGCAGGAATATTATTAGAATTTATATCTTTTATATTTCAGAATTATCAATGGCACCATTATAATTACACAACAAACGAAGAGGAACAGATTTCGCAAAGATTTAAAGGCATAAGATAGAAAGTTATCACCATTATCCAAACGCAAGGGGTATTCTAGACAAACTGATTGCATTATAACACCTGAATTCAAATATATCAGATGCGTGTATTATGTAATGTGTAACGATCATTTTGCGTAAGAAAAAAGAAAATCGCTTAATTAGAACTAGTAGTCTCACGGAACGCAGGAATGGATAGTGGAAATGCTTTATGATCATATGACCGCTAACATCTGGCCTCATAGCTCCCCAGATCTCAATCTTTTGGACTACTATATATGGAAAGTTGTCGTGAAAAAGTTTGATAAGCATCTTCATAACACTAAATAATCCTTAAGAGTCTCCATAGTTTTTAATATGTATAAATCTGTCCTCAAATACCTTACGCACCTTGAATATATCTCTATTTATGTAAAGTTTGCTACGTGTATATGTTTATATATTTGTATGTACATGAATTACTCCTAAACTAAAACAAACGATCATTATTTATTTTTGAACAGAGCTGCTTATGTGGGCTTTATGTAGTTTAATTTATTTTTATGCAAAAAGAGGTAAATTGGAGGTGAATCTTCTTCGTGAAAATTTAGAAACCTCTGAGATTTTTTACATTTTAACAATACGTATTACACATCAATTAATAAATATTCTCAAATTTCAGTTTCTTTGGGGTATTTTAAAGGGTTCTTAGAGGCCATAATATGAGCACAATCTTCTATTTCAAAATGCAAATATTTCAGATTTGCATTAAATTTTATTCACATTAATTAGACGGCAATTTAGCAAGATTCTCTGAATTTCATTTTCTTATTTTTGCGGCTAAGTTTGGAGAACTTGGAAATATTCCCACAATAGTTTGCCAACAGATTACCACTTATCTCAACATTAATTATTTTACATCAGCAGCGAAACTTTTTTTTTTACATATTTCACCCCGAACAAAGCAGGCCGCTACTGTAGTCGTAAAGGGTTACTGAGAATTTGGGTTTGGGTTTTGGGAGTCACCCCAAGTTGGGAGCAGTGTAGCGATATGTCCGTTTACATTAGTTTCAAACTTCTGCATGTCGGTACTGTCGGGGAAACAGGGAGTAGTGAGCGAGTTCCAGTAGCAAGCAGCACGAGGAAAGAAGCTATTGGAGTAGAAGGCTCTCCAGCATTTTGGGACCTCCACAGTGAATGGATGAGATTTAGCTGATTGTCGAGTTGGTCTAGTGAATTTACGTTTGAATATATAGCTAGATACATCAAGCCATTTACTGAATTGTTGCCGACTAAGTCCAAAGATTTATGCAGATAAGGGATCTTGTCATTATTTGATCTTTGAAAACATGTTATTGATTAAATTAATGCAGATATGTAATTCATGGCCAAATACCGTGATATTTACTGCGCTTAGTTATGCGTTGCCAACGTCAGGAAAAATATTATATCTTCCCCTCAGCTATGGAGTTAGAGAAAGAGTGACTATTTTCCCAGTTAATTTACATTGTGTTTTGTACACGCCTTAAGCACACATGTAAATTAGACAGCAATATAATACTTTACTTGTATATTTTTTATTTATCTTCCTCCCACAAGGTAATATGTGACACAAGGGGGTTTGAAAAGCCAGCGCCCGAGAAGGTGAGCACTCTGGCCTACAAAAAATGCCTGGGCAGCCCCGTCGGCATTCCCTGGTAGGGGCGTCTCAGACAGTAAGCAATAAACTTACTCCTCCACAAAGAGGGGAGACAAAGCCTGGGAGGGTGGACCTCCTAGAACTGCACAGGACAGACACATAGACCGGCGTAAATCAAGCCCCGAAGGCCAAGACAATACCAGTTTGTGGGGTGTAGTATCCATCGGAACAGATACTACACTTTGATCTTGGCCAAAAGTCCAAGAAGCGCTTTACTTGTATATTATCCATAAGAATAATATAGAAGTAAAGAGACTTTTATTATTTTTAGTTAACATATATATCACAGTTAATGAATTTTCGCACTAAATCAAAGCGGAACAAATAATGGTATTAGTTCTGACCCAACGGGTCAAGGATAGTCTAGTTCTGCTTTGTATTTGTTTGTTACGATTATTCACGTTATTTGTCCATTTCTTTTATCATTCATTTCTTCATAGTTTTATTTTCTCTTTTACTTTCCTTTATTTCTCTTATGTTTTACTTATTCTTCTCGGCGTGTTCTCCTTATTCATGTATTATAGTTTGTGCTTTCTGTCTTTTTGGTGCGTTCATTCACTTTATTTGCCTTTCGTTTCACCCTTTATTCCGGGTTTCTTCTGTTTTGTTGTGTTCATATTAACTAGCAAATATATTCTCCCTCCGATCGCATATGTTTGCTAGCCTGTGAGGATGGTATCATTACAAACGAACATATACTAAACTACATTCTAAAAGAGAAGATACTGCCTGGGAGTATGGTATTATGATGAACGAACATATACTACAGTACCCTTTCACCAAAGGACGAGATAATGCCTAGGACGATGGTCTCATGATCACAAAACATATACTACACTACCTCCAAAGCAAGAGGTAATTCCTGGAAGGGTGGTCGCATGATAACTGAACAGATTCTACAGTACTGCCCCTAAAAAGGAGAAGACAATGCCTGGTGAAGTTTTATAAACGACCAGTATAAATTTGATTTACTATAACCGAAAAATTTGACAAAGAAGAATTCATTTATCCTTAAACCAGTTATTCAAAAATATATACTATGATATTTACAACGTGAACTACGATGACAATGAAAATGAGAAGGATATGTTATATAATTTTGTTTTTGCACATTTTTTTTCTAAATTTATCTCCCTTCCGCGGCGGGAAGATTTGACACAAAGTCGGGAAAGTGGGATCTGAAAAGCCAGAAGAAGAGCACTGGCTAACCCCAAAATACCTGGGTAGCCTTGTCGGCATTCCCTGGTAGAAACGCCCCAGACGATTATCAATAAACCAACTCGTTCTCAAAGGGCGAGAAGGCAAAGTCTGCGAAAGTGGAACTCCTAGAACTATACAGGACTATGTCTCAGCCCTACAGAGAAGAAGCCAGCTCAACAATCATCTAGACTGTGCCGGTATGATTTTCGGGGTTACTTGAGACGTGTAATTTATTTTATGGGTTACGCAAAGGTAAAAAGTTGAGAAACGGTACACTACAGGATTGATAGGCACAACACACTGTGTTGTTTCTTTTCTCTTCGAGTAATTATGCAATATATTACCATCTCACTTTTTCTCTCTTTCTCAATCTATCTAAATATTACTCTTCCGATACACACAAACGCTTTTATCATTTCATTTTTACCTTCTTTTCTTTCTCTTTTGCTTTCAATATTGAACCATCTTGGCATTTTCTCCGCTGACATTTTTCCAACCTCAAAGGCGAACGTTTGTTTTCCTCAACACAACGAACAATGCGAGAACTGAAGCGAGAATTCGCGCCGACATGTTTTCCCTTGTCCTGAGAGACATTTTTAAATGTCAAAAAACGACAGACACAAAACAGTTGGCCTCAACCAGTTGTCGCAGGTTTTGTAAATTACATGACGAGCAAATCGAATAACATTTCCGAATGCAAATGATCAAGATAACAAATAAATCACGTTAATATGGAACAACATTTATTTAGAAAAAGATCTTTGAAGATGTTTGAACGCGTGAATGCGAGTTGCTTTTGTGTTAGTATGGGATTTTTTTTTATCTGAGTGAAATGAGTGAAGAGTTTGTTGACTATTTAGATGTATGTATGAGTTAAGCAGAGGTAGCAGTTTTGCGGTGCTTCTTGATTTATTGCTTGTTTGTGCTTGAAAGATGTCAACGGATTTTTTTTATTAAGTTCATGATACGGTTTCTTGTTATTACTTCCATTATATATATATATATATATATATATATATATATATATATATATATATATATATATATATATATATATATTCATTTATTTACATACATTCATATCCGAGTACATTTGAATCATGTTTATGACCACTTGACCCTTGCAACTCAGACGAACTCCTGTTTTTTTCATCATTTCACTGGCCTTCCCCACCCATTTTCCCCATTTTACCACCACCCACCTCCCACTGTACACACAAAATCCCCCATTACACTGACGAAGGCCGAAGGATCGCGGCCGAAAATTTTGTTCTCTTTTAAAGAAATACTTTTAATTTTTTTATACATAGGGGACAATTGATATCCTACGTGTTAAAATATAGAAAATAAATAATAAATAAAATATATATTAAAATATATACTTTTCACATTGATTTTTTACACACACACACACACATATATATATATATATATATATATATATATATATATATATATATATATATATATATATATATATATATATATATATATCTTTGTCGGTTATTACGAATCCGTACTATTTAGTTCTGTAACCATACCCACGACTAATGTTAGATATGTTGACGACACTTTTGTCATGTTTTAATCGCAAGTGAAGCGTTGGCATTTTTCAATAAGTTAAATTCCATTCATGGGGCTCCAAAGTTTACTATAGAAAGTAAGAAGGATAATTGTTATCCCTTATTAGATGTCCTAGTTTGCAGACTCGCATAAACCAGCATGTTCCATCACAAAATTCGACAGGGAAGGGTAGGATCCCTGTGCCAACCTTCCTCTGCAACTTTGGACTCTGCTATTTGCCAGCATTTAGTTGAAAATTCAGTCTGTGCCAGTAGCTATAAAATAGTGTTTTAATGTCTTGCATAGAGCAGATTCCAAATACTATTTGAACATTTTCGAATCTGTCTCTATCGCCATTTATGAACTTTCCTTGTTGCGACAGAAGGAATGCAATAGATTTTCATACTTTTACCATTTGATAAATACGTCTTTTCTCGAAATATATTATGGAACACGGTCACATAGATTAGATCACTGTGAAGAAGTCTTGACTAATCAACCGGTCAATATTTATTCGAAAAAAAGATAAGATAAAAAGATTATTATTATTATTATTATTATTATTATTATTATTATTATTATTATTATTATTATTATTATTATTATTATTATTATTATTATTATTATTATTATTTGGTTGTTGTTAATGTTCTTCGTCATATTTGTGCCCTTATTGTTATTTTATTTGTTTATATTTTTGTTATCATCATTATTAATAGAAATGGAGTAGAAATGGCGTAATTGATAATTATTGTGTTTATTACTATTAATAATATTCACTTATTTTAATCATAGTGTTAACGAAATTTATCTCTATTTTAACTAAAATAAAATTAAAAATCAAATAAAAATAAAATTTATTTAAACGGCTCCCATTATCTGACAGCCTCCCACTTTTACCACAAAAAATCTCAGACAGATTAACTCTGCTCTTCCTTCCTTTCGTATGTCCGCGGTCGACCCACTTTCTCCCCAGCATAGCTACCACCCCTTCCTACCTCTTAACTTGCAATCCTTCCCCATCTAAACTTATGAACTGAGACCCTAAAAATATATTATAAATATACTAACTATCCAATCTTTAAACTCTTCACCACAGCTTTCAAACGCGTTTTTCAATTGTTTTAAATTTGACCATGTCACCTCCCGGTTTTAAATTTGCTTTTTCCTTTTTTTCACTTCTTTTCATTCTTTCCTAATATGAATATCTGAGTGAAAGATCATACATTTAAAAAAATCTTAGTTTCTAATAACTATGGATCGATAACATCAACACGCAACTGTAGCGGCTTTTTGTACATGTCTGTATGAATAAAAATAACTATATAAATAGCTCTATTTACTATTGAGCACTTTTTTTATACGCCTACTTTAAATTCTGTGAATTTTTATATTGTGGATGTCCACTTTACCTGGATTACTATCTATCTATCTATCTATCTATCTATCTATCTATCTATCTATCTATCTATCTATCTATCTATCTATCTATCTATCTATCTCTCTCTCTCTCTCCCTCCATCTCTCTCTCTCTCTCTCTCTCTCTCTCTCTCTCTCTCTATATATATATATATATATATATATATATATATGCGCGATTATTAGAAGGTCATCACAATGCAAGAAATGAAAATATATCGGTGTTGAGAAACAAGACAAAAACTAGTGATTTTTTTTTAATTGAAAACAACATTACCGGCCCACACGGATTTCAAGAGATTCGAAACGCCTACCATTTACCTCGACATATATCATGGAACACGGTCACATACATTAGATCACAGTGTAGAAAACTAGACTAATCAAGTAAGATTTGCTATTTAAAAAAATCACTTGTTTTTGTTTTCCTTCTCAAAACCTACATATTTTCATTTCTTGCATTGTGATAGCCTTCTATGATTTCCTCATATATAAATTGAACGCAATTCTTCAAGGAATCTACATCTCCTTATATATATATATATATATATATATATATATATATATATATATATATATATATATATATACATATATATATATATATATATATATATATATATATATATATATATATATATATATATAAAAGAAAAAATGGGAATAATATTCGTACGTAATAGAAAATGAAAATAGGAAAATAAAAATTATAATTTATTTATTTATCAACGTTTTGTCTTTATTTCAAGACTTCCTCGGAATGATTGGTGTGAAGAAATAACACACATGCACAGATATTTGAAAAAGTTAAAGAGACCAAAGTTTTTCAAATATTTGTATGTGTGTGTTGTTTATTCACATTAATCATCCTGAGGAAATCTTTAAATAAATACGAAACGTTGATGAGTACAGAAATAATAATTCCTTTTTTAATTTTCCATATATATATATATATATATATATATATATATATATATATATATATATATATATATATATATATATATATATATAAACTTTAACACGTGCATAAAAGTAATCCATGGACACGTGTTTCTGGCCCACAGCCGTCATCAGCATGGCTAACTTAGACAAAGATCGAACTGTCGCTGTTAATGTCTAAAGTTTAGCGTTTAACCTCGTGACTATGACGCCTCGCCTGTTTTTATCACCTAAATATTTTAACGTGTTTAATGTAATTAGTTTTATTGGTGATTGTAGCGTTTGTTCCTTTGCTTACTAGTATTAATATAGTTGTTTACTTCCAATTACATGAAATACATTAAAATATTTAGGTGATAAAAATGTGTACATATTCTAGTAGTCGTAGTCCCGTGGTAAAACGCCACACTATAAACATACATTTTGAAGGTTCGATCTTGATGACGCCAGAAACACGTATCTATTGATTACATTTATGTACGTATAACATTAATAAAAATATAAGTTTTTGAATTACATACTCGCTTTAGGTGTTTTACGTAGATGTCAACGATGAAAAAGAGGGAGTCAAACTTTCTGTAAATGCTCAAAGAGATATAAAAAAATATCAGGGAGTCGTTAGATAAGCAGAGAGTGAAAGGGGTCGAGAGAAATACATAGATAGCTAAGAGGGAGATGGACTATATGTTCAGTTACATATAAATCATAACTAATTAGAACAATTACAAGATAATTCTTTCAAACATAAATACATTCAAGAATTAAGGACTATTTTGGCACTATTTTGTATTTAGTGTTATTAAAGTAACGTTGATTAATTCACATCTAGTTTACTAATAGATATGCAGTGGTTGGAAAAATAATAGAAATATCTTCAAATTTTAAACAGACGTTTAAAATGACGTTTAAAATGACGTTTAACTGTAGATATTGATTGAAGTCTTTAAGGAGGCCCATAATTAGATGTAAAATCTTGTATATTACTGGTAAGCACTGTATACTCCCACCCGGCAGAAGGTTAACCCACCAGGAGGGGCGTTGGTACCCTTCAATTATCAGGCTCTACACACTTCTCCTGACGACATCAACCGACCGTTACCCGACTCCCACCACGAGCAGGTAGTGCAACAAGAGAGTCCTGTTCTGGTGTTGATTATAGTGGAGGTTATAGACTTCCTATTTTTTTCTAACCTACGCCATACATCTACAGTAATAAAGAGATCTGAGAACTGTGATTTTCGGATGAGATATCCAACTTCACTAAAATGGGCCTCATACAGTTAAATAGCAAGTTTACCTATGTGATTTGGTGCATCATCATCTCGAAAAGTTTCGTTTCCCAGCGTAAACTGTTCCGAAGGTATAGGACGAATTTTCTAAAAAAATGCTTGAATAATCTGAATGATTAAAACAAGAGATACTGAAAAGGGATATTATCATGGATGTGAGCTGTGAAACACAACTTAATAATTCTCACATTCAGAATGATAGATATGATATAGAGGGTGACCTTTATTTGCGGTTGTCAGCCGTCAATCGCTTCGCGGCGTTACATTATATATCTAGTATGCAAAAATAGTCACCCATCTAAGTATGAATCAAATTCAACGTCGCTTAACTTCGGCGATCTAAAAGAAACGGGTGTGTAAACTTGATTATGTCGTATAACTAAATAAGTAAACATGCAGTTACATCGAAAACGATGTACTGAAGCTATATCAGTGAAATACTACTCTCTTTGTATTTATTCACACACACACACACACACACACCCCCACACACACACACACACACACACACACACACATATATATATATATATATATATTAATGAAAATATTTTTTAAATTCTACCTACAGACACACGTGTTACATGCTTGCGCAATCTTCAGTGTACGGGATGATAATTACTGTCAGTTAAAGGATTCGCATCCAGTCACAAAGTCACCTTTGACTCTGCAGTCTTGTATAAACCTCTCGGCCACCATGAATTACCATGGGCAAAAAGAGGACTAAATTCTATTATATGTAGATTCGGCGAACATAC
Organism: Sepiola atlantica; assembly: GCA_963556195.1. NCBI lineage: Eukaryota > Metazoa > Mollusca > Cephalopoda > Sepiida > Sepiolidae > Sepiola > Sepiola atlantica. The sequence continues at coordinate 150,697,515 of OY744516.1, forward strand.
ACAATAAGCTAGTCATAACAGTGTTTGACGACGGAAGTCGGAATTTGCATTACGCTTTTATTGATAGCTTAAATTCTCTTAAAGGGGCCCAGCCGCCGTTGGAAAGGGCTATAACAATATTTATTTTATATAATCTTTTTTATTTAACTTACAGACACATGTGTTTCACGGACCCTATATATATATATATATATATATATATATATATATATATATATATATATATATATAGTCTCGGAAGTTTCTCAACCATTAAAACTATATATAAAAAAAATATACATAAAAAAACAAAAAAAACAAACTTATAGTCTCAAGTCTTCCAGTGGAAAATCACTCATGTAAGTCAATTTATTTTTTACAGTTATTATATTAGTTAGTTTCTAACACTATTTTAAGGGATCATCAGTTGTTTACCATGAAAAACTGTTTCGGGAAGGGTATTTGAGACAATTTTGATAATATTTTGATATTATTTCATTTCACAATCATCTAAAGTATGTTATGGCACTAAAGTGTGACGGGTAGCTGTTTCTGTTTACCATTGATGAGTTTGAGAGTTGGAGATCACGGACGACTGGAAAGCACCGGAATATTGAGGGAGAGTGACCTACATTATAATGATTGGTACCGGGTTAAAAAATTCGGACATCTTAGCTGTAGCTGAATGCTCCTTGAATACCTTGAAGGCCGTTAGATGTGAGCTAGAAATGTAGAAGCATTGGCTAGCAGAAAGGATTATAGCAGGCGTTCTGGCCGTGTCCGCAAAACAAACTTCGTTGATCGGCTGCCCCTCATCTGAAAAGACTCTGCGAAAAGATACAAAGTAATGTGGATCTTGGCGCGAACGATAGGCGTCGGAGTGGCGACAATGAAAAAATGCTGAACGAAGATCCTCAGCTACTTCGCATAGAAAAGTTGCCACGGCGAACTACTCACCATCAAGACCCAAAAGAACAGCCGTACGAAAACGAAGAAACTCTCCAACAAGGTCAAATACTCAGTCGAGTTGTGGATCGTCTTGTTCTTCTCAGAGCTAGTTGCACAGCGAGCAAACGAATAAGTGATTAGACCAGTCCGCACGAAGTACCGCACGTCATGAATACAAAAAAAATACTTTTAAAACATGTGATAATCTTTGGGTGTGTTTCCAGCGAAAACCACGTTATGCTGCTCCACATTTTCGAAAAAGAAACTCAGGCTGAAGTCAAATGGCTATATTGACTTCCATTGCACTGTTCACAAGCGCTGGTTGGAGAGGGTGGTTTTGGGAAACCCATACGTGTGACAGCAGAACTCAGCCTCAGAAGTGTCGGTCTGAGAACTTCCACAACTTCACCACTTCAAGCATCTGGCTCCCAAATTCGCCTAATTTCAACCTCATGGACCATTATGCGTGAGTGCAGTTGAGAAAGACACCAACCGTACCGCCTGCAACACCAAGGAGCAGTCTATTGCCAGGATAACTCGAAGAACACCGTTACGGCCGCGTGTACAAGGTTCAGATCTACTTCGAATAAGCTGTATTTGGCAAAGCATCCTCTAAAAATGCACTTTGAATTTTAAAATACATCAATTATTGGCCAGGATACGATGTTGTCAGCGGTGAAATACGACAATACAGGTACTCTTGTCCTGAATAATATAAGTTTTCAATTATATCAAATTTAGCCTGGTCTGAATTATTTTCAAGTAAAGCCCAAATAGAGTATTGATGTCCGTATTTAAAAGGAATCATACAATTTATTTTCGGTTTGTCTTCCAACCGTAAATATAAATGGAGACATTAAAAAATCCCCGACACTATACCAGATTTTTTTGATGAAATGAATCTTTTATACCTGAAATCACCATGATCGACACATAAATGAAATAAATAACTCCTGTTTTACAAAATCTCTTTTTCATTCATGCCTAAGGACATTATAAATGACTGTTTTAAACAGCGTTGGATGGAAGTGACGAGAAACCTGAGATGGAGCACAGATTGATGGCCATTACTCTCAAGTTTCTAGAGTCAAACAAACACGTTGACTGACAACTATTTTAAGTCTAATCACGCTGAGTGTAAAGCTTCCTTGTCTACGTGCTACATAAATCTCTTCGGGGCTAAATAGGTTAAAAGATTAAAACATATATTAACATATATTGACCCTGATTTTCGGAATAGAAAATCAGCTGCTTGTTCCACAAACGAAAGGGATCGAATGTTTTACTTCCCCTATAACATACGCCATTCTTGGCGCTTTATACGAGAGCAAAGTGTGGTATCTGTTCTGATGCTGCACTTCATCTTTTCTGTACTCGGTAAGTGAAGGCGGTGTCCTTCAAGACTGAGGCAATTTTTAGTTTGTTCTAATCCAGAGTACAGTTCTTGGGGAGCGGGTTTTCACCATATTAAAACTCGACCCGTGTCTAACTCGACCCTTGTGAAGAGGTAAGTAAGTGGCAAAACATACGATATTCAAACCAGCTAAGTCTGACTCAAGGGCATTGCATATTTTACAATTGGGGAGATCCTTACCTTTGCCACATTGCGTAAACTAATATAAAGAGATTGCCCCTGATGAGTTGGGGTAGGTGGTAGTGATATAACGAAAAGTGCGCTGAACAGGAATTAGGTTACGTTTGGAATTTAGTTAAGAAGGCGGTGGTGAAATTCGAATATGTTGCCACGATATTATGAATTGTCGGTTGATTTAAAAAGTAAATGATCGTTATTTATGTTTTAGTTAAGGAATGCAGAAATATATTGTTGTAGACCCGTGCTAAGGGTCACAAAGAAATGAACCACAAATAGTGACAGGGTTAAAATATAACAATGTATTTATCATAAAGCAATACAGAACGCCACTAATGTGGTAGGAGATGAACGGGTTCATAACATGCGGTGAAACATGGTATGAAAGTCTCTCCTGAGTCTCTGCAACCAGTGGTATTTATTATACCTGGTTGATACCCTCAGTTTTCCAATAGGGGTGATTTGTACCCCACAACATATATATATATAATATTAATTTTAAACAAATAATGTTAAATTATTATTACCTACATACGCTAGCGTTTCGAGCTTTCGCTCTCATCAGTGCAGGGATGATAATCTCGGTGTCACTCTATTTTTAACTTCCTCGAACAGCTTTAATCTTATTAAAGGGGTTTATAATACTAATTTTAAATACATAATATTAAATTATTTTTACCTGCATACGCTAATGTTTCGAGCCTTCGCTCTCATCAGTGCAGGGATGATGATCTCGGACGGTCGCATAGTTCGAATCCCTACCACACACACACACACACACACACACACACACACACATATATATATATATATATATATATATATATATATATATATGATAATATAAAAATTTGTAGTTCAGATCGACTCTTATGAGAATCCATTTCCAATGCAAAGTGAAGCTCAATATTCAACTTTTGAAGAGTTATTAAAATAATTGACATAAAGCTATAAATAAATAAAATGATAGATCAGAGTTACGTCATACTATGATCTAATATCAATTTGTGTCCAAAAGAAATCTTACACACGTTTCTGAACAAAATCAGAGCATACTTGAACAGATCTGAAGACGAGGATATTCATGTAGTAACATGGATTTGTTCAAGTATGTTCTGATTTTGTTCAGAAGCATGTGTAAGATTCTTTATGCTTCGAAATTGATATTAAATCACAATATTATATAACCATGATCTCTAATTATCTATTACATTCAGCCAGTGTCGCGTGATACCCCAAGGGTAGAGGCGCCAACTGTTAAGTTTCGATTCCGGTTTGAGGCACTAACTGGTCTAGTTGCACAGAAGAGCTGCAACAGAGAGAAAATGTTGATGACTATATTCCCCCCTTATTGGGCAGAACTGTCGTAAAGAAATCGCCAGCTGCCACTAGCTCATTGAGTAAAAACAATTCGAGCTCTCCGGTTCTTGACAAGGTTTACATTAAGTTCACAATGAGATTTCGCTTACATTCAACCAGTGTCGTGTGATAGCGTAGAAGTACAGTTTCGATCCCGGTTTCAGGCACTAGCTGGTCTAGCCGCACTGAAGAGCTGTGATACAACAAAAAAGTCAGTATGTGGATAGGTATATATATATATATATATATATATATATATATATATATATGTAAGTAAAATTAAATAAACATTAGAAACAGTCTACGCGGATAAACGTACGTTTCGACTCTTACGCGTCTCATTCAGAGTCCTGAACGTGACGCGTAAACGTCGAAATATATGTTCATCTGCGTAAATTGTTTCTAATGTTTATTTAATTTTATTTATAATAGCTCTAATTTATATTAAACACGTTTTGAAAAAATATTAGTTTTAAGTATATATATATATATATATATATATATATATATATATATATATAATTACATGTATCAACATAAAATGTTATAAAGAGATATAATATATTATGTATTGATTTTCAGTATTTACTTCAACATACGTGAGTAGATGAAAATATATTTTCACACTTACTATATATATATATATATATATATATTTATATATATATATTTATTCTTTCTGCCGATTCCCGTAAAGATGAAACGTATACATATGTAGATACAAAAATATCTTTAATAAATTATTCGTCGCCCCTTAAACTAGGCTGGGTTCAGTAGCGAGTAGTATTAATAGTCGAACTCTCTACGATAGGTGCCTTTAAATAGGAATAACCTATCATTGATTTGCCGAGTTGTTGAGAACGTATGTGAGGGCAAAGACGTTGGAATTTGAGTTTGAAATATAACTCGTGTTTCGAGGTTTGAGTCCGACGACCGGTATGAATAATTCTTTTCTACACTGACGATTCTCGTAAGGATGAAACGTATACATATGTAGATAAAAACAAATATTATAATTCATTATATATATATATATATATATATATATATATATATATATATATATATATATATATATATATATATATATATATATATATATATTTCTTCTGTCACGCATAATCTGGCAAGGAACAGACGGGTAGAGCACGACGAGTGGAAAGAAGTAATGACCAATGAAAATTTAGAAAAAATGTATTGCCAAAACTTAGGGTTAACGAAAGGCATGTTACTCGAAAAACCCTCCCCTAAAACAAAAAAAACTCATCCGACTAGAGAAGGGAGTAATTTTATAAAATTATCTGAATATGTATACTGGTTATAAATATAAATTTGAACACTTGTTATCCAGTCCATAAAGTGTTATACACGCGGGAGACTATTTTATTCTTTACACATGGCAACAATGGTCGTGTGCTTTATGACACACGTTGTAAGAAAAAATAAGATAAAAAGAAAGCATGTGTTAACAATGTCATTTAACGTTCGATATATGTCTGCGTTATATTAGTTACGCCGACATGACATAAAAAGCGTGGTAAAGATGGCATGAAAATATATGAATGTGTAAAGAAAAAATGTACCAAAGAAATAGATATATTCGAAATTAATAAGTTGTTAAAAAGACAGAGGAGAACGTGTGAATATACGGGAACCTGTATGCACTTGAATATGTCTCAAATGTGGCCAATTGGCACTGGGAGAATCTATCCGATGCAGTACTTCATGTGCTTCGATTCATTTAAATTCTTTACCAATGTGCTGCCCATCTTAATAGTATAAAATATTAAATATAAATATAACATATAAAGACGACAGTGATATACTAAAACATTTTGCCATTTGTGTTTAGCGCATATTTTTAAATTTTTATTAGCAATAAGTTGTGCATTTTATCCGTATGGGACTAATGTTTTTAATTATGTGTGTCATCTACAGATACATGTCTTAGTTGTGGTCTTTAACAAACTATAAATAAATGTTATATATTTGTTAACACATTTTTTATTGTCTTTTATTCCTGACGTGTGTGTATTTACCAAGTACTGATCACGGAATCCGTGATTAGAGGATTTCTATAAATTCTCAACCTACACCATGTCAATCTTGATAGAACAGAATATAAAATATTCATATTCTTCACCAAAATTATATATATAACGTTGACAAGACACACAAGGCATTTGATGAAGAATGCACCATAGAAGAGAAAACATTGATTCGAAATTAAGGAATATATATATATATATATATATATATATATATATATATATATAATACAGAATGCAAGAATTGTTAAATAGACGAATGAAAATGTGCGAGACACAAATCTGTAATTTACTTACATATATCTCTGATGTGGTTCAAGTAGAATTTAAGAACGATGTCTATTTCGAGCTTTTGCCCATATTCGAGAGTTCTTGACCCGGGATCAGAAAATAGATTCCTGTTCACTTTGTTTTGCAACTCATGCTTAAATCTATGCAAACGCATGATAACGCCAAGTTAGTCTGGTTAGTTACCTGTGTAATAAGTTATATTTTTGGTGGTTGTAACTGTAAGCATTGGATACACAAAAAGTGCAGTGGAATTACTGGTAGCTTGAGAGAGAATAACTACATTGTGTGCAAAAAGTGTAAGACAATGGAGATGGATGAGAACTCAGATGTGGAGAAAGTATCTATGGATGACGAAACTATGGAGGTTGTCGATAAGGTTTTTTTTACCTTGACGCCATTGGAGCACGGGATGGAGCAGGTGCTAGTATGGTTTGAAGAATTAAGAGGGGTGGATTAATTTCAGAAGACTTTTACCAACATTAACCAGCAGAACGTCACCATAGTTAAATAAGGGAAGAGTCTATCAGGCATTTGTACGCAGTGTGATGATGTAGTGAAGTGAAATCTCACCAGTGAGGGTTCAGAACATGCATTGCAAAGAGACAAATGATATGAGAATGATACGATGTATGTGTAATGTGAGTCTTTAAGACAAGATTAGTTCCGATGACCTCAGAGGAAGATTAAATCTGGGCGGTATAGGGATATGTGTGCAGAGGAGTAGACTTCGATGGTATGGTCATGTCGAAAGAATAGATGAGAGTTCTTGGGCTAGTAGATCTAGAATAGTAAAGGTAGCAAGGTCAGCTCATAAGAAAAACATAAGAGGGTGTGATAAAATTTGAACGGAGGAAAAAAGGGATAAATAAAGACGTGGTCAGAGATAGGTAAGTTTTGAAGTCAATTTCTTGAAGACGTACAACGCATGTGAGCATGTAAAACTGACGTTAAACCGTATATAAAAATGAGGATGCTCAATACCATTACTAATTCTTTATTAAATTTGATTCGGCATATATTAAAAAAATAATAAACAAAACAAGTTAAGCACGAAGTCAATTGAACAAAACAATGAAAGCGTTATGTAACTCATTTGAAATTCACGCAAATTCGCCCGAAGGTTTAACAAATAAATTTGTTTTTAATCTATATGCATAAACAGCCAATAGCCCATTTTTTATTCGTAATTGAAGAAACCATTTCGCCGGAGACTATAAGAAAGAAAGAAAAAAAAACATAGAATTGCTAAGGAATCCAATGAAAAACAAACTGTCCCGATTTGTGAATTTCCTGAATTGATGAAACTCGGTCAAGGTGATTGTTGGTAAACATTGCAAGATGTTGATTTAATTAATTTAGTCATGCATTTTCATGTCCATACACCTCCGGCGAATCCGATGATTCCCGGGAAAAAATTCGGCCATTTAACTAACAAAGATAAAATACAAAGACCGGAAATATCAAACGCAATGGTGGCATGAGATACTGCTTATCATGAATGGGATTGTGTTTTTATTTCGCCGTCTTTTTACAGAAATACCTATGAGTATATACATAAATAAATTTAATAGACTAATCTAATTCATCTTAGAATTTTGCACGGCCATATCTATATAATAATACGCTCAGACAATTTCATGTTTGTACGTACGTTATCATTTTCCACCACTTAAAAAAATATAATATAAAATATAAAGTGCGAATTTCATTAACTTACCATTTTATTTATCAAATACGTTTGCTGAATCGCACGGCTAGCGACGCCAGCGATGATTTTCTGAGATTACATGAAGTTTCGAGTCACTTAAACATCGGACTTCTTTCACCAGGAAACCCAGTAAGGGGGAATAATATAATATATGATCATTCCTCGTAATATATTCTTCTAAGGCATTACCTTCACATTTGTGGGACAGTGTAGTATATGGTCGTTCGCCATATATACCAGCAAAAATATGCTTTCTCTGGTCGCATATTTTTGCTAGTATTACTAATCGAGTTTTAGTATGCGTCTGCCTGAAGCTAGAATAATACTATTACTTCTAATAATTGTACTATTTTATTGTACTTTTTTAATGCTCATTCCAGTTTACTATACTATTTCATAGTAATGTGCTATATTTCCATGTTCAAGTCAAGGGGTAGTGTAATCTGTTCTGTTTTCATTATACCAACTACCCAGGCATTACCTCCTGTTTTTGTTTTTTTTGGGGGGGGGGTAGTGTAATATCTCTTCTGTCATCATAATACCATCCTCCTTTCGTGCGACTTAAGTATTTGTTCAGTTGTCATGATGCCATCCTCCCAGGAATTACCGCTTTCTTTGGGGGTGGGATAGTGTAGTATCTGTTCTGTGGAAACGATACCATACTCCCAGGGATTGCATCATCCTTTTTTTGGGAGAGGGGTAGTGTAGTATATGTTCATTTGTCCTGATACCATCCTCCCAGGCTAGCAAAAATATATGATCGGGAGGGGGCATATATTTGCTAGTATATATATATATATAATTCTTAAAATTACAACTTCCTCACAAATCCACAACATTACATCGGAGAAAATTGTCAGACATTTTTTTCCGTTGTGCTTGAGTTATTATTTGAATTATTTTTATGTAATTATTTTAACCTAATAATTCAGGACGCATAACATGTAATATTACAGTTTTACTACTTATTGTTAAATAGTAAATTTCTAATAAAAAATATTCATATATATGTCCATCATCTTTATTATTTTATATATATTTATAGTTTTATAATATACGTTCATTACTACGGCTGCTGTTGTTGCTGTTTACAATTTGTGGTCCCCATTTTTTTCACCTCTTCAAAACAAAAATTGTCACCGGTCTTCATTTCACTACGCTATTTTACGTTTCCATCGCAGTACATGAACTCTACTTTCACACATTTTGTCTGATGAATGAGCGCGGACAACAACTGGCTCAGTAATTTTACCTTCTTTCTCTCGTTTTTACCACTTTTTAATCCCACTTCAAATGTCACAAATGTCCATATACCGTGCTGTAATAACATTTTGTACCGCAAAGAACATATTTCTTATATACTATTTTGATTTTGTATTTTACTCTACCATCTTGGAACGAAACATGTAAAAGAAGAAAAACACAAACTATAAGACAGTCTTGCCTGACAAAGTTGTACTACAACGAAAGCTCGCGAAAAATAAAAATTAAATAAATGAATTTTTCATTTAAAATTGCATGATTGTTGATTTTCAAAATATTTCACTTTAATACATTCTAATCCGTGCTTCAAAGATGTTGATTTCCTTACTTAAAAAATAGCGTCAATCTGCGCATGACATCGCCAGGACTAAACTTATAGCATCTTAAGAACTTGACGTCTATTCGACCCCTCAGGGTTAATACCATCAAAATGAGGAGGAAAAAAGAAGAAAAAAACTATAAGACAGTCTTGCCTGACAAGGTTGTACTACAACGAAAGCTCGCGAAAAAAATTAAATAAATGAATTTTTCATTTGAAATTGCCCGATTGTTGATTTTCAAAATATTTAACTTTAATATATATATATATATATACTAGCAGGACCCGTGTCCCGGCGTTGCCCGGGGAAATATAACAGCCTGATTTTAATTTTTAAGTTAAATGAATAGATTAAGAAAATAAATCATTTCACTGGAAGTAATTTTGGTAATTAAAATTGGATTTAACACGGAGCTGTGCCCTAGCGTTCTTGTGTTTGTTCCAACAGATGTCTCCTTTATAGTGGTAAAAGTTATTCGTACAAAGCTCTTGAAGATCCTACATAAAACTGCCCATGGCTAAAGCAAGGTGAAGTCAAGTTTAGACCAACCACTGCCAATGATTGTCCTTGGGACTTGTTAATTGTCATGGCAAAACACAATTTAACTGGGAACTGAAGCCTTTTAAATATTATTGCAGAATCTGACGAAATAATGGGTATTCTGGTAGGAATGTCAGTTTGCCCCTTGCCACACCAGTTAGTATTACAGCTTCTATCACATGAGGTTGGATGCGTTTAACACGGTCTCGTTCCATTACATAGCCTTGGAGCATCAAGATTCTGGAGTAACATAATTAGGCATCCAGCTTTCAGCTGTGTGTTGGCATACCAGGCAATTGTAATGAATCTAAAAATTCTGTAGGGTATTGTACAGCCTGGACGCGATCGAGAATAGAATCCACAGAAGTGAACGTTACAGTTTTAATGTACTTCCACAAATATGACCATTTAATGCAAGCATTAAGCTCATCAGGGGGACTTCCACGTGGAACAATAGGCAGCGTTTGTCAGAAGTCACGTGATAATAATAGTGTTATTCCGCCCATAACAGCATCACGTCTCTTGAGATCACGCAATATTTTATCTAGAGCCTCGAACGCTTGTTTATGTGCCATTGCACATTCATCCCATACGATCAAGGAACAATTCTGTAAGACTTTGGCTGAATCTGACCCTCTTTCTATTTGACAAATTGGATCAGCATCTTTTGTTAGATAATGGCAAGTTAAATGTGGAGTGAGCTGTCCTACCACCAGGACTACCTCCGGGTGCATCAAGGAATATAAGACCACCTTGCTGATCTTCTTCAGTATTAACTACAGTACGAAAAATATGAATTTGCTCATTATTTAGTTGTGCGATACCATCTCGAACAATTGATGCTTGCTCATGAGGTTGATAACTAATTTCACGCGTCTATGCAGTAATGACCGGATGTGCATTAGATCGATTAGGTGAGGTAAGACCCAATTTTGTCAGTGGTTTACCATTGATCTTATAAGTCATATCTTCGATATGAACTAAAGCCATATTGAAGATGTCGTCTAAAAATGTTATATCAACTTCAGGCTGTTGATTGTGTTTCCTAAGAAGGAAATCTTCACTAAAAGCTTATTTGTGTGCATCCCAAAGTCGTTTTGGATGAGACACTGCACATGATGTCAACATGATGGCAAACAAATGTCTCAAATTGTCTGCAGATTCAGATATAGATGCTTCCTGTAATGTAGCATACCAGTGGTTATCATCCGCAAGTGGTTCATGTGCACTACATGCATCCCTGAATGTAGTCATAACTTGACCATTGATCGTATTTAGGTCACTAAAGCTCTGTGAACCTCTAACATTGTGTAGAAGCAGTCTCAAACAGAAGGAGTCAAATTGATTTGGATGCACGGTGTATACCCTGCCCCCAAACTTCTGTTCTTTTAACGCACGGATAGCCTGGCTGACCCTGTAACCGTCGCTTGAAGACCTTAGTTTTAGTGTCCCAGGTATAATAAAGTGGAACTTCTCAGTACAAAAGTGTACATGCAAAAAAATCTGTTTGACACAATTTGAAGAAAGTTGTTAGAGTGGTTGAAGGTGGATTTGCAACGCTATCTGCTGCAGTACTTTCAGTAAAGTATATACGCTGTCCATTTTCTAGATGAACTGATAGGTGAATAACTGGGTGATGATGTATATGTATGTGAAAGTTAAGTATTCTCCAAATGGCTTCATTGGTTGATATGTAACGTCCCGTATCGTATCTCTTAAGTTCATCATGAGCATTACTTTCAATTGTGAAGATAGCTTGAGCACTACCCTTATTTTCATATTTACAAATGTATTTTAGTGATTTCATGCTGTTGCAATATTCAACCTTGATATGTGCATCAAAAATCTTACAAAGCAGTTTATTATGTGGTACAACCCATCGGTTATCTACAGGAATTGTTATGTTGCCAGGTAGGGTAACTGTCGTCTCAAAACCTCCAGCTAAAGGAGATAGTCGTCGATATTGTGGGTAGCCATTTGTATCCGATTGAGTTTCACTCAAGAATTGTTTTGGATATCTCTTACTGCAGTGTCCATCTTTGATACAGAGTGAACATCTGTTTATGTTTCCACATGGTCCATGAATCATATGGTGCCTAATGAAATCATGTAAAACCGGATCTGCCAGTGGATCTTGAATTTCCGCACTGATAACTGAATCTATGTCATAGGATTTCAATTTTTATCCTCTTTTCTGCCAGTCAACAGTGTACATGTATGCTATGACATATAAGGGCAGCAGTTTTTGTTGCCGCCACTTACTGCCACCAAGCACAATCAAGGATTTGGTTTACCCGACTCAAATGAAACAATAGCAAGCAATTAAAAGTAAAGAGGATTGTCTGCATGTAATGTTATAACAAAAATGTTTTTTTTTTACTTATTGTTATGCCCCCCCCCCCCTTACACATGGTGGACCGTACATTTGCTCGCCAGAAGGTGAATCGTAACATAAAACGGGCAGCACTTTTCCCGGTCGCCATCGGCATTTTGCTCACGTTACTCAATTGCAGTCATGCAAAAATTTTTATAGAATAGTCTTCATTATTAAAAATAAGCATATAATTGTAATTTTAGTGCCCCCCCCCCATCTGAATACAATTTGTAATGCTGTACAGCCTACATTAATTATATTTGTGTGTGTCAGTGGATTTTAATGGGGCTATGTATGCCTCTTTAATTTTCCAAGGGCCGTTATCACAGACAGAGCCGGTGTTTATAAAAAAAATAAAAATAAAAATGCTGGTGAACTAAAAGTAAATTGGTTTCAGTATATATCGAACAGGCTTCGTTTAACTATATTAATTTGCATAATAATAATTTATTATCCATCGGTGGGTTAGTGGTTACGACGTTACAGTTTTTGGCGTTCGATCCCATTCTACTAAAACGAATGTTGTTTTTAATAGTGATCGTATAAAACGAAAATTTATAATGTAAAGTGAAAAATGCAGTCTGGCATGTCAGGTTAACTCGTTGGAATGAAGTTGTTTTAACTTTATGTAAATAAGGAAAACGTAAATGTTTTTAGTAATTGTTAGAGTAGAATTTTAGTTAGAAATTATTATAATATGAAATATCAGAATTATTCAATTTTTTTTGGTATCGTAGCACGGTTATACTAATTGTGTACGTCTCATTTAGGCACGTCCACTGCTGATTTTCTAGAAATAGAGCGGAGACAGCGGAGCAACGTTATCGTTAAATTCAAAGCAATATCTGCCCGTCACTTATTTACTTCTTAAAGAAATGTTCAGACTAAGTTCTAACTAAAAACAAATGGCAGTTTTATTTAAAATTTGATTATTTTTAACACAATAACAAATCTACATCATTAAAAAAACACTGATGAGGAAATCTTCGTAAAACGTAAACAAACATTTATTTCAGGTGTTCCCTTAAGGTTGAAGAAGAAAGATTTACGTTTTGGTACGCTAGTTTAATCTTTTAAATAGTAAATGACAATATTATCGTAGTATTAACGTCGAAAAACAAAAACAAAGCACATGCAATAGTCTAAAAGGAATGCTAGATTAAAAAAAATGTTTTAGAAACTACTACATCATTAAAAAAACACTGATGAGGAAATCTTCGTAAAACGTAAACAAACATTTATTTCAGGTGTTCCCTTAAGGTTGAAGGAGAAAGATTTGCGTTTTGGTACGCTAGTTTAATCTTTTAAATAGTAAATGACAATATTATCGTAGTATTAACGTCGAAAAAAAAACAACAAACAAAGCACATGCAATAGTCTAAAAGGAATGCTAGATTAAAAAAAAAGTTTTAGAAACTAAAAAAAATTGCACTTTTCTTAAAGAAAGGAACACGATCCGATTCATATTAAGACTGAAATTTATTCAATATTAATTTTTTTAAAAGAAAAGTGTAGTATGTGTTCTGATACTGCATTTCATCTTTTCTGTCCTCGGTCAGTGGAGGAGAAATTCTTATAAACTGAGTCAATTTTTATTTTTGTCCAAATCCAGTGTACTTTTTGGGAGTTGGATTTTCTCCACGGTAGAACCGATCTCGTGTCTAACTCTGTTCTCGTGGGGAGATAAGTAAATAGGAACACACAGAATTCAATATCGACTACTGCTTGTTTTTAGTTGTTTATTTGTTGTTGTTTTTACGAATTTAATACGTTCTTTACTATGAAAAAAATTAATCTGGTGTACCAAAGTCCTAATGACTACTTTTACGGTATCCAGATTTGTATAGTGTTTAAAAAAATCAAATTGTAAAGAAAACAGTCATTTGTTTTTATTTAAAAAGTTTTTTGCAAGAAGTAAACAAAAAGTTTTTTTTGCACGCTTAAATCCCATTTGTAAAAAGTATATGCTTATTTTATTAACGATTAAAAAAACAAAAAAAAACAGTTCGGTTCAAATAGTGTAGAAGTCACATGTTTGTTTATAACGTAAGTGATAGGTATAATTATTGGTATATATTGCTTCTTGAGTTGTATATTTCGTAACCTAATGAAAAATTTAATGTTTTTATCTTATATTTTAGCGTTGAAAGTTTTTAATTTTTGTATTATGTAATCGGTGTTCGGTACGTGAAATTCGGAAAGAAATTGAAAAATACGTGTAAACTGAGTCACCCCCTCAGGCCGAAACATAAAAGTTATTTGGAATATTGTTTAGTATGTAATATAATATGTAACTTGTTACTAATGTAAACTGATCTGATTGAGGCTTGCGAAAAGTAAACTAATGAAAAAGTAAGTAATACATATAAAACGAATAAGAAATGTTGTACTTTCTGTCAGAAGTGTACTAATGTATTTATTAGTACAATGAAGGTGAATAAATCGTCGTGTTTGCGATTGTCAATGTGTTCAGTCTAATGTAATCTGTTATTCGCTAACGTGAAAATAATACGTAGCAAGAATAATGGAATGTCAATCGCTTAATCGTTTTTTTTTTGTTTCTGAACATAGTACGTTAGTATTGTAGCAGCAATTTTAATAAGTGAAGTAGATGAATGTATAACGGGAATAGTAGAACAGGAACTGTGTATTACCTGGAAAAAAGTTTGATCGGTAAGGGGAATCGGTATAATTGTTTAAGGGTAGTGAATCTGGCAGGCGTTTCGTGATCTGTAGTTGCTGGTTGAGGCTTAGAGTAGAAGCGCTAAAAGCTTTTTTGGCGGAAGTGACGTAGTCAGGTGTATTGAAGGGAGCGTCTGTTATAATTTCTGTGCAACTTATGTTACTGTGTGGTGAGGTGAAGGCATATTTAACGTAAATAATAAGTTGTAAATTGTGTGAAAGTATCCGTTGTGTATTTGGTCCCGGTGTAGACTGGTGGAGTGGGAGGAGTAAAATGTTAGAGAGAAATGTTCTTGCTACTACCTGTATGGTGTCTGGTTTTGGGAGAGTGACTGAGCGAGGAACGAAAGTAATAATTTGCCCGAGGTGGATGTAAGAGTCTAGAGTTTGCTAAGAACACGCTCAAGCGAATAAGCTTGATGTTGTAGTGATTGTAGTGACCTATTGATTGCGAGTTTATTTTCCTATTCGACGCGAAGGTACAGGGGAAAAACGTCTCTACTTTATATATAAGATATATATATATATATATATATATATATATATATATATATATATATATATACATATATATATATATATATATTTGATTCCATACTTATTCCACACTTTTTTGTTATTATTATTTAATATTGTCATACATTTAGTTATTATTTTCGTACCACGTGTATTTGTTTGTCTACATGAAATTAATCTGGTTCTAAACTACAGAGGAAATACATTTGATATGCGTTCGACCCTTTTGTTTAGTAAATTATCAGTATCAGGATTTTGCAATACAGTAATTGTTTTATCGTCATAAGTTGCTAGCAGTAAACAGCATATAAAAATAAACTATTTTCGGTGCATAATTGTGAACTCTGAAGCGAATGACATCGAATCAATAGCAGCACAATGGTTCTTTCTATCATTTTATTTAGAGCCATCCAACAACGACACCATGGTGATGACTGGCAGTAGAAATAACAATAACAATGAATAAAGGACATAGCAACGAAGACAGGGCAAACGTCTGACAATGATTTGCACTCAATCAATTATAAGCTGCAATATGGAGTCAAGGACAGTGTATGTGTTTTGTCTTTCTCTTTTTCTTTTTATTGATTCTTTCAGGCAAGCATTCTTTCTTACTTTTTAAATAAAAGCATATAGTTAAATGCAATCGGATTTCGCTTAAGGTATTTAAGTAAATCTAATTGCAAATAAGCAGCACTCTTGACAAGTATACATAAAAATAATTTGAAAAAATCTTAATTATAAAAAATACACGCAAGTACAAGATAGGTGTAGCGACATTCCTGCAGGGAGAATATATATATATATATATATATATATATATATATATATATATATATATATATATATATATATATATATATATATATATATATATATATATTAATATTAGTATTTCATGTATCCACATAAAATTTTATAAGGATATATATTTTTTTATGTAGCAATTTTCAGTATTTACTTTAACAGTGCTCGATACGTAAGTAAAGCTAGGTAGTAAGCTATGAAAATATGTTTATGGCAATTAAGCTACACAGAGGCTCCCGGCGTTTCATCCAGGGGGAATCGTCAGGCTAAAATACATGGAGTTATTTTTGCCGGGTGTTTTTATATACACGGCTAGCTAGTTAACCAATCAGATACTTTGTTGTTCTCTTAGCCAATCGTTGGAATCAACAAAACAATTATATCTAGAATCAACGAACAAATAAAAAAAAGACTTAGAATTTAACCAATGGGTGAATACTGCCGAAGCAATCGCTTGGTTTAACACTATCGAAAATAAGAACAAATTTACCTTCCTACAATTCTACATAGTGGACTTCTACCCGTCTATATTAGAAGAACTCTTCAACATCTCCATATAATTTGCCGAGATGTATACCGATATATCCAAGTATGAAATCCACATCATTAAAAATGTATGAGATCAGTTTTAATCAATAACGATGACCAATGGATTAAAACAAATATGACAAACTCCTTTGATTTGGCGATGGGTGCCCTTGATCCTGCGGAAAAATCAGCTCTAGTGGGGTATTCATTTTATATACACTCACAAATATATTTGATAATACAGATATCGGCCTTAATAGAGATGATGGATTAGCGATAATAAGAGATTCCAACAAAGTCAAGGGAGGAAACTTCAATAAAATTATACATATGGAAATGAAAATACTAGGCCTAAAAGTAGAAGTACTGGCTAACATAAGAACAACTCATTTTCTAGACGTCATATTAAACTTAAATAAAAATACTTACGAACCATACCTAAAAGATAACGCCAATCCAATACGCGTAAACCAAAAGTCTAATCACCCACATCAATCATAAAACATATTCCGAATTCGATCGAACGTAGGCTTATCAATAATTCTAGCAACGAAAGTGTTTTAAAAAAATCAATCAACATTTACAATATAGCTGTAAAAAATAGTGGTTACCATAATACCGAAATAAAATATAAAAAAACAGGACACTTATAATTACAACAAAATTAAAAAGAAAAGAAAAAATATAATCTACTATACACCGTCCTATAACCAGATGCTAAAAACTAAACAGGGCAAAACATTCCTAAATCTGATTGAAAACCACTTCCCCGTAACAAATCCCCTGCATAAAATATTCAATAAAAATAACTTAAAACTATCCTACAGCTGCTGCGAAAACCTAGGAATGATAATTAAGGCACACAATAACAAAATACTAAAAGAGAACAGAAGAGAGGAATAGAAAAATAACAAATTACATAAAAAGTGAAAAATATAGCAAAAATAACACTAAGAAGAACAAAAATATAAACAATACAAATAGAAATAAACAAAACACTTATAGTAACCACACGAATAGAAATGAAAAAGTTAGCAACGAAGAGAAAATATGTAACTGCATAAATCGTCCACTTTGTCCACTACAAAATAAATGCCTAACCAAAAGTATTGTATACCAAGCCACGATATTTGCCAAGGAAAGACTGAATAACAAGAAGTACTACGTGGATATGGCCTCCCTAGATTTTAAAACCAGATATTATGACAACAAAAGCACATTTAAAAACAGAGAACGTCGAATTAAAACAGCACTAGCAAACCACTATTGGGAGCTCAAAGAAAATGGACGTTCACCAATAATTGAATGGAAAATAAGACGACAGGCCAGTACATGTAGAAATTTAGACGACCCGTGTAGATTATACCTGAATTAAAAATATGATATCCTAAATTTTAAAGACCCCTGTAATCTATTAAACTGTAGAAGTGAGATAGCAAACAGCTGCTTACACAGAAATAAATTTACCGTAGGCTAACGATAAATAAATAAACTAATAAGTAAAAAAAAAACGAAACGAAAACTTAATTTAAAAATTAAAACCTAAAATAGAAATACATGGAACCACGTGTTAAAATAAATTCACCAATTATATATTGACACAACAAAGGAAACAGGATATAAGCCAATCTATAGAAAACAGAACAATAGAACAGGATATAGGAAGTAACACTAACAAGACCTTTGTTCGTGGGAAGCCCAACAATTAGCTGAGAGAACAACAAAACATCTGATTGGTTAACTAGCTAGCCGTGTATATGAAAACACCCAGCAAAAATAACTCCATGCATTTTAGCCTGAAGATTACCCCCGAGGATTAAACGTGGGAGCCTCTGTGTAGCTTAATTGCCATAAACATATTTTCATAGCTTACTATATATATATATATATATATATATATATATATATATATATATATATATATATATATATATATATGGTAGTCTTAAGGGTAAAATATTATTATTATTATTTTATTATTATTATTATTTATTTATGTATATATTAGTGAAATTTTAAGCTGATTTATTTCGACACTTGATTATTGGGGAAATAGTAGTTTAATCAGTACCATTGGAGAGCCATGAATATTATAACTGTCCTGTTTTTAAATCTCCGAAACAGTTACATGGTAAACAGCTGATGATCCCCGTGTTAATATTATACGCTTAAGGTCTCCTGTTTTTGTTTCACTCTTAGATACTAAACCCCCTTTTATTTTCTTTATTTACTTATATTTTTTTATTTATTAATTTTCCAACGAATGTTAAGTCTGCAATATCTTGGATTTAGTTAGTTTCTCTGGGAATTTAAACTGCATTTTACTTTTTTTGTTGTTGTTTTGTTTAAAATGACTCAACGCTTCTTTAGACTATATATATAATTGTTTAATTAGTATCCGCATACATATATGTTTCAGCTTTATAGATTCATCAGCATGGACATAACTGTTCAGCTGATCGCTCGATTCGAACCCCAGACACGAGTAACCTTTTAACTCAAATCCGAACCCAAATCACAGTTGTCGTAACAGCTATGTGAAAAATGTTGTTTTCAATCGAACATATAGTGAGCTGCCATATATGGTTCGATATCGTGTTTATATATTTTAAACAATCGAACTATATTAGATCTATGCAGATAGATCCCTACACCGAACTCATAAACACTAGAAGTAGGTTAAAAAGACAAACTATTTTCGTTTGTTCGGTGGCCGTCTTGATAACACGTTCTCTTTCAGTTTAGTTTTATGGCATCTTTCAGTGTTCGAACCTCACACTAGACAACATTAGCGTTCCAGTTATTTCTTAGCCGATATGGATCATTATCATAAAAATGAATAGTGTTTTTGAATTATTTTGTTGTGATTTAAAATGAAAATTCACTTTTCTCATTTTAACTGACGTCCAGAAAAGAAGAGTTTGAGAAATATATATATATATATATATATATATATATATATATATATATATATATATATATATAATTATTTAATAATACATATTTGAAAATTATTATCCACAGACCTATATTAACTCATCTTTATAAAATCATAAGTGTGGAGATAACTGATAGCACGATTCGAACCCCCGACAGGTGTCACCTTTAAACTCAAATTGGAACACAACTCAAAGTTATGGTAACAGTTATGTGAAAAATGATTTTTTTTTTCAAGCGAACACATAGTAAGCCATCATATAGTGTTCAACAAATCCGAAGAAATTGCAGTATATATATATATATATATATATATATATATATGATTATTTTTATTTACACAGACATGTACAAAATCTGCGACACTGGCATGTCGATGTTATTGATCAACAGTTATTATAAACTGAGATCTCATCAGGCAGAGTTAGAATATATATATATATAATTTTAATTTATTTTATACGTACATAGAAGTAATCCATGGACACGTGTTTCTGGTTCACAGCCGTCATCAGCATGGCTTAGACAAGGATCGAACTTTCGATATGGATGTCTATAACCCAGCGTTTAACCATCGGACCAAAACGCCCTGTCTAGAAATATGTACGATTTTTATCACCTAAATATTTAATGTATTTTTATGTCATTATTTTTACTGATGATTGCAGCTTTCGTTGTTTTTTTTTGCTCACTACTACTTCGATTGTCTCACTTCCTAAGTGATTAAGATGCAGAAAATTGCATTATTAGTTGCCCTTTACTTTATAACTGCAATCAATAATACAAATAATTACATAAAGTACATTATATATATATATATATATATATATATATATATATATATATATATATATGTATAAAGCAAAAAAGAGAGGAGGGGGTAATATCTAGCTACACTATGCCCCTAAATTTAGTATTGAACGATAGTACATTTTCTGAAATAGTATAGTAAACTGAATTGACTATTAACAGAGAGTGCAACGGTACAATTAATGTTAGACATAGTACAGTCTCGACTTAAGATAGACAGATACCAAATTTCCATTAGTATTAGATTATTTAAAAAGCTATTTACTTTATTCTCGGAATTCTCCGATAAACTTCTTCCCGTAAGGAATTACTCTCCCAATAAAGACATTTAGAGACTTATTGGAATTAGCGATCAAATTGTTCCGTTTTAAATATTTACAAAGAAATTTGTTTGAATACTTTCTAAGTGAGAGTTAACAATAGTGAGCTTGTTATTCTCTTCTTAAAGCTTTCACTTCTGATGGATGCTAGAGAACAGCAGCGATGGTGACACAAATAATATGTTATGTTGCCGTTTGGTAAAACGTGACGCTAGTCAAGTCCGAACACCTTATCTGAGTTCGTCTGTCGGTCGTTTGACGTCAGAAGTTCATACGGCACTGTAATAGTCATCGCAGGGCAATTCACACCGGCCTATCATTTGTCAGTGGCTTTAATTAATTTTCTGCTCAGAGTAAATAGAAATCGGAGTGCACGAGGGAAAGAAAGACAATAGAGAACAATGACAGAGAGAGAGAGAGAGAGAGAGAGAGAGAGAGAGAGAGAGAGAGAGAGAGAGAGAGAGGGGGTGAATGCAGATAAAGATATATATGAATTTAATATAAAGGAAGAGTAAAAGGGAAGAGGAGAAAGAGGAGAGAGAAATAGAGAGACATAAACGTAATAGGGGGGAACAGATGGACAGAGAAAGATAGTGAGAGGGGAATAGAAAAAGAAACAAGGAACGAAAGAAAAGTTGAGAGAAAGACTAGAATAAGAGGACAGAACGAAAAATGTAAAGATAGGAATTAAAAAAAAAGAAAAAGATCTTCTTTACCCGACTTTTAGTATTTAGTGTGCTGCGAATAGCCCGGCCTCCAGAGTGAGCAACACCAGACACCGTCTCCCGTATTCTATCCACGCAGCCCGATCCAAAGGGTTTACATCAGTCAGGTTGCATGCAGTCATATCGCTATTTACGCACTCAAGCAAGGTCTTTCTCGGTCTACCACGCTCACTAGTGCTCGGAATATTCAGACGCGTTATGGACATGAGTTAAAAAAAATGTAAACATACTAAAATACACTGCCACTCGACAAAATAGAGTGAACTCCTAAGAACTTATGATACAATCAGTCACTTTGTGATTGTTGTAGAATAAGGTTAATAAATTAATATTCATTTCTTAAACTTTACTGTTTTTAAATCGTTATTTCATAGGGCTTGCGGTGTTGGTTGGTTATTCGCTTTCCGGCATATAAACACTTTGCAGATTTAAGTCACTTTGGAGCACAGCCTATATGAATCCGAGTCTTTAATATAATTTAAAAGAGAGTCAAATAATTAGAAATACAAAAAACTGAGAATATGAAAGAAAGAGAGAGGGAGAGAGGAGTGATGATGGAGAATAGAGGAAGATGAAGAGAGTACAACTGAAAGATAGTAGTAGTAGTAGTAGTAGTCTTTCAATCGGAGGCGTGTCTCTTTTCTCACGAGATTCTCATGGATGGCTCTGCTCTTGAGGAGAAATCGACCTGAAACTTCTTGGTCTTTCTTCCTCATCAAATATTTCTTTGATTTTATATATTAGATCGATTGCTCTTTCTGTTTCTCGTAAAGTCGGTTCACTCTTTCGCCCTAGACACTTTTGTCACACATGAGGCTATTATCTATCTCTACAAATCTGCTATCAGATCATGTCTGGAGTACTGTTGTCATATTTGGGTTGGTGAATATTTTTCCCATTTCAGGGTTCTTGATAAGGTGCAGAAACGTATCTTTCTTCTTCTCTCTCTCAAAGACGTGATGTTGCTAGTTTCAGTCTTTTCCGTAAATGTTATTATGGTACGCGTTCTTCAGAATTGTATGATCTATTCTCTGCTACCTTTATTGCAGCTCATTTAACTCGTTGGTCTCCATGAATTCGCTATTTTGATACCTCATTGTAATACAGCTATTCCAGTAGCTTTTTTGTCAAAAACTGCAAGCTTGTGGGACTCTCTATCTGCTGACTGTTTACCTCTATAGCATTGGTCTTTTCAAGACTAAGCATATCCTGTCTTTGCGGTAATTATCTTTCGTTCTTGTTAGCTCCTTACATCAAGTCGCTTCATGCGTTGTCTTGAGCAATTTCCATTAAACAAAAGAAGCTTCATCTTGAAGAACTCAACTATATATCCTTCAATGTGTCTGAGAATGACTAAACACCTAAAGACGAGATTTAAGAGATATAAGTAAATCTGACACAGGTAGCCTTATCTTGCGAGCATTAAAGTGTAGTATCTGTTCTGATACTACACTTAATCATTTTTGTCATCGGTCAGTGAAGGAGAAATCCTTCTAGTCCGAGGCAACTTTTATTTTTGTCCCACACCAGAGAACTCCCTTTTGTGGATCTGGAATTTACCCACATTAAAAAGCGACTTTGTGTCTAACTATGCCCTCGTGGGGAGACAAGTAAGTAGTGACACCTGTAGTCGTTCATGATAATTCTCAGATGAGGTTTCGTTGTTATTTACATTATTTGTATGAATGTTCGTATTTACTTGCCTCCCCACGAGAGAAGAGTTAGACACAAGGTCGGTTGTTAATGTAGAAAAAGGTTCAGTTCCCTCAAAAAGCGAACTCTGGAGTGGAACAAAAATAAAAATTGCCTCCGTCTAGAATGTTTTCTTTTTTGATTGACCAAGGACAGTAAACCCCAAGCGCAGCACCAGAACAGATACTACACTTTGTTCCTAGGCAAAAGGCAAAGTAACTGTTATCCACATTTTATTTGTTGTTATGCTGGAGGAACATTGAAAAACAGAAGTTCAAAGGGAGATATTAAAATCGAGCATGACCGGGAGAAAAGGGGGAAAAAACGAACCCGTGTGGAATTGGGTTTACATAATAGACCGATAGTAACGCTGGAAGATCAAGAAACTTAAAGAATCAGCGCATATCATCGATTACAGTAATCTTTGAAGTCGGTCAAGTATAAAGGTAAATACAATATAGGAATCAATAATACTAGAATTAGAAATAATGTTAATAATAACAAGCACATACTCATTAGGATACAAGCATAGAACGAGACATATGAATATGGATTTTATTTATCTCCATCCCACGGGAAGATTAGACACAAGGTCGGGAATGTGGGATTTGAAAAGACAGCGCCCTAGAGCAAGAACACTCTGTCCGAACAAAAATTTCCTAGGCGGCTCCCTCAGAACTCCCCGGTAAGAGCGCCTCAGGAGATTAACAATAAACTACACCTGTCTCAAAGGGTGAGGTAAAGCCTGGGACATTGAATGCACTTCCTTACCAGATGATCCCCGTCATCGTGTCAGTGTCAACATTGGTCCGCGAATCAAAATCACGACGATCTATGATGTATTTTGGATCATTGTGTAATATGGTCAGTGTGTTTTGTGTGATATGGTCGGTGTGTTTTGTGTGATATGGTCGGTGTGTTTTGTGTGATATGGTCGGTGTGTTTTGTGTGATATGGTCGGGGTGTTTTCTGTGATATGGTCGGTGTGTTTTGTGTGATATGGTCGGTGTGTTTTGTGTGATATGGTCGGTGTGATATGGTCGGTGTGTTTTGCGTGATATGGTCGGTGTGTTTTGTATAATATGGTCGGTGTGTTTTGTGTGATATGGTCGGTGTGTTTTATGTGATATGGTTGGTGTGTTTTGTGTAATATGGTCGGTGTGTTTTGTGTAATATGGTCGGTGTGTTGTCACCTTAAACAAGTTCAAGCCACTAGGCCACATTGCAATCAAAGCAATGCTTCAAAAATAAGGTGAAATAAAGCCTATATGAGTAGAGTTATAAGCTGAGTAAGGTTTTATTCTTTGCGAACTTCAGTTGGCATTAGAATGATTAATACTTGCTCAGATTTGAGAATCTACTTAATTCTTATATTTTATTCATGTTCTATTTTACTATTGGGTTACCATTTACCAAGGCCAAGAGTCACTCGAGGATGAGTTTGTATGAGATGGAACGATTGTCAGTTGAGAGATGAAAAACGTTGAGAGGATTACGAAAAATTGATGGGCTGGACCAAGCTCTAATTAGTCGTAGAGATAGTTTATAACAGGAATCTATTGACATTGGATTTAAAGAAGACTATGCTGTAATATATAGGGAAGTAGTCCCGTGATAATATTTTCCACAGACGGGAAGCTCTTGAATGAAGTTAGTTTGTCAAGAAACGCTCGGAGAGGTAAGGGTGATTAAACCCCGGGTAAAAAGAAACTTTAATAGTTAACATATATAGCATTTAATCAAAGCTGATATCATCGTCACTTCTTCAAGAAACGGAACATCTTCGAGCGACCAGTTCCGAGAAGAGTATCGGGGGAACATTTACACACCCCTGACTCTTGAAAGGCGGATAGCAACATATCCCCCCCCCTTCGGCGAAGGGTTCATAACTGGATCTTTTGCGAATAATGCCTGCCACTAATGAAAATGTTGTTATTACACTTCCTCTAACCCTAGCTAACCCTGACCATATCATAAGATAACCCTAAACATATCCCAAGCTAACTCCTACTCTACCCTCCAAAGGAGGAGGTAAAGCCTGGAAAGATGGTCTCATGACAACAGAACAGATACTACCATATCCCTCTCAAAGGAGTAGGTAATGCCTGGGATAAAGACGAACGAACAGATACGACAGTAAAAGTATAACTTGTCGGGAATTAAATGGAAAGGACCTCGTGTTAATATTGCTGTAAAACAGACACACAAGTCATCAGCAATGATTGCTCACTGACAAAAAAACAGTGATGTTCCTTTTCGTCTACCCAGATTACCAACGCTCTTAGCCTTTTTGATAAACGTAAATTATTTTGCGTTATCGAAACTGCCGTTTACTACTAATTTTACCGACACAGATGCGCGACGACATTTTTTTTTATTAACGAGTCACCGCTCATCAAGGCCCAAAGACCACTCGAGGACAAAGGTTAATGGTTTGTGTTAATTCGATGGTGAAACTGACACCATGAGGATTGCAGACAATTGTTTGGATCTGAGCAGAATTTTATTACTTAAGAGGACGGCTCCACGAGAACTTGTTAACATTGGTCTTGAAAACGACCATGTTGTAGTCGGCTGGGAAACAGCCCCATGATATTGCATCCCACAGACGGACAGTTCTTGGGAAGAAACTCTGCTCATGGAAGTTTCGCTTAGCCCCAGGTACACAGAGGAAGAGAGGAAAATTCTTTACACTGGTTGTAGCTAGAAGAGTTTTTCTGTAAATGTTTTACAAAGAGCAACGAGAGATTGGCACTCATTCGAGCAGTTACCATGGAAAATAACGATAGAATAAAGAGAGACTGGCAACATTTCTTCTGTGATAAAGAGGCTGTAGGGACGAGAAGAAAACATTCCCCACAAGATTTTTAAGCCGATTCACGCACATACACACACATACACGCACATACACACACATACACGCACATACTTATCAATGAACTTTATCTGTTTTCATATATATAGATTTCGAATGCAAAACGCGATAAACGCCATTTCAAAAATTACGAAGGTATCACTACAAAAAGTGTTACATTTCAACGCTCGACCACACATCAAAATCATGCTTTACTTAATTGGATACCGGAATAATTTCTTTTTGCTTTCAATTAAAATAAGCTTTTAATCAAAGTCTGGATTTCATATATTCGTAATTTTATTGTTTAAGCTTTTAATTTTAACAAAGAGGATTTATCGCGTTTTGCAGTCAACCTCTTCTTTTTTTCTCTTTCGTTTACTTCACGAATCTCGTATCTCCCTCTTACAAATCTATCCATTAACCGTCTCTTTATTCTTCGTAAACGTATCTTTCTTTCGGTCTTTCTCTCTGCTACAATTACGCGCATTCGAGAGCGAGAGACGGAGACAGAGAGAGAGAAAGAGAGAGAGAGAGAGAGAGAGAGATAAAGAGAGGGGGAGAGAAAAAGAGAAGGGCCGGTAGTATAAGTGAAAGAAGTAATAAGACAGGGACAATCTTGTGAATCTCCGAAGGACATGTCAGCCGATGTCCAAGGCCTGTGCTAAAAAGCGGCCGATTACTATAGACGCGATGTGGCGTGGGGTTACGCAGCCACCACTATCGATGTCGATAATCGACGGATAACTTTTAATTTTAGAAGCAAAAAAAAAAAACATACAAATTTGCAGAAAATGACTACGTGACTGAAGAAACTGAAGCAGAAATAAACTCTAATGGAACTGGATAGCGGCGAAAAGCGATACTACGCAGTATGAAAAAACCCCCCCAGGAAACACGCGACTCCAATAAAAAAGAAAAGATCAATAGTAATCCAATAAGATATACAACTTACCAAATGTAATATAGTATTATCACTACTATGGCTCCCAGACAACGCCGAGTACCTTTTCTTTTATACAACTGTATAAAAAAGGCAGTGCATTTTTTTTTTCTCCCGGGCAACGCGGCGTTTACCCCAACCTTTTCTATATAGGATATTTAGCATTTTTGGATGAACATTAGATAATAATAATTGTAAAAGTCTAGGTTGATACTACACACAATGATCATGAATTGTCAAGAAGAATGAACAGAACGTATAGGGAGAACATAAAGGGAGAGCACCAACAAGACATCCGTTGGAAAGTTGCGAAGCGTACTAAAATCTTGTGAGCCTTATTGCCACTCAAATTCCAGAGAAAACCAACGCTCGTTGCTAGCGGAAAATCAGTTGTAAACGGCAGTTGCGACAACGCAAAATAATTTACAACAGTTATCAATAAGGCGAAGAGCGTTGGTAATCTGGGGAGACCAAAAGGAACATCACTGTTTTTTGTCAGCGAGAAATCACTGATGGTGACTTGTATGAAAGGTACTAATGAGTAAATAATGATGATAATAAAAAGGAAACTCTGTAAAAAATAAATAAATATAATAGAAACATAATATACAGAATAAATAGATGGTCAGTATGCATAGTAAGATACTCTGTACCCTTTATAGGCTGGACAAAAGAGTAACTCAGGCACCTGAGCAAAAAAACCCACCAAAGTAACTAATGACTATGCGCAATGCACTGCGCCCGAAAGAGCACACTGACCGAACATGTAAAAAAAAATAAGTATAGAAGACTACGTGGATGGACAAGAAAAAAACATAACCCAAAATACAGAAAGGCTGATTACTACTGCTAACAATACAAAGAGCAGCGAAACTGGAAACAAAGAGTTGAGAAAAGCAAAATGAGAAGAAAATCAGCTACATGGATGATTTATAAGACTGATACATGGTCATGAATATAAAAAGAACACTTGAACAAAGAAACCCATTTATTTATTGAGGACCGCACAAAATAATGCGATCATAACGAACTGTATAAAAGTGGAAAGTGACAAAAACCTAGTAAAACAGTAAATGCAGATTCTGTAGACAGAGAGACGAAACGGTAAATCACATAATTACTGAGTGTAGCAAACTAGTCCCAAACAATACAAAACCGGACACGATGGCGTTGGAAAGACAGTTTACCGGAAACTTTACAAACGTATGCACTTTGAACATCCAGACAGATTGTACAGATAACAACCTATAGCCAATAGTGGACACTTAAAATCATAAAATCCTCTAGGCATGGATATACAAACATACAAACTCATTCAAGCAAAGAGATCGGACTGGATAATAATAAACAAGGAGGAAACCAATCTACTAAATCGTAGATTTCACCGTCCAAGCCGATCACCAAGTGAAAATCAAGGAAGCTGAAAAATTAACTAAATATATGGAGCTTGCCAGAGGGCTGAAGGGAATATGAAACATGAATAGATTACTGTACTGTGGAGTGAATCTTGTACATACAAATATATAAACATATAAACATACCTAACCATATAAAGATACTAGAAGAATTCCGGTCACAGAGCGCGTTACAATTAATTCCCCGAACAGAACAGTTTGCACCACTTTTCTGTTACCTTATATATATATATAAATCAACATATGATGGCTAAAAATAACTTATGTGAATTTTTTTTTCTAATTCTGATCAAAATACATTATATAATTTTGATTCTAAATAATATCTAAATGTTAAGCTTAAGTTTAAGGGAATTTAATAGGAAATTATAATTCATGGAATCTTGCTTATTGACTATAGATGAAATATAATATAAATCTGAAGAAATTGAATTTTAAAATAGGAGATTGTTCCAATATCATGCCCCCTTAAAACTCTTTAAAATACTCCACAGAAACTGAAATCTAGGGAATATTCATTTATTGATGTCTACTACCTATTGTTAAAATTTCTCCCAAATCGCACGTATGTAAATTTTAACAGAATGGAGCCTTCTCCCCTTTTATCCCCACTATATATATATATATATATATATATATATATATATATATATATATATATATATATATATATATATATATATATATATATATAATTGTTTGCTGACTTATTTGTCAAATTTCCTCTGGTGATAAGATTACATATTTGAAAAGCCATGGTTTTAGGAATGAAAAATAGTTTTTATGTAACCCTTGTTTTGAACACTTGATGATTTGATAAATATTGCATTTTACCCAATTTTTATTCTCATCACTTATCCATTAATTTTCGTAATCGAGCATTGGCTATTAAGGATTTAAAGATTTAAAGATATAATTTTGATCTTTATTTTCCCACTTCACACACACACACACACTCACACACATATATTAACACGCACAATATATATATATATATATATATATATATATATATATATATAAATATATATATATATATATATATATAATATTCTCTGCACAAATCTATTCATGAAAATCAGATTACTTAATTACAGAAGGTGCTAATTACGTATAATATGTATAACGTATAATATACTGAACACTAACATAATATAGTAATTATAAACCACAGTGACAATGCATTTAAAAAGGATGCGCGGAAATCTCTCAAAGGGCCTTTCGACTATCATCTCGTCAGGAGAAAATCGATAGTTTTTAATCAATAATATCGACGAAAGAAAGAGCAAACGGGGAATTAAATGTGCCAAAATAAACTTAATTAAGAGATTTCCGCGCATCCTTTTTAAATGCATTTATAAGTTTTGTACCTCAGAACATTTATTTAAATATATATATATATATATATATATATATATATATATATATATATATATATATATACTCGTAATGTAATATCTTAGTCTTCATCACTCGTTCCTTTTCATATTGTTTCTCTTCGTTCCATCTGTTGCTCAACGTTCTTCTCTACACTCATTTTGTTTCCTGTTTTTCTATCTAACGCATTTCAGACGTTTATGTCAGCGTCAAACAGTTTCATGTGTATTTACATTATACGCCAACAGCTGCCAATTTAGTATCGTTAAACTGGGATAGTTTTCAGGGGAGTTGGAGAACAATTATAGGTTTTTTAGCCATTCGTAAACATACAAATCGCATTCTTCGTTTCAATAGAAGAAAAGGAGCATTCTCTCTTCGTGTTTCTTCTGCGTGAAACAGCCTGCCAGGAGAGGTTAGTGTTAGGGTTAGGATTACTCTACCATGTCTAGGTTTAAAGTGTCCTTGGACGGACATTCAGACTGTATTCGGATGGAAATCTCTTCTAACCGTCTCTTTATATGGCTTGTTGCACTATTCTATTTTTTTGCCGAATGAATTTTATTCTATTTTATGCGTGTAGGCTTTTGACGATCGGTACAGAGAGAGGATACTTTATATAAATTTCACGTCCATAGGTTTAATAGCTTAAACGTAGTTTGCTGGCATACAAGCAACCAGGGATATGGACAGGCGGACAGACAGATATCCGTCTCTCATATTAGTATATATTTTTCATATAAATTTAAATATTTCAACTAAAAAATAGATTTGTTTACAAATTAAAGGTTATTATTTACTCTTTATGACAGACGTGTGGTTTTGTTTGTTTCTAAATGTTTACATTACAACAAATGTTCAAATGTCAGAATTGACATGTTTTTACAAATAAGACTAACAAGCGAGGAGAGTGAAACTTTTAATAAACATTCTAATTATAACCACAAATGTTCTATAACCTTAACATTTGTTGTTTATCTTCATAAACTTAGGTATGTTTAACTGTTTATATATTCATATCAACAGGATTAACTCCTAAACTAATTAATCGATCATTATGTATTTTAGAACACAGCTGCTAGGCGTAAGGGTTCCAAAATGTGGACTATATTTAGTTTATTTATTTAGTTATTTATATACATCCGGTTTTTGTGAAATTTTAACAATATGCATTAGGATTCAATTTCATTTTTTGAGAAGTGGGCATATTTAAATGGGGTTTAGGGGGCGCAATGTGGACACAACCTTCTAATTGAAAATTCAAATATTTCAGATTTGCATAAAATTCGATCCATAGTCACTAAACACGAATTAAGCAAGATTCCGTGAATTTCAATTTCTTATCGAGACCGCTTAAGCTTACGCCTTTAATTTGATTCATTTTCTATAATCAGAATTAGAATACGAATTCTAGACATAAGGTTCAGTTTCATTTTGTTTGGAAGAATTAATTTTACTCGTCCTGAAACGGTTATTCTTTTGGTGTTCTTATATATTTGGAAATTGAAATGACGTACCAATTGCTTATATGGACCGTGTTTAGTAAGTAACTTTCACTAATAAAGTTGTTTTTTATTTTTTATCTTCGGTTTCTCTTTGAAAGACATTCCTGGCATTTGCTCGTTTTTCTACGACAATCGAAAAAATGTGTTTCCTTTTCCCTCCATGTGCCTAGCATTAGGCGGAATTTCCATGTACATATCTTCTTTGCAAACGTCTGTGGAACACAATACCGCGGGAGTGCTTCCATGCTGATTACAACTTTGTCGTTGTCACCAAATTCTTGTCATTGATCGCCCTATAAGAAATCAAACGCAGTTCATACGATTGATCAATGTTACTACTCCCAGAGTGTTACTTATCCTTTGGCCTTGTAATGTGTCCCTTCTCATTAACCTTTATTCTCGAGGGGCTTTTGGCATTGATAGCTGGTAACCGCACTAGTAACAACATAAAATGTATGAACTTCTATTGGTCCGATACAACTATAAGCGGAATAGTAGGGTAGACTGGACTTTCAAGTTTTTGTAGTGCAACGCGACCGGTGTCTCTAAAAGCAACTTCCAGTGTATCAAGTTTAGATGATGAAAAACTCCCAAAGCATACATGTGACCAGGTATAATGTCTGACATGTGACATATTTAGAACCGATAAAATAACCGCTTGCTTGTCAAATAAATTAGTCCTTGTCTACAATGCATAATCCATTATAATAAAAATAAACATTCATTTGTCGCAGCCATGAGCGATTGCAATATTATTTTTATTGTCTTTTTTATAATTAAAATATCTTGTAAACTTTGTCTTATTTCTAAATACCAAGTTCGGGAATCTATTAATGTTTCTATAATGAGGGTCGTGTTCGAATGAAAGGGTTTGAGTGACACCTTAAAGGTCAGAAGTCACCCCGTCAGAAGTCGAGGAAACCACGTGATTTCTGGCCGGAGCTTTTCTCTTTCTTAGCTGGCGAGATTTGAAAGAGGAAATAATGTCCGGTTTGCTTCCCTCAATAGGGAGCATGGAGCAGTGTGCAGAGTTTGGTTAGGTGTATTTGTCTGTCTTTATCTTCGTCGGACCCATTGTTTATCGTAGCATCTTGCTCATCATCTGTACCCATTTATTGCATCAATGGTGAGGTCACGTACACGTGTTGCAATTTCACTTCCCGATGGGTATACAAGAGGGAAAGGCAGACAGATACACCCAGCCACACTCTGTGTTCTGCTCCCTATTGCAGCTAAGATAGAGAAAAGTCTCAGCCGGAAGTCACGTGATTTCATTGACTTCCGCCTGATGACTTCTGACTTTTAAAGTGTCACTGAAATCCTTCCATTCAAACACGGTCTTTATTATGTAGCAAAAAACAATAATACTCATCGTGTATCCATTTATAAATATTCTGTCCTTCTTGCCCATGACATTGAAAATATTCCATAATGTATGAAAAAGCGAGAGAGAAACGTTGAATGTCACATTCAGTTCAACGCTAACAATCACGTTCTATTTTTTACGCGTAAAATAGGAAAATAGAAGCAGACATTGTAGTATAACCGTTAATATTCGCGTGTTTCAAAAGTAATTAACCTAATATAAAAGTAATTAGCAATGTATTTAGCTTCATTTACACATCATCTTACATTGGAATTAACATCAATTCAGAAATATTTCCACAAACATCAATTGAAGTATTTCAATCAGTTCTAGGGGCATAATATAGGCACGACACCCCATTTGAAACGCTAGATATTAAATATGTGTATTGAATTTTATCAATAGTCATTAGATTTCATGTATTTAAATTTCTTCTTAAAGCCCTTTGAGCTTAAACTTACATTTTAGACATTTTCTAGAATAAAAATAATGTAATGGATTTTAATCAAAATTGGAGTAAGACATAAAGTTTAGTAGCATTATATTTTCATTTTTATCTTCGTAAAAGTGGTGCAAAACTGTTCTATCCGGGGAATTCATTTTACCCATCTTGAGACGGGTATTCTTCTTCTTCTTCTTCTTCTTCTTCTTCTTCTTCTTCTTCTTCTTCTTCTTCTCTCTCTCTCTCTCTCTCTCTCTCTCTCTATATATATATATATATATACTTAGATCATGAGATAATATGTAATGTAGATATGTTTTTGTTTCAGTATTTACTTCAACAGTTTTCAATGCATGAGAAGAGTTTGGTGATAGTATATATATATATATATATATATATATATATATATATATATATATATGACAAGTAAGCTGCGCAGAAACGTTTGTGTTTCATTTTATGTTTTTAAATATAACTGTAAATATCTAAAGGTAGATTTATTAGTTTTTACCACGCATAAAACAGGATTTGCCGTGATTAGTTCTTTACATGATCTACGTACTGATGATCATAATAGCGAACTCATTTTCCCTCCTCCATAGGGCAGAGATGATAACAATAACGATATGTCTTCCCCACCCCCATCGGACAGAAAGTCCTCACTAAATTGGAAAGCATTGCAATTTTTCACAAATTAAAAAAAACATCCCATTGGTATGTTTTTATTATTTTGCATCCCTACGAGGGCAGAGTTAGGCACAAGGTTAATTTTTAATGGTGGATGGCGACTCCTTGAATTAGGAGGGAAATAATGAAAAAAATCCTCAGTATAGAAGGATTTCTCTTTCATTGATTCAGAACGTAAAAGACGAAGTCTAGTATACAACAGATACTATACTTTGTTTCTATCAAAAAGTTAATGGTTACATTGGTCTGTTATTTTAAATAAATCCATCAAAAATCGGATCTATAATTATTTACGCGAATTTGCACTGAAAGCTTCGGGCTGCTCCAACACCACCCACTACAACCACCACTGCCACCACTACGATGTACTAAAAATCACCTCCAATTTAAAAAAAAACTAATGATTCAAACCATTTTTATTGTTATTTTCTACAAAATACACCAAAATCTGTGATCATTTTTTACTAGTGATTCACCACTTAGAAAGGTGAAGACCTACTCAAAGATAAAGGGTTAATTAAACGAAAACGATTACAAGCCGAAAGATAACGAACACTATGGGAGTACTAACATTCACCAATTATTTCTTGACATTAGATTTGAAGAAAACAAAGTTGTAATCAGCAGGTAAGCAGTCCCGCGGTATTGGCAGCTCCTTGTAAAAAAATTATGTTCATGAAAATTCCGCCACTAGGCACATGTATGGAAAAGGGAAAGTCATTTTTCATTCTGGTAGTAAGACGAGTTATTGCTGTGCATATCTTGTTCACATTATTCAAGTAGTAATGATCACAAGGGGGGTAACTCATGATTTAGTTGCTCGTTTTATATTTTCTTTCATTCATTATCTCTTTTTCTTTTTCCTTCGGTTTTATCCTGTTCTTTGAACTTTTTTGTTTTTCTGGTGCTTCTACAGAATTTGAACCGAACCAAACCAACTTTTGCCGGACTAAACACGAAACTTTGTTTAGGGTAAGTTTAGGTTAAGATTAGGGTTATAATAGGTTAGGGTTAGAGTTAAAAAAAACAGTTTGGTTCTGTAGAAGTACCATTTTTTATACTGTTTCTTTTTTACACTTTTTTATTGTTTTATTTACACTTATACTTTCTCTTTTTTTATCATTTCTTTCGTCTTTTTGTTTCCTTTCTTTTTATTTGAACAGATACTGACTCTTCGTCACCCCTTTTTTCCCTCTTTCTCAAAATTCAATCTTTTTCTTTTTCTTTACTTGTTCTCCTTTTCTTTCTTTCTTTTTTCTTTCTTTCTTATTTCTTTCTTTCTTTCTCTATTCTTCACTTTCTATCTTTTTTCTTTTCCCTTTCTTTCTTTTATAAACAGTTATTTCCTCTTAACTATTTTTTTATTTCTGCCTTTCTTTCCTTCATTTTGCATTTGTTTAATTGCTACCATCAATGTAAACAAATTCTTGTCAAGCCGTTCTCCTGGATAATCAAATTCTTGAAAACTTCTACCATCACTACCGATTATCAAGGTGTTTTCGCACCGTCTACCTGACACTCATTAACCCTTATCCTCGAGTGGCCTTTGACTTTGATAAGTGGTGAATCCTTAATAACCCTATTTTTCAATCTTCCTTATTTGTTTCTCAACCTTTATTTCGTTCTCTTTCTTTTTTATCCTTTCCTTTTCTCTCTCTTTCTGTATCAGCTTCTTCACTATTATCTTTCTCTCCATTTAAACACCTACCACCTTATTTTCTGACCCCCACCATTCTAACAACTTTCCTTCATTTTTGTTTCTTTAAATGAAACCTCTCCTTCTGTATTTTTTTGCTTTCATTTTTACTTTCTTTAAGCTTTTCTTCTCACATTCAATTTTCTTTTCATCTCCTTATTTTCCTGTTCAATTCCCTACAAAATCTTTCGCATCCCGTCGTGTCGCCCTTTGTTGTCGCCATTATCCTTTATTCTGTTTCCTCCTTTCAACGCCGATGTCGGTCAGTGGGTCGATGAAGGACAATAACAAAGCACACACAGTCTTATATTTAGGGCATATGTTCAAAGAAAACAAGAAAAGAGAGTGCATGTAAGTGAAATAGGGAGATAGGTATAGAAAGAGGTTACAAATATATGAAGAAAGAAATAATGTGAGAAAGAAAGAAAGAAAGAAAGAAAAAAAGAAAGAAAAATGTGAAGAAAGAAAGAAAATAAAGAAGAAAGAAAACGTTAAAAGAAATAGATAATGAAAGAAATAAGTAAAGAAATACACAGATATGAAGAAAGAAAGAAAAGCAATAAGGCGAGAAAGAAAGAATATAAGAATGGAGCAAAGGAAGAAGAAAGAAAAATGCGAGGAAAAAGGTCAGTAAATTCGTATGATACAATTTTCTTTTGGCCGGTTTGATTCTGTCTTGCAAGAAGTACAACGTGGAGGTGGCCAACATCTCTTACTGAAAGTAATACTATGGAACCGACTGGATTCGAACTTGGCACATTCATGTCGTCAGTACTGCGTCGTTAACCACTTAACAACCGTCACCTCGAGCAAGAAAGAAACGACGAAAGAAAAGAGTAAAGACACAAAGAGATGATGAAAGCGAGAACAAAAATGAAAGAATGGAAAAAAGAAAGAAAAAAATACATTAGGAAAGAAACAAAAATAAGAATTGTAAGAAGAAATGAAGAACGCGAGGAGAAAAGAGAGGATGAAAAAATTACAGAAAAAAGAAAGAACGCAATTAATAAAGAAAGTATGAAAGAACGGAATAAAGAACGAATAGAAAAGAATGGAGTAGAGAAAGAAAGAAACAACGGAAGATTGAGGTAAAGAAAATAGAGGGAAAGAAAGAAAGGTTCACAAAATAAAAAGAGGTACAATGGAAGGGTTTAATCAAAAATAAGAACGTAAAAGAGAAAGAAAAGGAACAACAGAATTACTTTGACTAGAATAAAACAATGCGCAACAAAGAGGACAAAACCTGCTTTACTTGTCGGTTCCTGTACAACCCGTGACCCGCACGTTTTACGATCGGTGACAAAATTGTCATCTGAGCAAAAGCCGCGACTCTCCTCCATATAACAAAAGCACCCGACAAAACATCGGGGGCAGCTGTTACTGTCATCAGAGATCTAGTAAAGACACCGGCTTTGTCTGAAATTAAATATAAGGCGCTCGATCAATGAATGAATAAAGAGATGAATACATTTAGGGGCAGATAGATTAGGGAGGAGTTTAATTGACAGAGAGACGAATGTGTTTACTAGTAAATATATTTCAATTTAGTTTGATAAAAGGTTGATAGATATACAATGACTGTAATATTGTTCACGCACTTTTGAAAGAGGCAAACGTAATTAACAATTTAACATAATGAGTTTGGGTAATAAAGATATAAATAATTTTAAATCAGATATATATAGACAAGGCTTATTATATATATATATATATATATATATATATATATATATATATATATATATATATATATATAGTCGGATCCGTAAAAAGAAAGGGTAATTTCGGTAGAAAATATTAAGTATAAGAGCTCAATGGAATACAGAGCAAGAATTAAGTTAAGAAATAAAAACCTAAATCAACATATCAGCTATTTACATTATAAGTTATTTCATTTCGGACGAGATGTAACTTAATGGCTGGCAAGCATCAAGTCACATCTGACGAATCTTGGCTCGTACGAGATGAAATCAATTATAATATGAATGTCTAAGATGTTGGTTTGAGTTTTTTCTTCTTAACTATATATATATATATATATATATATATATATATATATATATATATATATATATATATATATATATAAACTGTGTTTCTCGCTTTATTGAAGATCATAATATTGTTAATAACTTCAATAATATAAATCGCACAAGTTTAAACTTTTGCACACTGAAAGAGTGCTCCTAAGTAACTAAGATACCAAAGTATTTTGCAAATCTATACCATATTTCTAAAGTTATAGACATTTATGCATGTGTTAGCCATTTTGACTGTTTCTCGCTTTATTGCAGGTTTGTAAAAATGCCCCAAAACCGACGTTTAACTTCTACTGAAAGGCAAAGCGTTGTAGCTGGCCTTGCAGAAGGACTGACACTTCTGGATTAAGCCAAGGAACTGGGAAGGGATAAGAGAACCTTGGTTTCTTTTGTGGAGAAGCCCCACACTGCACCAAGGAAATATAAGGGTACAAGAAGGAGCATTTCCCCTCGCGATATGCGAAAAATACGCAGACAGATCATCAGGAAACCAAATGGCACTAGCGCCTCCATTTTTGGCAAAGCTGGCGTTGTTCCGATGTCCAAGAAGAGCAGAGGCAGTGTCTTGAATGAGATGGCCAGAAACGTGAAGCCCATTTCCAGACCTCTCTTGAACAAAACCCATAAGGGAAAACGCATTGCGTGGACAGAAAAAATACATGAAAACGGACTTCCAACAAGTTCTATTCACAGATGAAGCTAGAGCCACACTTGATGGTCCGGATGGATGGGCTAAAGTTTGGAGTCCTACCGGAGCTGCTATCTCACATCGCGTTCGTCGCCAACAAGGTGGCGGGGGTGTTATGTTTTGGGCGGGTATCATAGATGATAAATTAATTGGACATTTTCGAGTGCCAGAGGGTGTGAAACGCACAAGCCAAGCATACATATCGTTCTTAGATGAGCATTTGTCACCTTGACTGGACGACCTGCCTTTACTTCGTCTACGTCAACTGAGTTTTATGCACGACAATGCTCCATTTCATGCAGCAAAGGCTACGACTACCTTCCTCGCATCGCTGGGCATCAAGGGAGAGAGTCTGATGACTTGGCCGCCTTGTTCTCCTGACTTAAACCCGATTGAGCAGCTCTGGTCAATTTTAAAGAGGAACGTTTATGAAAGAGGACAACAATTTACATCAAATGATGCCCTCTGGAATAAATTTGTTGATGTTGCTAGTAGCATAACACCTTCCCAAATCAACAGATTGACTTCATCTGTTGATGGGAGACTGCAGAGGGTAATTTAAAGAAATGGGAGATTTGTTGATAAATGATTCAATTTTGTGGTGCATATCTGGTGAGTTCTTCCTTACATTTCATTCATATTGTTACTTATGACTTAAATGATTAAAATGATTAACCCTGCTAGGTAAATGTTTTTTTCATCACCTATGGACTGTATTTTAACAAACCTGCAATAAAGCGAGAAACAGTAAAAATAGCTAACAAATACATAAATGTCTATAACTTTAGGAATATAGTATAGATTTGAAAAATATTTTGGTATCTTACCTACTTAGGAGCACTTTTTCAGTGTGCAAAATTTCAAACTTGTGCGATTTATATTATTGAAGTTATTAACAATATTATGATCTGCAATAAAGCGAGAAACACAGTTATATATATATATATATATATATATATATATATATATATATATATATATATATATATATATATATATATATATATATATATTTATACGGAACAGTAAAGATACATTAACCTTATTCGCCTCTCCGACCTAACGTATCCCAAATTACTACTCCTATATATTCCTTTAAAAAGACCTTAAATGAACTTATCAGCCCCTATCTACCTAGCAAATATCGTGTTAAGTCCACACAAGAATTGTTACAAATTTTACAAAGCAAAAAATCGGATTATAAAATCATTTATTCTCTAGACGTAGAAAGCCTATTCACCAATTCACCTGTAAAGGGAACGATAGACATAATCATCAATAATATATACAATATCCCGTCTCTCCCTCAACTTAAAATTAATTAAAAAAAACTAAAAAAAGTTACTATTAATCTGCACCACCGAAGTACCTTTTTATGAAGGGAAACATTAACACTCAAATTGACGGAGTTTCAATGGATTTGCTGCTCTGTTCGATTCTTAGCGAATTCTATATGTCACACCCGGAAAACAAAATGTTTAATAACATTAAAAAAAACCTTAATACAGGGTTTGTTGGTGGTATTACATTAAAAAAATTATTTATGTACGCTATGTCGACGATATTCTTATTTTAGCTGATAATAATGAACAAAAACACAAACTTCAAGACCTTTTCCCTAATAAAAACTCTGTTCTTAAATTCACCATAGAACTGAACGTAAATAATGAAATCCCATTCCTAGATGTTCTAATTGACGTATCTAATAAATCGTTTAACACTTCTACTTATGAAAATAAAACAGCTTAAATTCTAGTCCTTTAAATAACAATATCGCTACAAAATAGCTATTGTTAAAAATCTATTAAATCGCGCCAAATTAATCTCCTCCTCTAAAAATACTCTTCATTAAATTAAAAAATATAAAACAGGTACTTATTAACAACGAATTCCCTAATTATATCGTTGATGAACAAATAAAATTAATGATTCGAAACTTAAAAAACACAAGTACAAATAATAATAATACCCAACATCACAACTCAAACTATATATATATATATATATAGTTTTTCAAAATATAAATATGACCCTACTACGACATAGTTTTTAAAATATCTACGCATAATTTTATTCAAACCAGCTCAAACCGTGCTAATTGACATGACTTCATTTTTTTCACCACTATTTCTGCATTCCATCATTATGAGAGAAAGACACTTTTTGCTTTGACAAGGGAGTTATATCTCTGAAATCTGCATAAAATAATTTTTATTTATTTTAAATAACAAATAAATAAATAACACATTGTTTAAGGTTTCACATATTTAAATATTTCCCTATTAAAAAAATGTTTTAAAAATACGTCTACAAATATTCTCAAACTTGCTCCGAAATTATATATATATATATATATATATATATATATATATATGATTATTTTTATTCACACATACATGTACAAAATCTGCGACACTGGCATGTCGATGTTATCGATCAACAGTTATTATAAACTGAGATCTCATCAGGCAGAGTTAGAATCCGATCTTAACATGAGATCATATTTGGAAAGATGATGATGAGATCTCAGTTTATAATAACTGTTGATCGATAACATCGACATGCCAGTGTCGCAGATTTTGTACATGTCTGTGTAAATAAAAATAACCATATATAAAAGCTCTATTTGATATTGAGCACTTTTTATAACCCCGGTTTAAATTCTTTGGATTACTACCCTGTGGATGTTTAACCTGGATATATATATATATATATATATATATATATATCAAACTCGTTGGTAGGTAGGCCAGTTATTTTTTTTATCTATACTGATGAGTTTTCTAAAGATGAAAGAAGCGTGTCCAGAGATGAATAATTACTATTTTATTCTTTAATCGTTATTGTAAGCCCCCTAAATAAATGGGGGTAGGCACTTTTATTGGGATAGAATAATTACAGTAACGCCATAGTCCCCCCGATTGAAAAACTTTAGATGTAATTACTGTAAAGGGTTGGCATTAAAACGCTGCTTATCTGCTAGACAAGGGATGAACGACGTTAGGTTACAAGACCCAGTTGTTGTAATCTATACTGAGAAGTCGTAAAAATACTAAACAAGCTTGTCTGTAGATAAATTATATTTTATTATATATATAAATTCTTTGATTTCCGACGAACCGACACCATGTTCTAAATACTCAAAATGCGATATAAGACCACCGGAAGCGTTCGGTACGACTTCAAGGCCAATAACAACTGAAGACTAATAAAGGATAAATTGATCTCTGTGGAAAGTGAACTTTTCTCAAAAATTTAAATTATATTAGCGTTGTTTACAGCTTCTAATAATTACATATTTTCAAGTTATACAAGTTTTTTTCAATAAACACCACCTTTATATATATACCATTGGAGAGCCATGAATATTATAACTGTCCTGTTTTTAAATCTCCGAAACAGTTACATGGTAAACAGCTGATGATCCCCGTGTTAATATTAGACGCTTAAGGTCTCCTGTTTTTGTTTCACTCTTAGATAATTACCCCCCCTTTTTTATTTATTTTTTATTTTTAATTTTACTTATATTTTTTCATTTATTAATTTTCCAACGAATGTTAAGTCTGCAATATCTTGGATTTAGTTAGTTTGTCTGGGAATTTAAACTGCATTTTACATTTTTTATTTTTTAAATTTTTTTTATGACTGAAAGCTTCTTTAGACTATATATATATATATATATATATATATATATATATATATATATATATATATATATAATACGAAATTTATGACGTAATTAATATTTTGTAATCATGCTCTGGGGAATTTAACACCAACAAATATTATTTTACCTTGTGTACATATGTTTCAGAAAATTATTGTCTATTTTACCTTAGGGTAGATAATGACAATTATAAGTATGACCTCTTCAGCACATACATTCTTTATCAATTCGTCACAAGCAAAAATAACAACGGAATTGCTAAATTATCACAAAAAGATGGATTCAATCTTTAAAGAAAATAGATAATTCAATTTTCTAAAAGATTATATAAAAAATCCTATATTAATAAACGATGCTCAATTTCTTCAGAAAAAATAAATAAATTGAATAGTAAATAATTTTCAACTTTAAAATACCTATCATGCAGAAGCAACAACACAAAATCTTTATCTAATCAATAAGAATATACATTTAGCGCCTAATTATATAATAGGTGATAGGAGACACATTTACTTTATAATATCTTAGGCCAAAGGAGGTCGAAAAACTACGTTAATATAATTAATTATGTTATTATTCGACATAGTTATTAAACATGTTTTAATTATTAAGTCCCAATCTTACAGGTTACGCTAAAGTCAATATAATCCTAGTGTATTAAAATCCCAACAATGCTAAATAGAGGATAGATAGGCTTATGAAAGACTAATAAGTCATATAACTCTGCTCGAAATTATTATAGCTATTTTAAGAAATAAGTCCTGACCGCAGTTCCATAGACCAGCACATTTTATGGAGTAAAAAATTTAATGTGATTACTCCTAACTAATAATAACCTTAATTACCCCACCCGTATTACCAAGCAAATCATCTCACTAGTTCAATAGCTTTGGAATATTTTATTTTTATATCTATATAATAATATCGGTGATTTTGTTTCCTTGTGATATGATTAAAGTCGATTTCTCCCCCTCTCTCTCTCTCTCTCTCTCTCTGTCTCTGTCTCTCTCTCTCTCTCTCTATATATATATTTGGGCAGCATTATCTCCTTTAAACATATTGCATAAACTACTATAGACACATTCTGTCTACATACTTTTGTCCTGATCCGTACCAATTTCCTAATGAATTTTCTTGTTTCTGGCGGCAATTGGCCAATGTATTTGCCATAATCGCTATTTACCTGAGTACTTTCTGATCCGCCAGGACCCATAATCAGGGATGGTTTTGAATAAAGGTCAGTGGTGCTAGAATATGTATAGGGGTGATAATGTTATTTTATTCAGAGAATCACTATATTAATGAAGTATGTAGACAGAATTTTTATATAGTATTTAATGAAATATATATATATATATTCATGTACATACCGACTGTTTCACTGTATCACAGCTATTCAGTGTGGCTAGGCAGGCAAGCGCTTTTAGCTGGGATTGAAACCCGACGATTTTTTTTCGACAGTCAGAGATCTTAACACTTAGGCCATCAGCATAAATGACGAGGAAGTGAGAGTTAAATTTTTATATAAACATTATTACCCGCCGAAGAAGGTTCCATTCGTTTTCATGAAGAGCTTTGAATAATTGCTAATGGTTGTTAACGATTCCACTTACCATAATGTTTAACCCACGAAATCATGTGTAAAATAGGCCAAATACGGAACTGCCTTAAAAATGACACGTGTGCAACAAGTAACTGGACTCCCAAATCACATGTTCACGAGAAATAGTATTGAGCTGGCGCGTGTGGATGGAGGACATACTAGAAGAGGTGCACTTAATTATTGACAGCCTGTTTGTGTATCTATGCGTGGTGAGCGGGGGAAGGATACATGAGTGTGGTGGACAGGCGGGGGCGGTAATGTGCACTACAAGACTGGAGAAGGCGATAAGTGGTATAATGATGGCTGCAGATGGTAAACTGACAGGGCACGTGCCGTCCTAAGTGTATGT
Source organism: Sepiola atlantica (assembly GCA_963556195.1). NCBI lineage: Eukaryota > Metazoa > Mollusca > Cephalopoda > Sepiida > Sepiolidae > Sepiola > Sepiola atlantica. The sequence continues at coordinate 150,741,584 of OY744516.1, forward strand.
CCACTTCCTCAAACGTGTAAATGGTGTCGGTGATCGGCTGAAAAACAGCTAATTTAATATCAGCAATAATTAGAAATACAACAGCCTCCTGTCAGAGCCGGAAATGGGTGTTTTTCTTATCCCACACACAAAAAACAATACAAAAAAAGTTCAAACGTTCGCTGTTTTACCAAGAGGATAGACGCGTGTATCTATTTAGGCAGCATTAAGGCAAATGTTGTTAAATAACACAAAGTCCTTTTTTATTTTAAAAATTTTCTGAATACTTCATTTGCTATTGCGGTCAAATTGGTTTGTATAGGTTCAGTAGGTTTCTTGATAAATATTTTCGCGAGTACGTTCGATTTGGTGCTTTAAATCAGGCAGACGTTTTTATTTGTTTATTTACAAATATTTTCTTTTAATTTTTAGTTTTTAACTGTAAATCTAGATGTAGCATGTTAACCTGATAATGTAAAATGCTTATACAGAATACAAAATTATCATGTCTGATGACTAAGAATTTGAATTCTCTACACTAGACACTTAAAATGTTATGATTAATTTCGTAATTAATGTGTCTTGTTTGAAGGCTTCAAGAATCTTTAACTTTTTATGTAGCTATAAAAGTGTATTGTTTTGTGTTATTAACTAAAATGTGTCTATATTGAGAAGGCTGATAATCATAAAATTAAGATAGTTTCGAAGCATGGTACGTTTACGGTAAATTGTTTTTGTAGTATAACCGATGTAAAATTTTATTTATTATTATGGTCAGGATTCATTCTCCAAAATGGCATTCAAACTGATATATAATATCATTTTTCCTCATGTATTATTGGGCTGGAAAACAGTTATTTTTAACTACAAAATTTAAGTTTAAATTTTTTTATCATAAATAATTAATTATATTTTATTTTTACGGTAAATGGGGTATATATATATATACAGGGTGGGCAAAAATAAGGGTCCTATTTTTAAAAATTCATAACTTTTTTATTTATTGATTTTTTAAAAATTTTTTTAGAATAAGTAAAGGACCCCTTCCGAAGCAAGCATGAGCCGTATTAGCCCTAAGGAACGTACCCTCATTTAGAAAACATTATTTTTGCTTAAAAAACTCAAAACAGTGTAAAAAACAATACTTTAGTTTTTGTAAGTTTTAAGAAGTGTTTTTCGGCTAAAATTTGTTTTGTTTATTTCAAAAAATCTCGGAAGGGTCAGTCTACACACACATAAAGTTTGGTGAGTTTAACTTTTATTTTGTGGAAGTTATTCAAATTCAAGTTATTCAAATTTAAAGATAGGACCCTTATTTTGGCCCACCCTATATATATATATATATATATATATATATATATATATATATATATATATATATATATATATATATATATATATGTATTATGGTTTTGAAAGCTGTTTATTCAATTTTAAATTCGGATGCATTTGTTTATAATAGAATATATTAATCTAGCGAGAACTATTAGTAGTATTGTCTAGGTTTCTTATTAATTTAATGTGTCAATTATATGCGGTAGTCCAACAACGTCTCACTCGTATAACTAATAACTTTGAATATTCATAGATATATTAATAAAGCAACTATCCAAAGAAAACTTAAATCTATATAGGCTCTACAACTTCCTAACAGCAAGCAGAAATACATTAAGGTATCCGACCAAGAACTCACTGGGTATCAAAAGAGATTCCTTAAACTTGAACCCAATTGTCATTGATTTCGTCAATACAACCACCAAAATAAAATTTGAAAGCACTATTATTTGAAAATATTATCAAACTAGAAAATGATCAAAGAATCACCACACACCACGGAATTAAATATCTGCTCAAATCTGAAGACATGAAAAACAAAGATCCATTACAATCTTAACGCACAATTGAATAAAATCTGCAAACAAATTCCGAAACTTCATAAGCTAATAAAAGAAACATATATGTGATACTTAAAAAATCTGACAACTTCACGAAATTTAAAAAAAGCCAAAATCTACTAATCAACTAAAAACACAAGTTAACAAACTAATTACTGCTAATAATGTCGTAAATGATAATCATAAATTCCCTAAAATAATTGGTTATTGCAAACCTAGTTACCTACACAGAACTGTAAAAAATCATAGACCTAACTCTCCTCTCCGCTCTATCACATCTCTAGTTGTATATATATATATATATATATATATATATATATATATATATATATATATATAGAGAGAGAGAGAGAGAGAGAGAGAGAGAGAGAGAGAGATTGTCACGCACAGCCTTAGTTGTGACCACCGTGGCGAACACGTGAAAATTATAAATTAAAAAAAGCAAATATGTCCGGAAGCGTCTCGTAGGTTCCTAGAGCCCGATATTAATAACATAATACGGGGGAGGGAATTCATCAATTTAAGAAATAACATAGAAATTAAGAGTAACAACGAACACGTAAAAAAAAATCGAATCCTAAGTTCAAAACAAATATTTATTCATACAATGATAAGAAAAAGAGGCAAACATGCATGAAACAAAAGAATAAAAAGAACAAAGTTATATTTTTGGGGGAAAAGGGATGATATATAAAGTTATCTAGCAGCGAGCAAAATCTATGAACAAAATCATGTCCGGACAATTCAAGAAAAAGGTACTTATCACTTGCGAACATGAATGAATGGTACAAGACACCCCACGGGAGCTGAAAAGTTCAACAGTCCAAGATTCATAATAATCTTTGGATGCAAAAAGTCAAAGGCAGATACCAAAGTATACGCCCAACATAATCAGGTACATCGGTGGAGGTTGGAGTCTCGGTCGACGCTACACAATCATTACATAGGATATGTAATCAGATTTCTCGGCGACAATGTAAAATGTTCTAATCAGCGATAGTTCGACTCAAAAGGCTTTTATTTAAATTAAACTTAGGCTTCCTATTAACATAGAAGAAATCTAAAGGCCACTCACCGGGCCATGGGGTAAGATCTTTGTCTTCTTCTTCTTCTTGATCTTATTTTTCTCTTTCTTCTTCTTCTTCTTCTTCTTCTTCTTCTTCTTCTTATTTTTCTCTTTCTTCTTCTTCTTCTTCTTCTTCTTCTATTTCTATTCTTCTTCTTCTTCTTCTATTTCTATTCTTCTTCTTCTTGATCTTATTTTTCTCTTTCTTCTTCTTCTTCTTCTTCTCACAGTAAACAGCGTTTAACTTCCTTTCTCGTAAGGATAATGTAAGTCACGGGTAAGTTAGGAAATAGAATTTAAATTTCTTTCGAGATTGTCTGGGTTAAAAGTGAAATAGAAGATATAATACGACAAAGTAGATTCTGCTCGCTTTAGTAATATTCATGAAATATAGTTTTTTCTTATAGTTTTAATTCAACAAAATTTCTAAGTTACAATATATATTGTACCGGATATTTTCTGATCAATTATGTAATACTTTCATTGCTCAATTTTTTAATCTAAAACTCTAGTATTGAAGCAAAAACGAAACATTTTACATACCGTTTACATAGAACCCAATTCCTTAAATCAACCGAGAATTTCTTTGATTTTGGCAATTCAAAATGGCTGATTGACCAGAAATAAATCCTTGGTTTCTTCTGTGAGTGATCTTTTAGTCTTCTGATGATCTGCATGAATTAAAGATTCTGGTAATTACATGTTTATTCCCGGTGGTTTTGTTTGTGCGGGAAAAACTTGTCAAGTTACATTGCATCATTTTGAATTTCGGTAAGAAAAACTGAATAAAAACTTGGTCATTGGAATTTAACGTACCATTGTTTACTTATATATATGATGTATGTATATATGATCTTACCGCAATAGCCTTGGCAAAAGTATGAATATAATAGAATGTACTAGGCTATCAAGCCATGGTAGTGCAACAAGTTGAGGCGAATGCAAACTTTCGAATAATACGTGCAACAACTTTGATTCCTATTATATTCTACACATAATGCCACTACGCAATAATTACTTGCCTAGCTTTAGAGAGTGGGTTGTCTTCTCAACAAGGTACGATCCTTTTCATATAATAATTTCGGTTCTGTTATTTGTTTGTTCCACCTTTTTGATTAACTTCTTTTTCTACCTATCTTCTCAATTTAACCCTCAAAACCACAGTATACGGGGCATTTACCCTACTAATACGATATCAATATACATATGGAATTGCGTTAAATATTTCATCAGTCATTTCCTCAAAATGCCCTGTACAATTGGTTTGTAAATGAACTGTGTTGATTTATAAACAGGAAGGAAGTAATATTTAGTTGGATAATTGGTCGCTGTATAGGTCCTTGAACGATATACAATAGCGACCGAGAAGAAACTAGGGCACAGTTCTAATAAGGAATGAATATACAAGTTAAGTCCTCTTTCCTGTTGTAGTTTCACAAATCATTTATATAGCTTATACGTTTGTTTGAATCTAGTCAAATAAAATGGTGAAGAGAGAGAGAGAGAGAGAGAGAGAGAGAGAGAGAAATATATATATATATATATATATATATATACTAGAAAGAATGTGACCATTGACCTCGAGTAAAATGGCTTGAATCAGGCAAAAGTGAGTTTGCAAGGACAGTTAAATATTTAAAAATAACAAAAGAAAAAATTGGCTTTTCTCTTCGCTATATATATATATATATATATATATATATATATATATATATATATATATATATATATATATATATATATATATGGGAAAAAAAGAAACAATGTTTCAGACAATATGTAGAAATAAAAATGGAATAAAGAATAAGCAATTCAACAACTAACAAAAATAAACTCAAAAACTCATGTTGTAAAGTTCCACCGAGATATTTCGGTCGTAGATACGGCCATTTTCTATCGGATAATAAACTTTATTTCAAAACGGAAAAGTATAAATTTAAAAACTTTTCCGTTTTGAAATAAAGTTTATTATCCGATAGAAAATGGCCGTATCTACGACCGAAATATCTCGGTGGAACTTTACAACATGAGTTTTTGAGTTTATTTTTGTTAGTTGTTGAATTGCTTATTCTTTATTCCATTTTTATTTCTACATATATATATATATATATATATATATATATATATATATATATATATATATATATATCGCATTCTCTTCCTCTGTTGCTCTTTTGCTCTCCTTTTCTCCTTTATTCTCCAACTTAAGGATAAAAGGGTAAATAAATAATATTACTGCGTGTGGTGATATTCTCTTATGTTTATAATGGACTATTCCAATCTTGTTAGTCTTTCCTTTCTTTATTACATTCGACTGTAAATAAACGAAGAGAGACAGAGAAAGTGTAACGGGAGCGAGAGGAATAAACGACGTATAGAACATGAACGGGATTATCAGTGTGAAACTGATGGGTAGAAAGTGTGTAAGATATAAGTCCCTGGATAAGTTATTTGCAAATTACAGCTGATCAGAATAATTAATATTGAAGTTTTTATTTTACAAAAATAACTCAATTCCAAGACTGACGAATATTTCAGCATGTATTTTGTCTGATAAAAATATAGATGAGAATTAATATGAGTTCTTTTTTATAATAGGGGCGTTACATAAATGAACATGCTTTATGAGTAATTGGATATGGCAAGGGCGCTACACAAACGTTTATTAACTTAGCTTTAGCACAAATATTTTTTCTGGCTACTCACGAAAATTCTGTTCTGAAGAAATTCGATGGTTTACTTATATAACTTAAATTGAAGATTGCATTCAAACAGCTGTAAAAAAACTTTAATACATTTGTGTATACTCTTTATTTGGAACATGATTTGAAAATGATTTCAATAGTCGAAAATACACACATACACAGACACTATATATACATATATATTCACCCACACCCTTCCCTTTTCTCCCTGAATCTTCTCTTATTTTTCCTCATTTTTTTTTTTTCCCTCACATTTTTAATACTACAGTCCAAATAAACTTTCTCATGTTCCAAATATTTCAAATATATTCCTCACCCACCCTTTCAATCACCCCCCTCCCCCACCCACTCCAATCCCTCACTCATTGCTATCATTTTCCAAATATTTCAAATATTTCACACCCTATCACGACAAATCCTCCCTCTTCCCCCTCTCATCCATTTTCTCCCATACCTCTTCTTAAATTCCCTCATTTTCTTCAAACGCTTTCTAAGACTATAACTTTCGCCCATCCACCAAAATCACAGCCCCCCCCTCCCTCTCCACCCATCCCCATTTCCCTGCATACACCCCACACACACAAACATTCCAACTCACTCTTCCCCCACAGCCATCTGGTCAAACACCCCCTCCCCCTCTTCCTCCAATCTCTCTCTGCCATCCTTTTTACCCCTGCTCATCCCCCACCTCTTTCTCTCATCGCCAGCCACAGTAGTCCTTGCTCCCTCCACCCTTCCCCTTTTTTCTCCCACTCATTTTTCATTCTCTAACAAGTACGGACGTCCAGCTAGACGCTGCCATTATTTTTCATTTTATTTTATTTTTCTTCCCAACATGTCTACCCTACATGTATCCGTGCTTGCATGATATCTTTTCCCTATATCATCATCCTGATGAAGTCTTATAAATAAAGACGAAACGTTGATGTACACATAAAAAAACATCCAGTTTTTGGTTTTCCTTTTTCATTTTACCATACATATATATATACATATATATATATATATATATATATATATATATATATATATATATATAATATTATTTTCAAGTATTATAAAATAATTATTTCATATTAATTTCTATTGCGATAAAAATATGCTCAATATTGGGGATAGAGCATTATTATAGAAGGGAACATGATAATAAAACAAATGTTAAGTTACATACTTTACAAGTTTAATAAATGCCACTGTTGTATTAGTGTTTTTCTTCGGTATATATATATATATATATATATATATATATATAGTCAGCCCTCTACATACGAATTTAATTCGTTCCGGAACCGATGCCGAACTGTGAACTGAACTCTCCAACCCGTCGTGCGTGCTGCCGCATAGCGGATTAACCGAGAAACTTCGACGTCATATGTTTGATTTTCCATCGGGTGTAGAGTCAATAATTTAATCGAATTTCATGTCATATGTTGGAAAAATTCCGTGTAGAGGCACTCGTATGTAGAGGTTTGACTATATATATATATATATATATATATATATATATATATATATATATATATATATATATATATATATAGTGCAAGTGTATATTTGTATATTTCTATGCGTATACATAAACACAATGCGATACATACAAATACAATGAAGTCCCGGGTGAGAAAGTGAAACTGAAATAGAAAGAAAGAGAGAGAGAAGGAGAAAGAAAGGGAGCGAATAAGAAGAAAGAAAGAGCAAGAGGAGGCGTATGAGAATGAGAAGACAAAAGAAAAAGCATGAAGAAACGTTAGTGAAGATGCAGGGCCACTGATAAATTTCTTGATTCTAACCTAAATTTTACTGGCAACTTCCCCGTGAAGAAACTGGAGCAAGGTGTATTCGAATTGGTTCGAATGTGCTTCCACTTCTTTTCCCGCCACCCTTTCTCCCCTTCTCTTTTAAAACAGTTGCCTCGCCATCTATTTGTTTTACTGTCTTGCTTTCTACGATTATCCACATCTTCTTCACTTTTCTTTCTATTCCGTTGTTATTCTTGTTTTTTAATTTCTTTTTCTTAGTGCTTCTTCTTCTTCTTCTTCTTCTTCTTCTTCTTCTTCTTCTTCTTCTTCTTCTTCTTCTTCTTTTTCTACTGATTCTGCTTATGCTCTTTCTACTACTGCTTCTTTTTCTTCTTTTTCTTAGTGCTTTTTCTTCTTCTTCTTCTTCTTCTTTTTCTGCTTCTTGTTTTCTTACTGCTTTTTCTTCTGGTATTACTGCTTTCTTTTTATGTTTCTTAATGCTTCTTCTTCTTTTTCTACTGCTTTTTTTTTCTCCTGCTTCTTCCATAACTTGTTGTTGTTGTTGTTGTTGTTGTTCTTCTTCTTCTTCTTCTTCTTCTTCTTCTTCTATTGCTTTTCTTTTTTCTTTTTCTTTTAGTGCGTTAGCTGCTCCTTCTTTCTCGTCTACTCATTCTTCTTCTTTATCTTGTTCTTTAGCCATTCACCTTCTTCATTTCTACTTTGTTTTTTTATGCTTCTTTCTTTCATATTTGTTTTCTTTCATTTTTTCTTCTATACTTATTTGTTTCTTCATCACAGTTATTTCCTCTCGGTCTGTTCTTCTTCCGGATTGTTTACGGTTAAAAAAAAAAAGTCATAATGTCACTCACTGTGCACATGCGCACTCGAGCACGCTCGCAGGCACACAGCTACTAGTAGCACGTACACAATATAAAAGTACAGATCCCTGACAGAACGCACAATCGCATACGCAGACTGAGAGCAGCGTCATTGTCAGATACTTGCTTTTATTCCTTCTTTTTAATTACGCCCGGTTAAAACGAGATTCACGCACACATGACCGTTGCACGGGATTTCATTTCTTCTTTTTATTCAATTCCAATCTCTACGTTCTGGACAACTTAGAAGACGTATTCAGAGTAGCATAAGTGTTTCCTTGTTGAAGAATGAAATGAATAGTTATTATGTTTACATTTAATGGTTCCTATAATGGCCTTGTATCAAATTAAGTCAAGCATGTGAGAGATTTCGGTTTAGTTTCTATTTCACAGCATATCAACCTTTTTTTGATGATTTAATACCAAAACACAATAAAAGATTAGTTTCCCAGCATATTATTAAACGTTTTCCCCGCTAGCTGAAGAATACGCACTAACATGGCTGAGTGTCTTCCAAGTACTACGATCTTGGGCAAAGGTTTTTCACTTGGTTTATGTTCACTGTCGTCCATTCACAAACGTTGTTTATCCATCTTTTATTTTGTCTACCTTTTGATCGGCTCCATTGTGTTATGCCTTCAACGCATATTTTGTATTGCTTTACACTGGAACGCTTAACGTGACCAAACAGTCTAAATGCTTTACATTTGATGACAGAGGATATTGATGGGATGCCAGTGAGTTTTCGCAACTCTGCGATACTCATTGGATCAGATGATTTATGATCAATAACGAAGCGCATGATGTAGCTTTGGAAAGTTTCTACTTTCTGACATAATTTTACAGTCCAGTTGACACATTCAAGTCCGTATAGAACGGCATATGCGTTATAGATCGTCGTTTAGATTTTTGATGCTATGTGTTTAGAAGTTTTTGCGGGTTTGTTTCTTGCATCTACCCTTTTTCGTATGAATTTACGTCAAAATAGAATATATAAAATCTAGTTCTGTCTGTTTCACGCCATATCAACCCTTTTTGGATGATATAATACCAAAACACAATAAAAAGGCTGGTTTGCCGGCGTACTAACCGTTTTCAAATTATTAAAATTCAAAAGACAATAAAAATCTAGTTTTGTCTGTTTCACGGCATATAAAACTTTTTGGGTGATATAATACCAAAACACAATAAAAAGGCTGTTTTTTTTAATACAATAATGTCACTGCTTATCAAGGCCCAAAGGCCACTCGAGGATAATTGTTAAAGAGTTTGATTAATAGACGGTGAGACAACATCGCGAACACCGTTACGATGGTTGTAGCGGGGCAGAACTTGATTATTTACGGGGACGGTTTAACAAGACTTTGTTTGCATTGGACTTGAAGACGACCACGTTGTAGTCGGCTGGGAAGCAGGCTGGCGGCACTGTGTTCCACAGACGGGCAGTTCTAGAAAAAAACTCTTATCATGGAAGTTTCGTCACGCAGAGGGAGAAAGAACAATCATTTACAGTTGTAGTAGCTAGGCGGGTTCTAGTTGTGAATGTTTTACAAGGGGGACCATAGATTTGAGCTCAGTTCTTTCTCGTCATACCAACTCTTTTTGGATGATTTAATATCAAAACACAATAAAAAATATAGTTTTGTCTCTTTCACGGCATATGCAATCTTTTTTGTTTATTGAATGATGTAATAGGAATTCTTTCTTATTTTACTGTTTTGGGTTATTTAATTCGAAAATATAATGAAATAGTCAACACTGCTGATTTTACCGGTTTTTGTGTTTGTCCTTCTTTTTTCTTTCTTTATTCTTCTTCTTCCTTTATCTATTATTTTCTTTATAATCTTTTCATCGTTTCTTTTCTTTGTGTCTTTCTTATTTTAACACTTTATCTTCTCTTTTTAATTTTTATTCCACGTTCATTCTCCTATTCTATCGCTCTTTCTTTATTTCTTTCTTTATTTATTTTAATGTTTTTCTTTCTTTATCTGTCTTTCTGTTTCACTAAAGCTCCATAATTTCTTTTCCCTTTTCTTTCTCACCTTTTTTTCGTTTTATTTCGCCCTTCTCTATTCCTTCCGTCCAATTATTCTTTCTTTCCTTCTTTTACTATTTTGTATTTTTTCAAACCGTCTTTTCTTGACGTTCGCACTTCATCATCTCATTGCCCCTTTCTTTCTTTTCTTCCTTTTATTCTTTCGCACTTGCCTTGTTTGTCTGTTTACTTCATTCTGCCTTCCTTTCCTTTTCTTTCTTTCCTTTTCTCTTCTCAATTCATCATCACTTTTCTCCTTTGCATTCGTTCATTTTGTAGATTGCTTTTAGCACTGACCATATTATTCGCAACACAATCTACCTCGCATCAACATAACAGTTCCTTGTTTACCATTTATATCCAACCACTCGGCATCATTTCTTCCATCTTCGATATCGAGTGGCATGGAAGCATAATTCTAATTGCATGTTCGGAACATCCTAAGATAACTCACCTTAAATCGGTCGTTTCAAGTGCCACGTGTTCTTTTGATGCCAGAAAATGACCTGAAGTTGAGAACACTTCTTCATTCACACCGTCATAGCAACGGTATGAACACGACTCAGACTCCACACATGCAAATCTCTATTTATATAAAGTTAGGTATGTATATATGTTATATATTTGTACGTATAGAGTTCACCATTAAACTAATTAACCGATCATTATAAATTTTGAAACACATCTACTAAGCGTAAGGGTGGGTAATCTAGGTTATATTTTGTTTAATTTAATTTTTTTCAAATCGATCAAAGAAGGAATTAAAACCCTTCGTGAAAATTTAGATACCTTCGATTTTGTGAAAATGTAGGTATTAGGAATGAATTAATAAATATTCCACAATTCCAGTTTTCTAAAAGTATTTAACGGCTGTTTAAGGGAGCATGATATGGGATCAACCTTTTATTTGAAAATTCAAATATTTCAGATTGGCATTAAATTTTATCCATAGTCATTACACACTAATTAAGCAACATTCCCTAAATTTCAATTTATTCTTAAGACCCCTTAAGCTTACGCTTTCAATTTTAGACATTTTATAAAATCTGAATCATGTAATGGATTTTGCCCAAATTTAAAATAAGGATTCTACACATAAGATTTAGTATCATTATATCTTGATTTTAATCTTCGTAAAGAACATGAAAGTGGTGAAACGTATTGGGTCGTGTAAATGTTTCCCATATATATATATATATATATATATATATATATATATATATATATATATATATATATATATATATTTAGATTTTTCACTTATAAGATAGATAACGCGAACAAAATTGTCCATAAGATGTATTACAATAAGTATTCTCGGGGCTTCCAATGTCACTAGTCATCGTCAGGAGTAATACTGTGTTAGTCGTCGGTATTAAAAAGGGGGCAATTTTATTATCATGATATCACGTAGTGTTTAAGAAAGAAGAATTCAACACCCAAACCTCACATTCATACATGGCTTGGTTAATCTTTGTATTTCAAAGCTTTTTTTCTAAAAAGCGGTAAAAATTGTATTTTTTCTAAAAAGATTATGACATGCTGAACGTTTGTAGTTTAAAACAAATTGGTATAACGTATTAAATCTAAAGAAAAACAGTTTTGAAATGCGTAAACAGGCTAGTAAATTTGGCTTATTTTCTAGATGCGACATGTTTGATTGAATCTACGTTAGGCCTTAAATACCGGAATCAGAAGTCGGTCCGATGAAACGAAGTAAATTATTTTAGTGACTTACATAAGAAACATGAATAGTTTTATTTTTTAAATATTTTTCTTATAACTCACTGTAGAGAAAGCACAAGAATTATGTTGCGAAACAAATATTTTTATAAATACTTTATTTTTATAACTCACTAACAGACGTTTCCATTTCACTTTCACAGAAAAAAAGTCGATATACTAATTTAAAAAGTGTTAACAATTGTTCTGTTTTCTATTAATACGTAATACTAAATTGATTGTAACTCCAATACGCTCAGCATGTCATAATCTTTAAAAAAACATTATATACTTTTTGCTAACTGTATATTGCCTTTTCAAAAAGTGTCGCCTTATCTTCACATTTGCCGTATTATGCTGAAAATGGCTGAATTAATAGGGGAAAAGAGAAGTAAAATAATTGTCTAGGCATAACTACATGGATTATTTAAGAGACACACAATTTCATGCTTAATTTGAATACATTTACTGTATTTCAAGTGTTTAATATGTTAATAGTAATAATAATAATAATAATAATAATAACAATAATAACAATAATAATAGTATATATATACATATATATATATATATATATATATATATATATATATATATATATATATAATCATTATATATATAAAGTGTGGTCTGGCTTAATAAGAGCTGCCCTGAAGTATATATAAAGGTTGTTCAATGAAGGGGAGAGCATCAATGTAAAATGGAAAGTGAAATGTTTGCAAACCGCTGTTGCTGATGATTTCCCAAGATTGCTCATGTGTGGCCAGTAAACATTGTATTTTATAATCATTACTAGTTTGCTTTGTCAGCTCGCTATCGCTTCGCGAAGTTAGCTCATTGAAACCAATCTTTTAAGTAATAAACATTTCATTCGTATGTTTCTTTTAAACACAAAGCGAAAGCTTTCGCATTTATTCATATACACAGAAAACTATTAACATTTTTTGTAATTTGTGCTTGTTAATGTTGATTCAAATGAAGTTATCTTTGAAATAAAACCAATAAAGTAAAAAAAATGAAGAAATCAATTCGCCTGAGTGATTGTGTGTGTATGGGGGGTCTCTTCTAAAAAGAAAAAAAAGAGAAAATATTGCGTCGTTAGAGAAAGAGAGTGGGCGAGAGAGATGAGGAAGGAAAGGAAGTTAGAGAGAAAGAGAGAGAGAGAGAGAGAAAGAGAGAGAGAGAGAAATTTCTTTTCATTGTTTTAAAAAGAGCCTCATCCCCAGACACACATTGCGAAAGAGAGAAGAGAGAGTACTCATTCCTCTGTGACACAACGCGTAACCCCTTATGAGGCGCTGGTTCTCCATTACAGTTTGCAATCCCTTGTGCCAGACTTGGGGACAAGTACAATAATCTCTGCACTTCGAACGTGTCAGTGCGCCTGTGTCGGTCGGGTTTCGGAAAAGTGCGGGTCGATGTCAGCTAAATATCAACAATGCTGTAGACAGCAACCAGGTTCAAAAGGTCACATCGACTGTCACTGAAATCTGTTGAAAAACATTTACAGAACAATAACGACTGTACCCCGTCTCTTTCCCCCCTCTATCTCTCGCTCAGTTTTGAGACGAAGAGATTAAAGCAGTCTGGGTTTTGCATCTACACGCGACAGCTCATGTAAGACACAGCAGCCCAACTCAAATTCGAGTTTTAAATATGTTTTTCTGTGACATGAATAAATTATATTTTTATATATAAAGTAATATAGTTGTTCAATTATTACATAACTTTCCTTTCCAACCTATTATCCCAGCGAGAAGAAGATTACTTCTCAGGAAATAATTAATGACGCTAATGACAGCATGCAAGCCGACCAAATAACCAACCGGGTATGATCAACCCCTTTATGTTAAAAGGGATGTGCCTATTGTTTCCACTCTGGGAGCTTGGTACCGTGCCAGGACGCGAACCACCCTCCCAAATACGCCCCCACGGCACGGATCACCGAGTCCACACTCCTCCAGCAAACGATTGTGTTACATTTCGTGCCGAGCGACAAAGATTCGATCGCTCGTGACTACGGTCCAAGCGATAGGACTACACCTCTATCTATCAATTCTTACGCCTAATCGGTATATCTTTCTAGCTAGTTAAAATATATTAGTTTCATTTAAATTTCACCTCTTGATAATTAATGAGCATATAGTAAGAACGGTTTATATATTTTTTTTGTTTTATTAAATCACGTTAATTAATTACTGGTTATATCGACAAAACTATTGCAGGCATATATGAAATATAAGACAATACAATTACAAATGAATAACAACAAACATTATAAACTGTTTAAAAATAAGTTATACCAATTAGGCATGCATATATACGTCTATGTGTCTTTCATTTTTGATATATATATATAATATTTAAAATATTATGTTTAATTATTTATTAAAATAAGAGTAACGGATTTTGATTGTAATATAAGAGTGATAAATGAAACAATCTTCGCATTTATTCAGTTAGATAAGGCCCAACGATTTATAATGAAAGGATATACACATGTAAATAAATAAATATATATATATATATGTATATGTTTGTATATATATATATATATATATATATATATATATATATATAAATATATATATATATAATTACACATATATATAAATATATATATATATGTGTGTGTGTGTGTGTATACATGTATGCATGGTTATGTATATACGTGCATGGTTATGTATATACGTGCATGCGTGTTAGTATAAGAATAACATGTTTAAATAAGCTAGGTTTGGAGAGAACTGATTCGCTGACCGTTAGAATATTTGATAGAAATAGGTAAATATTGACCAGTATATATATATAATATATTATATTGTACAATAAGGTATGTAAAATATTGCAATTCGTATTGAGTAAGTAATTCCAGTCTAGTATAATTATGTGATTATCTGGCTATATACGTATCAAAGGAAAAAAACGGTGTGTAGATTGGAGTATTATAATTAAAGGAGTTAGATGTGAATATATATATATATATATATATATATATATATATATGTGTGTGTATGAATGTATATATATATATATGTATATGTGTGTAGGTATGTGTGTATAGATATATTTTTATATATATATGTCTGTGTAAGTATGTAAGAATATGTTTACATTGATATGTGTGTATATAGGCGTGGTTAAATACGGGTGCGTATTTGTGGAGGCACAGGGATACAATTCATATATAAGTCAGTTCTAGAATGACCGGATTCGCTGACAGTTAGAATATTTTGTTTAATATTAGTAGCAGTACATAAAAACTTTAAAGGCAATCTCAATTTAGTACTAAATGAAACAAAATTCAAATTAGGATTTTAAAATGGTGGGATAATAAGCACTAGATAAACCAACTAAAAATACGAACGAAAAGAAAGTGTGAAACGTAAATTAATAATTAGATATCAAGCTTGGCCGTTGAATTATGAACCCATCCCTCCCAACCATGGAAATATACTGAATAAGGCAGTAGCAATTTCTCATTTGAGTTTCTTTAAAAGTCTGAGGAAGTTGATTCTCGATAGAGAGGACAACTGAAACATGTATGCGCATATGTAACCAATAATGTTTATATAAATAAAAATGCATACTAATAAAACAGCTGTACTTGTTATTTAGCACGTTTTATAAACACTGGAGTTTCATTGGATTAACATCTATAGAAATAATACATGTGTTATATATATATATATATATATATATATATATATATGTGTGTATATATATATATGGAAAAAAAAATAATTAAATATCCATCTACGTTTCACCCTTATTAGAAATGTTTCATCAGGACGCGAGATTGAATAAAAAAAGAAAAAATACAGCAACAAGTATCAAAGTGTGAAAAATAAATGTGAGGAAGCGCTCAGAAGTTAGAACGCTGACAAATGTGCTACAGCAGAACAGCCGATAAATTTTGAAAAGTGAGCGTTCAGAAGTCAACGGTATATATAACGTTTCATAGAACATTACAACCGATACAAGTTTGAAAACTAATATATATATATTTGTATATAATCCAGAGACACGTATTTCATCGCTTTACGACACATAAGCGTAATGAGATTCGAAACCGGAACCCAGGAGCCCGAAGCCCAACGCTGTACCACTGAGTTAAAACCTGAATTGAAAAAATGCATTGCATTTATATATGTTATGTTTTTTGTTAATTTTATTTTTTTATCCCAATGCTAGGCGGGAATACATTTTCTCTTTACCAATGTGATGCCCCCATATATGGATCGACATATACTTTATAACACGTGTTTCGTCGTCTTACCACTCATCAACGTGACTGAACCTAGCGAAATCGGGACCTCAGAGACTAGAGCCCGGCGAAATTCAAACCTATCATTTAGGTAAAAAGTGTTATTAGTTCTAAGTATTACAATATATATATATATATATATATATATATATATATATATATATATATATATATATATATATATATATGCAAGATGCATTTCGTTTTGCAAGATCTACAGCTGATGTACTGACTGTAATAGCACACAGGATCAGTGTATCTATCGACGGACTCTTCATTTTCATGGGCGATAGCTCTTGATATATCAAAGGTTTTCTGATAGTGTTTGTCACAAACGTTTGCTTCAGAAACTATATAGCTACGGAGTATCTGGAAATGTCTTAAGAACCATATAATCTTTTCTCTCCGATAGGTCTATTAAAATAGTTTTTGACGCTTAAAACATCGATACTGGCGTATCCTCTTCCTGATCTTTATAAATGATCTTCTAAATCGTACACTTAGATCATTTGTTGATATCTACGCAGATAACGCAACTATTTATGGCAGCACTCTGTAGAGCATTGATGACCAATATCTGTTTGACTCTATCTCTTCAGATTTGGAGAACGCAATACAATAATGTGAAAAGTGTCTTATCACCTTTAACGCCTCCAAAACAAAGTTTCTCTCTTTTCACCACCAACGCTTGGATCCTCTTTTCTCCCCAGTTGAAATAAATGTCTCTCTTCTGCAAGAAACACACTCTCTTGATAAGCTCCTATGGCTGACTCTTACCTCAAACCTGAAATGTTAATCCGAATTAAACCGGTCAACTCTTCTGTTGTTTTTTTGTTTTATTTCTTCCTGTGTTTGAGTGTTTTCCATTCTGTTTTCCATACGTTCTGTCTCTACGACTTTTCATTTTATGATTTCACAGGCAGCGATGACTGAATGTTCGGAGTTCAAGCTTCGATGTTGGTACGTTGGTTTGATAAAATCTCACAGATGATTCTTCAAAAGACGAAACACCTGTCTGTGGATGTTAATATTATAATTTATATATATAGTCATCCGCAGAAAGCTGTTTCGTTGTACCACAACTCTTCAGTGTACTAGGAGTAGCAAGTGTATCCAGGTTATATTCAAATGCGATCACCAGTGTAATGTTCTGTATACCCCACGCCAACAAGCTCCCCACTGACACTCGAAAAAACTATAGTTATGTGTATTTTTTGTTTACATATCTTTACCACGCTATCGAGAGGCTGAGAGAAATTTATTAATTATAAAAGATTATTGCTTTACAGAGAGAGAGAGAGAGAGAGAGAGAGAGAGAGAGACCCACAGACCGAGTGTTTCGGTGTATCACAATTTTTTCGTCGAGCTAGACAATCAAATACGTCAAGCTGATATTGAAACACAACTGTTTTGACAACAGACGGACGTATTATCACGTACACTATCAGGACAAACTTACTACACTAAATGAAATCTAAATGCTTATATTAAGCTTGTTCAGCAGCTGGGAGTGCTCTATTCTTTTACTAAGTTGTATGCATCATACCATAATAAAAAAAATAATTGTGGTTTATAGTAATATTTACTTTAATGCAGTTTTATGGAACATCCAATCATCAAAAGTGTATTACTCAAATTCTGAACGTCTTTAGTAA
>OY744516.1:150764524-150869524 GCA_963556195.1 Sepiola atlantica
CTTTAATAGTTAAACAGTTCAAACATTAAAATAACAGATCATTTGGTAACATTATTTGCTGCATATTATAGTTTTCAGTTCCTGAAAGCTAAAACATCACATTTATTGATTAATTGAACAAAAACGTAAATGTTACCTATAAAGTATACGGAGGGTATTTGGCGGGATTCGGTGTCAACAATTTTCTCACCGTCTATACGAATGACATTCGAAAATGTTGCCGCGTTCAAAAAGTCACCACATCAAATGTGACATTTTTTAAAAAAGAAAGCCAAATAATTATTTTTCAGAAAAAATGCAAACTCAGTATAGTTTGAAATTGGTTTATAGAAATCTAGCGGAAATATTTGTGTTTGGCGCCATTCGAAATAACTGAAAATAAAACATCGTACTCCAGGTTCAAAAAAGGTCTCTCATCAAAGGTTTGATGGCTGAGAAACGTATGGATTTCATGGAAGAATGCGTGATGTGCACGACGAAGCTTGTTTCACTAAAATAAAAACTATTTACATATGGTATAAATTGATAGTAGAAATAAAGAGTCTATCACTCTTCTGGGATCATTTTTCATCTGAATAAAGTAAGGTTTTTATACTCTACCGAGAAAGATAGTTTTGTGTGGAAAAGCTGTCACATCTTTGTGACAGTCCATATCTTATTTCCACTTGTTTGGCTTCCTCAAATAATTTTCGTCAGGGCAAAGTTTTCTAGCGATATTGAAATGAAGAGAATTGTAAGCAAATGTCTAAAACTACGTCCGAAGATTTTTTATGCTGAAAAAATACAAAAACTTGGTTTTGATTTTTTTTAAAACTGTGTTTTAAAGAATAGAGATCATATTAAAAAAGGAAAGAGTTTTCCACATATTAACTGTATTATTTTAATCTGGCAAACATATTTGTTTTGGGGCCATCTAAAATGCATGTTCGCAGGTTAAACAGAAGGCTCATTAAAATGTTTTCGTTAACTCTAAATTTGACATCGTTTGCTATTGGTTTAAAAAAAATATATTTGAATATTAAAGAAATGTGTCTTGGCGTTATTCAAAATAGCGCCAAAATCAGATAGTACCCCAGGCTTAAAAAGAGCCCCGTCATCATATTTCTGGGGCTGAGAAGTGCAAACCCTGTTGAATTTACATACGAATGTATGATCTGCATGGGGAAGCATTTTGTATTTAAAAAATGTTTACGAATGAACTGATTTGAAGAGATCTTTTCATATTTTGGGTGATGTTTTAGCAGAATAATACAAGAAAGTCTGAAAGCAGAGCACAAAGAGTAGAGACAATCAGGTTGGGCATAGTTCCTATGCCCCTCTTAGAAAGAATTTCTGAGCCGAACAAAATTTTCAAGCTATGTTGAAGTAAGGTGCACTGTGAAGAAATGGCTAAAATCTCAGTGCAAGGATTTCTATGCTGAACTAATAAGGAGGTTTAGTTTTCGATATGGCTCTTCTGAAACTCTGAGAATTGTAATGTTTCTTTGACTCGTATCAGACTTAAATGATGATATAACATACAATAGATATAAAAATATCAATTGGTATAAAATAACGATGTTTGAAACTGTTACTGCTGCTTTGTACGGCTCCAACTGCTGGCGGTCAGAGAAGGAAGCAGAAACGTTTAACATGTAAGTATTATTTTTGTGGGGTGTCAATTTATCATTTTCATGTCTGCGTATATTTAAAAGAAGAACGTATACGGCACAATCGCATAACACACAATTTTTTGTTAGATCACCGAAATTAAGCGACGTGGAGTCTGGCCAGATGGATGATAATTTGGGAATGCTAGGCGCTGTATGTCATCTTCCCATGACCAGGCTATAGATGGCGCTTGTGAATATGATATTCTTTTGGAGGAAGCCGGCATAGTCAGACTATGGCTAATACCACACAAGGTATTACCGGTTCGTTCGTATAGATTCATGACTTTTCCATATCTACTGATTTATTTATCTACCTCCCACAAGGTAAGATGTGACACAAGGTCGGGAAAGTGGGATTAGATAAGCCAGCGCTCGAGAGGTGAGCACTCTGTCCATTTAAAAATTGCCTGGGAAGCCCCGTCGGTATTCCCCGGTAGGGGCGCCTCAGACAGTAAGCAATAAACTTACTCCTCCCCAAAGATGGGAGGCAAAGTCTGGGAGGGTGTATCTCCTAGAACTGCACAGGACCGGCAACCCCCAATAGGCCGGCGTAAATCCAGACCCAAAGGCCCGGACAATACCAGTCTATTAGGCGGGGTAAAAAACCCTGGTTGGAACGTAAAGCACATACCTCACGCCGATAACCACTGTATAACCGCCACTTAAACCCATACACACACGCATGTGTGCGCGTGTGCATGTACCCAGATAAACTATTATACGCTTGAATGTATGAGTGTGTTTGAGTTGAGAAACAACAGATGTCACTTTTCTTATTATCAAGATAATAACTAACACATTCGCCTTTGTTCAATAAAACTAGATAACAGTTACGTAAATACAGCAAGTCTCTTACTTAGAAACGACGCCTGTTTCTGCAACTGTTCTAGAGTTGAATCTGAATCCATATGTTATTGTTTTACTGACATGAAAAAAGTAAATAGACACGCCACTAAAATAATAAAAACATGTTTAAAGTTTCTGCTTGCTTCGTCGATGACAAGCATTCGGAATTGTACAAGTCGAATTAATATTTTGGAGGCTAGAAAAATGCACGTGTTTTACTCGCTAACTTTTGCGTGACGGGATGGAAGTACATATATTTATTTATATATAAATAGATAATATACAAACAAATGCACAATGGTCTATCTTCTGGGGTGAAGGATAATATATAAGACGGTCGCGAGACCGAAAGCGCTCGAGGAATGGCCCACGATACAACGTTAGGTGCCATACTCCACCAATTAACACCGGAAAACCGACATTATATATATATATATATATATATATATATATATATATATATATATATATATATATATATGGGGTTGAAGCCTCCGTCTGGCAGTAATTAGCATCTCCTACACTGAAGATTGCATATGCCTGAAACACTGGTGCCTGTAGATAATAATAATAAATATTTATTTTAAAGATATTGTTATCGCCCCTTTAAATACAAAGATTGGGCCTCTATGGGAATTTAAAAGTAAGCAATCACACTAGGCGTAAAGTGATGTTCCAGCTTCTCCCGTTTAACACTATCTGACTTAGCTTACTGTATATGTCCGCTGATTTGACATTTATTCTCTTCACTCCCATGTTACTTGATAGTGGCCAGTGGGTTGAATATCATGCTACAGAGTTAAAAGTGACTTTGCAACTGGGTTCGAATCATTCGACCGGCAGTAGTTAGCATATGTTACACTCAATAGAGCATAACATGAAATATTGGAAATTCTTTCGGTGCTTTCTATATCAATCTGCATAATTTACTGTCAATAATAATATTCCTTTGAAATAATAAATGTCTGTTAGGATTAAAGAGAAAACTATTCTTTCTTCTTTTCTTAAAAATAACTGTCATTCTTAGCAATATATTCTTTACATAAATAAAACGAATATGTTTCTTCTTTCTTTATTGTTTTCAAACTGTAGCAATGTAATTCTTTTTAAAACAATAACACTTCTGCAACTTCAGGTAGAACAATTCTCAGGTAAATATTTTTCAAGTCCATAAAATGAATGTAACTAAGTAAAATGTATTTATTTAACAGTGTACTGTTTTAATCGACGGGACGACATCATTTGATTTTGGAACAATTCATTTAAAAATGGGTAAAGTCGGAATGTTTTGCCTTAGTGATATCAGAGTAATCACCAACCACCATCTTTGCTGATCGGACTATGACATTTTGTTGATATGTGTGAAAGGTGATAACATACGTACGAATATGAAATGCCTTAGCGTATTATTATATAGATTAATGCTGAAAAAATATTAATAAGGTGTAGTAATCATAAGACAATAGTAATATAAAATATGATCAATCCTGTAGGTTCTATTGGCCACATAGTGGATATAAACTTTTGTTAAGAGATACTATAGAGCGAATTATTCGTCAACGAGTTCAACTCTTGGTTAAGAGATTAAA
Source organism: Sepiola atlantica (assembly GCA_963556195.1). Classification (NCBI taxonomy): domain Eukaryota; kingdom Metazoa; phylum Mollusca; class Cephalopoda; order Sepiida; family Sepiolidae; genus Sepiola; species Sepiola atlantica. The sequence continues at coordinate 150,768,612 of OY744516.1, forward strand.
AAAAAAGTAAGTGATACGAGATACCTAAAAGGTATAGAACAAATGCTGATAGTAGTCGACCAGAACAGAGTTCAGATTTCCCTAAAAATTCACAAAAAGGCAAGTGAAGAAAGCCGGAGAGTGAATTGTCACAAACGGCGGGAACACCACAACGAAATCGGTTAGAAGTGCGATTGTTAAGCGAAAAAAAAAAAAAAAACAGTGGAAAAAAAATGAGCAACGACTTCCCGCTTCTTGTGTCCATTGTAGGAAATATGATTGGCGAAGGTCGAAAGGAAATGATTGCCTGCCAGATTGAATATTTCATTGCTTCAATTGAATTCTGTTAAGGCTTCGTTCAATAAAGACCTGCTAAAATAATTGACTTTTTGTAACGTGACACAAACATGGACTTTGTTGTTGTTGTTTAGATTTAATGAAATACAGAAACAATTATTAAAAAGGAAATTATTCTCAAAACATTCAATAACAGAAAAGGGAATTACGGGGTAAAGGGGTTGGAGTTAATAAAGATGGACCAACTGTGATGGTTACCAGAAATGCCAGTTTTATTTATTTCTGTTTTTAATACGTCGTAAATAGATTATTGAGGGAGTGTGGGGAGGTACGCTTGGCATAATGGTTCTAAGCCAAGGGGATCGATAACACTGCTAGGCATGCGCGTCTATTCTTTGACTGGGGGCGAGTGGGTTTTGGCATTATTCGCAGTACAATTCTGATACGGTTGGATATCGGAAACAATTGAATTGAATCTTTTAAAAACATCTTTTAAAAACTTTTTACCATTGTAATTCTACTATTTCACAATATTGAAGTAAGTATAAATGTTAATTTATATACATTTTCAATATCTATCTTTAGTGCATAAACATTTTTTTGGTAAAATATTCATAAATATTTAAGAAAATTTGTCGCAAAAGATTTGTAATGACGAACATTTTTATTAGACAGAAAAAAACTGTCTGTAACAACGAATATATTTATTTGAAAAATATTTTTTTTAATTGTTCATAATAACAAATGTCTTCATTAGAAAAATGATTTGTTTTGTTAAAAAGTGTATTTTGTAATAACTGACCAAGGACTGTACCCTTCTTAACTCTCTCTCTCTCTCTCTCTCTGAAAGCATGGATATAGCACTCTCACTTGACACGGGTGCACAAATACATATATTTGGGGATTTTAATGCACATCACCGTGATTGGCTTGCATTCTACAGCTATAAAGACGCAGCTAGTAACTCTGCGTATAATTTCACCATAGCTCACTCCTCTAACAGTCTGTCACGTTCCCGACCAGTCTCTCTGATCGTGTGAACCATGAAGCCCCACTTATCGACTTGTTATTGACGGCTTGTGTGACGAATGTCCATAGACAGTTCGGGAGCGCTGATCACCTTGTGGCAATGATTGATATCACCCTAAAATTTCGTCCCAAAGCTGATAAGGCGTTGTTCAAAACGACGAGATACTTCAAGCAGGCTGATTTTGATTTCATCAGAGACCACATCAGAGACGCCCCATGGAGTGGATTTTTTTCTCTCCCTGCTGATCAATGCTATTGCAGCAGGAATTTCGATCATTACGGCCGCAGCACGTCTACTTGGAATAGATAGAAATTTGTAGAGTCAAGAAATAATTGTAAGACTGTGATAGATGAAGAAAAGAGAAGGTATACAAAGATAATCAGGAAACGCATTCAGTCGCGGAAACTAGGTTCTCGTGATTTCTAGAAAAATCTACAATAGTGTGGTGAACAATGGGCCATCAACAATTTCTCCGCTATCCAACCACAATCATGTCGTTTGCACGGCAACTGACAAGGCTTTACTACTTGCACAGCGTTTCGCCTCAAACTCCACTTTGGACTCAGAAAACCACTCCCTCTCTAATTTCCCACTGCGGACGGAAGTTACACTCGATGATCTGGTAGTCACCCCATTTCACGTCATAAACATCATAAAAAACCTTGACACCTCCAAAGCATGTAGGCCTGATCTTATACCAGTAATAGTAATAAAGAAATTCCTTGCTGAATTGACTCCTTGTGCTATCCAAACTCTACAACAAATGCCTGACTCTTGCTTCCCTGATAGCTGGAAAATTGCCTCTGTGATAACAGTCTTCAAGAATTCCGAAGATAGAACTGACCTTCAGAATTATCCCCCCCCCCATCAGCCTACTCCCGCTCTTTACTAAAATCTTTGTTAATACTAAACTGCTTTCTGACCATCAGTATGGATTTAGGAAGCAAGGTCTACTGCGAATATCCTAACGGTCATCTCCAAACGCATATACCATACACTGGACAAGGCAGATGAAGCTATGATGGTAGCGCTTAGTATATCCAAAGCCTTTGACAAGATCTGACATAAAGGTATGCTCATAAAAATTAATTCATATGATATTACCGGACGAATATTTATTATAAATCGATCTTTTCTATCCAACAGAAAGATCCAGGTTGTCCTCGATGGTTGTTCATCAAAAAAATATAACTCAAATGCATGTGTTCCTCAGGGATCGATCCTTGTACCTTTATTGTTCCCGATTTTCTTAAACAACCTCCCTGATAACATTGTGTCTGAGATGGGTATATTTGCTGACACCACTACGCTCTACTCTCGTCACGTGGGTAAAACGGACACGCACATATCCGAAGCAATGGCAGAATCCTTAGAAAGTGACTTCCAGTCTGTAGTGGAATAGGGGACATAACTGGATGGTTATTTTTAATGCTGCTAAGACAAAGCTCCTCTCCTTCAACAACTACAATAAACTTTTTCAACCACCGATTGTCATGGCAAATAACACCCTACCTGAGAGTCCAACGTTCAAACTTCCCTGCCTAACACTCACAGGTAACATGAATTGAAACAAATACATAGGAGACATTGCTAAGGCTACTGCAAAGAAGGTGGGCTTCCTCTATTGTGCTAGTAAACTCCTCACACCTGACAGTATCATCTGCAAAGCCACCAGTTGCCCATGGGTGGAGTATCTTTGCCACATCTGGGCTGGTGCACAATTTACTAGTCTCTCCCTCTTAGGCAATGTCCCAAAAGTCTCTAATCTGATAGGTCCGTCACTATCCACCAAGTCTTAGCCCCTGTCCCATTGCCGCAATGTTGCATCCTTGTGCTTGTTTTACAAGTACTTCAATGGAATGTGCTCTGATGAACTTGCTGCTCTGGTGCCCCCTCGATGTAAATGCACTTGACCAACTCGACAATCAGCTAAATCCCATCTATTCACTTTGGAGGTCGCCAGATGCCAGAGAGTCTTCTACTTCAATAGGTTCTTTCTCCGAGCTGCCGAGCTTTCGAACTCCCTCCTTTCTCCCTGTTTCCCTAACTGTACAGATATGCAGAAATTTAAAACTATTGTGAACAAACATCTAGCTGAACAGCACGCAATTTAGAATTATCCCCTAAAATTTCATCCTAATTCTCAGTAGCTCCTTACCTCTACTGTGGCAACTTGCCTTGTTTGGGATGAACTAAGTTAACAAAAATTCTAGAAATATGGACCGTTGGGTTTTGCTTGATATTTGCTGAAATATTGAATTGATCGTTTGTTTAAACGACAAGTTTTATCTGAACATAAAATTCGAATTTATTTTAGAATTTTACAAAATTCAAATTTCATGTAAAATTCTAAAATAATATGGCAGCATTTTCGTCATTATAGAAATGTCTATTTCTTCATTTTTCTTCTGTTAAATTCGTTCTATTCTGTTAAAAACTTGTGTTTTTGTGTATATAAAGAAAATCTAAAATTTTTTGTGTGTGTAATAAAATTTTAAAACATACAAAATATATTTACTCTAAGAAATAAAGAACACTTTAAAAAGAAAATTAGAATCTTATGTCAGTCAGTGTTTAAAAAAAGTTATGCCCTTCATTAAAAAACAAAAAACAAAATCAGATTGTAATTCTTTAAACTGCGAGAATAATAATGAAACATGCAATTTATTAATAATGTTATTTATTGTCACAAAGTTAAAACTTTGGATAAAATAGAGTGTTGCCTTTAAATTCTATTTCCTGTCGTAAAAATTGAATTTGAAATATTCTTTTTACACAAAGATTTTAAAAGCAAAAATGAAGCGGTTAAAACATAACGTTTAAAGAAAATTTAAGGTTTCATTTCTTTAGCAAATAAATTTAATTATAACGGTTTCAGGGTTTCTTGTAAATTGATTAAAAATATTCTAACATTATTTTTATAAAACGGTATTTTTTACAGTCAGCGAATTAAATGAAAAATACTTTTATTTGGTGACCAATTATCCCTTTACTTTTTTTTCTCAATAAATGAAACATGCCATTTTCGGTATTATTGTAGATTAACACTCTCTGCTAAATCACACCGCACCCTAAAAATAAGATTCTAGTTTTTTAGGCGATTACGTGTGAACACACTGAAAAACTTAGCAGCAAGAAGAAAAAAAAAACAATTGTTTTAAAATTTAGAGTGAGTGATCAGTTTTGCATATAAATTTCACGTAAAATAATCTCCCATTTCCGTGATATTCTAGCGTTTACAGACAGTTAACCAATTTCTTTTTGCTATGAAAGATAAATGTTGTGCCTTTTGTAAGTGGTGAGTGGCAAATAGTGGTTCTACTTTTTTAGGTGGTTTTATGACTTTAATACTCGGACTCAGGGTTATTTGTAAACCAACTCTTTTAGTTTACTTTTCTACAAAACGAGAATGGCCTGGAAATAGGGGATCATTTTACGTTAATTTTATATACAAAACTGATCCCCATTTATAATAATTGTTTTTTTTTCGCCTAAACAAAATAGAATCCCGTTTTCCATTTCAGATTTAAGTAACAGAACAGAGCACGAATATCTTCCATTATTAAATAGTCAAACAAGATTTATTGTTGATAAAAAGTCCGTAACTAAAAAAAAAGAAACAGCTCATTAAAAAATAACTAAGAATATTTATGCTAGGACAAATGTACCATTTCAGACCTATGCTTTGAGGCATTTCCGTCCGTCCGGATTTTTCTCCGCAACCATCCATTGAATTTCTCTGAAATTTTGCATGAAGTTGTAACTTTGGTCAGGTTAGAAAGTGACATTCTACGACTTTTGAAAAAAATCTGGTTAGCCCCCCAGGGGTCAAAAGACCCCGAAATGGCAAAAAACTACATTTTTTGCCCCATAACTTTTCATCCATCAATTTCAATTTCTCTGAAACTTGGCCAAAATGTGGAGGCAATTGTTCCTAATAGAAAATAAGTATCGTTGATCTTGGAAAACATCTGGTTCGCGCCCCAGGGGGTAAAAAGCCCCCAAAATTGCAAAAAATGACCCTTGTCTCCCATAACGTTTGATCCATCCATTCAATTTTTCTGAAACTTGGCCAAAATGTAGAGGCAATTGTTCTGGATATAAAATGAGAATCCTTGACCTCAGAAAAATTCTGGTTCGCGCCCCCAGGGGGTCAAAGGGGGTCAAAAATGCCCCAAATTGCCCAAATTTATTGCATTTTACACACGCCACATCGAGTCACATACAGAGGAGGACCACGCATGCGCGGCTTGTTAAATTTTACTTAGTGATGATTCCCTCCCTTCGGATAAAATACTTATCATAAGTAAATTTAATTTATTTTAGCACTGTTCCTAAAATTAAATTTTCAAGAGGCCCATTGATCCTAGACTATGTAGGGACATTATAGAGACTGACAAGAGGACGGGTCAACTTGTAGCAAAGGCAAGGGATCATAGAAAGGATGTTGTGACCGTGTGGCAATCCTTTTAATCTGGGCACCTTGCTTCATGATTTTAATTTTCCGGATGACATATTTTCTAAAATTTCTGAAAACTAGAAATAGTGCATTCTTTTAAGTTTATGAAGTATGTTTAAAAGCTTATCTAAAATATCACGGAGGAAATGTATTTGGTTTTGCTGAAAATTCAAATATTGTTGATCTAATTTAAACAATTAAATGGTCGAGTAATTGCAATTGCATGTGACGACAATCGGACTATGCAATCTTTTTTTTTTTTATTAACACTATTTATGATAACCTTGGCTTACTAAAAATGGCTTCCATTTACTTTTTGACTATGTCCACCTTTTTAAAAATATTTGGAATAATTAGATTACGGGAGCTTCTGAATTACTATTTGATTCTGAAGGCAAGAAGATGTTAGCAAAATGGGAAGTTGTAAAAGTTTTTTTTACGAACATGAAAACCTCAGTTTGTTAAACCAAGCATAATAATCCTCAGAACATCTTTTATATTACGACAACTCGCATCATTGAATCAGATGATAGAAAATCGAATGTTTCTTGCTCATAAACATTGTTGAATTGTGAATTATGAAATGACGGTATAGAAAGCCATACAAGTCAATATTTTTATTTAATAAAAATATTTTTTATCATTATTTTGAACTTAAACATTTTTCAGCAATAAAACCATTCTTTTTTTAAAGTAACATTTTTATAGTCACTTTTGGTTGAATATCCGTGTGATGTTATGACGGTGTTATGATAATATGTCCTGCCAAGAGAAAACGCGCGGCTACGCGTAATAAAATATAAAATTGAATGTATCTTTCTAATAAACATTACTGAATTGCATTATATGTGTCGATAAAGAACAACGATTGTCGAGAAAAAAGTCAGCAATGTCCAGAAAAATACAGCTAGTGTCGAGAAAAACGTAGTATCGATAAGAAAAACAGCGAGTGTCGAGAAAATAATAGCTACAGTAAAAAAACAGCGATTGTCGAGAAAAAAAGTCAGCCATGTCGAAAAAAAATCAACCATGTCGAGAAAAAAAGTCAGCCATGTCGAGAAAAAAATATCAGCTGGTTTCGAGAAAAAAAAAGTCAGTCAGTGTCAAGAAAAAACCCAACTAGTGTCGAAAACAAACAGCGAGTGTCGAGAAAAAAACAGCGAGTGTCGAGAAAATAATAGCGACTGTAAAAAATAGCGATGTCGAGAAAAACAAACAGCGAGTGTCGGGGGAAAAATAACCTGTGTCGAGAAAAGCAAATTGAAAAAACATACATTATAAGTTACTACGAAGTTATTCAGAAATAACTGCTTGTAGGCTTTTACGTATAATATTAAACTTCATATGCCTAACGCTTTACTAAATAGATTTGATTATAAAAAGCTGACATAGACGTTGTAGGTGATTAGAACCCCCTTTATGAGTACTTGGTGATGGATTGTTATGAATAAATGAGTGTGTTGCCATTTTTCTGCTTGCTTCATCGAAAAAAAGAAAACTCCAATTGTAAACTGCTAACAATTCAATGAAAACAACTATTTATTTTGTAGAATATCTCCGCCACCAATGAAAATAAGTTTTGCAAAATAAATAAACTTGCTAGTCATGCGCAGTGCGCGCACACGCTTTTAACCTACTTTCATGAGTCCTGTTTAGTCAGGCATCAGGTAAAGGTTAGGATTAGAGTTAGGATTAGGTAAGTGTTAGGGTTAGGTTTTGATTAGGGTTAGGCTTGGGAAAAATATTAGGGAAACTATCGTTTTATGCAAACACTCAGAGACATGCATGGATTCAATCCTTTTAAGGAAATAATAACATTCTTTTTTACTACAATCTGCATTTTGTCTTATTTTGGGGTAGCGATTGTACAAAACACCTAATATATTTCAGCAATGGTATCACGAAGGCCATCTCTTTCAGTTCAGTTGGAGCTAGCCATGGCGTTGGTCGTCGCTGCCTGTCCAAGGTCACAATTAACGTCGCCATCTTTGCTGTCATTACAGTCGTGGCAATTCTAAGCTAACGGGCCAACCGACTGGACATGTGCGACAAGTGGGATTATGCCGCCACCGCCGGCGCCGCTGTCCAGAGTCGACTCCCTGTAGAGCGTGAGGGGAGGGACACTCGGAAACCAAGTGAATGTAATATAACTGACTGGATTTGAAGTTCGGCTCATCCGATTCTTTATCCCGTATTGTCATCCATAATGCCACTCTTGCCGTCCTCTCCAGATTAAATAGATTTCTCTACTTAAAACAAGAATGAGAAAGAAAAAAAAAAGTTTCATTATGTAACTAGCTGAATGTCCATTTACTTGTGTTACTTTGTTTTACTGCATACCAACCTTTTCTGTTATGCTTCGGAATCTTTAGATGAACATTTATAATTTGAATTATTTGTATTATTCTGACTACTGTTCTCATCTTCGATGTTAGGCTTCACAACGTTTCGGCCGATGTAACCTCTCACCGTTTTTAGGTGCGTCTTGTCTAATTCGGGTATCTTTATGCCGAACTCATGAATCTGTACAGAATTTCTAACAGGGCCCCATATTTAATCCCTGGTGGTAGGACCTGTGGCGCAACGAATACAAGTGTTAAGTACAATAAGTTCTAAGTGATCGTCTTTTGGCGGTAAAGGTGCAATCGTTAGTTAGAATACAATTACGAATTACTTAAGAATTCTATCTGATAATGGCTGATGGGACGAGAGCAAGTTACGTCTGTCGATAAACTAAAGGGTCCCCTTCGAAATTCCGTGCAGATCCCGAAGTTTTACATAAATATTCCCGAGTTCGGCAAGATACACCTGAAGAAGATAAGAACAGTAATCGGAATCATCCAAATAATACAATATTTTTTTGGTAATTTAAAAACCAAATTCTGTTTTTGTGATTCGAGTTGTTCATAGATTCACCGTTTTTTTTATTTAGTTAGTTATTCATGATGGAAATGCATCTCCGTGTACAGTTCCACATAATATGCCATACATTCTATTCAGCCCATAGATGTGACCCTACCCCAGTGTTGCCAACTGAGATTTTCAAACCCCGCTAGATCAGGAAAAAATCCTTCAGAAAGAAGGAGATTTAAACTTTTCGTACCTTATATAAACATATTACCATATACATAACATTCCGTGCTTTTGTGCACATTTTTAAAAATGTTATTTAAATAGTTATGTGCCATTTTAATGTTATTTTTATTTAATTTAAATGTTAAAAAACAAACAAACAAGGGATGTAATTCATGAACGATTTATTTTAATGTTTTTGTTGCTTTTTTTTTACAAATGATTAGCTCAACTGAAGAAATAAATACAAACACACACACACACACACACGCGCATACAGCTGTTCTCATCTTTAATGTTATTTTTACAACGTTTTGGCCGATGTTACCTCCAACCTTCTTCAGGTGCGTCCTGTCGAACTCAGGAACCCTTTTTATGAATTTCGAACGGAATTATCTATTAAATCAATGAGGTTAGCTTGCTCCGGTTCCGTCAGATATTACTGGGTTGCGCCATGGATAAAAGTGTTAAGTATAATCAGTTCTAAGTGATAGTCTTATGGAGGCTGAGTGTTTAATCCTCAGTACAGGTAATACTAAGAATACAATTACGAATTACTTAAGACTTCTACCAGAGTTCGGCATGAAGATTCCTGAATACAGCAAGACGCACATAAAGAAGGTCAGGGGTTACATCGGCTGAAACGTTGTGAGAATAACATCTTAGATAAGAATAGTAGTCCGAATAATCCAAATAATACAAATTATCAATCCTCATGTAAAACATTTCGCATACAGTCGTCGTATTTCATTTCTATAAAAAAAATCAGAAATTTAAATGTAATGTAAACAAACATCTTGCTGCACAACTAAACACTTAGGATGACCCCTAAAATTCTGGCCCCTAATTCACAGTAGTCTCTTACGTCTCAGTGGCATTGTGCCTTGTTTGGGGTGAATAAAAGTTTTTTGTAAAAGCGAATTGCCGAATACTGAGTTATTTGTCCATGCTTCTTAGTGTATTCCCGGTACGTCAGTGGGTGTTTTAAAAATAGAAAAGAAAAACAGAAAGAAAAGAATGAAAGAAAGAATAGAAAGCCAAACAGAACAGTTAAAAAAAAGGTCAGTCGTTGGATCAGCTGGTTGTAAGTCGATCCTATATTTCCGCACGTGCGCCTGACTTGGTGGCGCGCGCCAACCTTTAGCGACGACCAAAAGGACACGCAGTAAAGGTCGGACGCCATTTAATGTTTGGTATGTTTTATGATATGGAAGATTGTCAACTAACGCTTTGAAAAAAACCCAAAGAACAAAAAAAAACCCTAAACACATCAAAAACAAAACGTCTCAAATGTGTTGCAGTAGTTTTGTCGATCGGATCATCATGTGCAAGTCATTAGAGATTGATAGCGACAAATATCCCGCGTGACGAGTGCATACATAAAAAAGAATTGGAATCATGACAGAAAATCATGACAGAGAATTATAACACACACACACACACACACACACATACATATATATGTATATATATATATATATATATATATATATATATATATATATATATAGTAAGCTATGAAAATATGTTTATGGCAATTAAGCTACACAGAGGCTCCCGCGTTTCATTCCCGGGGGAATCTTCAGGCTATATATATATATATATATATATATATATATATATATATATATATATATATATATATATATATATATATATTAGCTGTCCTGACCCAGCGTAGCTTGGGATTATTTTTTACTTTTATAAAGCCTGGATTTTATATTTTTCTTATTAAAATACTATGTTTTATACATCTATCAGACGTCTTAGCAAAATTACGTTGGAAACTCTTCTTGTAAATGCTATAAATAATAAGAGGTTAAGAGATGGGATGTCATTGTGTTCTTTTGTAATTACTTTTGTTCGTAAACCTCATTGCAGTAAGTGTAAACTAAACACAGGCTTTATTTTATGAATAACAAGAATAATGCCAGCTCCGGGATAGATAACATTAATTCACCGCACAGAATAGTTTTGCGCCACTTTTATGTCCTCTTACGAAGATTAAAAGCAAGCTGTAATAATATTAAACATTCTGTTTAGAATCACTATTCTGGTTCTGATGGAAACCCATTACATTATTTTGATTCTAAAACTGTTTAAAATTTAAGGCTTCAGCTTAATGGGTCTTAAGAAGAAATTGAACTTAAGGGTATTTTGCTTAATTGGTGTCTAATTACTATGCATCAAATTCAATGCAAATCTGAAATATTATAATTTTCTAATGGGAGGTTGTGCCCGTGCTCCTAAATAATCATTTAAAATACTCTAAAGAAACTGAAATTTTGTGAATATTTATTAATTGATGTTTTAATACATATTGTAAAAAATTTACAAAAATCAGAGGCATCTGAATTTTAATGAAAGTCTTCCACCCTCTTTTTACTCCTTTGCAGAAAACTCAATTAAACAAAATATAGCATACATTTAGCACATTCCGCCTAGCTGTATTCCAAAATTCATAATGATCGGATAATTACTTTAGAAGAGAATCCTAAAGTCTAAAGGACAGAGAAAAATAAGCTGTGAAAATAAGTTGTATGTATATTTATTAGAAGTTAGAGGAGGTTTGCTGCTAAAAGTAGATTTAGTTGCATGCATGAAATGAAATAGTTAAATCGTAAAACTTAAATACACTAATTATGAAGTTCTTATGTGATTTGCTTCGTCATTTTCCATTTTTGACACGATTTCTCATTGGGTAATTATCTTTATTAAATATGCAATGTAAATAATCGGTGAATCCCTAAAAGTGTCTGCTACTAAAAGAATTATCGGGACAGATATAATATGCAATCGGTGAAAGCGATTGAAATTTCTTTTTATGTAAATAACGCATATTTGACATTTCCGTAATTCATTGGTTAGGCAGAATCAAATACCGATTTGCTAGACGCAATGATATATAAGATTAATTTGGAGAATATTTATATATTTTTTATATATTAGTTATAAATATTATGTGTACATCTGGACATTCAGAAGAATAAACAAGGCGTAAACAAATATTTCTTCTTGAATTATATGATCAACAAATAGAAATAGATTAAATAAATATATAAAAATATAATATATAACAATAATATAAACAAATAACAATAAAAAATAAATGAATACTGAATGCACTTCAGTTTCTTCCAACTCAATGGATGAACCTTTTGTAATCACTCGCTAAGAATCTTCGAGAAATTGATATTTTGTATATCTTGTATATTCTGTACCTCATGAAGATATATGTGATTGAGAAAGACCGAAACAATTGTATGCAAATAAAAACTGTCTTTTCGATGAATTTATGGACATTTTAGCCTGCAATTACTGAGGTGGTTACGACATTAAATTATATATATATATATATATATATATATATAAATATATATATATATATATATATATATATATATATATATATATATATATATATATATATATAAGTCAAGTTCATATTATATACCAATAACCATGTTTTTATTTTATTATTTTTATTTATATTTTTTTCATATTTTTAAAAAACATAACATTTCTGTGAGTTGTGAATTTTTCTGATGATTTTGTAAAAATGTTGTTTGGCACAAGACAAATGAAACGGACCGTAAAAATATATCTCACTACGTAAAATTGATGGCAGTTAAATGCCAAGAAAAAAGCCTTCCAAATATTCTTCAGAAAAACCACACAAAAAATCAAACTCCTAACACCTCTCTCATAGACAGACCCCTTCTCTTACCCACGCATTCCAATAACACATCCATATGCAACACGCTTAACAAACTAGGCATTCCAACAGTACAAACCACATCAAAATACATATATATATATATATATATATATATATATATATATATATATATATATATATATATATATATATATATATATATTACAAGCAAAGTAATTTTCCAACGATGGACTTAGGGCTAAAAATGTCTTTTTTCATATAGTTTTATTAGTTGAAAAACTTTCAAGACTATATATATATATATATATTGTGTGTGTGTGTTTGATAATCTAAAAATATATTTTATATATTTCAGCTCGATTCTTATGGGAATTAGATTACAGAGCAAAAATTAATCTCAATATTCAAAACTTTAAAAAGTTTTTAAAAAGTCTTATGCTGATTACGTGGGATTATTTAAATGTGTTTAGCTCTTTCTAAACACACGTGTTAGCTATTCCTTTGCTTCAAAACTGACGGCAAATCATAGTATGTCAGTACTTCGAACTGTTATTTTTTAACATATATATATATATATATATATATATATATATATAAAGTTAATCCAACAAAAGATATAAGAGGCAACTAATATCTTTTTTTTTCACTGTCATTTGCTGCATCGATTGCAAACGGTTTTCCCGCTTGGATAACTTTTTCGTCTTTGGAATACCATTCACCACTTGGATCACTTTTCAATCAACATCTTGGGTGTCTTTCCTGAATATGTTTTAAATTGTATGACTTGGATGAATTGTATAGCGTTAACAAAAAGTATGTTTTGGGCTGATATATTTGATGTTTTATATACTTTTATGTATTTTTATGCATATTTTTATATTTTTTCAAAGTCTAATTTTATTATCTGCAGTAATGTCATTGCGGTAATGGTCCTCTGAGGAGAAGAATTTTCTTTGAAAACTCATAAGTTAAGGACTTTAAGGTACTTTTCCTGAACATTGAATTCTAATAAAATTTGATTCGCACCTTATTCTATTACTTCATTTTATATTATGCTATATATATATATATATATATATATATATATATATATATATATATATATATATATATATATATATAGTGTGTGTGTGTGTGTGTGTGTGAGAGAGAGAGAGAGAGAGAGAGAGAGGGGAGAGAGGGAGAGAAATACAGAAAATGTACTTTTATCGCAGCTATTCGGTGTGAGTATACAAGCATGTGCACTAAGTTGAGATTTTTAATTCAACAGTTTTGTAAACAGTGGACTCATTAGAACTTATTTTATTCACCTTCAATTTGTAAAGCTATCCGGTCAAAGAAATCGGGGAAATTCTGACTTTATCTATGAGATTTATTTAAATTACAGATAATATACTGTTTGTATGTATTTGATCCGTAAGTTCTCATTACATGACTTGAGCTTGATAGGTTTATTAAAGTACGCTTTTGCAAGAAAGTAATGTGTTTCACACAGTAAAAGCTCATCTAACACACACACACACACACACACACACACACACACACACACACACTGACACACCTTAACCTTAATTAATGTCATTTGACTGTAAATATATTGTACACGTGAAACGTGATATCTAAGAGTGCAAATGAACTTTTAAATGTGAATCTAATAATAATATTGTCAAATGTTGAATAATGTATTTGTGGAATAAAATTACGGTATTAGCCAAGCCAACTGCATTGCATCTCCCGGGATCTTATGGACCTCCCACCCTGCGTGGATCTATAGCTTCATCTCGATTTTCTGTCCGTCTGTATGGTGTTATATGCATTCTTCACCAGGGAAGGGGCTTAATCTGGCACGTCTATATTCGGGGTCCGATGCTTCATAATTCGACTCCTTAGAAGAAACTTGATCATCCTGAATTATGAATTAAAGATAAAAGATACAAACTTTATTTTACTCACATTGCAAATGCACAGCATATATCTGTAAGTGAGCTGGTATGTCTCTACTAAGTTTAGGTTTCATAATTATCTATCAAATTAAGTCGTAAAGTAAATTTGCTAATTTTCATATGAAAAATAAGATATTTATTAAAACCAAAGAACTAAGTATTTTCCCCCATATTATTGATTGGTCAGACCACTAGGGTCCTGTGTTTAGAATGGAAATTAATAAATTTCGCGGATGGGGAACATAATGATTTTTGTTTCTTGCTAAAATAAATTAGCAGGTGGTTTATAATTGGAATTATTGTTCCTATTTACTTGCCTCCCCACGAGGGTAAAGTTAGACACAAGTTCGGTTTGTATGTGGTGAAAATCTACTCCCTAAAAAGGGTCACTCTGGACTGAAACAACAATTAAAATTGCGTCAGTCTAGAAGGATTTCTTAACTGACCGCGGACAAAAAAGACTAAGTGTAGCACTCGAACAGATAATGTTAAGCCTGTTAGTTATCTCCTAGCGCGGAGGTTAGACACAAGGTTAGGCGAGGTTTTGAAAGCTAGCGCACTAAAGGAAGTACACTATGGCTTACAACAAATGTCTGCACAACCCCGTCTGCGTTTCCCGGTAGAAGCCCCTCAGGCGATTAGCAATAAACTAACCTTTTTTCAAAGAGATAAGGTAAAACCTTGGAGGGTTGACTTGATAGAACTAAGCAGAACCATACCTCATCCCGACAGCAACAAAGCCACACTCGCACTGATTGTCGAAGACGTATCCTCGACTGGTATAAATATCACCTACTCAAGCTGTGCCATTGGTTGGGGAAAGTATGAGATTCTAACCCGTATCCTTGTCAAGTAAATGAACAGAAATTTAATTATTTTCCTAATAGATATTTCTAATGAACTTACATTAGACATAAAATTTATTCATTTACTAGGTTACCCGTGACCCGTTGGGTTACAATCATTCCCACTATTTGTTCCACTTTGATTCCGTTCGAAAATTGATAAACTGTGACATATCTTCTTGCATAACTAAAAATAATAAGTCTCTTTACTTCTATATTATTATTATGGATAATATAGAAGTACATCTACCTATTATTTAGTTATCGAATTTACATACGTGTTTATGGTGTGTAAACTAGCTAGAAAGAGAGAGAGAGAGAGAGAGGGGGAGAGAGAGGGGGAGAGAGAGAGAGAGAGAGAGAGAGAGAGAGAGAATCACTCTTTCTCTAAATGCCCACAGGGACATGAAAGAATATCAGAGAATGGTTGAATAAACATAGAGTAAGAGGGGCCGAGAGAAATACATAGATAGCTAAGACAGAAATGGGTGTATTGTTCAGTTAATTATACATTACGGTTTAGAACAATTTTTTAAGGATAACTCATTCCCAGAACTATGTATATTTTAGCAAGTATTTTGTGTTATTAACGTGTATCGGAAAAACTTTAGGGAAACAAACGTTGAATCACTCACATTTAGTATGATAGTACATGATGTCTCTTTGGGCATCTTTTAGTTCAATCAATAATCACAGTTCGAGAATATATAGGTTGTTTTTATAAGTAACTATATAATTTTATTTCAACATAATAAATGTAATCTGAACATGTGTTATATGGTGAGGACCGTGTTCGAATGGAATATTTAGGGTGACACTTTTAAAGGTCAAGGCTTCTCCACGCCAGAGAATATCTTGCTTTTAGCTGGCGAGATTTCAAAAAGGGAGAACGCATTGGCTGCTGTCGTAATGGGAGCCAGCGCGCACAGTGTGACTATTTGTCTATCTATCTGTCTTTTTTCTTTCTCTGTGACTGTCTTTTAAATAAACCTGTTATATAAACAACTGATGCCGGAGTGGGTTTATAAGCAAACGAAAAGAACCTGGGCTCACAACGACGACACGGGTGTATAATTGTTTATACACCCATCGGTAAATGAAAATGCAACACATGTAACGTGTGGACATAATGTATATCTGAAATGAAAATTGAAATGAAATAAAATGTATATGGAAATCTTTACCAGATACAAATATACAATGTCCGCAACGAATGACACATGGAATAGCAAGAATGCTTAAGTATCAACAAAGTTACAAACAAAAGAAAATATAAAGTTATTAATAGCTTACCATGTACAATATAAGTACACAGATCAAATTCTCTTCAATATTTCATCAGATAGACCCCAAAATCTCCTTGTAAATTTATGTTTACCATTACTTTTGAACTAACAGTTTTATTTTTCTTAAATTGATTTACATTCGAGCTATTTGTAACCCGATTAAGCCACTTGTACAGATGTAAGGCGAATCTTTTACGCTGACGCGCGTTCAGGTTTTTCGGTAGATATAAATTATTTAATTAATTTCCAGCGTCATCTTTGGGATAATTGGTATGTCTTTTAGATTCTCTGTTTACTTTTCTCATTGAGATACCATGCTTGGACGGATGTCCGGCTATTACAAGAATTATAAGAATTTCACTTACGAAATATTTGAAATTCTATTCAATCTTTAGCTTTAAAGAAACATCTTTATACCCTTCATACTTAAATATTACTTAGCCATTTTGTTACAATTATTTTATTTTACCATTTGAGAATAAGAATGAACGAGATGACAGTTGACTGGTGATGAATACTGTGAGGGGACTGACAATCTTCATAGACCACTAACACAAAACAGCAGTCGATTAATAAGACAGCAGTTATCCCCCTTTGTCAGAAACATCGTTTATTAAATCTGAAGACAAACTGACAAAATAGGAGATAAGAGATTGTTACAAGGCTGTCGAAAGTAAACCCAAAGTCCACTATCTACTATCCACCCATTGGAGTTCCAACATCAGGAATAAATAGTTATATTTTATTGATAACAACCGGTAGCTTTGCCTGATATCCGGATGACAGCAAGTCCCCTAAAACATTCCAGCTACCTCTGTCCATTACATCATATTATAATTGATTTTATGTTCAAGCATCAGTCGTTATCAGTGATTTATCGCTAAGTAACAGTAAGTCTTCCCAATAATCAAATTCTCTCCGTTCCATTCCAGTCGTCGTCTAGATGAGGCTATGATTTTTTATGTATTTCTATTTCCTCTCAAACCCTAGCGATGTTATTGCCACTTTGTTTTCTTTGGCAGTAGAGTGGTAGAGGATACTTTTCTTAGATATCGCAAGATTTCTTACCTTGTGCGCCTAACATCAAACAGAATTTAGATGAACAGAGTTTGTTTCCAATACATTTCCATCGGTGGAACACATTACCACAGACCTGTGAAAACCTTGGTAGTCTCAGCTCTCTTAGATTTGTCTTAATATGTTCCATTTTTCTTTCAAGTTGTTTGTTTTTAGCGTGTTGCCAACCGATTCTGAAAGCATTCCCACCATAGTACTCAAAAGCTGCAATCAGAATTAGCTGTTTCTGATCACCTTGGAAAACCTCGTCAGTCTATCAGTATTTAAAACTACTGGATATAGATCTCATGCATCTCATGACAGACAACCCAGTCTCCTGTGCGTCATGAGTAAGTTGCTCGAATCTGATAAATCAACAATCTGTCAACCACCTCAGCAAAACCAACCTACTCAGTAACAAGCAGTATGGATTACGTCCTGCAAGATCAACAGCTGACATGCTGACGGACACAGGACAAGTGAATCTATTGACAGTCTTCGTTTTTAGAGCAATAACTCTTGACATATGGAAGGCCTTTGATAGGGTTTGGCACACAGGTTTACTTCACAAGCTTGCTAGTTATGGAATATCCAGAAATGTATTCTCAACCGTCAAATGCTTTATTTCTTATAGGTGTATAAAAGTAGTGGCTGATAGACAGAAGTCTGAAGCACATAGTGTAAAGGATTTATTCGGAGCTCAACAATTTATTCTGGGCCCAACCTTCTTGCTAATCTTCATCAATGATCTCCCAAATCATATTCTAAGATCATTCCTTTATATTTATGCAGATGGCACGAACATCCTTGGGAACACCTCGAAGAATATTAATTATCCAGATCTTTCTGATTCTCTCTCTCCCGACCTGACGACGACCATAACCTTTTTATGCACTAACGAGTCACCGCTTATCAAGGTCACTCGAGGATAAGGGTTAATGAATTTGTTAAGTGAACTGAAGTGAGCATTAAAATAGTAATAGTATAGTTTTGGCTCCAGGTAGACAGATGCTAAATGTCTATTAGTCATTGTATTGCATTTTAATCTGTCGCGGTTTGTATGCTGTCAATCCTACTTCTAATTCCAGTTACTTCTTCGACTTTCTACGGCTTTTTCTGAGTTACTATTATTTCTTAATAGGTTTTCTCAAACCAGGCGTAACCAGTGACCTTTGATTTGCAAAAATGTGTTTATTTCTTCACTAATGAATTACCATTTATCAAGTCTAAAAGCCACGCAAAGATAAAAGTTAATGAGATAGACTAATAGAAAGTTGAATGGTGATAAATATTATGAGAGGATTGAAAATAATGAATCGGATGAATAAAGTTTGTTGACTTCTAAGGACGGTTTATGACAAGTTTTCATTGACATCATACTGAAGATGACCATGTAGTAGCCATCAGGGAAGCAACATCTGCTAACCTGTTTCAAAGCTGGAAGGTTCTTGGAAAGAAACTCTGTTCATTACAACTTACTTAGTGTTCTCACACCATCGGGTCCTCGCTGATAAGACCGATGGATTTCTCTTGAATTTGACTAGAGTGAGCTTCTCCATGATTACAATATGCCCAACATCATTCCCGTCGAGATTTGAGTGATGCTATTATTCCTCGGTCTTTGCATATTCTCAGAACATCAACGACACCTTTCTGATGTTTGGGCTCCTTCAATTTCTTGGAGGGGTGGGGTACAAGTGTAACATGCTAGTATTTTTCTAATATATCTACTCAAACAATCTTAGTTCCTTTGAGATAATCTATAATCTTATGGAGTGCTATTCTATCTCAATATACCTGAGATTCGGCAGGGTCACTTGGTTATGTCGGTTGGTTTGTGCACTCCAGGGTTTTCCTTTATATGTTCGTTGTTTTTATTAGTGTCGTGGTTTGTGTGGTGTCAATCCGTCCTTTGATTCCTAATTCTTCTAGGCTTCATTTTGGGGTTTTGGGAATTGTTTCTAGTGCTCCTACAATTACGCTAGTTTTTTATTTTTTATACTCCCTTCAGCTCTGTGACAAGTTAAATAGTACTTCTGCCTCCTTCAGCTTAACTCCGTGATCTGCTGTGAAGGTGAACTCTAGTATTTGGTAGCTTTCCCCTATTGCTGATTATTATAATGTCTGTACATTTTGCTCGCTGTAATTTTCTGTTTGCATTTAAATACCCAAGAGGATTTTATGCCTTTCCTTTCTAAATTCTTGTTCTGGTCTATATTTGTACCATTAATCTGTATGTTTAAAGTGTTGTCACTTGCACAGTTTCTAGTGCATTATTTTTCCCAACCAGTCATGTTTATTTTAATATTCCGTTTGGGCCAGCTTGCTGTAATCATCTATGATTTGATTTATTGCTTCGTATCTTTGTTTACAAGGTTTACATTTGCCATTTTGCTGCCTTGGCTTTTATGTAGTTTGTTCTGTAGTCATTGTTTTGTGCTGCTGTCAGTAGTGTATCTGTTTCTCGTATATAGTCTCCTTTCTGTAGTCATGTCTATGTTTTTTTTTCGTGTGAAATTCCTTTCGTCCGTCTTATAAATATCTAATTTTTCTCGCCTTTTTGTTTCCCCATTTCACTGTTCTTCATATTGTTCACCTGTGTTCTATTTTCTCTCGGCAGTCATAAGCCTCTCTGTATTTTGTGTTATCTATTTCTCTAGTTCTTTAATTTGCTTTGTCTACACAATCTTTAATCTTTCCGAGTCTTATTTGCCTTTCCTTTTCATATAGAGTCGGTCGAATCATATTTCGGATGTAGTAGATTCGTGTATAGTCGTTAGTTTCCTGATTCTTTGTTCAATGTCCCCAAGTTTCTCTTTTACCGTATTGTTGAGCATTTTTATACCGTAATAAGAATTTATTAACGGACTAGGTGTATGTGCCAAGCGTTGCCCGGATAGGGACATTCTCAGGTTGAGGACGTAGAGAAAAGTAATTTAAATTATTGTCATGTTTTCATCTTTATAATATGATTTTTAAATATTCGTTTTAGTTTTTCCTTATTTAATTTTTGATTGGAATAAATAGTTAATTCATAATAAACCAAAAAATAATAATTCAATGATACGTATCTGCGTAAAACACAGACACACATGTTCTTGTTTGATACTTTTATTAATAACAGAGATAAAGTACGCAAAATAAAAAAAAAACATAAAATTAATAAAAATAAAAATAAATAAATAAAACAAATTTCCAATTCAATTCCATCCAAGAGGAAAGAAAATAGTTAAATCCATTTCAAATACATCTTTTTTTTAATTTTCTTATATTTTTGTTTTTGCTGAGGGTGGGACATCCTACCGAATGCCAGACATTCACCAACTATTTCAGACAATTCAACCGAGAGATCTTTTTAAGATTCTAACCGTCCCTTTAAATGCAATTGTTTGTATCTCTCTTGCACTCGGTTCACCGGGTATATTCGCCAGATAGTTTTTGAAATTCTTTTTCATTAGTCCTGTTGCTTCTATAATTACTGGGATGATAAAGATCTTCCTAAGATTCCAGTTTATTTTCATGTTGTACATAAGACTTTGGGATTTCGTAATCTTTTCCTTTTCAGCTCTGTTTAATCCTGCATCATTAGGGACACTGACTTCAACTAGGGTTGCTACTTTCTTCCTGTTGTCCTATATCACGATGCCAGGTTTAACAGCTCCGTTTTCTAGATATATAGCTGTAGGGATGAAATAGTCATAGTGGATAATTTATATATTATTTCCAACTGTTCTTTCTGGTATATGTTCACAAGACTTGCTGCTACACTGGATATTCAACTTTTTACATATAGTCCAGTGTAGATATTTACACACTCCGTTGTGTCGCATTGTATAATAGCCATCCCCAGGAGAACCTTAAAACTGGATGTCAGGTGGCTCACAGTCTCTACTTCTGTGTGACAGAACCTGCACTTGTTATTGTTGCTGAGACCATTCATCTTTTTAAGGGCATTGGTCATCAAGCCTTGATCTTGGGTAGCCATTATCATTTTCTCCTGATCGCAGTGGAGCCTTCCTTATCTATATATTCTTAGGAATAATTCACATAGAAAATAATTCTTCCAGTTTTCTGTTATTGAAGGTCTTGGCGTATTTCTGGTGACTCTTACGGGCTATTTCCGTCGCAGGATTGTTGTCTGTTTCTGCATCATTTGTAATACAGTTATGTCTAAAATGGTAAGCCAGTTTTGTGATAGGGGGTTTCTGCTTGATCTGGTCTATTGATGTTGGCATACCATCATAAGGTTTGGGTTCTGGGAGATCATCAGATATTGGCCGATGCTCTCAATAGTGGCCTGATGTTGATAGTCAATTTCTGAGAGACCCATACCCCCTGCTCCTCTTGGCAGATATAATCTTGATAGATACTTGTTCCTGTACATTAGTCTGTACATTGTCAACATTTTTCTCGTTTTAGTGTCTAGTCTATTAATGTCGTTTCGTGGCCAATCAATAATTTCAAAGCTGTATGTTATCACTAGCATAGCTAATTGGCTAATGGCAGTTACTTTGTTTTTGTTTGTAAGCTGTGTTTTGCAAATTTTTCTAACACGCCGTATATATTCTCTGCCAATTTTTGCTCCAATCCTGGCATGTTGAAATGGATCGTTTCCTTCTATGCCTAGGTATTTGTATTGTTCCTGTTCTTCAAGGTCTTTGATGTCAGTATCTTCATCAAGCGTTATGTTTTTCGTTTGGATCTTCTTCCCAGCTCTGAGGAAGCACTTGGAACATTTTTCCAGGCCGAACTTCATTCCAATATCTTTGGAGACAGTATGGACAACCTAAAAAGGTCGACTTAAGTCAGCATCTGAACTGGCATACAGCTTGAAGTCATCCATGATAAGCAGGTGGTTGACTCTTTTGTTTGGGTCTTGTTGGCGGCCGTGTCTCAGATTGTGGGCCCTCCGGCTTTTGTTTAGTAATTTACTTAGTGAATCAATTGCCAGGCAAAAGAGTAACGGAAGTAAGCTATCTCCTTGACAGATCTCTCTTCGGATCTTGGTGTCAGGGATTTTCATTGTTCCATTAGTATGTCTTTATGCATGGTTGTTAGCCATATATTTATATGTACTGCCATGGTTTTCTTGATGTCCGGATGGATATTATATGATCTAGGCAGCGCAGGAGAAATGTGTGGGGTACACTATCGTATGCCTTTTGGTAATCGATCCCCAGCATGCTTAGATTTCGCTGCCTCTTCCTACAGTCCTCAACAATTTATCCTTGGTGCCTAAACTATACTTGTTCTTTTTCCAGGTACACTCCAGAAGAGAAGTGTTCGTAGATGCTGTATGCAACCAAGCCAGTGAAGAGTTTGTAGGTTGTAGTGAGGCAGCAGCTCGGTTTGTATTTTGTAGGGTTTTGTGTCTCACTCGTTTTGGGTATGAAGGTAGTTTCACTTTTTACTAGCCATGCTGGTGTGGCCTCCTCACCCGTAAACAGTTTGGTGAAGCAGCTACTATGATGGCTATGAAGTGCTGTTAGTTTCTTCGGACAGAAATTCGGTATATTGTCCATGCCAGGTTTTTTGTGATTCTGAAATTGATCTAGCTTTCGTTTTATCATCTTAGACTTTATCTCTGGCTCTTGCATTTATGGCTTGTTTTTATTACTTTAAGCTATATCTAAGATAAACTTGAGCTTATGGTTACATGGTCCATCATTCCCAAACACGCCTCCAGTAGTTTTCTAGCTCCTTCGCTTCCGGTGGCTTTTCCATCGTTATATTCTCTCCTACCAAATTTCGGTAGAATAGTCTTGTGTTCTTTTTGAACTGTCTGTTCTGAACTTTCGTCCTGTGTTGCTATGCTTTTATTGAATTATTTGGGCAAGTGCTTGAATCCTTCGTTCAAGTTCCCTCGCAACGTTTTCACTTACTTCGACATTGTTTCTGTATTTAAAACTGAGTCTTCAGATGGGCAGCAAAGAAATTGTTCTTATTTGAGAGACTTCTGTTATGGAAAGGTTAAGTTGTTTTTGGAGCTTCAGTTTTCACGGTGATGTTGTGTCATGTGCTCTGGACTCCCATTGCTTTTGGAATTGAGGGAGTGTTTTACTAACAATGTAAAACCCTGCAGCGTATGTTACTTGATTCAGCTCCACGAGGGATACGTTGGATGGTACAAGTCTTTGGAGAGCGATGTTTAGGTTTTGTATTACTACCTTGGTAGCTCTTAGGGTTTTATGCAGTTGAGATCTTTCCTCCAGCCTCACTCTCTAGACTTCCTCAATTGTAGTCCAAAGTTGTTCTTCCAAGGCCAATTGCTCATCATCTGGTTCCAGTAATTTCTGGGGTAATGACGGAGATTCATGTGTTACCAGTAGTCTCGCTGATAGATGTGAGGAATAACTTAGGTTCAATGAGGGGCTATCTTCTGATTGTAAATAGACAGCTGATGGTGGTGGGATACTTCTCGGGGAGTCTCTTTGCTAAAGGGGATTCTGGTGTTGAAGTGGCTGTATGGTGGGTTGTCATGGACCAAGACTGTTTGACGATTTGATCCATGGGTAAATGGTAATGTGGTTCTTGCTATACATGTGGTGTGGTGTTCTGAACGATAGTGGGAATTGTGGGAATTTTGATTGGGCTTTCAAGTGGCCATTTATTGGTTCTCATGAGGGCTGCTATTTCTGATGCCATATAGTCCAGCTCAGCCTCATTAAACAGGCTCATGCAGATTATGTGTGTGTGGGTGTGTGCTTTTAAATATCTTATGAGAGCAGAGTGGTTGTAAAAATTCAATTCTTGTAAAAGAAAAACAATCCTAAAAGATAGCAAAGCGTTTAAAATTAAATCAACTTTAACTTTCTTTTAGCAAACTATATCGTGTAAAATCAACATAAATATAAAACGCATTTAAAACTTATGAAAAACCAAATCTGTTTAGAAAGTCTTTTTAAAGTTGTGTACGTTTTTAATACCCTAAATTATCTTTTCAAAAGCTATACGATTATTCGATTTGTAATTTAAAATTACATTGCAATTTAAGATGAAGAACATCAGAGAATACATTACTGTACGCAGTTGTTGCTGTACTATCAGAAACAAATCACTGCTAAAATCGAATAGTTTTCATTTAAATTACTTTCCTTGAAAATTAAAGAAAATAATATGTTACAAATGGTTTTTGGTAATTTATCCTTTTCATTATAAGACTACTTTAATTACTGTTAACATGAAACTATTGCATATATGTAGCAAAAATATGACAACAAAATTACAACTTAACTTAATTTATTATAGAATGTTTAAAAATAGTTATGCAAATTAGGCATACAACTATTTGTGTTTGGATCTTTACTTTCTAGTATACATACGGTATTCCAAAGAACCATTATTATGTATTATTTATTTCAATAACATTGTGATAGTAATATATATATATATATATATATATATATATATATATATATATATATATATATATATAGAGAGAGAGAGAGAGAGAGAGAGAGAAAGAGAATGGTAGTTTGCTTGAACCATTGCTGGTAATAGTAGTAGTATATTTTTAAAAGGCTGTGGGCAATGCAAATTCCGGGTAGTATGTAAGCTGGAAGGAACAAAACTAATAAATTTTTGTAGATTCTCTGCAAAGACGGAGTTTTCCTCTGGTGTTTATTATTTTTCAAAAAGGGAAGTTTCTTTTCCCGAAATATTAATTAAATGATTTTTTAAAATGATTTTCAATAATCATCCGGACATCACACAAACAGCTAACACCACACTTGCTTATTTTTGTTCCTTCCAGCTAGCATGCTACCCAGAATTTGCATTGCCCACTGCCTTTTATAAACATATATATATATATATATATATATATATATATATATATATATATATATATATATATATATATATATATATATATATATATATATGGAAAAAGCTTTTGCATTTATTCATTTAGATCAGGAACGGGTATTCTCCTACTTATGTATTATAGTATGATACTTGCAATATTCAGACTGACCAGCGTTTGTATCCTAACCGCTCCCTATTCAATTGACAGAGCGCCATCGAAAGACTAGCAATAGTTCATATCTTTGAACCAGTTTGATAGTTTTTATACACCCTCAAGTATTTTATCAGACCAAACAAGCTGGAACATATATCTTGACACAAAAGTTAATTCCTTTTTTATCCTCTTGAATCAAGTCTAAAAGTTGGCTTCAAGAATGCAAAGTATTTTAAATTACATAATTGATTAAACATTAAAAACTTCTTTTTTTAATCGTGTTTCGTTTCTTAATATTAAAACCAAATGACATTCTCATCCTTCTTGCCCATTCTTTCTGTATTAGCACACTCTCACACACACTTTATTCGCATATATATATATATATATATATATATATATATATATATATATATATATATATATATATATATATATATATGAGAAAGAAAGGATGAAGGTAATCCGACGTAATGGGAAATGAAAAAGGAACAACCAAAAAGGATGTTTTTTTTATGTATTCATCAACGTTTCGTCTTTATTTGTAAGACTTCTTCAGGATGATAATATTAAGAAAAATATCATGCAAGTACGTGAAAATATTGGGTTGACATGATGGGTTGATGGGAAGAAGTAGTAGCCACTACTGGGAGCAGTAGGACCGAGGTCCGGGCTTGGTGAGGTCAGTCGCATGGAATGAAATAAATGTGGATGGTTTTGAGTGAAAAAAGTGGAGGGGTGGGGGTGAGCAGGGATAATGTGGATGGCTGTAAGTGAAAAAGTGAAGGGGTGGGGGTGAGCGGGAATAATGTAGAGAGAGAGAGAGAGGTTATATCGTTAAAATATGTTTAAAAAAAATAATATTGAAATCTGATGCTTTTTTCCTTCAATAAATTGACTTCTGTATGTCATGTTGTAGAGAGTGCTGATGAAGACCGGTTTGGAGTCATATAACGTATAATACAGCATATTTTTAAAAAATTGTCTTGGAGACGATCGTACGCCAAGTAATCGTTATGTTTAAATTCTTGGAACTCATATCGATTATGTTCCCCTTTGGTTGATCTCAACTAACCTTAGAAATAAATATTATTTTCAAATTGACCCATATACACATGTGTTTCATGCCAAACCTGCAATCATCAGTATGGGAAGAGACAATCTCTGCCGAATACGAAAGTCATTCTTGACTCAGTAGTTGGAGCGCTAATCGTTGTGGCCAACACGCATAGTCGTGCAAATGAGAGAGGAAGTTAATGTTTAAATGCCAAATCCAGCGGGCATGTAAGCTAGCTGTCAATCAGAACTCAATAGGTTGAGCCTAAAGTATTGCATTACGCTATAAATAATAAATATATATGAGTAACGCTATAAATGAGAAATATATATGACAAATATATATGACAATAAATCCGTCAGTATGAGTTTAAAAGGGAAAACAGAAGACCCTAAACTCAACGTTTCGCCTAGCTGTTGCGTGGACTTTATCAAGAGAGAAAAGGCTAAAAGTGGCAAAACACGAGATGATTTTTAATTCTGAGGAACATATATAGTAATAGGATATAATAAATTTAAATCTATGTAGAGAGGTAAGATATACAAATACGTATATACATGTACATATATATATTTAAAAAAACAAATAGAAACAAATAATATTAAAACATATATGCAAAATATATATGTACTCGGAATATATATATACAACATATAGATGGATGTCGTATTAGCTAAAGGAAAGGTGAAGATAAAAGCAAAACATAAACAAAAGGACCTCATGTTAAAGCAGGGAATCAGCAAGGTTCTAAGTTTATATTGTTTTCATTTATCATAGCTTTAGGTAGTAGGGGGTAGACATAATAGAAGCTTATTCTTTGTTTTATCGTATTTGTTGAGTGGGCTATGAGAGCTGATTTGATTAATAGTCGTGTAGATTTGTTTTGTATGGGTTTAATTAAAGTGGCGTTTTCAAAGTCAAAATGATGACACATACCATAGCATGAGAACATAAGGCGTTGAGTGTGTTGTTAGTTTTGATGTTTTTTTTTTGTTCTCGTAAATTCTCTTGCCTAAGTTGCGTTGGGTCTCACCTTATCAGCATCCAGACAAGAGATGGAATATATGCCGGTTTTATAGTGTCGAATTTAGTAGATTTTTGTACTATATCCATAATAGTTGATGAAGCTATTTGTGCTATATTAATAACTAATTTATTCAGTTTTTTTGTAAATGGCGTTGTTTATAGAGTTAGTCGGTAAAGCTAAATGTTTATTTATTATATGGCTGATTGGTAAATTGTTTTGTTTGCGATTTGAGTTAACCATGAGAGCTTTTCTTTTTTTGAGTTTCATACAAAATACGTCAGGCACTGTAATGTTTATATATATATATATATATATATATATATATATATATATATATATATATATATATATATATATATATATTTCACCTACCCCTTAGTTGCATGGCCGTGTCTCTTATTTTACCCTGGAAGGACGAAGGATAAATGAATTGTCTTTGGTTCAGTGGGAGAGGAGAACTTCGGTGGTAAAACTTGTAACTCATTTATTGGACACGATTTAGTAGGAGGGACTTCATATGAAGATCATCCAATAAATAAAGTAAGAATTCATATAAAAACAATCACATTTCATTCAGTAAGGATGTTTGCCTTATTCTTTTCATAATTTATTTATTCTTCCGCCTCCCAAACTTTGTTCGCAGTGCGTTTCTCGCCATTATCGCTTGAAAGAATATTTTACGCAGACATACTTTATGGGTGGCCAAAGAACAACTTAAATTCAGATCTGGATTTTTAAGGGAGATTTTGTATTTATTTTTTTAATTTTACAAAAATGTTCACTATATAGTAACATTTTTTTATAAATTAAGATGTGGCACAAGGCCGAGATTCGGTCGGCTGTGATGGAGATCGGCTGTCGTCCTCTAGTTTTAGTCACCAAAATACCACATTCAATCTATGGTAAAACCTACTTTAAATTATCCACAATGGTTTGACGTTTTTTATTTACAAATAATATATGTACAAATTCATCGGTTGGGGTGTGGGTGTTAAAAACAACAGATATTGCTGAAAAATTAAATGTTAACTGTGGTGGTAAATAAGATCCTCAAAATATATCAAGGTATCAGCTTCTTACTTTTTTCCAGGGTTGCTTCAAGAACTGAAAACAAGCAAGACAGTTTCTAAGTAGGGAGGTAAAAAGTGGAAGGGGCAACATTCATTTGTACTACTAGCTAAGAGACTATGCTAACTGGGATGGGGTCTAATAAGACCTCAGGTCGGTGTGCACCATGCCGAGGCAGGGAACGCGTACTCATACTTGGCTCGCCCAAACACACATTGTGTATCCACCTCATTTTGAATAGTGCAGAGTGCAATCTCTTCCTATCACATCTAATTTTGACTTTAAGCTAATATTTAAAGTGCGAAATCTGATCGTAATCAGAAAAAAAATAAGTGGGGATGAGACATCTGTTTCCAATTTAAAGGTTTCTACTGTATTTCCAGTATTAGGCGGTTTTCTACTGTCATTTAGAAAATCGAGATCGGAGGATTAAAGACTTCTGCGTCAGTTCTTTGAATTAGCCCATCTTTTTTTTACTGATGCGTCATCGCTTATCAAGGTCCTGGGGCCAATCGATGATAAGAGTTAGAGAGATTGGTAGTTGGACGATGAACGCCACCATGAGAGGATTTGAAACAATGGGTGAAATGGGCAGAAGATTACTTAACAGGAATTTATTATCCATAATAGGGGGGTTAACAAGTATTTGTCAACATTAGACTCGAAGATAATCATGCTCTAGGCGGTTAAGAAGCAGCCTCATGGTATTTTGTTCCACGGATAGGATGTTATATGAAAAAAACTTTGTTAATAGAAGTTTCGTTTGGTTTTTGGTACAGAGATAGATAGTTAGATAGATAGATAGAAAGAGAGAGAGAGAGAGCGAGAGAGAGAGAGAGAGAGAGAGAGAGAGAGAAAAAATAGATAGATAGAGAGAGCGAGAGAGAGAGAGAAATCGATAGATAGAGAAGGAGAGTTCGCTGCTGTGGTTGTAGCTTGGCGAGTTCTTGCTGTGAATGTTTACAGAGGAGATTCTTGGAGCTCAGTCGAGCACGTAACATGAACGTAACGATACCGTAAAGAGAGGCTAGCAACATTTGTGTGAAAGGGGCTGTAGGGAAGTAAAGAGATCATCCCCACTAGTGGGAAGTCGCTTTTGTACTCTGTCACGGTAAGAGTGCTCCGAGCGGAACCGCCCAAGATATGACAACAACACATTTTGTTAATAAAAACATTCTTTCCTATAGACATTATTCATAATTCTGTAAATGTCAAACGATTTTCACTTTCAGCCAACACAAATGTGATGACAGACATTTTGTTCGAGCCTGGAGCTCTATGTTTGTCTGGCACCATTTTGTATTGCTTCAGAACAAATAGTTAAGCGAAATTGAAATAACTATCGCCTCTCTCTTTTACCTTTCACTCTCTTATTCCCACTCTTCCTATCCTTTTTACCCCCTCTTTCCTTCTATATCTCTTTTTTTTATTTCTCTCCTCCTCCTACTCTCTCTCTTCCCCTCTTACCCTCTTTATCTTTCTATCTCTTCCATCTCTCTTTTTTCCTCTTTCTCTTTGTCTATTCTCTCTTTCTTTCTCCCCCCTGTCTTTTCCCCTTCTCTTCTCTGTCCTATTTTTTCTTCTGTCTTTTCCCATTAATTTCTTACCCTCTCTCTTCCTCTCTCTTCCCTATCTCTTTTTGTGGAGTTTCTACAAGCTGTTTACATGCTCCTTTTTACACTCCTCTCAATTGTGTGATAATGCACCTTTTCTGTCTTCGAGTGCACTTTCCATTGATATGCTTTGTTACAACTGAAACTGGCAATTATTGTCTTCATCTTCATCTTCGTCTCTTCAATGATTGTAGTTGGGTTTATTAAAACAGATTGAGATATTTAGGATATTTCGGTTTTAAAGGCCCTTTTCAGTGATATACAGGCGATCTTTTAATTTTTTTCTTCATTATCGAGACCTTACGGCGTCGACACCGTAGACACCCGACTTCTCCCGATGTTATTGGAGAGTGTCTTTCTTTTGGATTTAAATAATTATTTTCATTTATTTGAAGAAAATATCTTCCATCGTGATTTAGTTTCTAACTGATTTCTAATATTTTCATTAACCGGGGCTTCAGATGAAGTTATACTTCTTTCAATACGGACGCGTGCCATTCGCAATGTTGATACAAAAAAAATATCCGCAATGCATTAGCACGTGTGCATCATTAAGCTTATTCTATTATTTTTCTAACAATTAATTCTCTGGTCGATTTCATTTACTTTTAAAGCAAATAAATACTTAATTTAAACTATATATTATTCGTCTTCGAATTTTTCCGTGACTAAACTAGGAAATAACACCGTCGTCAAATATTGAATTTGGAATTAAACATCTTTTATATATTTTTTTTCTCTCTCTCTCTCTCTCTCTCTCTCTCTCTCTCTCTCTCTATATATATATATATATATATATATATATATATATATATATATATATATATATATATATATATATCATGTGATGGTTATATTTTATAATTTCATATTGTACTTCAATAGATTGTTTACGCTTTAGGTTTTTTATTATTCTTAATACTGAGATACAATCGCAGAATTTATAAATAAATCTCCGTGGGAGGAATTTTTAAAAATCCGCGTGGAACATGGCTTCAACAACTGTATTATGTACGTGTATGTGTGTGTTTGCGCATGTAGGCGCATTTATAATATATCATAATTCTCTTTTCTCCCTCTTATCAAAGTCGAAGGTTTTATTTACAATACCATTTATCACATCTGTGAATCTCCCAACACCAACCATCATGGCTTGACATGAACCCGAAACCCATAGCGATTTCTCAATAAGAAGATTGTGTTATTTTGAGTCCAGGTTTTCTTTTATATACTTAGCATAGAGTTATAAGCGAGTAGTGTATTTAGCAAAAGACGGGATTAATATAAAGAGGATTGATACACTGTATCTAACAAGTGTTTAACATATATGCAATAAAACAGCGTCAAGTACATGGATAAGGTAAGTCTCTACATCGCAATGAAGAGGGTTTTTAAGATATTAAGGACCATCTTGATATTTTAAAAGCCGTCTCCATAAATATACGGAGACTGACCTCGTGCAAGCATCTAATGGGTTTTGTGGCCCAGTGGTAAGGTGGTCGGACTTTAGTCACTAGGGTGCCGGTTTCGAATCAAGCTAGAATCAACCATGCGTCTTAGGATAATATATATATATATATATATATATATATATATATATATATATATATATATATATATATATATATATATTCCAGTTGTTAATGCAGATCGCATAAATAATCCTATTAATGTTATTGAGTGTATAAAATAGTGCTCAATAATAAATATATATTTGGTCTGACGAGACTAGAATTTCTGAGATAGCTTTCACTTTATTTTTATTTGTTAACTTCTCTTTTTCGTCTGTATTTTCCTTTTATTGTCTCTCGTATTTAAAGTGTTCCAAGTACTTTGTTCGATATTTAAACTGCTCACGATTTTCATATAAAAAACGAATGATTCTAACGAATGATTCTAACAACACCGCCTCAGAAAGTACTTGATACCTGACGCAATCCTCTACATATATAGGTGTCAGATACATGCTTAAATAGAGTACAACTCAAAGCTCTTTGACAGAGTACAACACTGAATTCAAAACCTAGTAAGGGGTGATCCTAACTCTTCCATACTGCAATTTTTCTCACAGAAGTGACATTGATAAGCTTTATCTTTTTTTTTGTAATAGTAGGTGCTAAACTGAGAAACAATCTCTGTTTTTTTTCTATGTGAAACATTCACAGCAAGTACTCGTCTGTCTAACGCCATTGAATGGATTCTTTTTCAGTGTACTTAAAACGATACACAACTTCTATCTAATAACTTTTCTTTTCGTGGAATACAACACGACATGAATAATGACTACAACATAGTTGTCTTCAGGTTTAATGTCAACAAATACATATTATAAGTAATGAAATCTTTCCCTTCCCACCCACCGTTACCAATCATCGCATAGTATTGTTCATCATTCAATCGACAATCGCATTAACACTTAGCCTCGAGTGGCCTTCATATCTTTATAAGTGGTGACTTATTAGTATAAAACATTAAATAAATAATATCAAAAGGTTTTGCTATATATACGAAGTTGAAAAAGACAAAGCAAACATTTACAGCGGTGGTAATCATTCTATAATAGAGAGTTGGTGTCTGTCTTTAATGGAAACTTTGTTAAATCGTTGAAGGATATTACAGAGCACTTTTAAAAGTATTAATTGTAATCGTTAATCATTGCATTATCTTTTAAAATTAGTTTTTCAACTCAAGTGATTACATGGTATTTCAAAAGGAATGGGCTAATCGAAATCTGCTATGCGGACTACAAAACTAACCCAACCATCTATAAATGTAGGGAGGAGGATCATACTATGCAGTACTGTCTTGCCTGCCTTCTACTGGCCAGCCAGTACAGCCTGAACGATCTCGCTGAGTCCTAGGAAAATGACAAGAAAGAGCCGTGTAAAAAAGTTGGAAACCGTAGTACAGGAGCCGGCAACATCCGGCCCGCGGGCCACATCCGGCCCGCGAAGGCTTAGTGTCCGGCCCGCCACCCTGCTATGCTTTATTATTGCAATCCGGCCCGCGGACCTCCTAGTGGAACTCATATCATTTTGTGACAGACGTAAAAGTAGGTTTCAATTAAGATTTACAGTGGGATAAAAACGTATAAATATCAGCGAACGATGATGCATGTATATTTCATTTTTCTTTAACTATTAATTTCAAATCCTTGGCATAAGATAAAAATAGAAAAAGAGAAAGAGAGAGGCAAAGAGGAAACGTGAGATGAGGAAAGGACATAAAACAGAGAACCTATGTGAGGTGTGTCAAAACGAATGCTGGATCAACTTGCTACTTCCCCCGTCATTATTTTGTATGATTCCAAAATGGCTCTTCGTCGGCGCCTTTTATAACATCACATACATAAGTCTGTTGAGAAAAAATATCAGATTTGTAGAGTGTTCAATGCAATTTTTGTACAATTTATTCATGTAAACAAAATTTAGTAATTCTGAGATTTCGTTTTTCACTCCGGCCCGCGATCTCCTTGCAAAAGTCTCATCTGGCCCTCACTCTGAAAAGGTTGCCCGCCCCTGCCGTAGTATAACCACATGCTTTGAAAACACGAACAGAATAATGATATCACCTATGATGTATAGCTTTATATGCTGCAGTTTCTCAGCTTACCACAGTAGTGGTTGTAACTTTCGAAAACCAAAACAGTCTAGCAACATTGCTGTCGTAAACCCCAAAAGGTAACATCGATCTTGCTTCTCTGCCACCTACTTCCTCCATTATATCTTGCAATTCAGTCTTTACTCTTGTCTGTTAAGATATAATGCATTTTTCGACTACGTAAACCTTATGCTAACTCTAGCCTTATATTGCTATGTATTATGCAATATGTAATATGTATTATGTAATATATAATATATAACATATTATGTAATATGTATTATGTATTATGTAATATGTATTATGTAACATGTAATATATAACATATTATGTAATGTGTATTATGCATTATGTAATATACATTATGTATTATGTAATATACATTATGTAATAATAATAGTGCTATGTATTTCTATGTCACATAAATGTTATTGCCCATAAACAAGCCGAATGCTTTAGACAGTTAAACACCTTTTTTTGTCAGCGCCGACGAAACAACATTTATGAATCAAGTAAAGAAAAACTAGATGAAGAATAAATTAATAAATAGAAAATATATTAATAAAGGTAATGGTTATAAATATAATTTTTAATACTTAATTTAATAAAACCCTTTTATATTTTAAGCTCTCATGTTTTAAACCGCACCTAAGTTATGCGAAGTTATGGTAAACGAAATGGGGGTCCAAAACCTACCCCGTGTCATTTGGTCGACTTCCCCATCTCACCTTGAGCAAAAATACTGAAAAAAACTTTCCAAAGTGGAAGGTTTACCAAAATATCCCTAAAAAGCCTACAGAAGTATTTCTTAAAAAAAAAACTAAAATAAATCCGTTACCCCTCCAAAATATAAAGGCGACATGTGGCCACATAGTCGTAAGATTGTTCCCCTCAAAAACCTATTTTATATACATATCAATGTTTAACTATAAGTATGTATTATTTTTGTTATATTCTTATTTTTTATTGTTATTTGTATATTTATATATTGAATTCTGCTTATTTGGTGAAATGTTGATGATATTATCTTATTCCTGTCAAGGGTGTTTCGCTCTTTTTAAAGCTGTCTTCCAAGTTAATTAAGAATTAATACAACCTTTGAATACTTTGCTTCTTCTATTTAAGGGAAGTATGCCGGGGTCATAAATGAATCGTATTATGTGGTATTTCTCCGCGTTGCACGTGGAGCATAGGTTTGAAACCGGGGAGTATGACGGTCTTCTCTCGACCTCCTTCCATTTGATGGTGAAAGGTGTCCCTTTATCTGTTAATTCTCAGACCCGGGTAGATAGTGCTATGTTTGTCTTTATGTCTTTATATTTAAAAGTGTTTCTATGTTCGTATAACCTCTGCTTAGAAAGTGCACTGTGTCATGCCTATGTATGTTTCAGCTTTGTCGCTGGGTTGACTTGTGATAGTCGCTTGATATACAAGGGATTCCACTTTGCAGTTTCCACTTATCTTTGGATATGTTTTCTTTTGTCGTTTGTTCTGTAGAATAATCTTCTTCACGGATGGGGTGCTAGAGTAACGCATTTTAATCATGTTTCTATAAAACAATTTGTGTAGTTTATGTTGTGGAGAAGTTTTTATCTAACAGTTTAAGGAAAATGTCATACTCTTATCTTCGTGTTAAGGGAGAAAGGAGTGAGAACCAAATGATTCTCCGTTTTTTTATTGTGTTTGTTTTTGGATGCTTGGTTATGTTTGGGCTGGTATCCTCGTTTTGTTGGAATATATATATAGATATATTGTCAGTCGGGGTAGGCCACAGAGCAAAACAACTTGAGAATTATCGGTTGTTAAATCTATGGGTATAAACAGCCACTGACCAGGGTCTATACTCAACGCCCGAATGAGGCAAGAAGTCTTGGCAAGTCATCGGCATGCCGATGAACTATCATTCCTGAGCCGAACCTTGATAGAGAACTCTGCATGGAACCCTGAAGTTAAAAAGGTCTTTCCCAACCTCATCCCCGACCACTTGGTGCAAATCCGATGTACACCAACATGGCAATCGCCGTTTTTTAATGAATGCCGAGCTGAGCTCAGATCACAGCCGGGGTTCAGTGACCTTGCACTGTCTAGAAATACGTTATATCAAAGATAGTGGCGGGGACCGCTTCCAACCGCTTGGGGAGCGGTTGATCTGATCGGAAAAGGAGATTCGCTCTCAGTAGAGATGGACACTAGACCGGAGTCATCTCAATAACTCTGAGTTTTCTCTGACCTGGGGATTAGTTCAGGGGTGCGCTGCCTTTTAATGAAAAACTCTTCAAAACTAAAACTAGCCTTAACCGCTGCACGAATGTTGAGAAAGGAACGTCCGAGCACGCCTTCTTAAATGGCAGCAGGCTGCATGAGTTTTGGAAGTATGTTAACGAGGTGACGTCTCGCATCGTCCCTGAGCAGTTGGTACCCCTAGATGTAATATTTGTAGTGTACAATATGATTCCTGTGTGGCCCAGGGAGAATCGCCTCCTGATTACGATTTGATTTCGCACTTCAACATTAGCTTAAAGTCAAAATCAGATGTGATAGAAAGAGAGTGCACTCTGCACTATTTAAAAGGAGGTGGATACACAGCGCTACCTTATGTGTGCTTAGAAAAACCAAGTTTTAGTACGTGTTTCCTGCCTAGGCATAGTGCAGGGCGACATTAGGTCTTATTAGACTCCATCCCAGAATGCAAAATTTCTTAACTTGTGGTACAAATGAGTCCCGTCTCTTTTTCACCACGTAGAAACTGTCTTGTTTGTTTCCTGAACAACCCGCAAAAACGTGATTAGCTCATACCTTGATAGATTTGGGAGGGTCCGACTAACCACCACACATAACATTTCATTTTCCAGCAATTTCTGTTATTTTTAGCACCCCCACTCCCAAAACGATACATTTGTACATATATATTTTGTAAATAAAAAACGTCAACCTATTGGGAATAATTGAAAGTAGGTTTTACCCATAGATTGAGTGTGGTATTTTGGTGGTTAAAACTAGTTTAGAGAATACATCTTGAGGACGACAGCCGATTATAAACCTTGCGCCACATCTTATTTTATAAAGAAACACTTTTTAAAAAAAAATTATACATAAGGGACAATTGATATTCCTAGACGGAAAAGAATAGAAAATAAATAAAAGATATATTAAAAAATATATGCCTTTCACATATAATTTTTATACATACATAAACATATATATATATATATATATATATATATATATATATATATATATATATATATATATATATATATATATATATACGTATGTATCTAATATATCTATACAAACACATCTCTGTATTATTAATACATATATACGTACAGATGTATATTATACTATATTATATACTTAAAATATCACATAATATATTTAATATCTATGTTTGTTGCAGTATTTTATGCATTTAATCTAACAATAATCAATGCATGAGTAAAATTTGGTAGTTGTATGGAAAAATGTCATATTGTTACAACACCACATATATACATGTAAATATATATAACGTTATATATATATATATATATATATATATATATATATATATATATATCGGCATTGTTTCCAGTCGTCTTGTATTACTACTTGCCATTGGAATCAAGCAGTGCCGACTCAGGAGAGCGGTTGTTGGAGATTGCGCAACCCTTGCAATTACAAATTCAAGCGCGGGCTGCCCCTAGCGGGGCACTCATACGTCGAAAAATCGACGGGATAGTCTATTATATATATATATATATATATATATATATATATATATAACAGCATCAACTCTCAAACTAATTATGACTTTTTGAATATGTATTGCCGGCCACACGGTGAGTTACATGGGCAAATTATTATTTCTCTTGTGAACTTTACCATTTATGGGCGGCGCTTACCTCAAATCGCACGCTGCCTCCAAAAACATTGAAAATAAGTTATATACAAACAATCTAATAGAATTTCTCTACATCAAATACTGAGTTATATGTAAAGTAATACATTTTTAAAAGGATCGGTGTACGCGCGTGAGCATCACTACTATGTAGGTACTCCTAAGCTATTTGAACCTATTATTATGAATTATGGTATATGTATTCAAGGCAACAGGGTAATTTTTACCGTTTAGTGAGGAGATTCCACTGAAACCGTGCCATACTCACCAAGAAAAGAATGAACATTAAAACTGAAAACTAATGCTATATTTATTGCTTATACCCATCCTGCGACGAGTATTCTACTACTAGTATATATATATATATATATATATATATATATAGAGAGAGAGAGAGAGAGAGAGAAACAAAAAGAGAAAGAAAGAGTATGTATATGTATGTGTGTGTGTAAAATATTATTGATAGCAGACTTTGACTGTAAACACATGATTTGTGATGTTTCTGGTTTTTGTATCCTTCAAATTCACACACATTCCACTCTCAGTCATATATATATATACATATATATATATACATGGAAATATTTTTGTCGGCACTTTTTGAACATGGAGGCAGATTGAATAATGGGTTATGCATAATCTTGCAGGAACAGGTTAACAAGTGAAGATAACCCCGGATTCGGCTGTTTTTTGTCCAATTTTAGATATGCAGAACAGGCAGTAAATAGCATCATTGTTTTCGAAATACACCGAATTGAACCTTTATTCTCGGAAAAATAGTCAAATAGGAGCACAAAGTGATGTTCAAACTGGATTCTGACTTCAAGATCAACTAAGAGTAAGGAATTTTATTTCTCTTTTGAAGTTTACACAAAAGGTAAAGTTTGCCTTTTTTATTTACCAAATAGTTGCTTTTAGCATTGCAGTAAAATTTTGAAGTTAAACGTTTGTTTAACTATGGACTTCAACTGAAAGTATACAAAATAAAAAATACGCGGCATCTTTGTTGCAAACATATACGTTATTTCAGTCTACAGTTAAAGAAAAATGATATCTCTCTTTTGCGTTTTAAACATTTGAGATTACAAAACCATTAACTATAAATAAATACTATTTATTTATTGTCAAGAAGTAATTCATAACTGTTAATTTTTCATAAGTGTGTATTTATTGATGAGAGTAAGTTATTTATTTCATTGCTATTTTTCTTATTCAGTTGATCTGTAGAAACGGAGAATGTTATTAACCGTGCGTAGAGGATTACTTAAGCCGTTAACACCAACGTATGGCTCCTCGTTTTGTCCCAGTAGATATGAATCGCTCTTTCCTCGAGGAAGTCCCTTGATTTGATAAGCTTTAAAACTGACTTTCACCCAGATCCAAATTGTTGCTTATATCGCTGAATAAATAGTTGGATAATTTTACCGCCACAAAAATTTCCTGATACAATCCTCTAAGAGTCAAATCCATCCTAAGATGGAAGAACTGTTGCTACATTTGGAGAGGCGCTGTTCATAGCACTCTTCGTTGCCTAGCCAGAGTTCAAAGTCGACTCCAAAACCTAGTGAGAAATCATCTCTTCTTTTTTTACAGCCCCGTTCTTGCAGAAGAGATTTATCGTTATTTACATGGGACACGCTCGACTGAGCTCCAATTTTTGCATCATCCCTGTAATACATACACATAAAAACTCGGTTTTTACCACAACGAAAACACACTTTCTATGCGCCAAGCGATTTTCCACAAACAATTC
The DNA here is from genome assembly GCA_963556195.1 of Sepiola atlantica. Taxonomy (NCBI): domain Eukaryota; kingdom Metazoa; phylum Mollusca; class Cephalopoda; order Sepiida; family Sepiolidae; genus Sepiola; species Sepiola atlantica. Next base: position 150,808,216 of record OY744516.1, read on the forward strand.
TTCGCAGGGCCTTCCCGTCTGTGGAAAGCATTACTACGGAACTGCTTCCCTGAAGATTGCAACATGGTCGTCTTCAAATCAAATGTCCACAAATTCCTGTCATGCACACCATCCCAAAAGTATCCGCACTTGGTTCATTCCATCAATCATTCTAAATTGTCTCATAATTTTCGTTATCTTCAACTGACACTCATTTCATCTCATTAAATCGAGTTGCTTTTAGCCTTGATAAGTGGTGATTCATTAGTAATATCTCTCCATCTCTCCCCCCACCTCTCTCTCTCTCTCTCTCTCTCTCTCTCTCTCTCTCTCTATATATATATATATATATATATATATATATATATATATATATATAAATCCATATCTATACAGAGTTTATAAAACCGATTGCATAAATTCGGGATTATGTTTTATATGTGTAAAGGAGCCACTTTGAGTGGAGAAAAGTGTCTGTATTAATCGAAATTAAATGGAGTCCTCTACCAATCGGTAGTCAGCCATCATCATGGATACATGCATTTTAGACGTCCACATACTTTCAGTGATTGATTTCCGTATTGATTTCAATTAAGTCTCTCCTTTGCATACAGATGAAATACGGAACATTGCCTCGCATTGCTGATTAATTGATCAATAGGTGGAGCTAAATTTTGAATGCTGTGAGAAAGGTTATAAAAAGATTAAGAAGTTAAACGCCGCCCTGAACTGTCCACTGACTGTCATATCTACGTACTAATTACAAGTAACAGCGGTAAACGTTGAACAAAAGTGGTTTATTAAAATATTTGAATTTCGAGGTCAGACAGCCCTGTGTAACTTTGATGCAGTGTCGTGCGGAGTTCAGGTGATGCCCTGGTGATACCCGCGGCCAACTCCTTGGGTGTATGCTTCAAAAACTCAAGTATAAGTCCTAGTACTGAGAAATATTATGAGAAAAAGGAAATAGTTTGAATATGATAGGATGACCGTCCCACTCACAATTTGATGCCAGTCCCCTCCCCTCCCTCGGCACATCATTGTTTTTATGTCAGACAATATATTTATTCTATCGTACAGGATACGTTAAAAAAATACTGGCTCCTTCTTTTTCAAAAACTGTTTTTCTTTTTTTCCGCTCTTGAAACAACCCGGACAATAGTCTACAGCTCATACCATAGATAGATTTGGGAGGGTCCTACTAACCACCACACTTAGTATTTTATTTTTCAGCAATCTCTGTTTTTAGCACCCCACACCATAACCGATGAATTTGTACATATATCCTTTTGTAGATTAAAAAATAGTCAAACATATGGGGATAACGTTAAGTATGTTTTACCCATAGAGTGAATGTGGTATTTTCGTGACTCAAACTAGTTTTTACTAGCATATATGATATAAGTATTGAGTTTGCTAATAGTCAGCCAATTGTGACAGTTTCTTGTTGACGTACACTACCGCCCTCACCCCACCCCCCAAAAAAGAAAAATGAGGGCGTAAGGCCTGGGGGATGTTATCATGAAGTCATAACAAATATTATCCAATCAGACTCATGCATATGTATATTTCTCTCTCTCTCTCTCTCTCTCTCTCTCTCTCTCTCTATATATATATATATATATATATATATATATATATATATATATATATAGTAATCCAGGTAAAGTAAATATCCACGGGATAGGAATCCAAAGAATTTCAACCGGGTTTATAAAAAGTGCTCAATATCAAATAGAGCTTTATGTATATGATTGTTTTTATTCAAACAGACATGTACACAATCTGCGACCCTGGCATATTCCCAAATACCATCTAAGGGAAATATCAAATCTTAATTCTGCCTGATGAGACCTCAGCTTTTCACTACTGTAGATCGATAACATCGACATGCCAGTGTCGCAGATTTAATACATGTTTGTTTAGATAAAAACCATCATATATATATATATATATCATTATTTCATGCATACACATATAATATTATATGGTTATGTAATATGTTGTGTATAGATTTTCAGTATTTACTTCAACAGTGCTCAATACGTGAGTAGAGCTTAATAGTAAAGTATGAAAATATATTTATGGCAATTAAGCTACACAAAACTGTCTGGGTTTAATCCCTGCAGTAACACAATATATGTGCACTTAACCTGACGGTTTCCTGCGGGAATGAAACGTGGATACCTCTGTGTAGTTTAGTTTAATTGCCATAAATATATTCTCATATTTAACTATATATATATATATATATATATATATATATATAGAGAGAGAGAGAGAGAGAGAGACAGACAGACAGACAGACAGACAGACAGACAGAGATTGAGAAAGAGAAAGAGAAAGAGAAAGAGAAAGAGAAAGAGAAAGAGAAAGAGACAGAGACAGAGACAGAGACAGAGATAGATAAAAAAATCTGGTCGCATAATTTTACTAATATGTCATTCTCACATTACTAAAAAAGGAGAAGTAATCCCTGGGAGGAATGAACAGATACTAAATTATCCCCCCCCCCCCAAAAAAAGATGAAGTATGCTTTAGTGCATTGTGTCATGACAAAAGAACAGATATTACACTTGTCCCACAGGAGGATGTAATGTATTTCAGGATGGTTTCTGAATTAAGCATTGGAAACTATTACACAATACTATGAAAGAATATAGTAAACTGAATTGAGCATTAATATACAATTAATAGAAGTAATAGTAGACTTTCGGATTCAGACAGACAGATACCAAATCTCCATTAGCAATAGATGTGTGTATATATTTAAATTTATTTACATGAGATCTGATTACTGCTTGTATAACTCTAACTTTGGTACCTGTGTACGTGTTAATCGGTATATGCTATCATTTGTTGTAATGAATATATATTAAATGTAACTATTTTAATCTTGATTAAACTTGTACTCGGGGCGTTCTAGTTTTATTTACCCTTAATATATATCTAGATTGCTATAGTCTTTATTTATTTAACATTTTTCTGTTCGTTTTCAGCTGATTCCGGGTAAGGAATTAAATTACATAAGTCGATGTATTTTTAGTGTAGTTAAATTTCGTAGGGCATTAATAGTAGTAATAGTAGTAAGAGCACTGTTGTCATATTTGGGTCGGTGAATCTCTGTCTCATTTGAGGGTTCTTGATAAGGTTCAGAAGCGTATCTGTAATTTGATTAACCCTATCCTTTCTTATTCTCTGCGCCCATTCTCACTCGCACAGACGTGATGTTGCTAATCTAAGTCTTTTCTATAACTACTATTGTGGTGTGTGTTTTTCAGAATTGTCTGATCTATTCCCGGCTTCTTTTGTTCCAGCTCGTTTAACTCGTTAGTCCAGTGGTCTTCACTAATTCACTGTTATTATAGCCCGATATAATACAACTTCCTATTCCAGTCTCTTTTGTAGATTTGTCAAACTCTCTTTCTTTTAGCTGTTTTCCTCCTACCTATAGCCTTGATCATTTCAAGACTAAGTTCAGTAGGCCTATCTTGCCTTTGCGATTATCATAATTCATTCTGTTTAGCTCTTTACATCAAGTGGTTTCATACTTTTTCTAGAGCGATTTTCATTCCAAAAAATCTTGTGAAAAGATATATTTGATCTTAATCGTAATAAATGCTTCTTTTCTTACGAAATGTTCTAGTCCCAAAAAATGAACTGAGAATTGCCTTCTTTTTTAACGAAATGTTCTAGTCCCAAGAAATGAAGTAAGAATTGCCTTCTTTTCTAACGAAATGTTCTAGTCCACAGAAATGAACTGAGAATTGACTTATTTACTAACGAAATGTTCTAGTCCCAAGAAATGAACTGAGAATTGCCTTCTTTACAACATTAGTTTTCACTTTTTCATTTAGATAATAATAGAAACCCTTTATTACTGATAACGATGAACCCGCCCTCGTAAAAAATGTTGAAGCTAGCAGGGATACCCGTTGTTTTCCAGTCCACTTTACAATAGGATCACTTGTCACTGATTTTCAGTCCAGCAAATATTAGGTTCAACACAAGCATGTTTTTTTCTGAGCAATGGTCAATATAATCACTTATTAATTACCCTTTTTATTACATATTTAATAATCTTATCATAATCGTGATTTGGTGTCTGTCTGTAGCCGAAAGTGCATCACATTTGCCATAGATATTACGTCATATTCTCATAGATTATTTTTTCAATTTTAAAATATTGAAAACAATTAGCTGAGATTAATACAAATACCGCTGTTACTATCTTCGAAATCCCTAAGATGAATGTCATTCAAAACAGAAACTGTCATTAATAATACTTGGCTTTTTGGTTAAGATCAGAGTGTAGTATCTGTGCTGATAATAAACTTCATCTATTCTGTCCTCGGTCAGTGAAGGAGAAGTCCTTCTAAAGTGAGGCGATTTATATTTTTTTCTCAATCACGAGCGCTACTTTTCGGAGAGCTGGATTCCCTCCACATTAAAAACCGACCTTGTATATAATTCTGCCCTTGTGGGGGAGAGGGCAAAATATAGAGACTCTCTCATTAGTATGTATTAGTATTAATTGTATCATATAGGGCCAATGTGAGAAATAAGAATGGTGTCCTTGTTATGAAATTTAGTATTCATCTATCTCACGAGGATTGGAAAGTGTAATGGAAGATCGTTTTTTTAATGTGACGGTTAACGATTGTCTTGCAAATAACCACAGTCCTTTAAACATGCGTGAATAACGAGAGAAAGTCTGATTGAGAATGAGCAATATATAACACTAGATCGTTTAGATTGTGGAGATTTCAATGATGTATCGGTACCCAGGACAAGGTAAACACATTACCGCCGTCCGCTCAGCATTTCGTCACACGTGGTGGTGAGCCAGGCGGATTGCAACGGACCTTTCTTTTCAGGCAATGGAGATGTACAGTCTTGGATGATTGCCTCGTCTCACTGGCTCTATTAAAATATATTCATTAATATCAACATTTAAGGTGTGACACAGAGTCGTTTTTATACGAGTTTAAAGACAGGTGAAAAACATAACAGTACCCTCAGCATTTACTTACTAGTGGCTAAACCCTAGAGGACAAGCAATGTATTTGCCCCGCCCATTTTGTGCAACAGCTTGAGAAGAATGACTTATAGTAGTGGGTCCATTACGTTTGAGATAGCATGTTCATTCGTCTGTCGTGCTTAAGTTTGAAATAGCATTTATATTGCTACACGCAGCGATTGAATAAACGCATTTTAAGAATAAACATTCTTGTCACAATTGAAAATCGCCAACTAGATAAATAATGGATATTCTAACATATTCCTCCGATGTATTATTCATTCTCTGTGAATCACCTAAAATCTTGTGAATTTTTCAGACACTGTCGCAGAATTCCAACGCCAAAAAATGAGTTTGTTTAATTTCAGTTTATTTTTTCATTGCGTTTCATTAAAAAAATCTTTATGTTGTAGGCAGTTTAAAACGGCGTAGTAAGATCACGACGCAACATTATAAGGAGTCCACCACCGTTTATAGGCTACGTTTACGCAACCCCTATGTAAAGTTTGGGCAACGTTATTTTATTAATGGGTGAGTTGAAAAAGGGCACTGATACTTAGTTTAAAATTAATGACTTTAGTCTCAGTAAAACACTATTGTTCAGTTTAGTTTCAGTTCAAGAGTATTGTTTAGTTTAGTTTTGCAGTTCAACAGTATTGAGTTTATTCTTAGTTCAACAGTATTGTTGGCTTTAGTCTTAGTTCACCCGTATTGTTGGCTTTAGTCTTAGTTCAACACTTATTGTTTAATCTCAGTTCGACATTATTGTTGAGTTTAGTCACAGTTCAACACTATTGTTTAGTTAAGTTTAAATTGAACAGTATTGGCCCGTTTAGTCCGAGTTCAACACTATTGCTGTTCAATATTATTGTTGAGTTAAGTCACAGTTCAACACTATTGTTTAGTTCAGTTTAAATTGAACAGTATTGGCCCGTTTAGTCCGAGTTCAACGCTATTGCTGTTCAACATCATTGTTGAGTTTAATCACAGTTCAACACTATTGTTTAGTTCAGTTTAAATTGAACAGTATTGCCCCGTTTAGTCCGAGTTCAACGCTATTGCTGTTCAACATCATTGTTGAGTTTAGTCACAGTTCAACACTATTGTTTAGTTCAGTTTAAATTGAACAGTATTGGCCCGTTTAGTCCGAGTTCAACGCTATTGCTGTTACACATTATTGTTGAGTTTAATCTCAGTTCAACGGTATATTGTGCTTATTTTCAGTTCAACACGATTGTTTAGTTCAGTTAAAATTGAACACTATTGCTAAGTTTAGTCCCAGTTCAACACTATAGTTGTTCAATCTCAGTTAAACATTATTGTTGAGTTTATTCCCAGTTCAACACTACTGTTGTTCAACAATTTTTTTTAGTTTAGTCTCAGTTCAATAGTATATTGAGTTATTTTCAACACGATTCAAACAGATTGCATGGATATTATTGGGATCTTTTGAATGAGATTCTTAAATGAATCTGAACGTACTAAAACTTATACAAATGTGAAAAAAGATTATATAATGAAACAATTCTTTTAAATTTCACTTTTAAAATTAATTTAAAAAAAATATAAATAAAGATTGTGCATGTTTGTTCCCGTTGTGTTTTTACTACCATACCCACGAACGCATACATAAATAACAATAAAGAAAGATTGAACGGGAATTTCATAATGTTTGTCCACGAATACTTCTGTTGTAAGATATTATTTTAGGAAGTAAATAAGAATAACAAGTCAATTACAGTTCAATGCAACTCATCGTTTTGTTTATTAAATTCTGACGGTTTAATTGGACGTTTTCTAGAAGTATTGTATGTATATATTGTTAAATATATAGCGTTTTTTCTATTGCAGGATTAAACATTTTCGTTAACTCCTGTAGCCTTCTTCAACCAAATATGAAAGTATTAACATCAGTATGGAAATGTCGTTATATTGAAAACATGTGCAAAAATGACGTTGAATTTATTTAAAAATCAGTCTCAACCGTTCTTTCTTTTATTATTTCTTCTTGCGTGAGGTGCTTTCGTCTATGTAGGTTTGAAAACGCATTTTATAATGTTTATCAACGAATGCTTCTGTTGTAAGATGTTACTGTAGAAAATAAATGACAAAAACAAGTTAATTACAGATCGCTGTAACTCACCGTTTTGTTTATTAAATCTCTCCAGTTTGATTAAATGTTTCTTTTAAAGTATTGCATATATATATATATATATATATATATATATATATATATATATATATATATATATATCCTTTCTCTCTCTTTCTCTCTCTCTCATCTTCTCTCTCTCTTTTTTTTTCTCCCTCTCTCTCTCTCTCTCTCTCTCTCTCTCTCTCTCTATATATATATATATATATATATATGTACTAATTGGTTATTCACCATGTCTTACAATGACAGCTCTGCCTCTTCTACTAATGAGTCATTATATGTCTACAACTTAATCTGTGAGCCACACCTGCTGCTACAAGAAGTCCAGGGATGAGCATCATCCTGGACACTCCATTAAACTGCCTCGGACACCCTTTGGCAAGGTATTCTCCCCTACCCAGCTAAACCACTCCGAAATCCACCATTTCCCAGGTGTTTTGTGGGGGGGGGGCGGGTTATGGGTTTAGTTCAATTTCAGTTCCTCTGGTTACCTTCCATGTATTTGTTTTATTTCTGTTGGAATTTACATGTGGCTGGTTAGCGTTTGTAGTTTAAGTTGGTTGGGTTCCGCAAGCGTTAATTTCCATTAAAATTTCAGCTGTTGTTATAATTGCCGTCTGTTGTATAATCTCAGACTTCCCTTTGATTCCAATTTCTCCTAGTCTTTTTTCCAGGTTTTTCGAGACTTCCTAGTGCTCCTACAGTTATTGGTATCATTTTGACTTTATTATTATTATTATTATTATTATTATTATTATTATTATTATTATTATTATTATTATTATTATTATTATTATTAGTAGTAGTAGTAGTAGTAGTAGTAGTAGTAGTATTATAGTAGTAGTATTAGTATTTGTTTTAGTAGTATTGTATAGTGTATAATTATGATATATTATTCTTATATAGAATTAAAGAGACTTATTATTTTGCCATCTAATTTACATACGTGTTTGTGGCGTGAACAAACACATATTTAAATTAGATGACGACGGTAAAAAAGAGAGTCACTATTTCTCTAAATGCTTACAGAGACATTAGAAAATATTAGAGAGTGGTTGAATCAACATAGAGTGAGAAGAGGTGGGAAACATTCAAAGATAGCTAAGAGAGGGAGATGGGTGACTTGTTCAGTAAATAATAAATTACTTTTAATTGAAATGATTAAAACAGATGTAAAAAAAAATTCAATTTCAGAACAAAGTTATATTTTTATTTGTATTTTGTGTTATTAGAGTGGATAAAAACAAACTTTAAGTAAACAAACGGTAATGAACTCACACTTAGTATAATAATCTATATTTATATAAAGTTAGATGCTTATGTACAGGATTCACCCCTGAACTAATTAACCGATCCTTATAGATTGAAACATAGCTACTAGGCACAAGGGATCGTAATATGGGCTATATTTAGTTTAATTGAGTTTTATACAAAGAAAGTAAAAATGGGGCGGAAACTCTTCATGAAATTTCTATCAAATTTGATCCATAGTCACCAATGAAGCAATATTCTGTCAATTTCCATTTCTACTAAGACCCTTTAAGCTAAAGTCTTCAGTTTTAAACATATTCTACAATAAAAATCATGTAATTTATTTTGATGAAAATTGGAATGAGGATTCGAGACATAAGGTTTAGTATCATTATGTATTGATATTAATCTTCGTTAGAAACATAAAACTGATGCGAAACTGTTATATTTGTCGAATTAATTTTATCCGTCCTGTGACAGGTATTCTACTAGTATATATATATAAAACGCCAGACTATAGACATCAATACCGAATGTGCGATCTTTGTCTGAGTTTACCGGCTGTGAGCCAGAAACACGTGTCCATAGATTATTTTTATGTACGTATAAAATTAATAAATATATATATAGATATCCTTGGACAGTTATTGTTCCTGATTTTCATAAACGACCTCCCTGATGACATTATGCCTGAGATGGGTATATTTGCTGACGACACCACGCTCTACTCTCGTCATGTTCGAGGCAATGGCTGAATCCTTAGAAAGTGACCGCCAGTCTGTAGAAAAAGGTGGGATCCTTCTACTGTGCTAGTAAACTTCTCACACCTGACATTATCCTATATCTCTACAAAGCCACCATCCGCCTATGCATGGAGTATTGTTGTCACATCTGTGATGGTGCACCATCCAATAGTCTCTCCCTCTTAGACAATGTTAAAAAAGTGTCACTAATTTAATAGGTTCCTCGCCAACTACCAAGCCCCTGCCCATCGCTGCCATGTCGTATCCTTGTGCCTGTTTCGCAAATACTTCAATTGATTGTGCTCCGAAGAATTTGTAGCTCTGGTGCCCCCTCCACGTAAATACACTAGAATCAGCTAAATCCCAATCCATTCACTGTGGAGACCTCCAGGTTCCGGAGAGCCTTTTACTCCAATAGTTTCTTTACTCGTGCTGCCGACTTGTGGAACTTCCTCCTTGCGCCCTGTTTTCAAACTGTACCGACATGCAGAAATTTAAAACTAATGTGAACAGACATCTCGCTGCACAGCTCCCAATTTAGGATGACCCCCACAACTTTCACCCTAATTCTCAGTCGCCCGGTACATCTACAGTGGCAGCCTGCCTTGTTTAGGGTGAACTATGATAAAAAATAATTTATATGTATTATTATATCATAGAATTATGTTACACCGTTTTTCACTCCGACAATGGATTTGTTACTCTCAGGCTGATGTCTGGTATTGTTCATTCTTATGAGGTTCACCCAAAGCGTTGGTGCTCTTTAAGAAGGGCTTAATTTATTTCTAATCTCTGAGGCTCCCTTACCGAAGAATGCCTACGGGGCTGCTCAGACATTTTTGTGGGCTAGCATGCGCTTATCCTGGTGCGCTGGATTCTGAAAACCACACCTGACTTTGTGTTTAAACTCCTGGCAAGGAGATACATAATATATATATATATATATATATATATATATATATATATATATATATATTTCTACCTGAACTTTCTATGCATGGAATAAGAAAATGATTGACATTTGTTTACAAAACAAAGTTTCACTTCCCCGAATGATTCTGTGTCTGCTTACATTATGCACCTTTTACAATACATGCATTTGCAACACAATACAGTATATATGTTATTAGCAGACAATGTGTGCATTATTAGCACAATATATGTAGTGGCATGAAAGATACAAATCTATTGCGGTAATAATTACAGATACCATATGTAGCAATTACATATTTTGTTAGTATACAAATACTTTCTCCTTTTTTTTTGGCTAAGAGCAGAGTAGCACATTTTCAGTCCGACAATGTCTTTGTTTCTCTCGAGCTTATTTACGTTTCTTTTCAGTCTTAAAAAGTCCACCTTCCTAACCCTAACCTTATCTTTGAGAAGGGGTTAGTTTAGTGCTAATCGCATGAGGCGCCCCTATGCTCAGGCAATTTTGTAGGCCAGAGTGCACTGGTTTTTCAAACTCTCACGTGGTAGAGGAGGTAAATAAATATATCGAAAATGTTCTTCATTAATTTTAGCTCAAATTCCCCACAAAAGTTAGGATCAACGTTCGTCTACTTGATTCCGTACCTGGTGACCCTTACACATTTCATTTGACCTTCGTGGGACTGAAATTTCATTTGACCTTCGTGGGGCTGAAATTTCATTTCACCTTTGTGGGGCTGAAAATATCCCATCAATTTAAAAAAAAATGTTATAAGATGTCTAAGAATTCTTTCAAATGGGTAAAATAGAAAATATTTTGCTAATATAAAAGTTGCCCCCCCCACAACCGTAGTAATAAAATGCAGAATCCTTTCTGCAATTCAACAATATTTGGTACAAATAAACTTCAGTCTATGCCTGACTTGCCCACCAAGTTGCAGTCATAAATATAAAACAACAGCGGTATGAAACTGTTAGTATGGCATAATGCAATAGATAAATAACTTACTTAATAAATATATTAGGCTCTTACCCCAGTATTTGAGCACTAAGATCATTTATATATATATATATATATATATATATATATATATATATATATATACACATATATATACATATATATGTGTGTGTGTGTGTTTATGTGTGTGTGTATGATGGTTGACCTAAATATGTCATTGGCATACATAAGAGATTTGCATAAAGCTGCACATCCCACACTTGCTTAAAGCCACGATTATTAAACCCGGATATCTGGGTTAGTTTAAATGAGGCTGCTGCTCGAACAAAATCCCGGGTGGTGATGGTGGCAGTGGTGGTAGTGTTGATAAGAGGAGGTGGTAGCTGCGTGTTTGTTGCATGCAAGGTTTTCGGCATTAAAAGTAGGAGGAGACTTCACACCTGGATGTCTATACTGATTGTCTTCTTATTTTTCTTCTTTTTCTTTGTCTTCTTTTTCTTTTTCATCATCATCATCATCATCATCATCATCATCATCATCATCATCATCATCATCATCATCATCTGAGCTGCGTGCACCTTTCTTTTAAGATTTTGATATTTGCATACAGCTATCAGACAATGGCTTCGTGCCACATCCTACTAAACAGCAAACACCACCACCACCACTATTATTATTATTATTATTATTATTATTATTATTATTATTATTATTATTATTATTATTATTATTATTATTATTATTATTATTATTATTATTATTATTATGTGTCAGTTTGTTATATTTGGCAGAGTTGTATTGTCCAGATAGCTTAAGACACGCAACATCTTTACGGCAACTGTTTATTAGTTTATTTTCTGATTGTTTAGTATATACACTAGTCAAATTATACTCCCCTCCTACTGTCGCATAGTTGTACTAGGAGATATAATGTAAATGTTGAGATTGCTCATAAGCAGCCAATTATGAACATTACTTGTCGACTACGCTACCCCCAAAGAAGGAGGTAATGTCTGGGAGGATAGTCTAATGACAACAGCACAGATACTACCCTATCCCCCGAAAGAGGTAGAAATTCCTGAGATTATGGTATCATGACCACAGAACAGATACTACACTACCCCACCAAACAGAAAAGATAATGCCTGGGAGGATAGTATTATTACGAACAAATATATACTACCCTACCGGACTCCCCTAAATGAGAATGCAATGCCTGGAAGGAGGGCCTCATGACAAGAGAACATATACTACATGGAACTGAGCATAGTATAATTAATAGAAGTAATATGATATTTTATGATTCAGACGAAATCTACATTGGCAATAGATTATATATATTCACTAGGAGTTCCCACACAATTTGTTATCAGTGATTTATTACTGACAATAACCAGTAATGTTGTCCTGAAGTCTGAGTGACAAGTTTCTCCAAATTTCCAGTACTCTTCGCCTCTTTTGATAACCTTTGCACATCATTTAGCGTTAACGCAACATGGCATTTACTATTTATTTCTCGCTAGCAACGACCGTTGGTCTTCTCCTGAATTTGAGTGACAATAAGCCTCTCCAAGGCTCTAGTAATCTCCGCACCCTTTCAGTGGAGGTCTGATTGGTGCTCTACCTCTTCAGTTTTTCCAACCACTTTGGCCCTTTTTGATCATTATGTGTGATACCAGCAAAGATTGGCGCCACCGTATTTGTTTACGTTTTATTTTAATCACTTATTATTATTATTATTATTATTATTATTATTATTATTATTATTATTATTATTATTATTATTATTATTATTATTATTATTATTTACTACGGTTTAAGTCGTGAGGAATTAGTAATGATCGCTTACTGGTAATAACAGCTAATTTATTTTAGAATCCAAGTGACAATAACTCTCCTCAGATTTCCAGTACTCTCCGCTTCTTTCGGTTACCATCGCAACTCACCTTGCGTTCTCTCAACGGCCGTTTTACAGATATCTTGTAGATATCAGTGATAACGACCCCTAGGATGTGAGTGTCCATAAGTCTTCTCAGGATTCAAATGCTTCCTGTGCACTTTAAATCGAGGTCTGTATGGTGCTCTTCGGTATTTCGATCCTCACAAAACCCCAGAACCATTTTTAGTCTGTACCACAGATTTTGATCTATGTCCCTAACTTCTTCTTTTACCCAGTTTCTGAAGGGGCATGAGTTACCTACAAGGCGTTATTTTTGTATTGTGTTTCTGCTATAGAACTTAGTTTAAATAAGTTTTCTATTACTTTTATTTTTATTTATTTCATCTTTGCTTCTAATATACTCTGGTAATTGACGCGTTATTTAAGTGATTTTATTACTTTTCGATCATTTAGATAGCTTTGTATATCCCGTTGTTTCGAGATTTCCCGTCTTCATCATAGATTATGCATAGTTTTCTTTGCCGAGTTTCATTATTATATCCCGACTAAAGATTGTGTCTTTTTTATTAATATTTATATCCCCTTTTTGTTTTGTGTTAATATTTCAATCCATCCAAATACATAGCATAATATATTTGTCCTTCGCTTTTCAAAATCTGTACCCTGCATTGCATCTCCTGTGTGTATTGGTGAAGGACATCATCACTATGACGAACAATGGTGTATATACGGCTTCACACTGGAAAATGCCCTTCTGTATCCTTATCTTTACCAGGTGTTGCCCTCCAGCTGTCAATTCTAGTCTCCGTTTCTTGTCATTACTTTTTCCATTAAGTTGAAAATATTGCCTGTTTGTTAAAAATATCTTTAAATTAGTCATGCTCGGAGAATTCAATCCTATGTTTTGTATAGTCGATCAATGGGATGGATTCGCTATGTTCCCTTGTTTGTAGGTCCTTTAGTATCATCGAGTCGTTATATAGCAGGTTATTTATCCTTTGCCGGAAAGCGACCTAGAGGTAGGCCGATGATGCACAAAAATCTGTCAAATCGACCTTCACCCAGACCAAGCCTTTGATCGTGTCAAGTGGAGACAAAAATCCATCATTGCGAATCCGCTGCAACTCGGGATTAACGCATGAGAAGATTTATCATTTGCGTACCTCTGTCACCATTTTCGTTTTGCCAAGGGAGTCCACGTTATAACTCTTCACTAAGTTGTGCAGATCAAATTATCCACATGGTCGGTAGGCAGATTACTAGCCTTCAATACAATCCTTCATCTATATTTCTGCGGATGGTTGGCTTAGTGTGTGTAGTCTGCTTTGACAGAGTTGCAACCTCGCAAGCAAGTGACTCAGATTTCAAATCATGGGTCGGGATGTATCCCACTGAAGAGCCCAAACGAGGGCGAAACTCTGGTGATTGCTCCTTTTGTGTGTTAGCAGCGCTGTGTGATTGTGAAACACATTTATATATACTTATAATGTATATCTAATATAAAATTATTGGTATAATTAGTAATTCTAATCCCATGAGAAATAAATGAGAAGTGAAATGGCGATCACAAAGTCCACAGACAAGTTAATGCAGACTTAGCAAAAGTTTTTTAAAACTATAATTGCCATTCTGTTCGAGCTTAGAGATTTTCGATGCACGAGGTTCTCAATTCGTAATGACATTTAAGAACGTAATTTTCCATCCTTCATGAAAACACATTTGCCTTATCTTGGCCGTTAAATATAATTTAGAAAACAACAACCACTTGGTTCGTTGTTATCTCTATGGCGATATTATACACATGTCTTTTAGAGTCACAGCCCAGTAATTAATAATCTATGTCTGCCAAAAGCGAGAAACAAGATGGAGTTTTAAAAGATAAACCAGATATCACTATTTCTCTGGACAATATTTTATAGTTTTAATTACTCACGATTTTCCATTTATTTAAAATATTATTTTGTCCATGGTTCTCCTTAGGGTACTGCTGGTCACACTGTCATATTTTTATTGTTTTTTTTTTAATTTGACATTTTCTTTAGGGTTGTTAGTTATTATCAAATGAACAAGGAAGTAACGTTTATTAATATGCATCCAATGAACCCAATGATTATTTGCTCAAAAACCTTTATTTGATATTGTCCTTATATATATTGGTCCTGTATATTGCCTTAAAAGACATCCAGTGGTGAGGCCTCCATTTGGGAGCTGTGAGTAATGTGGAGTTACCCCTTAGTTGCCATTTCTCCCATGCCCACTCTAGCTCCATCTATGAGTCAAATAAAACTACTGGCGCTACCAGATCAGGCTGTCTGAAGTTATCGACTTCCTGACTAAAACTGCACCAAACATGAATGTTTTATTGTTTTTTTTCTTTGCAAAACTAAATCATGTTCTGCAAAGTCTAAAACAATAAACAACAATTGCAAACCAAACCAAACCAAACCAAACATCATGAATAAACATTTGAAGATATAAAAAACTTGAAGCATAAAGCTTTTGCCAAAATGACCAGATTCAGCATTAAATAACCCGATAGAGGTTCATATGCCATATAATTACACAACCAAACCAAACATCATGAATAAACATTTGAAGATATAGAGGACTTGAAGCATAAAACTTTTACCAAAATGACCAGATTCAGCATTATATAACTCGAAAAAGGTTGATAAGCTGTAAAAAAGAACAACCAAACCATATATATATATATATATATATATATATATATATATATATATATATATATATATATATATATATATATATATATATATATATATATATATATATATATATATATTTATATATATATATCTTAGATCTAATATACGGAACGTTTACGTTCTTGCCTTTCAAGGGAAGCTATGAAATAAAATACTGTTTTGTTTTTAAATTCCCGACACAGTTTTTCATGGTAAACAACTGATGATCCCTTAAATAATGTTAAGATTAGCGTAAATTCTTGGAAGCAAAGTAATATAGTGACTGCTAAAAGTAAATTGACTTATAAAAGTGATTTTCCACCAAATGACTTGGGACTAAAATGTTTTTTTCTATCCTTATATAGTTTTAATGGTTGGGAAACTATATATATGATTATTTCTATTTACACAGACATGTACAAAATCTGCGACACTGGCATGTCGATGTTATCGATCAACAGCTATTATAAACTGAGATCTCATCAGGCAGAGTAAGAATCTGATCTTAACTTTAGATCATATTTGGAAAGCTATATATATATATACATACATATATATATATATATATATATATATATATATATATATATATATATATATATATATATATATATATATATATATATATATATTAGTGATGTGACGATTAATCGGAATGAGAATCGAAAAACTCGAAACTATTGTGACTATCGGAATCGGAAAAATCTGTGTCTATTTCCTGATGCCACAAACGATTCTTTTAATTGCTTTTTTGGTTTGTCTTTGTTTAAAACTTAATTTACCATTTCTAGTACTTATGATAACATCATAATAATTGATTGATTTTATAGTCTCAATAAAACTAAAATCAATAGATTACCCCAAACAAGTGTATTTTGAAGTTTGCGAAAATATATGCACATCTTACATGGGTAATCCGAAAAAGAAAATCTATAGCTAAATATTTACAGATTTTTAAGAATCGGAATCAAAATCGTAAATTGTATCGGAATCGAGAATTTAGAACAAATTCGGTAATTATATCGGAATCGGGAAATATAGTAAAATCGTCCTATCACTAATATACATATATATATATATATATATATATATATATATATATATATATATATATATATATATATATTTATTTATCAAACCACAAGAAAATATGTATCAACGATCATTACCGATATATGTGCCATGTATATTACAAAAATAAACAATTTCGTTTTTGTTTTGAATTTTGTTATCAGATACTGAAACTTCTTGTCAAAATATCCATTGTCTTGAAAAGCACAAAACAGTACAAAACTGACACGCTAACACATATTTAATATCTATATAAAGGGCAATATATAACGTATTTCTCGTGATACTTAAGCTTATATATATATATATATATATATATATATATATATATATATATATATATATATATATATATATATATATATATATATATATATATGGGGTAAGGTACACGATAAGTCATGAAAATGAAATGGCGTGGTAGACAAAATGTGTGAAAAAGAGAAACACGGAAACAGGTTAATATGCAGGATAAAAACAAAAACAAGAGATTTGACCGGTTTCGTTAGTATTACCGAACGTCTTCAGAAAACGTTTTCTGAAGACGTTCGTTAACACTAACGAAACCGGTCAAATCTCTTGTTTTTGTTTTTCTCCTGCATTTTAACCTGTTTTCCGTTTGTCTTTTTTTTCACACACACACACACACATATATATATATATATATATATATATATATATATATATATATATATATATATATATATATATATATATATATAAGCGGAGAGCACCTACAGCACCTGGTATTCACAACTTTTTACACATTTTAATACTGACCAGGCTCAACATCTCTTAATTTCGGTGACCTAACGGGAACCGGTTTCTCAACCTTATTATGCTGTATCTCCTTGTCATTTGAATCAGGCAGTGCCGACCCAGGAGAAGAAACGGTTTTGGATTAAGCAACCCTGACCTCACTATTACACGCACAAGAACCCTTACCAGGGGGTATCCATTGTATTTCGAGACTTAACGAGGGGCATCTGATTATATATATATATATATATATATATATATATATATTAAAAACTAAAAGTCGAATGAGAAATGAAGGGGGGAAAAATAAATAAATAAAACTTAGGATTTCTTCTTCTACTCAACGTTGTTTTCCGGCAACCATGTTGAGGGTAGTTTACACGACTCGAACCTTTTTCTCTTCTTTTCGTAAGGATGTTTTGCCAGCCATTCAAAAGAATTCTGTAGTTTATAAATTCATGTGTCAGTGTGGAGCTGACTACGTTGGCAAGACATCCCAAAGATTAGAATTTAGAATATCCCAACACATACCACGTGATATTCGCCTACACAAGGTTTCGAGATCATCCGGGAACTTCCAGGCACAGGAATCAGCCATCGGTAATCACCTCGTTAGTACAAATAGTTGTTCTGACAGGTATTCCGATGGGTGGTTTTCTGTTTTACACAGTGCCAGGTCGAACTACCATCTCAATATTCTTGAGGCGTTAGTCATTAACAACTATCGACCTAGCCTGTGTAGACAAAAGATTTTGAAACATCAGTTGGAGATCTTTAATGATTCAAAGCCACCATAACGTTGAGAGATTTACTTTTTTTTTTTTTTTCTCCCTTCTCATTCGTTTCCTCCAACTGAAATAAGTTTTTTATTTATTTTTTTTTCCCCCCTTCATTTCTCATTCGACTTTTAGTTTTTAATTTACCATTCTGACGTTTCCTCTCAGAGGGTCAGACGACAAGGCCTTAAGGTAATTTTAACAATTTTCCTTTTTTTTTTTCCCCACTCGTCTGTTTCATTGATTTTAATAATGCTTCCTCTAAAATTAATCCTACCATTCTGTTGTACACGTAATTTACTTACATATATATATATATATATATATATATATATATATATATATATATATATATATATATATATATATATATATATATATATAAACATTGAAAGAATCAAATCATTACTTTTACTTTTCCAAAAATTACAACATCAAGTCCATTATGGCGTACGATCGTTTCCAAAACAGTGTGGAAATACTTCATTTTACTTTAGAATTTTATAAAGTTGGTCCCAAAAGTTTATTCAGCAGCGCCTATAGCAACACGTCTTACGATAAAAAACCCAAACAAACTTGGTTCTAAAGAAACAACCGTTGACAGAAAGATTCACATGTAGATATGTTGGTAGCATAGAAGAGTAAAAAAACACAATGATACTTATAAACAAATCACCGATACATATAAGATAAAATATAACACAAAATTTTCCAAAGATTTTTCCTGTTCAAAATTCCGTAAAAAAAATTAAATTAGAATTTAAATTTAAAAAATCTTCCTATCAGAGGGGTGAAGAATCAATGGTACACATAAAAAATGTCAACAAATAAAAAGAATCGTATTGAAGGTATTTCCTTTTCTAAATTTCCTATGAAAATGAGAAATTAAAAACACTTTAAATGGATATTAGAGAGTTACATAAGATAAAACAAAATACAATAAATACAATAAAATTAAATTACAAAATTAGAAAAATGAAAAAAAAAAAAAAATTAAATAAAGTAAAAAAGTAAAAAATAAATAAATAAATAAAAAATATATAAAATAAAGAATAAAAATAAAATAAAAAATGTCATAAGAACAAATATATATATATATATATATATATATATATATATATATATATATATATATATATATATATATTTATGAGGATAAAATACACGATAAATCATCAAAATGAAATGTGAACACAGATTTTATGAAAGACAGAAATCAAAAACAATTAAGAACAGGAAGAAATACAAATCAATCAGGAGATTTTGCCGGTTTAGTTCGGATCAGTGAAGATTTTAAATTTATTAAAAAACGTCAAAACGTAGGAAAGTAGACGCGAAAAACGGAATGTTTTTTGGCACGTAATATACCCCGCCACTGCATTATCAACTCTGACCCCGGTTTAGAACTATTTATTTTTACTGCTATTTATCAATGTCCCTACACTTCTTTTTTCTTTCTTTTTCCCTACTAACGTCTTTTTTTCACTTACGCCGCATATTTTTTTCAAATACTTAAGCACGTACAAAAGCATCCGTTTTTTCGCGTCTTCTTTCCTGTTTTGCCGTTTAGTAAATTTCAAATCTTTTTTTTCGAAGAAGTCCGTTGATCCGTGTGTATGTATGCAGATTTGTAGTACAAAAAATGGTCCTATAAATTTCAGTGGAAACCTTAATCATTTATCAATGAAACGGCGGATGAAAAAAAGAAAAAAGAAAATTGGTAAAATTTTATTTTAAGGCCTTACACTCTAAGAAGAACAGCAAGAATGATAAATAATAAAACTAACAAAATCGAATGAAAAATGAATGGAAAAATATTTAAGTTGGAGAAATCAGTTGAGAGAGGGGGGAAAAAGGGAAATCTCTAAACATTATGGGGTATTTGAATTGTGGAAGATCTCCAACTTATGTTTCAATATAGTCTGTCTACAGAGCTAGGTGGGGAATTTTTAATAACTAATACCTGAATAATATTAAGATGATAGATTTTACTTAGCACTGTGTACAACAGAAAACCACTCACCAGAATATTGGTTTGAACAAATATTTCTACAAACCAGACCATTACCGATGGCAGATTTATGTGCCAGTAAAATTCCGAGATGATCTCGAAACTTGAGAACGAATATCACTAGTACATGTTGAGTTATTCTCATTTCTAACCTTTGGGACGTATCAGCAACGTAGTCAGCTCCACACTGACAAAGGAATAGTTCTCGACCAAGCCTGTCTGTGTAGACATACTATTTTTAAACATCAGTTGGAGATCTTCCACGAGTAAAATCCCCATAATGTTAAGAGATTCCAACATTTTTCTCCTATCTCAACTGATTTCTCCAACTTAAATATTTTTCAAATCATTTCTCATTCAATTTTCTTAGGTTTTAATTCATCATTCTGACATTTCTTTATGGAACATTTTAACAATTTCTTGATAAATGATAAATGCATAATATTCTAAAAATAACTAAAAAAATCTGTTCGCAGGTATATTACTGCGCCCCCCAAAGGATAAGGCAATTCCCGAGAGGATAGTATCATGACACTACCTTCCAAAACGAAAAGAGGTACTGTATGATTGTATGGCATCATGACGAACGAACATATACTACATTGCCCCCAAAGGAGGAGGTAATGTATGAGAGGGTGGTACCATGACGAGCAACCACATACTACACTACATCTGCAGGAGGGGGTAATGCCTTGGAGGATGTTTTCATTAAATTTTGTTCACCCCAAACAAGATATGTTGCCAGTGAAGAGTAAGAGACTACCGTGACCGAGGCTAAATTTATAGGTGAAATCTGAATGGAGAGTTGGGTAGCAGGATGGTTGTTTACATTACATTTAAATTTCTGCATGTTGTCACGGTCGAGTAAACAGTGAACAAGGATGGAATTTTGAAGGCAAACTGCTCGAGGAAAGAAGCTATTAGAGTAGAAAATATTCTGGCATCTGGGGACCTCTACAGTCGAGTTGGTCGGAGATATGTGCAGTATGTTTATATTAAAAACAGTCTTATTATTTTATGTGTAAATTTCTGAATTAACTACGCAACATTTTGTTCATAATCTTTCCATATGAGAACATCCCTCGATCTCAATAATGGTATAAGCATCCAATTTTAAAGTTTGCTTTTAAGCGCACAAAGACTAACATTTTTGAATGTCTGCTAGACACCGCCTTCGAGTGTCTAAGGTATCTCTGTACACGTGTTTGTCAGGACTAGCTGACATAAGGATACTTTCCCCTACAAGTAATACCTGACCAAATATGCAAAATAAGATCGTATTCGACGTCCAAATAAGATCCCCATCGGTATGGCTGCGTACTACGTTTTACGAGGAATGACGTACCTTCTCCAAGTGATGTTGCCTCTAGTAACAACACGTAGCTGTATACTTCACCAGACTAGATGAATTCTTGTGCTGGTATCCGGTAAGAGCAAAAGACCAAAAGAAAGATATACAATAACATAATTAACTTGTCAATTGGGGAGAGGAAAATTAATGTTCTTCACTTCTTTACTAACCCAACGTTTGAGATGCAAATGGGAACAAAATGGAACACACGGATATCTATGAATAACATTGAAGTAAAATGAAAAGAAAATGAAATATCAACTTTTAAGTCAAACCTAATTTAATAGTACTTGGCAAAAGGATAACTAAACAAAGTTGCTATATGGGAACATGTCTCCATCTAAAAAACGGCTTATGCTATAATCGTGAACAATTTAGATTGTAGCAGATAGAGACTAACATCTTTTTAATATCATCTTTTAACCTAACTGAGATAGAAGAATGTCAGGTAAAAGATTTTGTCTTAAATGAAGAGAAAATTTATTCAATAAATACATAATCCACCATTTAACAATATATGTATATCAGAATAACATTTAACAGTCCATGAAATCTTTTGCAACCACCAAATTTAAAAAGCGTCAGAAAGTTCATTTGATGTCCAGCCGGCTTGGCAGGCCGAGAGCAGGCTCAAGGCGTTCCTTCAAATAATGGCGATGAACAGTCACTCGTAGAGACAAGTCTATTTATGATGGTTGCTTGTGTGGCGTGTCGTTAATAGACCAAGGCGGTTGAGGAAGTCCCAGGTGGCGAGGACTAATGGCCCCACCCGTCTTCACATCGATCGGTTGGAACATAAATCTGTCGAGAAGTCCAGCTTATTTTGATTTCTTGCAGTTCTCCGCTGATCATGGTACATGTCCAAGGTTTGTCTGTGATTCCGTTCCTGACGAATATTAGCGATTGCCGTTTAAAAGATTACAGTTCGTGTCTAGATGCCTCCACGTCTCTTTATAATATCGATCATTCGGTTAGGCACGTTTGTTCAAATAGCATTTTCACGGCGAGACTCGCAAATCGAATGACACCAGAAAACAGAGTGATAGTAAGTAGTTCATAAAATACGTCCAAGTCTCTCTATAAGAGGCATTGCACGCCTGTAGCTCGTGTGGTGGATCCACGCTTAAGTTTTAAATAGCACTAGTCGTACCCGTGACCCGTTGAGTCACAACCACTACCAGTATTTATTTTACGTGGATTGCATTCGAAAATTCATAAACTGTGACATATCTGTTTAAGCCTTCTTCTTAATATAACTAAAAATAATAATTTATTTATACGTTATCATGATGGATAAGTAAAGAGACTTATTATTCTGTCATCTAATTGATATGGGTTGTTGTAGTATCTATAGATATTATGTGAATTAGATGGCAACGCTGAAAAAGAGAGAATCAACTTTTTCTCTCAATGCTCACAGAAACATTAATAAATAATAGAGAGTGGTTGAATGAACATAGAGTATGGAGTTTGAGAGAATTGCATAGATACTTGTTTAGTTAATTATAAAATACGTCCAATTGGAACAATTAAAACGGATGTTATTCAAACATAACTTAATCCCATTTTTCCTAACATAACTCAATCCCAGAAGTAAAGAATATTTTAATATTTTTGTGTGATTAAAGTATATATAAAAAAAGCTTTAGGAAAACAAACATTGATTGACTCAGCTTTAGTATAATAATAGATTTTCACCGTTAAACGCGGTGATTGAATTATGATTTGTGCTACAAAGCGTTTCTTGTAAGATTGCATTTTGGGGGGGAGACTTGCTTTTTTGGGGGGGGGGGCAGTGAGGGGGTAATGCGTCCATCAATCGAGCTCGCTTACCACTTTATTTGAACCTTGATTTTGAATGTTTAATCTGGTTCTGCTGTTTTAGTTTTTTTGTTTCGAATGAATACGATTTCAAAAGGTAGAATTATTTTTATTTCATCAATCTTATGTTTACCGTGTTTGCGTTCAGTCGATTTCGTTTGTTTCCTTGTGTACAGCTTAGCAAATCGTCATCAAACTTGGTCAAAATATCGGGTATGATCGCACTTAGAACTGAAAAAATATCTACAACAAAATTTAACCACTTTCTCCCTACTCATGCCTCTCATCCAAAGAATTTTCTCAAACACAAACATACACAAACTTTAAAATGAAAACAAACTAAACACTCTTATACTATAAAACAACTCTCAACATATCCTTGTGGACAATTCTCCCCCAATAACCACCTCCCCCCCCCAAAAAAAAAGAACAAACATTTTCCGGCATTAAATAACCAAGAAGTTGATATGCCGTAAAACCCAATCAATCAATCTTAAATCGAAATTTCTTTTGGATATCATAGTCAAATGTCAGTGTTAAAGTAACAGAACATGTAAAAGTTACACCTTTGGCGATAACTTCTGTTTTTTTCATCGTAGAGACTCCCTACATATTGTAGAAAATGAAATTCCGCATCTTAAAGGAATGTAACCATGGCGTTTGTACTTTGGCCTCGAAAAGTTTGGTCATCGAAATTATCAACTCTTACGTTTTGCAAATTTAATATATAGATCTGATGCTGTTTGATAACAGGAACCACAATGCAAATTTTCAGCCTGATCAGATAAATAATTTATTTTTGTTATCAAAGTTTCCATGCCATAATTTCGAGAATACTTCATAAAATATAGAGAAGTAGGACCCAAATAAGACTTTGGCACATCCCAATATTGTCATGCGGAGTTTTGCAGTCGCAGACAGACTCATCTTTTTTTAAATGTAAAAGATAAAGAAATACATATTTTAGCGTAGACTACAAAATACTAAAAAAATATCACATATAAACATATTTCCCTTATTGACGAACACTCTAAACTCCAATTTACCATATATTATAAAAAATCTAAAACAGCTAACTTATTGATACGAAATAACCCGGCATTCAATAACAGTTGACTAAAGACTAATAATACCGTATATGTGTTCAAATGCCCAATTAAATAATGTGACTTTAGAAATAATACATATATTGGCATGACTAGTACAAGTAACTATCGCCGATTAATACTTACCCCCCCTTCCTTCACTGCTTCATCTACCAACATTTAACTGCACATGACATTTCCAAAAGAGACTTCCGAAATATATTAACAAAAAACACTTCCATCGTCGTTGTTTAAACTTGTAATCTTCGCCTCTACATCAACGAAACTTTACTAATTCGAGCACGTAACCCCACCAATAAACAAAGCTAGATAACAGGGCGGATAGGTATATTAAAATATTTTTAAAACGTTCTAAATCTATTTTCGTTATAAATTCACCACTTAATTTTGTAGCATCAAATTTCAGGACTATTTGGAAAAATATATATCCAGACAATATTGGAGACAAAACCCCTCATTACGAAACCATATATTATTCCATCAGTCAGTTAAAAAAAAGACAATATCAGTGAAGGTACTTTGGAAACAGCGAATTAAATATTTAAGATATTCAAAATATAGGATAAACCAGGAAGAAAAACGTATATAAATAAATGAAATATAATTAAATTAAATTAAGAAAAAATAATTAAAAAAAAATTAATAATAGAATAAAATAAAATAAAACCAATAAGAAAATAAAATAAAAAAATAAAGGGATAAAAATTATACCCAATAATTATAGAGAATACAATATAATCAAATAAAATAATAAAATATAATAAACTATTATAAAACAAAGTAAAATAACAAATGAATACATTAGATTAAATTAAAAAATGAATTAAAAAATGAATAAATAAATAAATAAAATTAGAATATAAGATAGAGTAGAGTTTGAATTAATGAAAAATTAAAATAATAAGAAGATTAAAAGTCTATAATAGATTATATAGAAATATACTGACAATAAAGATATAACTTGAAACTATAATTATAATTATAAGAAAAAAATACCATGATCAGAAAAAAATGTAAAATAATAATAATGATGAATAAATGTATATATAAAATATTAGAGAAAAACAAAGAAATCATAATTCGAAGTAGAAAAAATACAGAGTAAAAAAAATTTTAAAGAAAAATTAAGAGAAATAAAAAATAAATCAAATTACAAGAATAAATTATAATTAAGAAAATAATTTATCATGAATAATAGTAATTAGAAAATAATAATAATAATTAGAAAATATAATATCTACATAAACATGCAAACATACATATATATATGTATGTTTGCATGTTTATGTATATATATATATATATATATATATATATATATATATACAAGAAAATCAAAAGTGTTTGATATAGAAGACAAATAAATTATTTTTGTATTTTCATATATAAAATAAATATATTTATATATCAAAAAGACTATGAAAAAGTAAAAAAAATCATCAGAAAGCAATTAGAAGAAAACAAAATACAAGAGGCCACTTATATATAAATTAAAAAACGTCCAAAACAAGTACATTAAACAACTAAAACAAATATTAAGCAGTTAGACGTCAATTCTCATCGGGAACTGTTATTACAATATGAATAAAGTCTTAGCTAAATATATTGCTGTCATATCAATGTGAAAGTTATCAAATAAGAGAGCCTTATTTTTAAAAAATCCATTAAAGTTTTAACTACTCGGTAAATATTGTTTAAATTATCTCACAATCAGTTCCCAATCAACAGTAGATAAGTATTTAAACAGTCGCCAATTTCAAATAAGCTTATTTGAAAATATAACGTATAATTAAGAAATGGAGGTAATTCAAAATCATTAAAACTTAGCAGTAAGATTGAGATAATTATAAAGGGAGGACGGCAATAGATCTAACGGAATCTTAGGTACACACCGACACATGGATCGAATTCCATTCATTTATACATATATACATATGTCTACATTCATACGCCCCAAGACCCATCCACACACATATATACATACTTATATAGTCATATTGATACTATAATATTAAAAATAAGAGAAAATAAAATAAAAAAGATAATAAAATATAATTAATAAAATAAAAACGAATAAAAGATAGTCAAAATTATATTTAAAGTATAAGATTAATCGATTATACTATACATTATGCACCAAATATTCTAAAAGGATGACTTCAGAATTTAAAAATCTAAAAAAAGAATTCGTAATTTTAAAAGAGATAACATTTAAGTTAAAATAACCTTTAGTATCTAAGCTTATCCGCAACAGAAAATTAAAAGTAATATAATGAGAAAATGAAATTAATTAAATTCAAATTAAATACATCCGTTCAGTACTCATGAAGTTCACTCTGTGTGTTTACTCTGGAAGAAATATAAAAACAAAAATAGGAAATATCTAAATTACATTCTCTTGTTTCAACAAAAAAGCGAGCCCCTACTATTTCTCTGTGTGAGCGACAGTCATGGTGGTTAATTGTCCGTGAAAAGAATTTCTTTAAATCGGGCAGGCACGCTTTCCTCCTTTACGATGAGCGAGATCGATGGTCGAGATCGATGGTCGAAGAGAATATGTCTCGTGTGCGTCCTAGTTCGCGAATTTCAATCAGACTCTGGCGTGTGCGAAGGCCTATCCTCTTTTTTTGAAAATCTCGTGGCTGATATCTCTCTCCCGCGTCACCACCTACCCTCTCCCAGCTAAGCTCGCCACGACGATTGAAACAATTTTTATTCCTCTTTGTCTAGTCACAACCAATTAACTCTTTCCAACCCTGGTTAGGGGCGGAGGTGTTTCGGACTTGTCATCGAAAAATGATAGCAAAATAACACGAAACGGCAAAAATTCCTTTGTTGCCTCGAGCAGGACTGGTCAATCTCCCTGGGCTCTCCCACGTAATTAAGCGTGAAAGTTTACATGACTCCTTTCTTGCCCCGAGCAGGACTAGTCAATCTCCCTAAGCTCTCCCACGTAATTAAGCGAAAAAGTTTACAAGATTTTCGAAGATTTCTAGGCACCCTGCTTTGTTGCACTGATAATTTTATTTTTAAGCAAAATTCATACTAGTTTCATACCCTCGCTCTATTTCGTAGGGCTTTCCCTCAGTATAGCATTTTCACTAAATGCATACTAGTGCACTATCGGAGTCTTCCTGACTCTTGTGGGGCCGGCGGATACTTGTAGCACACACATAACATTGTATTTACGTGAAATATTTTGAAAATAAACACATCGTGCAATTTAAATGAAAATTCATTTATTAATGTTTTTGCAAGTTTCCGTTGTAGAACAAGTTTGTCAGGCGAGACTGTTTTATAGTTTTTTTGTCTTATTTTCTTCTTAATTTCATGGTATTAACCCAGAAGGATCTAATCACGATAAAAGCAGAAAAGTACGTCAAGTTCTAAAAGACGTTAGGATAAGTGTTATCCGGTCGATGTTATGCGCAGATTGGCGCTTTTTGAATAAGGAAATTGACAACATCTTTGAGACACGCATGAATATGTATTTAAGTGAAATATTTGGAAAATCAACACGTCTGCGCATATCATTATCCTAACATCTTTTAGAACTTGACGTGCCTTTCTACTTCTATCTCATATATATATATATATATATATATATATATATATATATATATATATATGTGTGTGTGTATGTATATATATAAATATATATTGATATAGAAATATTTATTAATTAATTTTTACGTACATGTTTCTATCTTCTATCTCATATATATATATATATTTTTTTTTTCTTTATTCTTGTTTTTTGATAAGATAAAAAAATAAAAAATAAAAAAAATAAAAAAAATATGACTCCATACTGGTCACCCCTGAAGAAGGAATTTTATTCCGTAATCGATAGGATTAATGTAAGAAAAAAAAAAGTCTTGTATTGCTAATTTGGCTTATATTTCAATTTTATTAACTTTCCATGCAATACTTTAAAACTTGAACGATAAACACACACACACACACACACACACACACATATATATATATATATATATATATATATATATATATATATGTATATATATATATATATAAACATATATATTGATATAGAAATATTTATCAATTAATTTTTACATACATGATTCTATCGCCAGTAAAACAATAACAAAGACTATGTATATCTATCTATCTATCTATCTATCTATCTATCTATATATATATATATATATATATATATATATATATATATATATATAGAGAGAGAGAGAGAGAGAGAGAGAGTGTGTGTGTGTGTGTGTGTGTGTGATAGAGAGAAATAGAAGTGAAAGAATAAGATTAACTGAATCCGTATGATTAACGTTACTTTTGCTCTCAGTACTTCGTCTTTTCTTGTGATAATAGCTTAATCTGCAGGTTTTATATGATTAAAACGCAGGATAAAGACCGCGCAGATATTTGCCTTTCACTTTTAACACGACATGAAAAAAGGCAGTTTTCAATGCACAAATAAATATTTGCAATAATACATACGCGTGTATGCACATAGTTGCACACAGAGACAAACAATTTTACAGGCACACTTTTATTCTGGGTTGTCCATCCTGTGATGACAACCCCTGCTTGTAATCTATTTCAACAGTGAGACGTTTTCTTTTTTGTTCTTTTTGCTGTGTATACCGATTCCTACGTTTTTTTCTGTCACTTTTCTCACCTTTTTGAGACGTTCATTATCTCTTTCTCATTGTTTTACTTCACCGATTCAAGCCTTATTTTATATGAATAAGCAGATTAGTGCGAACACTGGCGAAGGATAATTTTGTTCGTCGGTTTTGATACAGCGTATACACTTGTAACGAATTGACAAATTAAACGAAGTTTCGTTTACAGACATACACTGAATCTTCATTATATTAAGATTATTAATATTATAACTCACTTTGAATTAACACACTACAAGTCATCAGTAAATTATCGCTGTTAAGAACTGGTCTTGAATCTGAGTGACAGCAAGTCTTCGCATATGTCATAGTAATCTTTGTTCCACTCCAATATTATTGTAACTCGGTTTGTATTCTCCAATCATCCGTTAACAGTGATTTGTAGTTGATAAAGGCCAGTTGTTTTCCCTTTAATTGCCTTTAAGTCGAGGTCTGTGTGGTGCTATTTTTTATCGGTGTTTTTTCTCTCAGACCTATTTAAAGTCACCACCTCGCTGTGCCAACATACGTTGTTACTATATTTTTAGGAGACGCTTAACGTTAAAGTCTTTTTCATACATGTCGCTTAATTATGTTTACTTAATTTTCGTTCTCTTAAGTTTATCTATAACAATAGGAGTGGATGAAGTGTCCAGTCTGTAGACCTCGTTAGACAAGAAGAACAAAGGAGTTACCGTTAGCTTTATTATAAGGCCGTACTCAATTCATACGCGCGTACCATTAATTGAGTCTTGCGTCCACCTGTCCTGCGCACGTCTAGTCTTCGTTTTGGGCTAGACATTGACATAGCTGTCTCGTTTGAGGTCAAAAACTTCCGACTGATGAAACAGAGGGGAAGCATTGTAAAAACATTTCAATGGAAAGTGTTCTGATTGGATAATCTGTCAATCCACGTTGAAGGAAAAACTTGCTTAAAAGAAAATAGATAGTAAGCGTATGAAAATATAATTATTATTTTAATTAATATTTATAGCCAGAGACAAGCTTGTATCGTCTCTATTAAGACTCAACAGTTGGGCTATATACAGCTGCACCGGCGACAGAACAACTCGAACCTTAGTCACCATTAACTGTTAAATATATTAATAAACGTCATATATATATATATATATATATATATATATATATATATATATATATATATATATATATATGCAATTCATCACAAAAAAATCCCAGAAAATATAACCCCGCAGGACACGGAAGAATAACAAAGAATTAAAAAAGCCCTTAATATATCCAAACTACAAGCTCAAATCGACATACGAGAAGACAACAAAATAGAATTCACAAAACAATACACGGAAATCGATAACTAAATCTCTACTCAAATCAAAGAATTATGACCCATGGAAACTCATAAATTCCTATCAGAACTCTGGGAATCCGGATGCAAAGAGGAGGAAGAAAATCCGATAAAGAAAAGACAAAACAAACATCATACATGAATTAAAACAACAACCCAGAACAAGAGCCAATGGAAAACACCCACACACGACATACACAAAACCCGTGGAGAACACAAAATGGAGGTAAGAAGCAAAACACATACCACACACAAACATACTTTTCCAATAATTAAGTGGTTCACTAAACCAATTTTAGTGCATTACTTTCAATTACTGCCTAATTTGCACACGACTATCTAGTCATTATTATTATTATTATTATTATTATTATTATTATTATTATTATTATTATTATTATTATTAGTATTAGTATTATTATTAATAGTAGTAGTAGTAGTAGTAGTAGTGGTAGTGGTTGTGATGGTAGTGGTAGTAGCAGTAGTTACATGGTAAGTTTATAGAAATTGACAGTTTTTCTACAACATTCGTGTTTCAAGAACCTTGCGCATGCCTATTTCAGTTCCAAGTAATGGTGATTTTTGCAAGTGTTTCTCTTCCTGGTTTATTTTGGTGTTAGGTACAGGTTATTTCCAAGTTCACTAATAAAAAACATCCACGTTCGTCATTGCCATCAACTTACGCCTTACGTATTTCCTACTTCAATTCGGCATAGTGTTTTAGATCATCTTGTCACCCGGACATGCACTGTCAATTATCAGCCATGTTTACTTTTCTGTACACTAAAGCAATTGCAGGATTCCGATGTGTAATCTGTATTACTGCATCCGACAGGATTATGCAGTTTCAATACTTAATGATTAATAGTGGAAAATAGTATTATGATATGACTACCGGAGATAGAGTTAGTAGCACGGAAAGACGTTAGACTGAAACATCCGGATTAGAATCTGTTAAAACATACATTTCACATCCAGGAGCTTAAAATTTCCCCTCAAATCGTCTAAATTTTCTCGTTTTATCATGTAGAACAATCTTTTAAAGAAATGTCTTTGTATATTTTGAGAATATGCTTCAAATATGACTTTTTCCATGTACCTAAATGTCCCATATTGAGATTACCACAGAATCTTTAAAAAAATTAGTGTTACCATCGTCAATTTCTCTTGAGAACTTTTCTAAGAGTCTTAAAATGATCTCTGATGTCCTTCGAAGATTTCTCGATGTTGATTTTCGAGTATTTTCATATCTTGGCTACACTGGTTTGCTTGTTGGTTAACTAATTCTAACATAAAACCCCTAAAGTTCTCCATATTGTTTTTAAAATTTAGTCACTTTCTTTGCCTCTTGTTCGTAATGTTGTTAATACCGCATTAGTCAATACAAAGTTCTTTGCTTGTCGCCTATCTGTTAATAAAGTAAGTACACTTGAGCTTAAGGTTAGAAAATAAACTAGATATCTTTCTTATTATCGCAATCAAGTTTCATATAACACAATAATTACAAACATAATATTTATAGTATTTTCCAAGCTTAGTCTATTATCGCTGTGAGGGGTGTTATCGCTGTGCAACAGCATCCCAGATAGTATGCTCTGTGAGTAGAAACCCACTTATAGTTACAAGCAACTGTAACGTAAAAGATTGCATGAAAAATCCTAGAGTCGAATAAAATGATATAAATGTTAATTGGGAGCAATGTCGAGGAGTAAGCGCTGGTAAAACAGAGTAGACCAGGGAAGATGAATCGCTCCCTAGGTCTTATTCGATGAAAGTTTCTGTTGAATCGATATTAGAGACAAGACTCTAAAAGTGGATAAAGTGCCCTCCAGTTGCAGCAAATAATTGCACCAATGCGTCATAATCCTTGGAGATCCCGTAAAGCATCAAGAGAGCCCGATGAAATTTATAGGAAAGTAAAATTGGAAGTAAGCGAGGAAAGAGGTGTGGAGCCAAGAAATACCCCGCGTGCTCAGTTTTCCAAGCTTTGTTTCCCGCTAATATTACAAAATTCCAAAAATCCTATAAAGAATACAATAGTGCACATCGCCCGAAAAAGACGTTAATATCTAACAAGATTAGAGACAGTTGTGTAAAAATAATGTTGAAAACAGTAGTTTTCTACAATAGGCACAATAAGCATAAGATTAGACTTGTGTAAAATTCTATTAGACGTTGACAGACTAGAGTTATTATTACATCATATGACAGTACGTCCCGAGTAGAAGTATATGACAATGAAGTGGGATAAATTCTGCTTTCTCTTGAGTTTACGACGTGAAAGGTAGCAGACGTCTTTTTCGAGGTCTACAACCATCAGCTCATCTAGATATACATTGCTGTAAATTGCTGGGAAAAATAAAATAAACCTCTGAAGAATATAATGGCTTATTTGTTCTTTTTTAAATTCCTCCTATTATTACAGAACGAAATGAGAAAAAGAATCTAAGAAGCGAAATACCATAAAGCAATTTGTGACATGTCAGCAGAACAGGACTCCGGAGAGAACACCGACCAGAAATGTTTGTTGCAGTCTTCGACCGAAGAACACTCCATCCTAAAATATTCACACGTTTTGGAACCGTGTCCTTATCTTGAGTGTTTTCAGTTTGCAACATTTCGACCGCTGCACTCTCCGGCTTTCGGCTGTTTTATTGTAGTCGGAAACTTTTCGGGAATTTCGAACTAAAACCTTTATGTAATCCACGGGTATAAATTGTCCTTGCGTCCGCGTTTCATGTCCTTGTAAATATCTGGTATAAGTTAATGTGTCTTAAGTTTTTTTTCACTAGGGATGGAACTCACACTCTCTAAGTAAAAGTCCAGAATAGTTAACAGTCGATAACCCGTAAACAAAAAATTAAAAACCACAAATAGTTTACAGCAAACACAGTAAAATTAAATTTTCTACCGACATGTATACTTTTAACGTGTGAAAACTGTTTATAAGAATTTTTATTTCAGAATTTGATTTCGGTGAAAGCTGACTTATCATTCCACGAAAAAGATAGGGGGTCAAGATTTTCGAGGTAATTGCTTGATATCGATTAATTTCATGCTGAAAAAATAATAATAAAAAAAAGTTTACCCTACCACTAATTCTAGGTTTGAGTGGCAAGCTCCCTCGCAAACAAAACCCCTCTTACAACCACACTCATTCGCCTAAGTTTTGTCTAGATTTGGTGATAATCTCGACCGTCATGCTGTTTTTCGTGGGTCGATAAGACACGAACCTCGAAAAATTATTATGAAATAAAACTTTCTATAAACAGTTTCAGCACATTAAAAGTGTACGGGTCGATAGAGAATTTAGTTCTAATGCGTTTGCCATAAATTATTTGTTCTAAATTTTTTACTGTCTATTCTGTACTTTACCCACAATTTCGAGGTAAAATACACTATATAATATACACTATTAATATACATACATACACTATATAATACACATATATACACTATATAATATACACTGTATAATACACATATATACACGATATAGTATACACTATATAATATACCAATGAACACATACACTAAATGATCACCGTGTTGGTTAAGACTATTCTAATGTAAATTCTCCCTAAACGTTCTGGTTTCAATACCGGATGGAGGAACATTACAAAATAATTTACCGATAGGTTCTATGTGAAAAAGTATTACACGCGGAATGAGAACAGTCTATCCTAGTCGATTAAATCAAGGGTTTAGTTCGAAATTCAAAGACGGTGTTACTAACTATGACATGAGGCACCAGAAGAAAGACGGGGTCTACAAGGATTGATGAAAAATGCAACTATAGAATCGTTAATAAAATTCATAAATCTTTCTATAATTCAAACATAACTTCAGGCCATGTCTGTATTATCCATCAAATTTTAATCATGAATGTCCAGCAGTCTTAGTTTTGTCACCGGCCAATGATAAACATCAAATGTGCACTCATGCGTTGCAAGCACACCGGGATAAGACTTGGGTTATGATAGCACCCTTCAGTTCGGGAATAGTCACGATTGTTTCGATACACAATTTCTCCAAGATAAACTCATATATAAACATATGGACAGTTAAAATCCGGTGAGTATGAAGCCCATTCAGGGTCTCATCGCCTACTGATGAGACGATCACAAAAGTGTCCCTGTATATCATTGAACGGCGATAAATAAAGACTGTTCAATATTCATGACTGAAACTTGGTGGACAAGTCAGGCATAGAATGAAGTATATTTGTAATGAATACGGTTGGATTACAGACAGGATTATGAATTGTATTAATGATTCCATGGATTGCATTTCTTGGAGTCATCCTATATTATTTACAGTTAAACTCATGTGCCGACGTTTATATTATTCACTGGTATTCTTGCCACGGTTATTATATTTCAAACGGCCGATATATTTTCCGGCCTTCTCCAGGTCATAGTTCATCTTTGTCATAGTAGGTAACCGTCCAGAAATTTCGAAATCAACCCTTTATTTAATCAACTTGGGTGGACTACCATAAGAATCACTTGAAGAAGGCCGGAGATTACACCGGTCGAACATAACAATAACGAAAGGACAATAATTCGAAAGACGTAAATATTGTAAATAACATTAATATCCCATGTCAGAAATACTTCAACGTACTATAAATATCCTTGTTTTTGTTGTTTTGAAATTTGTTTCATGTTTCGGACTATTGTCCTCATCATCTTGTTATTATGTTCATTAAATATCCTTGTCTAATAATTGGTAGAATGACGCAAGCACTTGTTTGAAAACAAAGGAATCCTTTTTAAGTGATTTTTTGTTTTTCTTAAATAAGGAGCAGTTCGTGATTTACTATTAGCCTATGTCTAAGAGATGGCACTCACTTCAGCCGAAATCCGGATATAAACAACTTATCTCGATCATGTCCTTTTCAAGTGTACTTGTTTAACTCCAATACTTTTGCGTAGGTGGTTTATATCCGCAAACGGATCGGAAAGGTGCTTAGCTGTTTCTCCGGCCCTAAATAGTAAACCGAATTAATGTCTCTTTATTTTCTATTTATGGATATACATTTACTGTATCAATAGTCTTGTTTGGGTGTTATGTTTTTGTTGCTATGCTTCGAGTGATGGTGTGTTCGTTATTGTCCAAATGGATACCGTGTCAATTTACGGAATCGGCTATGGCGAGTTCAAATCCTATTCTATACATAGATGGCCACACTATTGTGCTCTATGTGCTAATTCCATAGGGAAAGATATGAACCCGCAATTTATTTCAATTTAATTCAATGATAAAATATTAGCACACGGCTAGAACTATGTGAACGCGAGTTATCAAACAGAATAGAGGTTATATATAGAGGTAGTGATATATATATACACACAAAAAATGGCCCGTTCGTCATCAATTAAGTTCGGATTAGATTGTTTGAATCGGGAGAAAATGAGTTTGCAAAGCCAGTTAAATAATAAAAGAAAACATCTAAAATTAGTCTCTTTATGATCGCAATATCTCAAAATCTCTCTCTTTCTCTCTATTCTTATACAGCTATGGATAAAATAACACTACTACTTGTGGTGGTATTCCCTTTTGTTTATAATGGATTATTCCAATCGTTTAATTCTGTCCTTTCTTTATTACCTTCGACTGTTAATAAACACACACATCGAGAGAGAGAGAGAGAGAGAGATAGAGAGAGGGAGTAAAAGAGAGAGAGTGAGAGAGAGAGTGAGAGAGAGAAAGAGAGAGAGAAAGAGAGAGAGAGAGAAAGAGAGAGAGAGAAATAAGGTGAAGAGGACAGACAGAGATAGAGAAGCGAAGATGATATATACCGTATAAAATGAGAACGGAATCAAACAACAGAGGGTGAGCAAGGGTGAAAGTGATAGATAGAAGATTAACAAGAGATGTGCCACTTAATGATTTACTTGCATGTATATATATATATACTAGCAAAAACTACCCGCCGTCCTGGCAGCAATTACTGACGCTGTAGTCTTCTTTAAAGAACCAAAGAAGTAATTTTCATTTGACATTTATGTAATTTAGAGGAAATTTAAAAAAATGATGATTGTCGTAGTGTTATTTGATTTATTCCAATATGGGGGAAATATACTGTGCATGAACATCGTCAAATTTTGTTTTTTAGGAAACAACAACAAAAAGGTCAATGTATATGGTCTTTAATTATCTTTTATATGGTAGTGGTTGAATGATATTCATAGCATGTACACCAACATTTTTTTTTCACGTAAAAAAAATCGCTTGTCACCGAAAATTGTAAGCTAACTAAAAGTAGTATGGAAAAACATTAACAGAATTGTACATTGAATTAAAATGGTAAATTTTGTTTACACCCAAATTTGATCAAAATAGCCAAAAAATAAACGAGATATTGCTAGTTGAAATTGAATAACAATAAAAATTAATTCCCCATTAAAACTGGTTATATAATGAAATGAATAAACATAAGGGTGGAACGTCGATTGGTCAAATCCACATTTTATTACTGAGTAATACGAAATGGGTACTTTGTACTCTTCACCTTTATTATGAAAGAAAGAAAAATACATAAAGAATATTAAAGAAAAATAGTTTTTCTTTGTCATTTAGAAAGATTAGAGGAGGTTTATTTCTTTTCTATGGCAAATCATCATAATCATAATCACTATCACTACCGACATGTTAACTCCTTAGCCTTTTGGCTAAGAGCAAAATGTAGTATCTGTACTGAATCTTCACTTAGTTTTTATGTTCTCTGTAAGTGAAGAAGTTATCCTTATAGACCGAGGCAATCGACATTTTTGTTCCAATTTAGAGTGCATATTTTGGGGCAGCTGGATTCTCCCCACGATTAATATTGACATTGTGCCAAACTCTGTTCTCGCGGGAGGAAGTAAATAGGAACAACAACCACAACAACAACAACCACAACAACAACAACCACAACAACAACAACCACAACAACAACAACAACAACAACAACAGCAACAAATTTATTTAAAAAATAATACACGCATGTATTTAATTATCAACAGATTAGAAAATATTAATTCATTAGAAACTTAAAAAATAAATAAATATGCAACAAATGAGAGGCTGAGAGGATGATATCATGATGAACGAACTACATACACTGACCCCCCCCCCCAAGGAGAGGTTAATGCCTGGGAGGATGATATCATGACAACAGAATAGATAGTACACTAACACCCCACACACAAAACTGGTAATCCTGAGGAAATGGCATTGTGAGGAACGAATGTATACTGTACGACCTTCCCACCGAAGAGGAAGTAATGCCTGGGAGGAATGTATCATGTCAATATAGTTAAGATAAGTGGAAAACAGTTTTGCATTTATTTATTTAGATAACATTAAACACCATGGCAAGTTTCATTGTCCACGTGAAACGCTTAACTGAAAATTGGCTGGAAAAGTATAGTCGCCATCTTTATAAACAAAGATGAATATGCTGGCTAAATAAGAACGTTAACTTTTACAATTTTCTAGTTAAAAAAAGATATGTTTATTATAAACTTGAGTTATCGTTCTTCCTTAGCGAGTATTTTGGTGAACGAACATGTACTACACTGACCCCCCTGACAGACGATGATATTATGATGAACGAGCACGACTTCCCTCCACCCAAAATAGAGGAAGTCATTCTTGCGTGGACGATCTTATGAGAACAGAACCGATACTACACCCCCCCTTAAAAGATATTCTGACTAAATCGAGTCCTTGGGATTTTTCATTCTGGGAGTATTCTCCTTACATACCCTTGAAAACGGAGGAAGTAATTCCTGTGAGAATAGTTTTATGACAACAGAACTAATACTACACTACACCACCCATTAAAAATATTCCAATTTAACAATTTCTTTTGTTTTTTTTTATTAGTCACAAACATATTTTTTATAGTTCCGTGGCCGTTTGGCTAAGATCAAAGTGTAGTATCTGTTCGACATCTCAGCGATATTTGACACTTTACTAAAGCCGGAAGTAAATAATACAATCCTGAATAAGTTTTTAAAAGCTATCATTTTTTAAATAACATTTCTTTATCTTAATTTATTTATAATTATAATAATAGTACTGTCCATAACACAATTGCCAACGTAGTAGAAAAGTTGACAATACAAAGTAGAAAAGTATACTACAGAATATTAATTTATTAAAAACTTAAAACTAAATAAATATGCAAATAAGCAAAATCGAGATTTGTTTAAGTGAGCAGAAGCTGCCTATATATAGGGTATTTCAATACATTTTTTATATCATTAGAATCAAATAATCCTAACGTGTTTTGGTGTTAATATAGTTAGGATAAACGGAACAACTTTCGCATTTGTATATATATTTATTATTTCGGCGCATGCTTATACTTTTTGTCCGTCTTACGAACATTCACAACCCGTAAAAAATATACGCATTCACCAAAATAAATAAAAAAATAAGATTGTTTTCTTTGGTCAGTGGGATGCCACACTTCAATGAATATGCCTTGAAGTCGAAAACATTACATCATTGAGCTTGTAATCTAAAAAAAATTGGATGTATAAGAGATGCATGCCTTAAAAATATATATATATATATATATATATATATATATATATATATATATAAGAGTGAATTATTAAACACAAAAATAATTCAGGATCGCATAGTAAACAACCCACTTTTGGCTTTTCTATGCTAACTGGTCAAAATCTGCAAATAGTTTAAGCTCAATAGTTTATCACTTAACTTAGAGCTTTTTAAGAATTATAGATGAAAAAAATCAATATATATTTAAAAGCTATTTTTAATGGAAATCCCTCCAGACAAGGCATCAAGCCACTTGATATAAGGAGCTAACAAGAACGAAATATGATTATAGCAAATACATGAGATGTCTATTGATCTTAGTATTGAAAAAATTATGGTTATAGATAAGAGGAAAACAGTCAGCATGAAGAGAGTCCAACAATCCTGCAGTTATTGGAAAGAAGCTACTGGAATAGGAAGCAGTATTACAATGAGGTTTCAAAACAGCGAATTGATGGAGACCAATAAACCAACGAGTCAAAGGAGCTGGAACAAAAGAAGCAGGGAATAGATCACATAATTATGAAGAACACATACCATATAGTATTTATAGAAAAGACTGAGACTAGCAACATCACATCTGTGAGAGAGGGTGCAGAGAAGAAAGGGTGTGTCCAATCAAATTACAGATACGTTTCTGCACCTTATCAAGAATCTTCAAATGGGGCAGAGATTCACCAGCCCAAATATGAGAGAACAGTACTCTATACATGGTCTGATATTAGATTTTTAGAGATAGAGAATTGCTTCAAGTGTGAGAAAGTGTTTGGGGCGATAGAGAGAACCGACCTTACGAGAAGCAGAAAGAGCAATGGATCTAATGTATCAAACCGAAGAAAGATTTGATGAGAGAGAAAAACCAATAAATTTCAGAGTCGATTTCTCCTCAAGAGCAGAGCCACTAATGAGAAGCTTAGGAAGAAAAGGGAAATCCCTAAGATTGAAAGACACGAGCTGAGTCTTGACAATATAAAACGAAACAAGCCATTTCGTATCCCAATTCACAACTTAACCCAGATCAACTGTTAGATCAGCTGAATATTTCGACTGATCCGAGAGAGATGGGTGAGAAAAGCAACACCAGAATAGAGAGTAGTATCGTCAGCATAGATGTTAATCTTTTGAATAATATTCTCTGAAAGATCATTTATGTAGAGAAGAAACAGGTTTGGGCGTAGAATAGAGAGCTGAGGAACACCAACATTTATAGGAAAAGAGATTGAAGTGACATCGTCTAAAGTTACTCGGAAGCTTCGATCAGAAAGAAAAGTCCTAATAATGTCAAGTACATAACTCGCCAATACCATAACCCCGAGGTTTATGCAAGGCAATGATAGAAGCACAAACAGTAAAACCATGAAGGAGAATGAGGTTTGGTTTGAAACTTACGATGAGGAATGAAGGTGTTAAGTCCAATAGACTCCAGTCAGTAACTTCCCTAGCAGCAGCATTCGGAGACATACCAAAAATAGCACTCAATGGAACGTCACATAGGAAGCTGCGAAAGCCATCCCAATCAGCCTTGCTGTAGTTGAACGTCTTCCTATGAAAGAGACGATCAATAGAAGACTTCAGCAAAAACTAACAACATCAACAAGAAAGAATGATCAGAAGAACCCAATGGAGGTGAAGAGGAAATAGAACATGAGTCAGGAACAGAAGTGAGAACAAGATCAAGTAAGGATGGTTGATGAGTATCATCATAAGAAAAAACGTGTAGGGAAGGTAAAAAATTGGGACAAGTCATGAGACAGAGAAAAGTTAAGACAGATTTCACCAGCTAGATCTGTGCTGTCAGAGTGAGGGAGCCATTCAGCATGATGAGCATTGAAGTCATCAAAAACAAAGATGGAGCTTGATGGATGAATGTGCAATGCATCATCGATACTGCTGAATATAGCATCAACAACAGAGCAGCCATTGTAAGAGGGGGAACGGCACAAAAGGAACAAATAGGAAGTGGAGTACAGCAAAGACAACCCCAGAAAGATAAAAGGACACCCATGGAATTCTAAGCTAGGAACACGTGCAATGGGAAGATCCTTGCGAAGAAAAACAGCAAGACCATGCAAATGAGTCGAAGAATCTAAGTGGACAAGAGGCAAATAAACATCCACATGTAGATAGTTTCTATCAATAACAGCATCCAGATTAGTCTCACAAAAAGCAAGGATGTGAGCGGATTTTCCCACGAGAAAGGACTGAACATGAGGAAAGTTTGACCTGAGACTTATGATGTTATTGTAAGCAATAGTAAGGTGCTTGTTGTGTGAATTAGTAGAAGACATAATAATAAAAAGGGAGAGAAAAGTAGAATCACTTCAAGACACTCCAAGCCGTAAAGAGACCCAACCACCAGCATTCAATCCCCTGGAATACACAGACATGAAAAAAGTAAATGAACACCCTTATTATCATTAAAACTGAAAACTGGTGTCATAAGTTCCTGATGGACCTAGACGAGATAATATTGATTATGTTGTCTCTATGATGCATTCGACAATCTTTCAGTTAACATGGAAAGTTGAATCCCGAAATCTGCGGCGATTTGATGCAGAAAAATGTCCATCATACCCACCAGGTAAGTCAGCCTTAAGATAGAACTATAAAATGGTCACTCTAAGACTCTGCGAAGTATTATGCTTCTTTTGGCTTGAATGATGATATATAATAGATGAAGGAAGCAGAAAGTTTAAACATGTATAAATTATTTTTGTAGTGGTGTTTATTTAGGTCTTTCATATATGTGTATATTTCATTTGTATTTCAAGAAAGGAAAGAAAAAAATACTTAATATATATATATATATCACCCCAAAACTCCCTGACATATAGATGGCGACACTAATAAAAAGATCTATATGATTTGTGTAAAGCAATAACCTTCAAATGGAACGCGTCAAAATCTGAACCCAATATGATAAGTAATTTACAGATTACAGTTATTTAAGTGAATATTGGAAAATACATTGGAAAATAAATAAAAAAAATTAAAAATAAAATAGAAAACAATAAATAAATACAAAATAATAAACTAACAGGCAAAATAAAATTGCTTAACATCTAAACTTGAAAACATTTATACAGTCAGTTTCACTCACAAAGTTTTTTTTACTAGACATTTCATTATATAGGAAAAACTTAACCTTGATAAAATATAATTTTTAAATTATTTTTATTGTTGCTTATGCTGAATAACTGTCGGAATAGAATATCCCACATCCCCTTTTCCTATATGGTCTTACCATATATATAATGAGCACGGCATTGACAAGGGTCCCTTTTGTATCATTCGTAATATTTCACTAATAACTGTCTCTCAATTATTATACTCCCTATTGAAATCAATATTTATTTCTTCATTAACATGTTGATTATTCTCGCCACTCGGTAATAGCCTTGACAATTGTAACCCTTTATCGAGGGTACAACACTAACATGCTAAATCTGTTTTATTTAAATTATTCTGACTGCTGTTTTATTTTTGGATGTTATTTCACAACGTCTGAGGTTACATCGGCCTAAACGTTGTGATAATAACATCTAAGACGAGAACACTTGTCCGAATAACTAAAATTATACAAATTAACAATCCTCACAATAAACATTCCGAAAAAAGCATAATAAGAACTGGGGGTTAAAGATGGTATTTAAAAT
This sequence comes from Sepiola atlantica, assembly GCA_963556195.1. Taxonomy (NCBI): domain Eukaryota; kingdom Metazoa; phylum Mollusca; class Cephalopoda; order Sepiida; family Sepiolidae; genus Sepiola; species Sepiola atlantica. Next base: position 150,850,943 of record OY744516.1, read on the forward strand.
GGCTACCGGAAGCTTTTAATGTTTATATCTTAATTACTCTTTAACCTAGAAATGTGGTATGACGGTCAAGGGCTTTCGATATCAAGATCTGCAACTGAATTTATTATATTACATCAATTAATTATTTATTGCTAAATCTAAGATGGCGACCCAACGTGACACCCCATTTTACTCAATTACGTAAGAACATCAATAAATAATTATTTTTTTCAAAAATGAAGGCAACCCATTTCATGCGTAATGTGATAAAATAATAGATGATGTTGATGTCTGGATATGTTGTAAGTAAAGGAATAGTTAAAAGCATTCAGAATAAGTACACTTTAACGAGAAAATCAATGCAAATATTGGCGTTAGAATTAGATGAATTCCGGTCTGTAATAGGGTGCTGAAAATTTAGTATGAGTAGTTATTCATTAAGCATAATACTTGGGACTTCATGAGGAAAATCTATCTTTTGATTGCATTTATAAATCTGTTGGTAACATTTATATATCAGTTACTTACATTTACATATCTGTTGAGAAGATTTATATACTTATTGCTTACATTTATATATCTGTTGTTTACATTTATAAATATGTTGGTTACTAATTATATGTTAGTTACATTTACATATATAGTGGTTACATTTATATATTTGTTGGTTACATCTATATATCTGTTGGTTACATTTATATATTTGTTGGTTCATTTATATATCTGTTAGTTACATTTATATATATATATATTGATATACATGCATATATATATATATATATATATATATATATATATATATATATATATATATATATATATATATATATATAAATTATTAATTAATTAAGTTCAAATATTAACAAAGTGAACACAACCAATACTGTTCAATATATTGGAGCTTTTTATATTAAAATAAACATAGTTTGAGTATCCGACAATTGTTTCAGAACCTCTTCGGCTCCTTCTCAGGGATATACTGATGAACAATGATTGGATTATGTTTTTTTTATTATTGTGTATTGGCGGATATAATCTTTGTTCATTAGTATATCCTTGAGGAGGAGCCTAAGAGGTTCGGAAACAATTGTCGGATACTCAAACTATGTTTATTTTAATATATATATATATATATATATATATATATATATATATATATATATATATGTTAGTTACATTTATATATCTGCTGGTTTCATTTATATATATGCTGGTTTTATTTAAATGTCTGTTGGTTAGATTTACATATATTGTTATTACATTTTTATATATCTGTTAAGTATAAGTATAGTTATATATATATATATATATATATATATATATATATATATATATATATATATATATATATATATATATGTTGGTTGCATTTATATATATGTTGGTTAAATCTATATATCTGTTGATTACATTTATATATATGTTGCTTACATTAAGGTATCAGTTACGTACATTTATATATATGTAAGTGACATTTATATATCTGTTAGTTACATTTATATATCTGTTTGTAACATGTATATATATATATATATATAGGTTACTTACATGTATATATATGTTGGTTACATTTATATATTCATTGCTTATATTTATATATATATATATATATATATATATTTGTTACATTTATATATCTGTTAGTTACATTTACATATATAATGTTACATTTATATATCTGTTGGTTACATTTATTTATCTGTTACATTTATGTTTCTTTTAATAACATTCATATATGTGTTAGTTACATGTATATATATGCGATTATATTACTTAGCGCTTTAATGTAAAACATGTATTTCTTGATAACATGTATTTATTTGTTATTTACATTTATATATTTGTTGGGTACATTCATAGATATGTTTGTTATATTTATATATATATATATATATATATATATGTGTGTGTGTGTGTGTTGGTTACATTTATGTATTTGTGTATTACATTTATATATCTGTTAGTTACATATATGTATCTGTTTTTTGCATTTATATATCTGTTGGTTACATTTATATATCTTTTACTTAGATTTATATATATGTTAGTTACATTTATATATCTGTTAGTTACATTTATATATCTGTTAGATAATATAAATATATGTTGGTTACATGTGTATATCTGTTTGTAATATATATATATTCTACATATATTGAAACATTTATATATATTTAACTTACATTTAAATATTTGTTGGTAACATTTTTATATTTGAAAATTACATTTATATATATATATATGTCTGTTTCATTTATATATCTTTTAATTACATTTATATATTTGTCGGTTAAATTTATATATCTTTAACTGACATTTATATATGTGTTGGTCATATTTATATATCTGTTGCCAACATTATATATCTGTTGCTAACGTTTATATATGTGAGTGTTACATTTTTATATCTGTTACTTACATTTATGTGTTTGTTACTTATATTTCTATGTATGTCACTTACATTTATATATATGTTGGGGTTATTTATATATCTGTTACTTACATTTATATATAAGTTACTCACATTTACATATGTGTAATTTACAGTGATATATATTGATATATATTTTACTTATATATATATATATATATATATATATATATATATATATGTTGCTTACATGTATATATGAGTTGGTTAAATTTATATATAGGTTGGTTACATTCATATATCTATATGTTGTTTACATTTATTTATCTCTTGGTAAGATTTATATATTTTTAGTTACATTTATATATATGTTTGTTACATTTATTTATCTGTTAGTTACATTTATATATCTGTTACTTGGATTTATAAATCTATTACTTACATGCATATATCTGTTATTTAAATTTGTATATTTGTTGCTTACATTTATATATCTGTTCATACATTTATATATATGTTGCTTAATTTATATATCTGTTGCCTTCATTTATATATCTGTTTGTTACATTTATGTATTCGCGTTTGTTACATTTATATAGTTATTTGTTACATTTATATATCTGTTGGTTACATTTATACATTCACGTTTGTTACATTTATATATATGTGTGTTATATTTATATATATTTGTTGGAAAGACTTATATATCTTTTACCTTCATTTATATATATATATATATATATATATATATATATATATATATATATATATATATATATATATATATATATACATATATATGGTAACATTGTTATATAACTGTTGGTTACATTTATATATCTTTCTCTTAAATTCATATATTTGTTTGTTGCATTTATATTAATATAACTTGTGCTATGTTTGTATTTGTATATCTTTTGTTTACATTAATATTTATATGTCTTTTAGTTTGACTTATATTTCTATATATATCGGTTATATTTATACTTATGTACATATTGTTTATATGTACATTGATATGTCCTTTTTTTACATTTACATTTATATATATTTTCTTCACATTTAATGTACGCAGGTTTTGCTTAATTGATACGGAATTACCTGATGGATATAAGCCACTGTGAAAAAAATGATTCACACTATTTATGGTAAATGCTTACTAGTTAATTTATTTTATATGTTTAAGAAAATCTCTACTACGTGATGTGTTATCTTCTATATTCAAAATTTGTTCACTCAGCAATGATTAGGTCTGATTTTTCTCTGCAGATCAGATGATGCATGTGATTTAATTGGGATTCATCAAACGTGTGATGATGGGATCAATTAGACGATGTTGAGCCCGCTGACAGTAACGTTCATTTGAAATGTAACAACAAGTACAAAAATACAAATAGAAATAGAAATAAAATAGGCGTCACAAAATGAATTGTATTACTCTAATTCTGGCGTCCCGGAATTTAAACTGTTCACGTTTCTCCTGGAACTGCACGTGTTCGTTCTTTGACGTCGAACTGACTTCACGTGTCTGTTCTCGGTGGATTTCTGGAATTCTCTTCTTTTTTCCAGTTCATTTGTTAATTTGTTTTTGTCACCTGAAGATGATTCGACGAAGAATCGAAAACGTTAGTGATACATATGGAACATACATTAATGTTTTTGATTTTGACACAAAAAAGATTATTAGAAAATTTGAAAAAAAAAGAAGGTATAATCAAACAGCAGAATTTTGTTATGTTTAACAATACATACATACATATATATATATATATATATATATATATATATATATATATATATATATATATATATATATATATATAGGTTTACGTACTTACTAGACACTATGTCCCCACACGGGAATGTTTTTCAACACAATGTTATGGTTATAGTAAGATAGCTGTATATATATATATATATATATATATATATATATATATATATATATATATATATATATATATATAGAGAGAGAGAGAGAGAGAGAGGGGTTTTACGTACCTACTAGACAGTATCCTTGTGTGTATTCGGTTTCTCTGTACAAGAATATGTCAGGATAACCTGAAACGAAGATACTCCCACCTACAAGTAAACCCTGACCAAATATTCAAAATAACATAGTATTCGAAGCCTAAACAAGATCCCCTCGACATAGCTATACACTGGCTCATACGAGAAATGGTGTACCTTCTCCACGTGATGTTACCTCGAATAACAGCACTAAACTGGATACTCCACCAGACTAGATCAATTCTTGTCTCGGAATCCGGTAAGACCAATAAACCGCAAGAAAGATATACTATCACAAAGTTAGCTGGTCAGTTGGGGAGAGGAAAAATTACGTTTTATAATAGATTTGTCCGATAAACTTACTGTACTTATAGCTGCTCAACGGAAATTCCCTCGACCGCTCGACTAGCAGTAAAATCCCACCCCTTGACCGTAGAGGTTCCTAAATTTGCTCATCTAACTGTGTCTTTCCTCGGACCGCTTGCCTTTGGAATTCTTTCTGTGCTCGTAGTTTCTCCAACCGTTCCAACCTGAAGAAATTTAAATGTAATGTGAACAAGCATCTTAGCGCCCAATTCCCCACCCAGGTTGTCCACCTATCAATCTGACCGCTATGACAGTAGTCTGTTACGCTTCAGTAGAAATATTTTTTGTTTGGGGTTAATAAAGGTTAAACAAATAATTAACGGACAATTTACAATTTTGAAACAAAGCTGCGAGGCCTAAAGTGTTAGAATGTGGTCTATATTTAGTTTAAGTTAGTTTTATGCAAATTGGGTTAATTACGAGTTTGATGAAACTTTTAACAAGATATAATAGACATCAATTGATAAATATTTTTAAAATTCTACTTTTTGTGGAGAATTTCAAAGAGAATCTTAGGGACCATAATATTTACACAACCTTCCATTTGAAAATATAAATATATCAGATTTTCATTGAATTTTACTCATTGCGTGATTCCTTCAATTTCAATTTCTGCTTAATACCCTTAAGCTTCAGACATTTTCTACAACCAAAATCATGTAATGGTTGTGGACCAAAATTAGAATAAAGAGCCTAGATGTAAGGTGTAATTATATCTTGATTTTACTCTTCGTGGGGGTGATAAAAGTGCTGTAAACTGCTCTGTTTGTGGAATTAATTTTATCCATCCCAGGACGGGTATTCTTATATATATATATATATATATATATATATATATATATATATATATATATATATATATATATATATATAATATTTTGCTACATTCCAACAAATATGATTGTATTCATATTACAAATCATTATTTCGAGACACTCGTTTAATAAAAATGATTGGTAAGAGGAATAAAATCATGGTATTTTGAATGTAGCAAAGTATTGTTTATTTATATATGCTTTGTTGTTATATGCTAACTGTTGTGAAGTTGTTCCACAGTAAATAATAAATAAAGGAAGTCAAGTCGAGGGTTGGCTTAACAAGTGTATTAACAAAGTAAGAAAGTGTCTAGCTCTTGGCTAGACAGTTACAAGACTGTGTTTTGTCTTCTGGTGTCTCGCACTATTTATAGTGACAACCGGTGTTGTTTCTTCTGTGTAAGAACAGCCGGTGTAACACCCCCCTTTGAAAATATCCCCTCTGGGGATTAATAACGTTTTTGTTTGGGAATCACCATCATCAACTCAGTCGATTTCCGTTTTCTATTTGATCTCCTAATCTCAGGAGCAGTCTCTGGTATGGGCACCTGAAAAATATCAAACACTGCATCCATGATGTCCTCCTCGGGCGATCTGGTCACCTCACTGTTCGAATATCTTTTCCGGATTTGGTTAGTGTGACATTTGTGCACGCAATCTGGTCCCTTAATCATAGAGACCATGTTGCCTATTTGTTTATCCACAGTGCCGGACTCCCAGAAAGTCCTATTGTTTCTGTAGATCTTATAAAAAACTTTTTCGCCAACTTTATACCGTTTTTTTTTGTTATCGTTCTTTTCATATTTGCCCTATCCTGGTTTGGTAACAACTTGTGGAAAACCGATCTAACCTTGCGTCCGAACATGACCTCAGCAGGTGTCTTCGACGTTTCGATTTTTGCATTCGGAGTGACTCTGTAAACCTGCAGAAACTGTTATATTGACTTATCGTTGGTGATCCACTAGCTTTTTTCAGAGCTCTCTTGAATGTGTCAACGAATCTCTTCGCCTGTCCATTGCTTCTTGGATGGTATGGAGGGATTGTTATATGCTCGATGAGATGATCCTCGCAAAAGTGTTTAAATTCAGGGACGTGAATTGAGTACCATTGTCGGTGACAATGCAGTCTACTACTCCAAACCTAGCGAATAGTTCGTATAGGAAGTTGATAGCTGCCTCGGATGTGGGGTTCTTGCATTTGAGTACTTCCGGCCACTTAGCTAGGCTGTCTACAACAATGAGATAGTAGAACCCATCCAGTTGTCCCGCAAAATCTAAGTGAATTCTAGACCAAGGTCGGTCCGGTTTAGTCCACGATCCGAATTGAGTTGGAGGAGCTTCGATATGCTTATCCATGTTTGGCCAGTACACGAAAGAGCGCATAAGGCTTTTCATTCTCGATATGCCTGGATGTCCTACATGGAATTCCTTGAGCATTCTTTTCTGTAATGTCATAGGAATTACAACCCTGTCGCTATATAACAGGACGTTGTCGCAAATTGAATAAATTCCATCATCTAGTTGGCTATTGTTGATTTTGTCTTTTCGTGCTTATGATAAATTCATCCACCTCTGCCTTACTCTTAATCTCATCAAGCGTTACTGGAAGTTCTCTTATTGTGTCACATAACGTATTTTTTACTTCAGCTTCCGCTTGAATTGCTGCTATCACAATATCCTCCAATGGTTCTGTCTGCTTAGGTATCAACCTTGATAACCCGTCTGCATGACCAAATTTCTTAGATGGTACATACTCCATTTGAAAATTGTAGTTAAGAAGAATGGTACCCCATCTTTGGAGTCTATTCGCAGTGTGTTGTGGTAGTCCCTTTTTCGATCCGAAAATCGTTAATAAGGGTTTGTGGTCTGTTTGTAACAGAAATTGTCTACCGTGCAGGAAACGATGAAATTTCTTTACCGCGAATATAATGCTTAGCGCCTCTTTCTCTATTTGAGAGTAGTTTTTTTCGGCTAGTAGAAGTGTTCGGGATGCATGGGCTATGGGTTTTAATTTTCCATCATCCATTTTGTGCAATATGCATGTTCCTCTACCATAGTTGCTGGCATCGCTTGCAACTACAATATCCCGCTTGGGATTATAATGTGCCAGAAACAAGTCAGACGTTAAGATATCTTTAATTTCCGGAAACGCTTCTTCGCACTCTTGCGTCCAGACCCATTTTTGGTCCTTCTTTAACAGTTCATTTAAGGGTGATCTTAGTTTATGCATGTTTGGTACGAACACATTGTAGTAATTCGCCAACCCTAAAAAACTTTGTAGAGACGCAATATTTTCTGGAGCAGGCATGTTCCGTATCGCCATTGCCCTATGTGGGGCTGGCCTTCTTCCTTGCTCATCGATGATTTGTCCTAAGTATTTTATTTTTCCCATGAAAAAAGTACATTTCTCATCTTTGATTTTAAACCCATAATCCTAGATTTTTTGAATACTTGGTTTACATGAATCTTGTGTTGTTCTTTGCTAACGCTGTTTATTAACACACGTCCAGGTACCCTACTGCGAAATCCATTCCATTTAACATCATGTCCATAATTTGTTGAAAAATCGCAGGGGCGACCTTTACTCCAAAAGAAAGTCGGTTAAATTTGTATAATCCCTTATGGGTATTGATACATAGCAGTTTTGAACACTCTTCATCGACAGGGATTTGAAGATAAGCGTCGCTGAGGTCGATTTTAGAAAAATATTTTCCTCCACACAGTTTCGCAAATATTTCCTCAGGGCTTGGAAGAGGGTAATGGTGATCTTTTAATGCCTTGTTCAAGCGTGTGGAAAAGTCGGCACAAACCCGAATCTCCTTGTTCTTTTTCTTAACATAAACTGTAGGTGAAGCCCACTTACTGTGATCAATTTTTGAAATGACAGCCATGTTCTCGAGTCTTTCTAATTCACCGTCTATTTGCTCTATAGCGGCGTATGGAACATTTCTTTTCTTTCTGAACACAGGTAGTTCATTTGTTTTAACTTCAAACTTTGCTACCGCTTTTGTACACCTTCCAAGACCGCCTGAAAATACGTCTGGAAAATTTTCTTTTAATTCCATCTTGAGTTTTTCTGCCTCCACATTCGAATCCTCAACGTTTTGGCAAAAAGAGCTTAAAGGCAGATCCCATAGGCTAAACTTTTCAATCAGATCAGTTCCAAAAAGGTTATTCGTTTTTCACATAACAAAATTTTGGCTTTTACGGTCTTATTCTGGAAAGAAATATTCGTCAATAATTCCCCTTCGAAGGTTATTTTTTCACCACTGACGCTTCTCGCCGTTTTTTGTGATTTGATCAATGTGGGTCTCCCAAGCTTCTTCCATGTCTGTACATTAATGATGGAAATGTCAGACCCACTATCAAGCTGTAGTCTTACTTTTTTTTAAGCATTTTGACCTATACATATTTCCGGATATTTTGTTCTTCAGGTTCAATTTTTGTCAGTTTAATGGCTGTCTTTCTACCAGATTTTTTTCTACAACGTGATGCCTTATGTCCTTTCTGGTGGCAGTTGTCACATTGTTTGAATATGTAGGAACACTCATTGTACCAATGGTTATCTTCAAAACTCCAACACGGTCCAGGTGGATCTTTTCCATGTTTTTTTCTCTGGTTATTCATTGAAGTCAATTTTTTCTTCTGATGGATTTTTTTAATATGCGAAACTCCGTTTTCCTCTATGTCACGACTGTTCTGTTTTAACGCAACAAAACGTTCACAGTCTTCCGCTAAGTTTTGTATTGTTAGACATGGCTCATTTTCGAGTTTATTTAAAACACGACGTCTGATTTCAGAGTCTTTATTTAAAACCAGACCTTGCAAGAATATTAAACATTTAAAATTATCCGATGATAATTCCTTTAATTTAAAATCGTCGCAAAGTTTATTTACTATACTTGCATACGTAATGTAGTCGTCCTCCTCTCTTCTAGTGACATTCATACACTTATATCTCCTATGGAAAAGAGAAGTTTTTGTAGAAAACAGTTCTGTTAGTAAAGTAACTGCCTCCTGGAAGTTCAACTCACTGGTCTTTTTTGGAAGGATAAAATTCACGAACTTTGTATGCTCGGCAGCTCCTAATTTTCTTAGCAAAAATCTAACTTTTTTAGAGTCTGTTCATGTACTGCAGTCCGATACAAAAATATCCTCATATCTTCTATAGAAGTGAGCAAAAGTGACATTGTCTTCTGGATTATAATTGAAAATTTCGATAGCGCTCCACACAGCCGTCTGGGAGAATGCATTATGATTCTCGTTTGCTTTCGTTAACTGTGTTGCCTCCAGAAATGTTCTCTGTTCCTCCTGTGTTTTTATCAAGAGTTCTTCGAAGTGTTTCTGCTGTTGTAGCAGTTTTTCTTGGACTCTTTCTTCTCGTGTTGTCGCCAGCTCTTTTTGTTCAGCATGCATTTTTCTTTGTGTTTTTTGCTGTTCCAACAACTCTCTTTTAAATTTCTCCTCAATTTCAACTTGTTTTCTTTGAAGTTCCATTTGTTGTTCAACTTGCTGTCTTTGTAACGCAACATTTTGTTCCGTTTGGAATTTAAGTAATTGAAAAAGAGAATCTTTGCATTCAGTGTCTATCATTCACGAATTCAAGTTATGCACCACACAATTTACACTTGTAAAAATAAATCAGTTTTCCCCACAACGTGCTTAATATAATTAGTTTGCTAAACTAATACACAAAACAAGAAATATATTATTCCTTAATAAAAAAAAAATTCAATCCCAGTTCTTTTGTTTGAAAAACAAAACAAAGGAAATTTTTTTTTATATATATATGTGTACGTAGTTTTACAAAACCAAGTCCGTCGCTATAAGCCTAATAAGACTAGTTTTATGGGAAATCTTTTTAACCCCTTTTAATTTTGCAAAAATGCGACTTGCTTATTTAACAGTTCTTTGTTAGAAGCACAAATGACTTACGCGAATATATTTTTTTACTGTCCGTCTTTTGCTCTCGACAATTCTGTGATAGACCGTTTTAATAAATAGTCAATCCGAATTTTGCTCAAATATCAGATGTTGTCCTAATAATAACGACAAACTTACACAATATCTGTAATAGTTGACGCGGATAAAATTTATATTAACGAGTCAGTGAAACTTGAAGAGAAAAATAAAGGTATCAGTGTATTCAATTATTTCAATAATTGAAAATGTCTTACGCGTTTTTTAGTTTTCGATTTTTGGTAGCAAGTTTTGAATTTGTGTTTTTTTTTTTCGCTTAACTACTCAGTAGTTAATTTGCTGTTAATCCTTGCGAATCCAAATATCTGACTAAGATGGGTTTTTTTTCCGTGAAGTTCTTGCGAATCACTTTGGGTGATTTTTTTTTTGCAGTGAACTCGTTTCGATTCCTCGTCGCCAATCTGTTGTGAAGTTGTTCCACAGTAAATAATAAATAAAGGAAGTCAAGTCGAGGGTTGGTTTAACAAGTGTATTAACAAAGTAAGAAAGTGTTTAGCTCTTGGCTAGACAGTTACAAGACTGTGTTTTGTCTTCTGGTGTCTCGCACTATTTATAGTGACAACCGTTGTTGTTTCTCCTGTGTAAGAACGGCCGGTGTAACACTAACAATCATAGAGCTTTAACGTCAAGAATAATATATATAAAGAATAGAATAGACATGCAAAAACATATTTTTTCACACACCTATATATATATATATATATATATATATATATATATATATATATATATATATATATATATATATATATATATATAGTAAGCTATGAAAATATATTTATGGCAATTAAGCTACACAGAGGCTCCCGCGTTTCATCCGCGGGGGAATCTTCAGGCTAAAATACATGGAGTTACTACCTAGCTCTACTTATGTATCGAACACTGTTGAATTGATACATAAAACATTATATCTCCTTATAAAATTTTATGTAGATACATAAAATATATATATATATATATATATAATTTATTTGGAAACTATCTGTTACATATTTCAGAAACGTACCGCAGTTTCATTCAGATAGGCTTACTTTTTACATTAAAAAAAAATCTCTATGCCCTGTGGAATCGTTGAGTATCTGAATATTAGTTCTCACACCTCTGCGATTGAGCACTTTATTGATTTTTTTGCAATACAGGGTGACTAAAAAAAAAAAAAACGGGCCCCGTGTACACTTTATGTGATATCTCCTTTGTTTATTCACCGATTGCCCTTATATTACAGGACATGGCAGAATCAACGACCGTGAGTACACCAATACCTCAGTGGGAGCTGGGACAAAGAATACACTGTGTTAAATTTTACTACAAGACAGGCTCGTTTAAGAAAACCCAGGACAGTTTCATGCATCAGTTCGGATGTGAAAAGGCTCCACCCAAAAGCAGAATTTAGAACTGGGTGGACCACTTCGAGAAGTATAGGACCGTGGAGAACTTCAACGCTGCCAGTGAAAACCGTCCAAGCCACTCGGGACGTCCCAAGAAGCGGACAGCCGTGCTGGTCGAAAGTGTGAGAGAGTCCGACCAGGAGAGTCCGAAACGCTCTGTGCGTAAGCGAAGTCAGTCGCTCCGTATCTCCCGTGAGACTTGCAGGAGAGTGCTGGTGAAGAATATCAAGGCTTACCCATACAGAATACAGACGCTGCAAACCCTTACAGCCTCAGACAAGAAGCAGAGGAGCGCTATGACAGTCAAGATGCTCGATAAGATCGAGGAGACACCAGGTTTCCTTAACCGCCTTTGGACCTCAGATGAAGTCCACTTCCATCTTGACGGAAAGGCGAACTCCAAGATAAATGTCTTCTGGGGGTCCTCCAGACCCAATGAAGTAGCCACCAAGCCCTTGTACTCTCCTAATTGCACTGCGTGGGCTGCAATCTCGGTCAGAGGCATCATCGGACCAATCTTCATCGAAGAATCTGGCGCAGCAGTGACAGTCACCAAGGAGCGGTATGTGGAGGTCCTCAAAACCTTTGAGAGTGAGCTGCATACCCTCTACCCGTCACTCATGAGCAAGTTCTGGTTCGAGCAAGATGGAGCAAGTTCTCACACCTCAAACCTGTCCTGACATTGGCTGGAAGAGAACTTCGGAGGCCGAGTGATCAGTCTCAAGACTAATTTTGAGTGGCCACCCCATAGCCCGGACCAAAGCCCCCCAGATTATTTCCTTTCGGGCTATCTTAAGGACAGAATGTACGCAAGGAAACCCAGAACCATCACGGAACTCAAGGAAGCCATCAGGGAGGAGATGAGAGCCATTCCCAATTCAGTCTGTAAGAACGTCATGAACAACTTCGTTCTGCGCGTCAAGAAATGCACGGAGCTAAAAGGAGTCCATCTAGAACACATGCTGTAGAATGAAGAAAAAAAGGCCAAATACCCTAGTGTTTTGATATGATGTTGTGAATATAATACACTAGTTATGCCCCAAAATTCATTTCATTCGGACGAAACACTAAGAAACGGGACCTAATTAGATTTGGGGCCCGTTTTTTTGGGTCACCTTGTATAACCTGACACACACACACACACTATATATATATATATATATATATGTGTATATATATATATATATATATATATACATATATATATATATATATATACACACACACATATATATATATATATATATATATATATATATATATATATATATATATATATATATATATATATATATAGTAACCAATGGATTTTAAATCAAACTATATTTTTACAGTAAAATTTGGTTTTAAAAGGATATCCGTATTTTGCGAAGTAAACACGCAAGTAATAATATATATGGAACAGGGAGAAAATACACAGGGCGGAAAGAGAGACTCAAACAGGATCAAAACTTGGTTCCAAGAGTAGGTGCCGCCTTACGTCATCGTTCTACTTGACTAACGATGATAAAAATAAAGAAAATAATCGTTTGTCAGTTCATGTTGTTTTTATTAATTTCTACTTGTTGATGTTTCTCCTTTCCTGTTTAGGTATGAAAGGTGTATTAGACATCGTCAAAAATTCGTATTGGTGGATTCGAGCATTCCAAGAATAACACCAAATAGAATCAAAGAGTAAGCGTCGACAGATTATAATAATCAAATCTCTAGGCTTTATTAGGAAACAGGGCGGAGGTTGTTACACACAAACAAAATGTGCGCTTACAGAGCTACAAACTGGAAGGTTAACCAAGATGCTGTCTATCTGCCTTTATTGAAAATAAAACATTTTAGAAATATCATGGTCTCTAACAGTGGTCTTTAATAAAATGGCGGCATTCCGAAACGCAAGGATACTTATCTAACATATAAAGTTATCCTGTGGGATTTTCGAAGTCAGACCCAAATAGCATTAAAGCTGACAAATCAAACTTTGTTTCTAACTAGCACATTTTATGTGTTATTGATGTACCATCTTATTGGCAATTGTATAACAACAGAACTCGCTACAATTTATTAAAACAATTACTTAGTCCGTCCCAGACGGCTTCTAATATACAACATTTGTAAATAATTACCTAAAAGATTAGGATAATTAACATTTTAGATTGAATTATGTAATAACTATTGTCTACTTTATGAGCAAATTTATATCTATTTTTTTCAGACTGGCTTGACTGGTTTTGAATCCTATATGACGACATCTCAGGTTCCGGATCCAATGCCTTTTATTTGGAGGGAGGATTCAAGATATATGCCAACTTTTGATGTACGTTTTTTATGCCTTTCAACATTATGTGGATACATGAAATAATAATAATAATAATAATAATAATAATAATAATAATAATATATATATATATATATATATATATATATATATATATATATATATATATATATATATATATATATGCAAACATTGTTAAAAAAAATAGCAGAATTTATCTGTTTAATTACATATTTTGTATTTTTTCAATTTTTCTGATGGTCTTTTTTGTATTGAAATAAAAAATAATAAATGTTCCATATGTTTTCAGAGATTTCACGAACGTTTTCGATTTTTCGTCGAATCATCCTAAGGTAACAAAAGCAAATGAACAGAAAAGCTGGAGAAAGAAGAGAATTTTAAAAAGACGGTATAGAAACGCACATAGAACGTTTTCGCATTTTTTCAGGAAGTCGTTGACGATTTGAATTCAGCAACGCTGGATGGCATCAAAGAACAAAATCGCATTACGTTAAGTATCATAAAATGTTACTACTGGTTTCATATTCGACCTAATTATTGGTTTTTATTAAAGCCGAAACACCGATATTTTTCAATGAAAACGAGCATGGATATATTTTTTAAATATGATTCTTTTTTAAGTATTCTTAAAACAAAGGTTATATTGTGGATTAAAACTTATTTTATTGGGAAAAATCGACTTTTCAGACTTAATACCAACTACAAATAAGGCATATCAAATATACACTTGTTTTTGTTCTAATCAACAAGAAGAAAAATATGATTTAATATGTACGAAACGGCTGTCTGAAAAATAAAATAAAATGTTTTAAACAAAATACTCGGTTATTGTATTTGAGCTCTTGGCTATGATATATTGCTATTAAGTTACTATTAAGCTTTCAATATACTTACTGTTTACGTTTAAATAAATAACGCCAATAGTATATATATATATATATATATATATATATATATATATATATATATATATATATATAGAGAGAGAGAGAGAGATAGATAGATATATAGATAGATAGATAGATAGTTAGGTATGTTGTACAGGATTAACTCATAAACTAATTAACTGGTAATTATGAATTTTTGAACGCATTTTTGTTTGGCTTAACGTGTGCAAATATTGACTATATTTAGCTTAATTTAGTTTTCCGCAAAGGGGATGAATAAAAAAGAAGTGCAATCCTTTCGTGAAAATTCATCTAACTTCAATATGTGCGAAACTTAAACAATAGGTTCTTAGACATCAATTAATTAATATTCGAAAAATTCCAGTTTCTTTGAAGTATTTTAATGAGGTTTTAGGGGCTGAATATAGGCGCAGCCTCCCATTTAAAAATTCAAATGTATCAGATTTGCATTGAATTAGATCCATAGTCATTAAGTTGCATAGCCCCTCTCTGCTTGGGCCGCGGCAGTTCTCGTTTTGTATACTCGTCCCGGAACGGGCCGTGGCAGTTCTCGTTTAAACACTCGTCATTTTTTAACACCAAAATTCATATAGTTTGCATACCTTTAAATTTCTCGTACCCTCTATTCTTTTCCCGTCGCGTATAGGGGAGTGTCGTCTAGTAGTTGAATTCTTTCTTTTTTCTTTCTGCCGAAACATCGCCGCTACAACCAAAACTTCATGACCGACTCCGAAGACAAACAATCTTTTAAGTTTAATTTCTGTTTTATTTCAAGCGTTAGTTATCCGTCAGCTGGGAGATATTCACTAACGTCGAGAGAGAGAGAGAGAGCGAGCAAATGACTGCTTTCGTAATTACTTATTAATTAAGTCTTAACCATTCGTGGAGGGGGAAAAGAGATATTTCGCCTGTATCTTCTTAGGGAAATAATTCCCCTATGTATGTTGCAGACTACATCATAAAAATCGCGTCTGATAGGTTCGCCTACAAAACCCAGACTGCTAAAACTCGCTTCTCACGAAGAACGGGTGACATCACGGATCCCTCTGCTTTCCACGCAAAAGCCTGTGACGTCACAGAGCCTCTATCACAGGTGCGCATTGACCCTTGATCTGAGGTCTCGTCACGCGGTGACCCTGTCACGTCTGTGAGCTCCGACTGTGAGAACAGGCCCTATTCTGCACTCGATTGCACGGGTCCACCCGCACTAATTCGCGCAAGTCAAACCAACGATTTCCAACAGATACGTCCATTCCCATAGGGCCATTATCCAACAATTAGACATCAGTTAAATAAGATGTCCTGACTTTCCATTTCTTCTGAAGACTTTTACGTTTAACCTTTTTTATTTGAGATATTTAAAAAAAGATCGTGTCAGAAATTTGATACAAAATATGAATAAGGATTGTATACACAGGTTTAGTATCATTGTATATTTTTTTAATCTCCGTTAGTGGACAGAAAAGTAGTGCAAATCTGTTCTATTCGATGTGATACACTGATTAAAACGCTTCGCTAACACTTCGATGCCCTTTTGTAGAACGATTTGTCTCTGGCCTCAAAATGCGTCTCAGTTTTCGATATAACTACTTCATTTGAGATAAATCTTTTTTACTTGGAGAATTCTCTTGAGGTCTGCAAACAACCAGAATTCGCTGGGGGTAGATCTGGATAATAGGACAAGTGCGATCGACTTGTGACACGGTGCATTGTCTTCGTTAAATAGCACATTGTTCTTTTTAATTTCTTGTCGTTTTTGGCGATTTTGTCGTTTAAAAGCACACATAATGCTATATAATATTCTCTACTGGTGGTTCCTCCTTTTCCAATGTAATTGAATAACAAAATACCATGCGTATCCAAAAATATGGATGCCCAACTCTTGCGTACTGATGTTTGTGTCTTCCGTCGTTCTGGACGGCTTTCACCTACTGCTGTCCACTAAGCTAACGACTGATTTTACTCCGTAGTGGATCCATGTTTCATCCGTTGTGACATATTGACGCAAACCCCCATTTTCTTGAGTTGAAACAATTGCAAAAAATGCTCTGACTCACTGACGCGTTATTGTTATTGTTTTTGATCGACTGTAAGCAAACGTGGCATCCAGTTTGAACACAGCTTTCGTGTTGACAGTTGGTTCGGGGTTGCTTTCCAGTTGAGTATAACATGGTCGTTTTTAAGACCAATGTTAACAAGTTCTTCCTAAACTGTCCATTTAAAGAATAAATTACTCACCATTTAACGTATCGTAGTCAATGTAATTATGTCGTAGGCAATAACTTCTATAATCGGATTTTAATCCACAAAATGAATATTTTACTAAGCAATTGAACTGTATTTTCATATTATTTTATTCATAGCAGAATGTTTTTCTCCGATTTGAATCATTTTCACGTAATATTAAAAATATTTAATGTATAAAGTTTATTTAAGGAGATTTCGTAACTAACAGAAATCTGCCATTCACTTCCTTTTAGGAGTGCCCAACCGAATTCCGGGTTATTTTGTAATATCATTTAACGTTGTACAAGAAATATGCTGACTCGCTAATAATCAGCGTTATTTTATAACATTGTTTTGTTTAGTCCTTTAGGTCAAGGTTAAGTTTTCACAAGTTGAAATGAAAGGTACGGCAGGATATGACTTGAGAACCGACAATTCATTTCCTAACATAATGCTTCGATGGAACCCAGTGAGTTTTTCATGTGCAAAACTTTGTGCACAGATACACATTCAATCTGTGACATTTAAGTTCAACAGTTGATGACGTAAATAAAAATGAAAACTTTTGATGCCAAATGAAACTACACGAGCATGAAACATTTGGAAGAGAATTGACTATGATTCGCCGTTATAGATAGGCCACCACATTTTGCAATCTGATACACAGAGTGCGATCCCAGTATCAGGTACCCAGTTGCAATAAATAAACTACATATAGTTGACTTTATATATCAGAAAACTACTCGACCAATTTACACTTGGTGTTGTACACATACTCGGGAGTGTTTTAGTTAGGTCCTCGAAAACTTGATACTTAGTCTCAAAAGGGATTTACGAGGCTCAACGCGGTTTAATGAATATGTATATTTATTTATGACATATAAAATTTGCATGTAACACGTCAATCTCAGAGAAATTTAGAAACGAGTAGATTTAAATAAATTTATGAGTTTGAAGAGAATTGGATGCGTTTAAAAAAAAAATTCATATATTTTTTATTATTTTCGAAACTTTCGTAAATTTCTGTGGCATGTTATTTAAAGATAATAGAAAACTGAAATTAATAGAAAAACCACGTCCATCCTCATTGGTCGAATTACTTTTATAATGGTAGTAGTAATTACAAAGCGATTATAGAATAATAATTTTACATACGTTTGTTCTTATTTTAGCAGTTTAATTTACGTAATATATAGATGCTACGATAGTACGACGTTTAAAGTATGCGGTTCATTTAGTTTTGCTAAATC
>OY744516.1:150874524-150902024 GCA_963556195.1 Sepiola atlantica
AAAGCAGTCTGTCTGTGGATGGCTATAGGTATTAATAATAAATATGTATTTAAAAAAATGTTATATATATATATATATATATATATATATGCACGCCGACTACTGAGTTAAATATGATATTCGCATTGCGGTTCGAACCGTGTGACCGTAAGTGCTTGCCCCCCCCCTATACTGATGATTGCAGGTTTGGCATGAAACATATGTGTATATAGGGTTAATTTGAAAAAAAGTATTTATAAATAATTATATATATATATATATATATATATATATATATATATATATATATATATATATATATATTTCAATGATCTTCAGTTTGCTTGTTTTGAATAGGAACGATAATTTAATGAATTGTCTAAACCAATGGACGGATTTTAGATTTAATTACATAGAACGTATTTCGTTGAATTTTACTCTAGGTCTTCGACTGCGATCAAAGTTTTTTTCTGTCTTCGGTTGGTAAGGAGGAATACTTCTAACCTGTGGCAATTTGTATTTTTGTCCCAATGCAGATTGCTCCATTTTGGGGATCCGAATCTTTCCCGCGTTAATACTCGACCGTGTCTCCATTTTTTTCCTTTGTAGAAAAGAATGTGAATATGGACCTGAAGTAGAAGAAAAGCGGGTCCTTAAACAACATTTCCACGCATTGGGTGTTCAGGCAGTTTTAGTTACATCCCTTAAATAAAATGTCCATACCTTGTGTGAATCTTAGGTAGTCGTATTTACATGTAGTAACGAATTCATCTAACTTTTTAATCCGTTAAGTTTACTTTCTACAATTTTTCTCTGGCACAGTCAGCTTTACGTTGCTCTATCACGCGGTCGAGTCTTTAGTGGTGTGAGTATTTTCGCACCAAATTAAGACGGTATTCAAAGAATGATGTGTCAGTAAATGATACTGCATACAAAGAAGTACTTTAGTTCACAATGTGCATTTATTTATATATGTATTACAGAAGATCAGGACAACATCAGTTCCGTCGGTTTCAAATCAAAACAAAGGAAACTTATAGTTAGTTTCTTATGCCGGACTCTCTTCAGCGTTTGTCGTCGTTCGTTTTTTTCCGGGGAGACAAACATAAAAAGTGGCCGAAGAGAGTCTGGCATAGGAGACCAACTATAGGTCCCCAGTTGTTTGCACTTGAAACCGACGGTTCCAATGTAATCCCTGAAACCGACGGTACTAATGCAGTCCTTATCTTATATATATATATATATATATATATATATATATATATATATATATATATATATATATATTACAAAAGATAAGGACTACATCGGTACCGTCGGTTTCCAGTAAAAAAAATAGGGAACCTATAGTTCCGACGTGAATTAACATCCTTACACTGAAGATTACGTAAGCATGAAACATCGATGTCTGTAGGTAATAATAATTGATATGTACTTAAAAAATATTATTATAGCTCCCTTTCTACGAGAGAATTTAATAATGAGCTGTAATACTACGGGTTAAATGCGAGATTCCAACTCCTTTGTTGTCGTTGTCGAATTCTGTCCCTTTGTTCACTATATCGCCCGCTGATTTAGCTTTTATAGAGGTAAATCTCTTCTAATTTCAATGCTAATTGACGGCGGCCGAGGGGAAAGATACCCGAGTACGAGTCAGTGCTACTTAGAAACCGGGTTCGAGCCCTTCGACCGACGTGAATTAATATCCCTACAATGAAGATTACGCAAACATGAAAAATCGATGTCTATAAGTAATACTAATTAATATATATATATATATATATATATATATATATATCAGTTATTATAAAATAATTATTTCCTATTAAATCATAATACGAAAAAATATGCTCAATATTGAAGATGGAGCATTATTATAGTTAAGTGAAAGTGAAAATGAACAAATGTAAAGTTACATACGTTGCAAGTTTTATAATTTCAAAAAATGCAACAAAGGTTACACTTTGTTTTTTAGAAAAGTCTTTTTCACCTAGGTTTTTCAAAGAAATAAATCCTATCATAACAATGAGAAACCAAGTGTTTAACAATAAAAGCTTTGGTTTCAATTATTGATTTGATTTTTTTAAAACTATACATTACAGTGTATGTTGGTTGTACCGTATTTTCATCGATGCCAGATCTAACGTAGAAACCGGCATATAGAAAAAGTTTTCGCCTACTAAACGGTGCTGAAGAGTTTATCTGAGACTATAAGCTAGTTTCTACTCCAGATCCGGCATAGCCAAATAAATAAAACCCTGGTACACCGAACAGAAACTGTAATGTATCATTTTTAAATAGAATACTTTATATTAGCTCTTGTAGAACCTTCAGTTGAGAGTTATTTCCACAAACTTATGATACAGGCTATATATCGTTATCCATAGACACGTGTTTTGTTGTCTCTACGACTCATCAATGTGGCTAGATCTAACAAGATTCGGAACCTGGACAGCGGTGACTGTCGTCGGATGCTCTACCACGGATTACAAGTAATAGTAAGGTTTAAAAATAGCTTGTGTTGTTGAAGTGAATTCGGGTTGGTTTCTGGATTGCTGTTTACGCCGTTTGTAGATAAAATAGAGGATGTCAATCCGGTAAGAGTAAACTTTGAACATTTAAAAGGACGTCTCGACAAGTATTTGTTTACATTCGACTTGAAGACGACTCTGTTGTAGTCAATAGGAAAGCAATCCCGTAGTATGTGAAGTTCTTGAAACAAAACCTAATTAATGAAAGTTACATTTAGTTTTAAGGACACCGATAGAAAAAAGGATAGGTTGTGTATGTGAATGTTTTACCGCGGGAACCTATATTGAAGCGCAGCCGAGAACCAACCATGGGCATAACGATAGAGTAAAAAGAAATGAAATTAAAATTATTTTATGACAGTTATACTTCCGGTATCCCAAGTCGGCTTATTTGGGAATTATATGGAAGAACTGGAGGAGGAAGTGGTTGGTGCCAGAGTGTTAACCAGAAAAGGAATATTTCCAATATTTTGTTAGGGGATATTTCCGTGGTAGATTATATCTTAAGTCCGTCCTAAGTACTGGGCAGGTCAGTGTACTGGTTTAGGGAATAAAGTAACGGCCAACCAAAAAAGTCAAGAGGGTGTGTTGAAGAGAAAATGAAGGAAGGTCAAGGTTGAGATAAACGGCGGGAAAATGTAGGATGTAGAAAAGAAAGAAAGAAATTAAAAAAGAAAAACAAACGTAAATAAAAAGCGAAAATAGAAAAGAAAGAAAGAAGTTAGAGACAAACAAAAGAATGAAAAGAGAATATAAAAAGATGAAAATCGAGAGCGAGACAAAAGAAAGCTCGGAAGAGACAAATATAGATAATAAAATTTAAAAAATAATAAAAGGGGGGGAAGAAGAATAGACAGAGAAAGAAACACAGAAAAGTTGTCATTAGAGAACGAATAATGAAACAGAGAAAGTAGAAAGACTGATATAAACAATAAAAAAACGGAAATAATAATAAACATAAATAAAGACAAAACTGAAAGACAAACAAACAAAATGCATAATGACAAACAGACAGATAATAAAAACAAATAATCTCTTTATGAAAAGATTATCTAACACATACTGAAATGTCTTTATGAAGATATTACTAAATTATAACTTAAATGACTTCACGAAAAGATTACATAATAAACACTTCAAATGCCTTGGACGCACATAACTAATATTTCAGAAATAAAATTTAAATCTTGTAATATCTATCTATATTAAGCTAGGCATGTCTATATGCTTATATATTTATATATATAGGATTAACTCCGAAACTAATTAACCGATCATTACGAATTTGGAAACACAGCTGCGATGCGTAAAGGGGTCGTACTGTGGGCTATATTTAGTTTGATTTAGTTTAATATAAAGAAGGCAAAGAGGAAACGGAGACCATCCGTGAAAATTCAGATACCTCTTATTTTTGTATAAATTTTAACAATTAGTATTAGACATCAATTAATAAGTATGCTCAAAATTCCAGTTTCCTTGGAGTATTTTAAAGGGTATTTAACAGGCATAATATGGGCACAACCTCCCATTTTAAAATTCAAATATTTCAGATTTGAATTGAATTTCATCTATAGTAATTAGAAACCAATTAAGCAAGATTCCTTGAAGTTTCTTTTTAAGATCCCTTATGATTAAGCCCTTAATTTTATACCTTTTTCTAGTAGCAATATATAGTGGTTTTAATCTTCGTAAGGACATACAAGTGGTGCTAAATTGTCCTGTTTAGGGAATTATATTATACCCGTCCTCGAACGGGTATTATTCTAGTATACTTATAAAAATTAAAGTAATTTTTAACATTTTGTTAATAAAATAAATTTTGAATAAGGTATTTATAGTTATACTTCCGGTATCCAACGTGGGCTTATTTTGAAATTATTTCGAGAATTTGAGGAAGAAGTTGTTGATGATATTGTGGTAACCAGAAAAGGAATGTTCCCAATATTTTGTTGGGGGATCTTTATCTGGTGAGCCCGTCCTAAGCACTTGGACAATCAGTGTATAGGTGCGGAGAATAAAACCACGGCCCACCAAGAGGTTACGAGAATGTGCCGAAAAGGAAAAGAAGTACATTGAAAGCTAACAACAATGGCGGGACCATTTAAGGATGTACAAAAGAAAGGAGAAAGGAAAGAAAAACGGAGAAAGAGAAATGAAAAAGAAAACAGAAGACCTACAGGAGAAAGAAAGGAAAATAAGAAGAAAAGAAAGAAAGTATTCAGGAAAGGTAGATAAAATAGATCAAGAATAAAATCGGGAAGACGGTAAAAAAGAAAGAAATATTAAAAGATAGAAATATGGAACGAAATAAAGTAATAATAAAACTGTAAGGAAAAAATAAACAGATAAATAAAAGGAGAGATATTAATAGGGAAAAAATAAATAATAAATGAAGGAAAGAAGTAAAGAAAGGAAAAGAAATACAAATAAATAAAAAGCAACGAAAAAAAGAGGACAGAAAAGCGGAAAGAACGAGAAATGAAAAGTAGAAAGGAATATAGAAAAATAGTAAAAATGAAATAGAAACATAGAATCTATTTATAAGTTGGTATGCATGTCCGTCTGAAACCGAAACTATATTATTACTATGATTTAATTCAGTTTGCAATAATATTTCAGACTAATATACTATATTTCAATGCCCAATGCAGGGAGAAATAGTGTAGTATATGTTCAGTTGTCATGATACCATCCTCCCATGCATTTCCCCTACATTTCTGAGGCGCGGGTAGTGTAGTATATGTTCTGTTTTCATGAGACCATTCTCCAAGTTATTAACTCCTCTTTTCGTGTTGGGGGTGTAGTATATGTTTGTTCTTCATGATACCGTCCTCCTAGGTATAACCTCCTCTTTTTGGGGGAATGAGTGTAGTATATTATCTCTTTTGGTATCATAGTACCATCCTCCCAAGGATTACCTTCTTTTTGTGAGGGAGGGGGGAGTGTAGTATCTGTTCTGCTGTCATCACACTAGCCTTTCATATATTACCTCCTCCTTTGTAGGATGGGTAGTGTAGTATCGCTTCTGTCGTCATGATATCATCTTCCCGGGAATTACCCCCTTCTTTGGGGAGGGTAGTTTAGTATATGTTTGTTCGTCATACTAGAAAAACTATGCGACCAGAAGGAATACATTTGTGCTTGTATACAGTAATAAATAAATAACGATACATGGAATGAAAATAAGCAAAGTGTTTAGAATGAAAAAATGAAAAAAAAGGAATAAACGAAAGAAGAAATAAATGAATAAATAAATAAATAAAGAAAGAAAGAAATAGAGTAAAATAAAAAGTTAAAATAAAAACATTTATAAAAACGAAACCGTTAAAAAACAAAAAGAAAATAAATAATGGAAGGTGCTCGACTGGTTCCTCCTTGTAAGACATTCATAGTAAGAATTCGTCTCCCTACCACAACTTCAAATAACTTCCCATACCCCCCCCCCCGTGATCATAACACCAAACAAAATTTCCCTGTGCAGAACTTCTTTCCAAAAACTTCCTATCCGTGGGACTGCTTCCCTGCAGACTACAACATGGTCGTCTTCAAATTAAATGTCAACATATACCTGTCATGGACCGTCCTCATCATTAATCAAATTTAGTTAATTTGGCTCATCATTCTCAATCGTCTCATAATATTCTTCATCATTCAACTGACAATCCATCCATCTCATTAACTCTTATCCTTGAGTGGCTTTTGGACTTTGATAACTAGTGACTCATTAGTAAAAAAAAAAGACAATAAAAATGAAAATATACGCCAAAAGAAAGAAAGCCATAGAGAAAGAAAGATAAAGGGAAGGAGGAACGGAAAGAAAGAAAGAAAAGCCGGTGAAAAGAAGAAAGAATGAAGCAAATAAGAATAACATTCTGAAGAAAAAATATAAAAGAATTCAGTCATGAAGGAAAAAAACAAAATTACTTAAAAAAAAAAAATAGCCGATAAAGAGAAAAGAATAAAATTTAAAAAGTAATGAAATATAATTTTAATGGTTGCGGAGTCGGAGTAAGTTGGGGATTTTGAAAGGAGCCGAAGTCGGACAATTAAGAATCTAAGGAGTCGGATGCTTAGTATGATTTTTTTAAACTCTCATAAGATTCAACAAACAGTCTGAATATCTTAAGACTTTAAGAGTCGGGGTCGGAATATAGAGTCGGAATTTTGGTAATCCTAATAATTTGAATCGGAATCAGAGTCAGGTCTTATACCTTTCGACTCCGCAATCATGATTTTAAGACTCGTAAATAAAACAACATTATTAAGATAAAAAAACAACGACGGAAATCGAATATGAAAGTTAAAAATGTAAATAATTAGAAAAGTTGATGTTGTCAAACATATATTGCGGTTTTACCTGCTTTCCCATACAGCAAAGTTACACCTGAAGTCAGTTTAACATGGGAGAATTTCTCTTAGGGAGTATTTCGTAAGGGTACAACAATAGTCGAGAACGAAACCAGGTGCATTACCTGGTGTTGTACAGCCCCACTCTTGGGCCGCGGCGGCACTCGTTTACTATACTAGTCCCGGAACGGTCCGTGGCAGTTCCTGTTTCGGGCCGAAACAGTTCTCGTTTAATCACTCGTCATTTTTGTAACATAAAAAATCATATAGTTTGCAAACCTTTAAATTTCTCCCTCGCCGCGTAGAGGGTGCGTGTCGTCTAGTGGTTGAATTCTTTCTTCCTTCTTTCTGCCGAAAATCGCCGCTACAACAAAAACTTCATGACGGACTCCGAAGACAAACAATCCTTTTAACTTTCAATTCTTTTTATTATAGGCGTTAGTTATTTATCGGATTGGAGATATTCATCAACGTCGAGAGAGAGAGAGAGAGAGAGAGAGAGAGAGAGAGAGAGAGAGAGAGAGAGAGCAAATTACTACTTTATCGTAGTTACTTATCAATTAAGTCTTAACCATTCGTGGAGGGGGAAAAAGAGATATTTCGCCTGTATTTTCCCAGGGAAATATTTTCCTTAATCCAATTGGCGAACTACATCAAAACCACGTCTGATAGGTTCGCCTCCAAAACCCAGACTCTAAAACTCGCTTCTCACGAAGAACGAGTGACGTAACGGATCCCTCTGCTTCCCACGCAAAGGCCCCTGACGTCACAGAGCCTCTCGCAGGTGCACATTGACCCTTGATCTGAGGTCTCGTCACGCGGTGACCCTGTCACGTCTGTTATTTCCGACTGTTAGAACAGGCCCTATTCTGCACTCGACTGCACGGGTCCACCCCACGCTAATTCGCGCAAGTCAAACCAACGATTTCCAACAGATACGTCCATTCCCATAGGGCCATTATCCAACACCTGGTAGGGGCGCCTTAGACGACCGTCAATAACCCACTACCACTCCCGAAGGAGGAGGTAATACCTTGGTGGATGGCATCCTAGGACCAGCCCTAGAATCAGAATGTGCCAAGGTTTAATCCCGGAAGCATAATCGTAAAACATAATCGGAAAAAAGATGAATGCATTATTGGAAGTCTTGGTATTATCAACTCGCTCTTGAACAGTTAGCAAAATTATAATTATGTAAAAGAAAAAAAAAAGGAAAACTGAAAAGATGTATTCGTAGTATTTATTTCAAACGTAAACAGCCTACAGTACGTAGTAGGACTAGTGGTCGATTTCCCCTGTCTATGGTCGTAGTAAGCACGTTGAGACAGTGACAGTCGTATTGCTTGTAGTAGCAACTGTAGTAAGCTCGTAGAGACAATGGCATGGCACATTTAAAACAATTTCTATACGCATTATTGTAGTCAGCATGAAAGTAACGCCGTCTTTATTTTTTTAAATAATAAGAATTTAATAGTCGGACTTACATTGTTGTGTTGGAGAAAAAGAGTTTACTACTTTGAATAAAAAGTATAAATCAAATTCTTATTAATTTTAAATCTATCAGGCGTATTTTAAAACTTTTTGTATTTACTCTTAGACATTGGTGTTTCTCCTGGTTCTAGTTTCCGTAGATTTCGTAGTATAAAGAAAACTTAGTAAAAGTAAAGAAATGGCTTTATATTTTAATTTCAAATGACTAAGCTAAACTTTGCACCCCCATATATATATATATATATATATATATATATATATATATATATATATATATATATATATATATATATAATTTGTCGTAGATGAGTGAACGCTGAAAAAATGTACGGATGCACGAAGACGTAATTATAAGGATAATGTTCTTACGTGGTGATCCTATGTAACGTTTAATTTTTAAAACCAATTTATGAATGAAGAGTGTGAAATATTTGGTATTTACCCATGCGCAAGCAATTAGTTAAAGAAGCATTGCTACCTTATTGTGTAAAGAAAGGTTATATAATATTGCTGCAATGCGTATCCGTAATGTTATGAAACGTTGAACCAGACTCATCGTAGGAAAAGCGTAAAATGTGTTACTTTGTCTGTCTCTGTCTCTCTCTTGAAGAGGATTATTGCCACCCTAATCTCAGATGATGTCAATAGTCATTGCCAGCGATAAATCATTGGTTAATCAAAGGCTTTTACGATAACACAAAGTCATTTTCAATGGTTATCGAAAGAGGTGGAGAGCACTGGGAATCTGGGAAGACTTGTTGTCACTCAGACTGCAGAGAATACAGCTGGTTATTATCAGTGAGAAATCACTGATTACAACCTGTGTGAGAACTCTTAGTGAGTAAATAATAATAATAATAATAATAATAATAATAATAATAATAATAATAATAATAATAATAATAATTTGGTAAGAAAAACAAATGGTATAGTTTAAAAACAAGAAAAATACGAAACAAAAATCAAAGTAAAAAGACTACCGGACAACAGTGGATAGGTTCATAAAACGATTAGTCAATAAGTACTTCAATGGCTGTATAAATAATAATTTAATAGCCTGTTTCTCATACGATATTTCTGAAAAAAAAAAAAACCAAAACAATTATAACTACGGTCATGTACTTATTTGTATTCTTTAAATAAGATGACATTCTGAGAATTTATTTTCTGCTCTACTTCCGGAATCCTAAGTGGCCTCATTTATTAGTTATTTCCAGAATTTGAGCAGAAGTGGTTGATTCCAATGTGTTACCCAAACAAGGAAATTTCCATGATTGCGTTGGGGGATCTTCCCGTCGTAGATGTTGCGGCATTCCCGTCCCAAGCACTTCGGCGTTCAGTGTACAGGTTCGGAAAATAAAGGCACGGCCTATCAAATGTTAAGAGGATTTGTTGAAGAGAAGAAGAAGAAAAGTCAAGTCAAAGAATAGCGTGGGAAATATTTCTAACGCACACACGCGCACGAGAGTCCTCGGTTACAAAGGGAAATAACAATCAGTACTAATTCAGATGTCGCAGTTTAAGTTCATTGTGTTTCACGCTCCTCTGCAGTTTCCTCCGGATGTAATGTGCTGTGGTAACCTTTGTCTTATGCTTGTGACTTAGCTTTGCAAACGAAGGTATAATTCAAGAAAACTTTTAATTTGAGCAATCATTTTTTTCTCGTATACTAAGATTATATATACTAAGATTATATATACTAAGATTATATATACTAAGATGATACTTGGGTTCTCCACATATCTCGAGTTTATAAATCTTGTGACTAGTCTCAAAGCTTCCTCCAGGGCCAAGAGGACCGTTTATCTTTCACTCAACCGATAAATCAACCTCTTTTTCTAAATTGCCTCACATCATCCCCATCAGATCTTCCCAATATTCTGGAAGGCTTATTCACCACCCAGTCTCGTTAAATCATTGGGTAATTCTTCTATTCCCTCTATGGACTCATTGCTCCTATCAACGGTCTCCTCTCCATCCTTTTTTGTATGTACTGGTAGCTATAAACATGCAAGAAAACAAAACTCCGACCACTATCACTACAAATATACATTATGAATGACAGGGTAACAATTGCATGTGTTAATATTTAATTATTCCTCGGTCCATCTCAAATGATCTCATGAACCCTCTTGTTCTATTAACCAAACGCCCATCAGATCTATCGGTGTATTTGGTCACTTTTCTATCATGGGTCGATCCTGCTATTCAACTGTTTTACGACAACCAAATATAGTTCAATATGCTGTGGAGGCTTCTTAAGTTGTAACATTGTGTCTTGAGGGGCCGCTTATAGTCTGATGTGCCTGAGAAGGTCTCATATGTCCAAATCCTGCGACCATTAATCTAAATATCAGACCAGCATACCGTGTGAAAATATATTGATATAAACTTATAGTAAGATTAATGTTCTGAAAGAAAGAAAAACAGAGAAAAATAAGGAACGAAAGACAAAAGACAGACAAAAGAAAGGCAAATATAAATGAAGCAGTAAAAATTGGAATCAATGAAGAAAGACAAACGAAAGAAAAGAATGACACAATGACAGACAGAAAAAAAGAGAAATCCAGATGAGAATAAAAAACGGCAAATGAAAAGAAGAAACAAGAAAAAGGATGAAAAGAAAAAGAAAGACAGAAAGATAGAACGAAAAACGTTAGAATGCGTTAAATTTCAATTCAATTCAATTTAATTAATTTGGCAAAAAATAAAACACGCATGTTTATGTTGCTATGAAGGGAAAGGGTGGTAGACATTTACACAGAAGACGATACAATAGCCAAGTATCTGTCCAAATTCACATTGAATTGCTGCATTGTTGGCGCATTTATACTTACACACACGAGAGACCGCGGTTACAAAAGGGAAATCACAATCGGTACTGAATGGATTAAGTTGAGGTGATTGTGCACCCATAACCATTGTAATTGAAGTTTTAGTTGAGGTCGAGGGTCCTTCTGGCTCAATGTTCGAAACATAGAATATCTCTTCGATTCGCAGGAGAAACTGTAGACGAGATTGTTGTTTAACAGAAAATAACTTTTATTTTGGCAGATACAAACATCAAATGGTAATCTTTACAAAAAGATGTGCGCCACGCAACCTGGCAGATTCCATTTCGAGCTAGTATATTGGACGGCCAGTCATAAGACACCCGATTCCTGGGTTGAAAGCGAGACAAAGCCAGACTACATAGACGTTGCAAGTAGTTCTACAAGTTTCTACGCCAATACATCCGATTGGTCGATGGGTTCATTACTCAGCGATCAACTTTGTCTATTTACATCACGAAAAAATAGTACATAAAACATGTAACTGCTACAAAGTAAATGAAAAAGAACTAATTAATTGAACAATACCGAAAGTCGGAAATTAATTATGAATGGACAACAGTAAAAATACATTTAAAAAATAAAGATACATACCAATAAAATGAAAGAAATAGTGAAAAAGGTTATGATGGAAACTACTTATTTTCATAAGATTTTAATGTCATTTAAAGTAGAGGTGTTTAAGCTGGTAAATAAGACAGCATTAGCAAAGAAAATATAACGATGAAAAATACAAAGTAACCATTTCGAATTACTCATAATATGAAATGATTTTATTTGACCAATCGACGCTCCACTTTTATATTTATTCATTTCATTATATAACTTTAATGGGGAAGAATTTATTTTCATTTGATGCTGAAAAAAAAAAAAATTCCATGACTTTGAATATCTTAAAGACCATATCAATTAACCTTTTTGTTTTCTCCAAACATATACAATTCGAATATGTTCATGCACTGTAAATTCCTCATACATTGGAATGTATCAAATAACACTACAACAATTTTCATTCTGTTGTTATCCTCCAAGTTACTAAAATGTCGACTTTAAATTATTTCTTTGTTTTCTCTAAAGAAGACTACAGCCTCAGTAATTGCTGCCCGGAGGGCGTGTAGTTTTTGCTAGTATATATATATATTTAAGATAAACGGCGTGTTTTTGCTTGATGAGACTTTTTAAATTTTTCAATCTTTCGAAAAGTCAATTTAGTATTTCGGTCAAATAAGTTCCGTGGGTTTCTTGTTCAGTTTTTCTGCCTTTTTCGCGAGTACTTTCGATCTGATTCATCCAATTATCATCAAGCAGGATTAGTCTTAGTCCCTTCACAATTATGTCATTACTGCTGAGTTCCGGCAACGGCTTTTTAAATGAACGTATGTGATGATGAAACGCCGCATGCTAAACGTTATCACATGCAAGGCGCGTGCAAAAATTCAAAAGGATGATTTTTTTTATTTGTTGATTTTAATTACTATGCTTGACAATTTGACATTTTCTGACTAGTTTCGTAATTAACATTATTGGTTGTAGGAGATCTGATTTTATGTAAAGCGATGCAAGAATTTTTAATACCGTTAGTATCGTAGTGTATACATTTTGTATTATTAACTGAAATGTTTGTGTATTGTGAAGGGGCAGTCATGTTATGTTTTTTAGGGGTTAGTAAACAGGCTAGATAAATCACCAATTACCATCTTTGCTGACTCAACAATCTCATTTCTTTAATATGCTTGAAAAGTGATAACGTATGTACGAACACAAAATGTCTTACCATATTATCATAGAGATCAGACAATAACTACTTTAATTACCTAAAAGATATATAAAATAAAATCGCTTTATTGAATCCTGTCTGATTTCACGATCTAAAAATAATATTCCTCAACGGCCTTATTTTAAACGTTTCTGATAACACGTCTTGAAGTATTCTCGTGGAACAAAAATTGACTAAACTTGATAATGGATGAATTCACCTGTCTCCAAGATACTTTTATTTTTCAACGTGTTTTTATTTCATTTAGAGCCTCTAATTGGCTTCTTCTCTTTTGCATACCTGAACCACCAGTACCCCTTCACGCACACGACTCACACCAACGCCTATCTACTTGCTTCCTACTCATTCTCCGCTTCACATCTCCTCTCCGTCTTCTCCTCTTCTTACATACTCAACCCACCGCTCCTCTCAAATACGACTCACACAACAACATTCACCTATATTTTCCCCATTCTCTTTTCGTCTCACATCCCCTCCCCTCGCTGAATCACCTTCTACGCTCCACTGTGTATAAGGCTCCTTTTTCTTTTCAATAAAGCGTTTCATTATTAAAAGATTAAAGTCGTTTAAATTCATCCTGCTTTAATTATATGTCTGTGCACTTATTTCTACTAGTTTGTTACATGATTATCTACTATTCCATATGCTAACTATTTCGTTATAAGTAGAGTAATTATTATATACATAAATTACTTAAGTGCTTTAATAACATCATGGATATATTACTTAATAAGTACTTTAATCAATTTATTAAGCGACTATTTAATGCTTATTTCGATTGCTTAATAAATACTTTAATGGCCTCACAAATAGAGTATATAATAAGTACCTTACTATTCTGATAAATATATTATTTAATGGGTACGTTAATGGGCTTATGAATTGATTATTTAATGAGTTCTTCAATAGATTACTTAATTACTTTAATTACATTGTATTATTTAATAATTATGCATGTATTATTTAATAATTAATTCAATATAAGAGATTACTTGATAAAAAGATTACTTGATAAATAGAAATGGCTGACACTCACAAAATTAATATTTCAGAAATCAAAAAATTTAAATCCGCTAATGTACTGACAAAAAGAATTTAAAATACATTTGGAATTCTTAAAATAACAATAATTTATTTACAACTTCCGCTATCCCGAGTGGCCTAATTGTAGAGTTATTTCTAGAATTTGAGCAGAAGTCATTGATACCATCATATTACGCAAAAAAAGAATCTTCCCACTATTGTGTTGGTGAATATTCCCACAGTCCATTATGCGGTAAGCCAGTCCGAAGCACTTGACAGGTCAATGTACAATTTCAAAGGATGCGTTTAAAAGTATAAAAAGGAAATCCAAGCCCAGGAAAGACGAGAGAAACATGGAAAGATTATAAAAAATAGTAGGAAAAAAAGAGAGACAGAATGAAAATAAGAACTAAAGAATGAATGAAAGTTGAAAGAAAGAGAACAAAAGAAAGAATGAGAATCAGAAAATAATAAAAATGAGGTGAATAGAATGTAAAAAGAAACGGAAAGAAAGAAGGAAAAACACAAAAAAGACAGAAACAACTAAAGAAAGACAGAAATATAGGAAATAGAACATACAGAAAGAAAATGAAATAAAGATAAGATGAGTCAAAAGAATGAAAAAAACCCAGGTAGGACGGAGGAAAAAAAGAAAGAAAGAAAAAAAAACCCAGAAATAATTAACTAAATAAAATTAACCAAAATGAAATAGAAAGAAAGAAAAAAAAAGTAACAGACAGAAAGATAGAAAACAAAAGTTCGATTACGTAGATAACGAATTGAGATCGAAAAACAGACAGCTAGAAAGAATGTATGAATGAAAATAGATTAACGACGAGAATTTTTTTTACAAAAGTGTCGTGGGGCTTTTAATATTTTTTTCGCGGCTTTCAAATTGTAAACTGCTACGGATATTTCCGTTTTTTCCGTAAATCGCAAACGGTAACACTGAGGTCGATATACATTCTCTCCTATAGAATAACCGAAGATGATTTTAAAGGCAAAAAAATGAAGTAATTAAAAAGAAAGTGGAAAATAAATAAAAGAAAACTAATGATTTAATGAACAAAAGAAATTAAAGAAAAACAACTGGTAAGGTCCGGATTAGAACCCAAGTTAAAGTCGACTTGCCGTTGGTAGTTTCCAGATGTTTACGTAGACGGCCTGAAATGCCGAAGCGCTTATCCAATCACAATGTGATAAAAGTGTTAATCGATTGAATCGCGAAATTCACTAATTGGAAATAAAAATTGATCAAAGTGATAATGAATTTTAACGAACCCTTAACCCCTATCTCTAACCCCTAACCTTAACCTTAATACCGTTTTAACACTTCTTCAGTGAAAAAAAAACTTTTACATGCAGACATTTTTGTTTATAACCCCTAACACCTAACCATTACCCCTAACCTTAACCCTAACCCCTCACCCTAACTCTAACACCGATTTAACAATTGTTCAATGATATTTTTCTTTAAAAAATTTTTACATGTAAAAAAAACAAGTTTTTTCAGTTGTATGTTCAACTTCGTTTTGGATGTTTTTGACAACCAACTTTTCATTCGGCTTTTTCCGACCGTCTACGTAAACATTCGGAAACTAGCACGCCAAGTCGATTTTAGCTTGGGTCCTGATCTGGACCAGTATCGAATAACTTATTTTACTTCTGATTTCAATGAAATTGAAACAAAAAATGTAGCAATTCATAGATCTGAGTGCGTAAAATAACATACGGCTAAAGTAAACATAAGATTAGAGCAGTGGACAATTCCATTAGAAGTTAAGTCAGAGTTTGGGCTACGTGTCAGTATATAAGCTGCTGAGATATTCCTCTTTTTACCTGGACGGCGGAGAAATTGGTCAGTTTCTTTTTAAATTGCTGCCATTTTTATATGGGTGATGGGTTGGGATATAACATCTGTATACCGTATACTGGGATAGAAGAACAAACTCGGAAATCATTGTTAGATTTATTTTTTATGTTTTTAGTTTTTTTACATCAATTGGCTTCATGCCTTATATAGAGCGATTTCCATAAAACATCACAAATGAATGCTTTCATTATTTAATAAATTTTACAACCGTTGTTATTAAAAGCTATGGACAAATAGCGTCGCCAACCTGCAGTGCCTAGCATGCCGACTATGGCAAAAACCACTGAATGACTGTCACTAATAAGGTGCCCGAAATCAGAGAGGGGTTCCCCCTCTACGAGTGATCAAAAACGCTGATTGTGATGATGAAGTATATTGATTACTAATTTGTTATTATGTTATTGTATTTTGATCTGTTTCCTTTATTCTTCGCATTGTTATGAAAAATAACCAAATTGGGGAAAGTGTATCTTATAAGTAAGTCCCCGTTCCCGTTAACATCTGTATGTTTTGTATATGGAAAAATGGAAAAATGTTAAATACTGACGTTTTATTTTTATTATTAATTGAGCATAGCCGATTCCAGAGCAAAGATATTAATTGGGCGAATCACGCACCTCGTAAAGTAAAGAAGGAAATTAATCTATATATAAAAGACAGTTTGTTTGTTAGTTTGCTATATAAATCGATATGTTAATAGTTAGCAAATTCGAATTAGTTTTAATATGCATAAAATATTTCAAGGAATTTTCTGATATCATTCAAATTTACGTCCGATTCCATTTGGAGTAACCAATGTTAAATTATTGATTCATATTATCGTTTACCAGGGATGCAATCGAAAACAAAGACTTATACCAAAATCAAACAACTTTTCTAGAGTAACATTTTATTAAGAATATAATGGATGTATCATTTTGTGTTAGGAGTTATAGGACATTGTTGAGGCAGTATTCGTGCTGGATATCCATGAACAGTAAAGACGACATCTTACTTTATTTAAGAAATTAACTATATGATAAAAATGATAACATGCTATTCAGGGTTGAGGGCAGAAGCATGCGAGATTCTCATTCCTTCATGGGCAACGCCGGAGTGCAAGCTACTTGACAAACATATTGCAAGAGAATTACTGAAAAGAAAATGAAAGAATTTATAAAATAAAATTATAAATAGGAAAATGATTAGTTAATCCTTCGTGATCGTCTCAGTAATTTATTCTAGAATCACACGTGTATACCGGGTATTTGTCGCCATATTGTATTCTATTGATGGTATGCTAGACTACAAAGATCACCACGAACGACGTAGACTATATAAATAGAGATATTATTAATTATGCGATCCATTACCGGTCTGGTTGTGATTTGCATCATATATTCCTAGGTGCTTTTATTTTCACTTCCTTATCAGGGTGGCTATTGATTACATGGTTACTTGTATGTTTCTGCATTGTTTCGCCAACAGTCTAAACTGAATGATAAACCCCCTTTCTCCATAACTTATCGTTATCTTGTTCGACCAATCACAGTTTTTTCTTACGGCTAACAATGATAAAATAGTTCAACTAAAACAAAGAAACAAAAACTTTATGAGTTATGAGTTACGTATTATGAATTTCTACTTTTTGATAGAATCAGATATCTTACCTTGCACTCAATTCTTTCCGCTTGCACTCAAGTTTGATAGCATTCAACTAGAGCGACTCCTTATACTAAAAAATACTACAATTTAACAACGGTGTTTCTTTGTTCTCAAACTTTCAACCATTGCACATAGCGCCTCTCCGCACGAAAAACCTTTACCATCGTTCCACAGAAATACCTAGCGTTCAAACTTGGTGTAATTACACAACAGAACACCCTAGCAATCAAATTTACTGTCATTGCAAAACAACGGATCTTGCCTCTTAAACTTGCTAGCATTGCACAACAGCGCATAATAGCACTCAGACCTGTTGCTATTGCATAGCAGTGCATCCTAACACTAACTTGGTGTCATTGCACGGCAGCGCATCCTAGCACTAAAACTTGCTGTCATTGCACGTCAGCACATCATAGGAGGGGGGGGTGACGGTGGTTAAGTGGATACCGACATGGACTGCAGACCTGGGTGTCCCAAGTTCGAATCCAGTCGGTTCCACAGTACAACTTTCACTTAGGGATGTTGGCAACCTTCTTGTGGCCCTTCCCGTAAGTACCCGATGTCTTTCCAGAAAGATTTCTAACTAGGAAAACATCGGGGAAACTAATGCCAATACCAGAATCATCTGATTCACACGGAAGGAGAACAAGCACATCCTAGCACTTAAACTTACTTTCATTGAACAACAAGCATCATAGAACTCAAATTTGCTGTAATTTCACAGTTGATGTCATTGCACAACAGAGCACCCGAGCACTTAAACTTGCTACCATTGTACCACAGCGATTATGTGTACCCAAACTCGTTACATTGCACCAGAGTGTTTCTTTACACTTAATATTGCACCACAATAAACCTTTACATTCAAACTTTTTACCATTAAATAACAGCAGCTTCGACAACATTGCATCGCATTGCATCTTGCACTCTAACTTGCTATCATTGCACCGCAATATCTCGTTGACACCATACCACATAAACTAACGTAATGTGTTGTAAAGATTTTTTCATTTATGCCAAAACTAGTTGTATGGACATCAAAAAATTAATTGTAATTTAAATATTAAATGTCGAAAAATGAAAAACTAAAATGTATCCGACTTGACCCCGACGTGATTTGAACACGCAACCTTCTGATCTGGAGTCAGACGCGCTACCGTTGCGCCACAGGGCCTTTCCGTAGAGTCAACGATCGGTTGAGTTGTTTTAATATTGTATTTATGATGTTAACGCGATTATTTTTTCTCATCTCTATGAACAAATACTATTGAGCCGCGAGATAATTAAGCTTTATTTACACGCAGTTTTAATAAAATCATATGTTTTTGACTATTTTTAAAGTGTTTAATGTCCGCTTTTCTTGCAATTAAATAAAGTTTGTAGTAAAACATCTAGACTACTACGCCAACACAAACAATTTAATTCTACGATTTTCCCACCGAAACGACACTGCATACCTAGGCCTGTATCTTATAACACGCAAATATCATTCTTGTGATGATCGTATATTTAATATTCCACTGATCTCCCAAATAGCCATGCCCTACACAAAAGAGACAAAATGCCGGTTGTAAGAAAAGATGTAATGACCCTAATCCTATACACTGCGCATGCAGAGCAGGGCTATTATTATTATTATTATTTTTTTTTTGCGAAACTCATTTTTTATTAGTAGCGTGCATTTTCTACAAAAGAGCCTGTTCCACGTTTAATTGTTAAGAAGCATTTTAAGTTTCTTGTTTTATTCTCGACCCTCATATCTAAACTCTATCTCGGTCGCCATCTTGGATTCCATTAATCGTAGTTGCAGCAGTGCATTGAGTTCGAATTGATGACCACAAACGATTCACAATATTTAAGATATTAATTTAGAAATTTGCATAAACCCTCAACAGCAGTCATAGCTTCTTAGAGGTTTTATTATCCAGATAGCCATGAGCATACCGAGGCCACTAATGGCCATCTACATGCTTGTGTCATGTCTCGCTAACTGCTTTAAATGATTACATTTAAAGCAGTTAGCGAGACATGACAGAAGCATGTAGATAGTCACTAGAGGCCTCGGTATGCCCATGGGCACCTGGATAATAAAACCTCTAAGAAGCTATGACTGCTGCTGAGGGGTTATGCACATTTATAAATTAATATCTTAAATGTCTCTTTTTTTAACTCAACACATCATCTTGTTCGACCGATAACAGTACTGTATCTCGCCGCCCAATATTTCATCTAAAAACCGTAAGATAATGAAAAACAAAATGAAAAAGAGAAAATAAACGAAAACGAAAACGAAAACTAAATAAAATTCCATTAAAACATCAACTTCGGAAAAATATGGTTGGAAAATATATGATACCTCACTTTTATGAGTAACATAGAAATATGTTTTCAGTGTATTATTTACGATTAATCATTCCCCGAATTATACAGATATTATTAAAAGACAAAGACATCGTATAAAATATGCTTTGTTTATATAAACTCCTAAATTACACAGTATTCCCTCTATGCATATCACAGCATTGCTTCTGGTCGTCTTGGATTTCCCCCTACAAGTAAGGATAATTAATGAGAGGTCGGGAAAGTGCGTTCGGGATTGAGAAAACCATATTTCACTATAAACTATTCATTGCGCAGGGACCTATTTAAAGGGTGTCAATTGTTTCCTGAGAACATGTTTTTATTATTTTGCAGTATTTTTGTCTGATCTCTTTGCATAAGTATTATTAACCAATCATAAACGAGTACTCCTGCTAGTATATATATATATATATATATATATATATATATATATATATATATATATATATAAATTGACTTACATGAGTGATTTCCCACTGAAAGACTAGGGACTAAAAGTTTTTTTTTTAATATAGTTTTAATGGTTAAGAAACTTCCGAGACTATATATATATATATATATATATATATATATATATATATATATATATATATATATATATATATATATATATATATATATATATATGTATATATATATAATTTTACAACTATAAAAAACAGAAAGCATAATGTTTATGAACTGAATATTTTAAATTCCGTGTTTAAGCGATAGGAAACATTGTTGATTTCCTGTTTCTGATATCGTAGGAGAGAAACCAACCACTTGAATATAAAACGGAATATTATTTGCTGTCAAGCAAGATCCGTTCCCATGGTCTGTCAACAAGTAGAGACAGTCAAAATAGCTGAATATATGAGCGACGCGTGTCCGTCTGCCGCTTTGCCCACGTAGTACTTTTATGCTATTAAATTCTAGAACGTGGAACGTGAAATTTGGTAGGAATCTCGAACCTCTGCAGAATGTCATAATAGACGTTCTGACTCGAAGGAACAGTTCTCCATTCGTATCTTTCACGCAGAAAAGAATACATGTAACAAACAATAAGAGAAATATATTCATTCTGGTTCTTTCATTTTTACTGAGAATTAAATTATATATGACTAGCTAATAGATAATATCACCGGTTAGAAGTCGGACAGAAGATTTAGGGCGCTAAAAACGTATACGTGGCCGGCAGCGATAGGAAGGTTGATTATCGACTTATCTAGTTATTGATTGTATCTTCTAAATAGATAAATGTGAAACTTGTGTAAATCTCTCGCATCAACGGTAACGTCAAAACACCTTATTTCAAGTTAATTAAGCTTCGCATAATAGACACGCCATCTTTTTTATATACTGCCTATGTATATGCGATATCAGTCACTAGGTAAACTAATTTGCATATAGGTTTTGAAAAAATAAGTTGGATTAATTATTATTTGATAAATAAATTTCTATGAAGATTATAAAGTATTAATCTTTATCTCTCTATATAAATAAATGAGAAAGATTTTGTTTCGTGTTTACAACAAAGTTATGAATGAAATGTTTATTATTTTTCATTAATTATTCAAATATTTAAAAAAATGAACTTTGTGAAGCGATAGCTAGCGCGCAAAGCCAGCTAGTAAAATATGATGAGCATAACAACATATATGTTGGTACTGGTCGTTGATAACATTCAAGGAACTCCTGTTTCTACTCCTGAATTCGAAATACGTAATTGTTATCGAAATTGTTTTAAGGTTTATTGAGATTTTATTTCAGCTGTCTCTATTCTATTCATTCCATTTAATAAAAGTAAAGTTTCTATTAACAATAACGCGTTAGAAGCTGAAAAGAAAATCTTTTAAGCTAGTGTATATTTATAAAAGTGGTGCAAATAGAGTTACTGTACCTTTTCACTGCGATAAAAAGGCTCATCTCTGCCTGGCGTGAAGGTCCTGGATGTGAGAAAGAAAAAAGACAGGTCGGAACGAGAGCATTCATGTGTATCGACGACGTGTGACCGGCGTATTTTTCCACCCATAAAATACAAATAAAATCGAAGTTGTCAGTTGCGTTTTAGAACTCGATATGCTAAGATAATTGAGCGATAGAGATCACTATTAAAAACCGTGTTGCAGAAAGGTATACTACGTAACGAAGTTCCAGTTGCTAGCACATTGTTCCCGAGTTCAGTAATGAAAACAGTGCTGTTGAAGAAAAGTGTCCTATGTAATAAAGATCTAGTTGCCAACACGTTGTTGCATTGAACACTGTGCACCTCGAGAAGAATACACCACCTTACGAAGTTCAAGTGGCGAGCACGTTGTTTCCATCTATAGATACCATATACACATCTTTTCGTTTTTCTTCTTTTTTATTCCTTCAATTTCGTAAGATTTAAAATATACAATTTATTCTACGTTATTGCATTTATGTGTAAACAAGGTTATTTTATTTTACGTTATTGCATTTGAATTCAAAGTTATTTCCGAAAAATCATGTAAACAGATAAGTGATGGAAATAGTGTTGTTCGAAAAAAGAAAGAAAAGGAAAAGATAGAAAAATAATACAATTCATTTTTGGACGATATGGAAAAGATCACCAAGAAATAAATCGTGTTTATATCAGAATTTACAAAAAAAGTTTTATTTTTGTGTTACACTGTCCACTTACCGATCGGTGTATAAACCATGATACACCTGTGTCGTCGTCGTGAACCTAGGTTCTTTTCATATGCTGATCAACCCACTCGAGCGCCGATGTTTATTTAAAAAGAGAGACAGTCACAGAAAAAACATTACAGAGACAGATTACTTGTATACGTGGGTGTGAGAGAGAAAGAGAAAGAGAGAGAGAGAGAGAGAGAGAGAGAGAGAGAGAGAGAGACAAACAGATAAATAGATTGATAGCTCGTCTTGCTATATCAGCAACACCGCGCGCGCTGCCACTATTAGGGGACAGCACCTGGCCACGTCTTCTCTGCTTTCACATGCCGTCAGGAAAGAGAGCGAAAATCCCCGACCGGATGTCAGGTTGTTTAATCTACTTCCGGCGGGGTCACCTATGATTTTTTTATAGTGTCACTCAAACTTTTCGCCTCGAAAACGACATCGCCTCGAAACACATGCAGCTGAAATTCTGGCTGCTTTTATGCACCATCTTCGCTGAAGTTGTTCAAAGTCACACACATAGATATGAAATGTCTTGTTTCAACACATACTACACACATGTTACATGACGTTAAACATATGGCGTACTGTAAGCGTGTACGATTAGATTGATCACTGATGAAGAGGCTATGAACTATATTCACGTGGAATGCTGGGATATGAAGAGATATATTGTTCACATATCTGTTCATATCTCAGCATGCTAAATGCATCGCTTTCATAAACACATGGTTTGAATTATTAACCGCCGACCACCACGCGGACTTAACATCAATACATCAGATTAAAAAAGAACATGACAAAAATTTGGTCATCTCTGAAGAAGCAATTGATTCTGAAAAATTTTAGATTTAAGCAAAAAAAGAACTTTTATTGGACGGGCTTCTAATTTGCAAATATTTACATATTTCAAACTTATCACTGCTTCTAAGTGAGCGACATATCTCTTCATATCCCAGCATGTCACATGCATCGTGTTTACAAACACAAACTTAAATTAGAAACCGTTGATCACAACACGGACTTACCATCAACAAATCGGAAGGAAAAAAGTACATGATACAATCCTAACTATTTCTGAAGATACAATTTTATCCCGAAAAATTGAAGATTAAATTTAAAAATAAAATGTAAAGAGATCTTCAATTAAAAAGGCTTCTAATTTTACATTTATTTTAATATTTCAAACTTATCAATGCTTTTAAATGAACGAGATATTTCGTTATACATTAATACAACTATTATTAAATAACACTTTCATTGTTTTATGATTGTTTTTAATTTCAATTTTCCTAATAGTTCATTTGGTACTCTCGTCAAATTTGTTTATAGTTGTTCCGTGGGTTCTTTATAACATATTCTCGCATATACTGTCTATTTAATTCATCAAATCATCACCAGGCGTGTGTGTTTATATCTATTTTCTTTTTTACTTCTTTTGTTTTAACAGATAGTATTCAACAACTATAAAACTAACGTCTAGTGTGATGAGATGTTGCATGCGAACGTGATAACGTTAAATGCACATACAGAATTCAAAATGATAATATCTAAGTATTTGTTAGTGTTAATTACTACGTTACTGCTAACATCAGGACATCGTCAACGTAACGGGCATAAATGGAGGGTTTAGTAATTATATTAATTTTTTTGTTTTCAAGTTTCGCAATGTAACAGTTGCTGAAGGTCGGTCCAAGAACCGATTCATTAGAAAGTCTTCAATTTGGGTATAGATGTTTTCATGTATCGTGATAAAAGGGAATTTCAGTTGTGCAGGTTAATAATAACCTATGAAGTATTTTAAGTCTCATGTTAATTGAGGGATGGGTTATTGTTTATTTTTGAAATAGTGATTTAAATTAATTCATATGCCAGTACGTTGATGAATATACTATCAATTTAAAGTGAAACAGTGATTTTATTGTTTGATTTTAGGTTTGGAGTATCTGTATGAGTTTTTGGGTGGACTTCACATTGCATTTACTTAGTAAATTAGGGTGATTAGTTCATTACACGTTTTGTTAATTGGGGAGTAACTTGAGATATGATAGAGCGGAGATGTAAGTTAGATTTATAAATTTTCATAGTATTGAATTTCGCATTGAACAAAAAAGAACTGATATAT
The DNA here is from genome assembly GCA_963556195.1 of Sepiola atlantica. Classification (NCBI taxonomy): domain Eukaryota; kingdom Metazoa; phylum Mollusca; class Cephalopoda; order Sepiida; family Sepiolidae; genus Sepiola; species Sepiola atlantica. The sequence goes on from OY744516.1 coordinate 150,899,150, forward strand.
ATATATATATATATATATATATATATATATATATATATATATATATATATATATATATATATATATGATTAACTCTAATAATAAAATAGGATTCATTATTTATTATAAGAATTTAAACATCAATTTTGTAGTTGACAATAATATTTTTATATTCCAAATCAATAGATAAACACTGTTATATGTCAGGTTCATGCTATTTAAGAGAATGCATTTCCGACAATAATAAAAAATACAAATTGTTACATCGGTTTACTACAACAACACTTTCACGTAGACTTATCATGCATCTCTTCTGACACAAACCCACTTTGCTAACACCTATAAAATCACGACTGCCCTTGTTCTGAATGTATACATATTTTAGTCAATATCACCAAAATAATACACTATGATATCAATGTAAAAATATGTAAAATTCTAGGAGCCATCTACATTAAAACTAAACGCCTCCACAACTAAATACATTGCTTAATAGACTAGTCACAACATTTTACAGTGTCTACCGTAGTAATTCACAGTATCAAAACCCTAGCCGTTAAACACTATCAGTTTGAATTCTGTATGAGACTTTTACGTTCGCATGCAACATTTCGTAATCATGGTAAATACTTGCCGTTTAAAACTAAAAAAGTATCAAGTAAATCGAGGTAAACACCCACAACTAACCTTCGCCTGGTAATGATCTGATGAATCAAATAGAAAATACACGCGAAGATATGAAACAAGAAATCCACAGAACTACTATACACCAATTTCATCAGAATAAAAAATAGACTTTTCGGAAATTTGAAGACCCCTCTCAAAACTCTGTTTTATTAGTGATATTGGCTTTAATGAAAACATGCTGCCTTAACACACACAAACACACACACATACACACACACACATATATATATATATACATATATATATATATATATATATATATATAGGGTAGTGTGAAGCAAACTTTATAATGGACGTAAAGTCGTATTTTCTCAGCATGCACTAAGTCAATTGTTTTGAAACTTAGCATATATTGATGTCATAATCATACCTAGCACTATTATCTTTACCTTTTCAAAAACTTTTGCCCAAGGAACCAAAGGGCGTGTGATTTGCTGAATTCACTCGTCACACCAAAGGAAATTTCAAGAATAGTTGGAGTTTCCATAAAGACTGTTTATAAATAAAACAATCATCATGATCTAAAACGATTATGAGGAAGTCTGGAAGTGGAAGAATCAACAAAAAACGTACCAAAGCTTTTTATTAAAGCTCTCCAATCCAAAATCCTAAAGGATCCATGAGAAAAATTAGCAATTGAACTTTATGTAGACAACAAGACCATAAGAATGCAGTAAAATATGATTTGAAGTTAAAATCTTACACAAGAACACCAAATCACCTGTTGACAACACTTATAAAGAAAAGAAATTTGAAATGTGCATAAAAATTATTACATGGTTCAAGAAAAAGTCCTTCATTGTAACCATCTTTTCAGATGAAAAAAATCTTCACTGTTGATCCTGTTCTGAACCGCAGAAATGAAAGATTTATCGCGAAATCAACAGCTGAGATTAGGGAGCATTCAGAACAAAATGTCCTGCTCAAGTTATGGCTTTTCGTGCTGTGGCTTCCGGTGGAAAGAAAATGCTTATAAAATTATACAAAGCCGATGAAAAGATCAATGTTAATACTTACTACAAGACTCTTATTTACCAGGTACTGCCATGGCTTAAAGCAAACTACCCAGATGGTAAGTATGTATGGACACGGGGTGGCGCTACTGTCCACACGGCTAGAAAAATACAAGATTTCTGGAAATAAAACTTTACTTTGCGATTTTTGCGATTCATTTTCATGGCCGCTTTCTCGCCCATATGTAACCCCCCTGGATTATGGTATTTGGGGCATTTTACAACATGCTATAAATAGAACATCACACAGTAATGTTGACGCTCTTAAACATACTATTAAACAAGAATAAGAGAAGTTGTCTTCTTGATATTTGAGGAACACTTGTGCAAGTTTAGGAAGCGTGTGAAGGCAGTTATTGAGAAGGAAGAACACATAGAATAAAAAGATTTTCTTTTTACTTCAGTCGAAGTTCTCAATAAACAATGTGCCCCTTCCTGAGGCAAACACTTGATCTCTATATGAGATACATAGATATTCGAATATTCTATTAAAATTCTCCTTTATTTCTCAAACGTTGAGTTAGTAAAGAAGTTCAGAACATTATTTTCTTCTCTCCAATTGACCAGTAAACTATGTTATAGTATATCTTTCTTGTTGTCTCTTGGTCTTACTGAATTCCAGGACAAGAATTCATCTAGTCTAGTGGTGTATCCAGCTACGTGGTGTTACTTGAGGTAACATCACTATGGGAAGGTGTACTATTCCTCGTATGAATAAGTGTATAGCCGTGCTGAGGGGATCTTATTTGTTCTGCAAATACTGTTATTTTTAATATTTGGTCAAGGTTTACTTGTAGGGTGAAGTATCCTCATGCCAGATTGTCCTCGAATCCCCCTTATAAAGAGAGTCCGAAGACACTCGAGGATGGTGTCTAGTAAGTAATTCAAACTCCACTTTTCTATTATGTAAATATTCTTTTGGCAAATAAATTCTTATGACTTTCAATTCACTAATTGGTCATACACTGTCTTTCAATCCCTGCCTCAAAATATTGTAAATCTTGCTTTGCCTACCCTATATATATATATATATATATATATATATATATATATATATATATATATATATATATATATATATATATATATATATATATATATATAAATATTAGTATTACCCTGCTGTTATCGTACCGGGACTATTATATTGCCTTAACAATCAGGGCGATGTATACAAAAGATAAAATATAAAGATT
>OY744516.1:150904524-150924524 GCA_963556195.1 Sepiola atlantica
ATGCTAAAACGTGGCAAAGAGGTCATTCTTTGCAACTTTTAATCATTTTTTTTTCAAAAAGCCCACGCACAAGTTGGGCGAAACGTAAAGCTTTAGGTCTTCCTTTTTAATTTGTGCGTATTCATGTATATATATATATATATATATATATATATATATATATATACAATAATATTTTTTATAAATAAATATTAATTATTTTTAAAATTATTTAAAAAAATAAATATTAATTATTTTTAAAATTAATATATATATATATATATATATATATATATATATATATATATATATAAACCCCTATAAGGCTGTTTATTTTAACTTTGTTTAAGATAGATGCTGGGTCACACACACACACACACACACACACACACACACATATATATATATATATATATATATATATATATATATATATATATATATATATATATATATATATATATATATATATATATGTGTGTTTGTGACACAAACTCCTTGCTTTGTACTTCTAATGTTTAATAAATATTGTATCTATACGATTTTTTATTCTCATCTTTCATTTCATTATCTCATCTTTCGTCTGCTTGGCAGCTATTGACAGCTATCGTTTTTTAAAAGGGAACATCATTACTAAGCCACGATTTTTTTTTCAGAACTATGGAAGTTCAGAACGTGTAGTAATCAAGACATCAAAAAATGATTTCTGAAATTTTTTTGCAAAATTTTAAAAATTAGTTTTGTTTTTAAATTTCAGCGTACCATTTCATCAATCTTAAAAGAAAGACGTTTAATTTTGTGTAATATTTTTCTTTTATTTGAATTAGTACTGGTAGTTGTCTAGGGACCTCCCATAATGCGAACCTGATAATTACCCCACCTTAATTTAAAACAATGCAACTTCAATAAAAGTTAATATCATCAAGATAAAGAAAATTTAAAAGAAGAAACATTAAATAAACTCCTAAGGATTAAAAAAATGTTTTTAGAGTTTACTAAAATAATGCAAATGAGAAACCGGTCGCCGTTTTTGATTGATCTACTTTTATATGAACGAAATAGCCAAAACGATAACTCTATTCTTGTAGCACTTCTGCGTATTCCTAGAACGGATCTGATATTGGATGTAAAAATGAACCGAAATTTGAAAGATGAAAAACGAAATTTTCCGAAATCTGAATTTTGTAACAACTTCAGGCATTTTATTTATCGGGTTACCTTTTTTAAGTACTCAAGTTCACAGTTGAACTCAAATTTCGATAATAAAACATTTTGAGTTGTCAATTTTGCGAACATTTGTTACAATAATAAAACAAATATATTTTTTTAATATTGTTTTTACTACCGTATCCGTAATAAATTAAGCGAATATTTAAAACAATTTTTTTTTCTTGACAAGCAATATTTTATTTATGTTACCATTTTTAAATTTCAAAAAGTAAAGTAGTTGATTTTCTTATCTGAAAATAAAATAAGATATTAAACTACGAGGAATAAATGTTTAAATCATTAATTTAAACATGTACCAAACCGTGGCCACCGAGAGTCACTACAGGCCGGTTGGCTAGAAAATGACGTCACTGCATTGCGTGTCAAAACAATGGCCGTCGTAATGACAATAAGAAGGCATTTCGACTTCTCCATTCACTAAATAATCCATCAGAATTCAGGAAATCAACCAATTTTAATGAAATTTTCAGTATTTATTAATTAATGATCACGGAATATAATAAATCCATTACTTTATTATAAAGCTCTGTGCAAATGTATTATTTCTTGTAAACAAAAAAACACCTTTACTAAAGTTATCCAAAATATCAAAACATGTTGACCATACGATATTGTAAATATTTAAAACAAAGCATTCGAAAACTTTAAAAATTGCATGTAAAAAAGGAACACGATTCGATTTATCCGGAAACTGATCTTTATTCAATATAAATTTAAAGAAAATAATAATTCACGATCAAATACTGCAAAAAACTGAATTATGAATTACCATTATTTAAACTTCTAACCCAATCAACTGTAAGTAATTCAGACTTTGAAATTTGTTTAAAAATTATACAAAAAAAAGTTCAATGTTAACTGTTTGTTTAATAATGGAATCACCAACTCCTATCTTGCTATCAAGAGATAGGTACGTGCAAAATCAAAGGCCGATCCCCAAAATGTAAAAACATTTTGACCCTTCCTTCACTTAAAAATTCACCAAAATTCAGGAAATCAACCAATTTCAATGAAATTTTCAATATTTATTAATAAACAAGCACAGGAGATATAGTGAACCATTTTTTAAAATCTTAGTGAAAATGTATTATTTTTTTAACACAAAATACACCTTTACTAAACGTATATTTTTATATATATAAAAAATCCATGATTTTGTTTTAATGAAAATAAGATCTGTATATGTTTAAAATATTTAAAAAAAAAAACTATTTCGTATATATTACGAAAAATGCCCCTACACTCTTGTTAATAAAATCAGTATAACTCGAAGAATTAACGATATTATCATTGAATAAAGCATTGTTTAATTAATATTTTTTGTGAAAATATTGATTAAATATGATGTTATTATTTCATTTATTTAATCTACAAAAGTACAGAGAAAAGATAAACTATACTACACTTAAGACATCGAAAAAAAGTAATAAAAAAAATGGAACACTACTTTTTTTTATCAAATAATGAATAAGTAATTCAGACTTGATTTTTTATATAATTAAAAAAAAATTCAAACTTACTACACTATATTTAGTCGGTGTAAACATTATTACGTGTATCCATATTTGCAGTAATTCTTTCTCTTTTGGAAATCCAAACATATGCAGTAGGCATTTTAACTTTGTGAATTATGAAATGAAATTTTAAAAAGTGCGAAATTATTTTAAAATTGGTTGATTTCCTGAATTTTGATTCCATTATTAAACAAACAGTTAACATTGAACTTTTTTTTGTATAATTTTAAAAGAAATTTAAAAGTCTGAAATACTTACGGTTGATTGGGTTAGAAGTTTAAATAATGGTAATTCATAATTCAGTTTTTTGCAGTATTTGATCGTGAATTATTATTTTCTTTAAATTTATATTGAATAAAGATCAGTTTCAGGATAAATCGAATCGTGTTCCTTTCTTTTCTTTTTTTACATGCAATTTTTGAAGTTTTCTAATGCTTTGTTTTAAATATTTACAATATCGTATGGTCAACATGTTTTGATATTTTGGATAACTTTAGTAAAGGTGTTTTTTGTTTACAAGAAATAATACATTTGCACCAAGCTTTATAACAAAGTAATGGATTTATTATATTCCGTGATCATTAATTAATAAATACTGAACATTTCATTAAAATTGGTTGATTTCCTGAATTTTGATGGATTATTTAGTGAATAGATAGGTCGAAATGCCTTCTTATTGTCATTACGACGGTCATTGTTTTGACACGCAATGCAGTGACGTCAGAGGGGGGCAGGAAGTTAGTTGCTTGGCCTTGTCAACTCTCGGTGGCCATGACCAAACACTTTATTTTTTTGCAAGCATTGATTAGTTAAGGGGTCGTGAAAAAGAACCTACTCCCCACAAAAAAGTATGTGCTTTTGCCACAGGAAACCTGAACACAACACAGCTGGACGAAATTCATCAGAATAGTAGACATCCTGCAATCAGGCGAACATTATATTTTGTTCGTAGAATCGACCCGTCTGTGTCTAAAGTAACAGTAAATGCAGTTATTCGGAATTGTGAGGAATGACAGACAATAGACCCAGCTCCAGTGCAATGGAAAAAGGGATGGGCTCAGTGTGCAGGACGTATGGAACCGACTAGGCATGGACATCACACACTTAAATGGTTGCCATTTTTTTACACTGATCGATCGTGGACCCACACTGGTTTTGAATCTGGCGGCCACTACAACGGCAAGACACAGTATATGTGATTCGGCAATTAGAATAAGTGTTTATTGAATGTGGCCCCCAGCCGAGATTCTGGCTGATATCGATACTGCCTTCTGCAGTCAACAATTCAGGTAGTTCATGAACGAGTTGGGTGTAAACTTCCGACCACGCTGTGCATATAGGCCATCAGGGAGTGGTATTATAGAAAGGTGTCATAGAACAGTAGGGCGGATTGCTGCACGAAAGAGCTGCCCTGTTATAGAGGCTGTGTATTGGTACAACGTTACTCACTAGGATGATGTGTCCGCCTCGTCAGCACCTGTCAATTTGTTGTACTCATACCACATCAGAGTGAAAGGGGTCAACGTTGTGCCTCATCTGAATTACCAGAGGATCTCTGCACTTTATAAAGAGGGGAACACAGTTTAGGTGAAAAATTCACAAGGACGTTGGACGTCGAAATTCAGACCAGGTCATGTAACTGGAGTGATAAGTCCACAGTCGGTGGTCGTCAATGGAACGCCTCGACATGTAGGAGACGTACGCCCACGTCTCAATTTAGCACCGGTAGTGGACGACAATGATCGCACATCATCAGAGAGTATTGAATTGAGAGAACCAGATTCCGATCAAGTAGTAGTGGTTCTGCATCTGAAAGTGAGTGAGAGGACAGACGTTCCTTGGTTGAGCTGCCTTATTCCATTGCCAATTCAGATCTTGGTACATCTGATGTAAGAGAGGAGGAAATAACTGTCCCACTACGGAGAAGTACTAGGATAAAGCGACCTGCCACCATCTGTCACTTGTGTGATCATACGATCAGGGGTGAGTGTGACAATAAAGAGGAACACTCACCGGCAGGAAAAAGAATGAGGTGCTTCGCATGTCGTGTCTGCAGGCTAAAGAAGGGATTATCTTCATAAGTGCAGGTTTTTATGGTGGTGTCTAATTTGCATATGTGAAAATAAGCTGATATAAGTGAAGAGGACGACTGGGAAGCAGGGAGAAGCGATTGGGATTGCAGAGAGAAAGTGGGCTGCACGAAAATCGGTTGGAAGTTGAATTACAGTCAAAACTTTTTAAAATTATTTTATTTTTCTGGCACAGTTAGTTAACAGTAACTCACCGTGTTGTCTAGAATACGTATTCCAAAAATTATAATGTTTATTTCATTAAGAGTTTAAAAAGCACAAACATCTTATTGACGCTCCCGCGCGCGGAGAAAAATAATATAACTTAAGATTTTATGTAGAGCAATTATTTTCTCTATTTTTGTCTTGTATCTGTCTTATTTTAGAAGTTTGTATTTACTTTTTAGGGTAAGGTTTAAAAAATGTGTCCACATTACACATCGTGTTTTCTCAAATATTTTACGTAATTTATAATGATTGCATAATTAGTTTTGGAGTTTATTCTTTACACACAGAAACACACACACACACACACACACACACACATATATATATATATATATATATAGTTTGCCCCACCCCAATAGATAAAGTTTACAAAAAATAATATGACAATGTTACTCCTCGTGTTGCCTTAAATATATATTTCATAATTCATAATTATCGGTTAAATAGTTGAGGAGTGAATCCTATAGACATATATATAGCAATAGATCTTTGTTTTAAAAAACTACAGAATAGAACATCGTCATCTTAGTGTCGCGGCGTATGTACATGTCTGTATAAATAAAAATATTAATATATATATATATATATATATATATATATATACATGGTGTTACAGAAGATCATGTTTTTCTGTAACACTATATAGAATTAAATATTATATATATAAATATTATATATATATATATATATATATATATATATATATATATATATATATATATATATATATATATATATAACGTTTACGGATCGTCGTCCGGATATTGACATTTGGTCCGTTAATTAAAAAAAAAGTTTTCTTTCATCATTCAATTAACGATAAAATTTTGACTGGGCACACCAGCGTAAGTTAGAAAGATATGAATATCTACGAGAACAATGTGTCAGAAATGGCTGGAAAACCATTGCATTTCCTATCGACGTCGGATGCCGAGGTTTTATTGTCAAATCAACCTTGCGCATTCTTGAGTTATCTTGGTCTTTGCCTATCGGACAAGAGGAGTTGCGACAATCTAACAAAATCTGGTAGTAGCGTGAGATACTGCTGGGGCGTTCTGAGTTAGTGGTAATGATTCTTCGGGCCCGAAACTATGCCTGAACCCAGAGTCGTCATAGTATGAATGCCGAATGCCTTGATGGGAGCAATGCTGTTGTATAAGTAACAGTTATTGTATGAAGATTATATATATATATATATATATATATATATATATATATATACTTCCTGATGCAATCATCTACCTGCATCAGAGCTAGATAAGTCCTAACATTGAGTACTGCTGTTATATATGCGGCGGTGACGCTCGCAGTACTCTTATTGTCAGTTACAGAGTAAAAAACCGACTTCGCAATCTGGTGGTAGATAATCTCTTCTCGTCCTAACAGCCTCTATTACACAGAATAGATATTGCTAGCCTTTACTGTATCATTATGTTCATGGTAAGTGGTCTCTCACTCTCTCTCTCTCTCTCTCTCTCTCTCTCTCTCTCTCTCTCTCTCTCCCTCTCTCTGTACCAAAAATCAAACAGAAATTCCACGAACAAAGTTTATTTTCTAGAAAAACCTCATCTGTGGAACAAAATACCACTATTCTCAACCGACTAGAGCATGGTCGTCTTCAAGTCTAATGTAAACAAATACTTGATGAGCCGTCTTCAAGTTTTGTATTCTTTAACAGACAGGAAAAGATCACCGAGCGGCACCGACCCATATGTAACAGGAGTACTCCATCTTAGGACTTATATGGCTCTTATGCAGGTAGAGGATTGCATGAAAGGGGCTGTAGGGATCAGAAGAAATTATCCCCCACTAGATTGCGGCGTTGATTTTGTACTCTATCGAGACATGAAATGGTACTTTGAGCAGTAACTCCCCAAATGTGACAGCAGTATTCATCGTAGGAAATATCTGGCTGTTATGACATGGCATCATTAACGTAATTAAGCATTCATTTAAATCCGTACCAGTTGATTGCGTGACGGTAGTAATGCATGAGTAGAGACATTTAAAACTTATGTGTACAAGCATCTCGCTGCACAGCTCCCAATTTAGGATGATCTTCTAAACTTTCACCCTAATCCACATTAGTCCCTTACGTATACAGTGGCAACCTGCTTTGTTTGGGTTGAACTAAGTTAAACAAAATAAATTATAGAAGTAATTAGATTATAATTACGCTCTTGCGAAACAAATTTGTACAGCAGGTTGTTGGGTGTGATTTATACTTACCATATTTTAAGGTGCGCGACGACGCAAACTGTAGTAATAGAGCAGACTTACACTGGATAATTATAAGTACGCTTATCTTAAAGAATTTGTTGTAATCGGCTCTGTGGCGCAACGGTAGCGCGTCTGACTCCAGATCAGAAGGTTGCGTGTTCAAATCACGTCGGGGTCACATTAACACTTTTTATTCAAATGTGAAATAATTCTTTCTCATCTGAAAACGAGATTAACATTAAATTTGTTATCGTTAGCTTACTTGTTTACCTTTTATTAATCGAGCAGTAAGAAGAAATTATATTATAATGAAAACAGTGAAGTCGGATGAACTATTTAGGAGATGTTCCTTTCAAGATGGCTGCCACTCCGTTAATGTTAAATACTACGTTTGATAGTACATAGCTGATGATTTGTGTTCCCAGGGCGGCATTAATATGTACACATAGTACCGGGGTAATGGAGTCAGCGAGGATTCACTTAAATTTCACCTCAACCTGGTAGCCAGAAGCGGATGTGATGTCATATGACTCAAAGAGAGAGGAAGAGAGTGTAAGATATTTCGTTGAAAAGCTTTTGAGCGAATAGCACGTGTAAAATATGACTGAAAATCAATATAAATTAATGGGTTATGGTTTCAATGCCCGTTAATCTGAGTGTACCCCTCCTCCATTGCTAGCAGAAAAGAAGGTTACGTAACCAGCTCCATAAATATTTCTTTCTCGAAAACTTAGGATATCAATTATTTTTGTTAGTTTTGGTGATACTTTAATTCCAGACGAATGCCGCCCCATCCATGGATATAATCGTAGTTGAAATGCCAATCACGGGAAGAGCCGACAACATGAGGGGGGATTTAATTATGCTGTTATCATTTTTGATTTCCATTAGATAACAAGGTATGTTTATGAACTTCTATGTATGACTTCTATAATTATGACTTACGAAACATTAGAACACCCCCAAGCGAGGAGTTATATGCAACAACCGTTTTTAATATTATCATATTATGTTGTCGAGTTTTACTCATTCTTAATGTTCAATGTACAATCTGGAGAAGTATTTGAAGTTTAGCTTAAGATCGACGCCCTTTACTTGTTTTACAACTGGTACAATTTCACACACAAGATCAGTTTTTACTGTGGGAGATATACAACTTCCCAAAATGGGCGCCCTGGATGGGGGCGAGATTCCAATCTTAATCACAACGTGGCACAAGTTCGGAATCAACCAGCGAAGACGATTCAACACCACCGTTCTTTATCAGCGGATAAACGACATTCAATTCAACATCACGACGTCCTGAGACACAGCGCAGCCAGGTCGGGCAACGTCACATAAACGCTGGAGTGTGTGGGGAAACGTTTTAATTAGGTGCATAAACTTGAAAAAAATCTGAACGCCTTCTACTTTATAATAACTCCCAAAACACACAATCTGAACATATACACGTGTATGCAAAACAAAAAGAAACACATCACATTGAAAGAACGACTAACTATATGGGTTACTCGTCTCAAGCAGATATCCAAATATCGTGACTAGGGGCGAACCCTCTTAGACGAAATACTTTAATTGCACCACCAGTTATGTTCGAAAGTAAATTAGGTTTTGAACAAGTCACCTCTCTCTCTCTCTCTCTCTCTCTTTCACACACACTCTCTCTCTCTCTTAGCTATATATGTATTTCTCTCGCCCCCGTTCACTCTATGTTGATTCAACAATGCTTTAATATTTCCGTATGTCTCTCTAATAATTTAGAGAAAGAGTGACTCTATTTTTCAGCGACGTCACATAATTTATATACATGTGTCTGTGAACAGCATGAACACTTATACAACTTATAGAAGTAAATAATAAGGCCCTTTACATTTATATCAAAATAATAAAAAATAAGAATACCGCTATATCATCATCATCATCATCATCATCATCATCATCATCATCATCATCATCATCATCATCATCATCATCATCATCATTACAATGACAATAACAACAACCACAACGACAACAACAACAACAATAACAATAACAACAATAACAATAACAATAACAAAAACAATAATAATAACAATAACACTAATAATAATAATAACATTAATAATAATAGTAATAGTAATAATAATAATAGTAATAGTAATAGTAATGATGATGATGATAATAATAATAATAATAATAATAAAATAACAATGAAATAATAATAATAACTACAACAACAACAACAACAATAACAACAACAATAACAATAACAATAACAATAACAATAACAATAACAATAATAATAATAATAATAATAGTAATAATAATAATAATAATAATAGTAATACTAATAATAATAGTAATAATAATAATAATAATAATAATAATAGTAATAGTAATAATAATAATAATAATAATAATAGTAATAATAATAGTAATAGTAATAATAATAATAGTAATACTAATAATAGTGATAATAATAATAGTAATAATAATAATAGTAATAATAATAATAGTAATAATAATAATAGTAATAGTAATAATAATAGTAATAATAATAATAGTAATAGTAATAGTAATAGTAATAATAATAGTAATAGTAATAATAGTAATAGTAATAATAATAGTAATAATAATAATAATAATAATAATAATAACAAATTTGAAAAAAAAATGTAAAGAGACTTATTTTTATTTATGAAAAAAGAATGTATTAAAAGATATGTAACAGGTTATGAAATTTCAGATAAAATAAAAATTGAATAAATAGTTGTAGTGGTAGTGGTTGTGACCAAACGGGTCAGGAGAACAATTAGTAATTGATTATATCTAAATCTACGACTTAATTCGGCTCTTCTGTAGGAACCGAAGCGTGTTTCACTCCTGATTAGAAGGATCCACATTTCTATATTTTTGACTCGGTTCAATTTCCTATTCGATTTCAAACGATATTTACTCATCTAATCTGTAAAATTAGATTAATGAGAAATGAACGAACGAACAGAAAAGGTTGATATGTTAGTCATGCGCAGATGTTGTTAGCCTGTCTCTCCTCTATCGTTATCTTCATGGTAGGTGCTCGACTGAGCTCCCATCTCTGGTGCATCCTGTAAAACATTCACAACATAGACCCGTCTAGCTACAACGACAGCAAAGCACTTCCATTCATTCCTATTCTCTCTCTCTCTCTCTCTCTCTCTCTCTCTCTCTCTCTCTGTATCTCTCCCTCTTTATCTCTCTCTCTTTCTCTTTATCTAAAACCAAACGGAATTTCCATGAACAAACTTTCTTTCCTAGAACTTCTATTCTGTATAACAAAATACTACAGGGCTGCTTCTCAACTGACTACAACATGGTAATTTTCAAATTCAATGTTAACAAATACATGTTGAGCTGTCCTCTTTAATAATTAAATTCTTTCCATTCCACATATCATTTTAAATCCTCCAACTGACAATCTCGTAAACCTTTACCCTCTAGTGGCCTCCGTCGTCATAACTCATTACACCCCCCCCCCCACACAAAAATATTAAGAAAACATTCTGGAATTCGTTAGTTTATTTGTTTGATATTAAGAATTATTTGAAAGTTAGATTGAGATTGAGTCTACTAGGCGTTCTAACTTTTCACTTCTAGTTGCAAGATCGTGAATTTGAATCGTTAATTGCGTGGCGTATGTAGGTACGAGAGTAGGGGCAACATTATTATAAAAGTAATTGGGTTCTAATTGCTCACATGCAGAGTACAGCAGCTTGTTCGGTAGGCTTTGTAATTACCGTCTCTAAATTATGACTTACTAATGAGGAGTTGTGTAATTACAGCGTTGCCGTCGTGGCATGCATAAGTACCTGACTAGAGTAAAACTAATTCTTTAAACCAATGGCGATGAACTGAAAGAAATATGAGATGGAGAAACAGAACCAGGGCAGAACCAGAACAAAGAAGCGCATCTGATGTCGCTGTGAAATGTTTACTAAAATACATTTTATTGGACTTCGAGCTCGGATCAAAGTGTAATTTTTGTTCTGTCCAAATATGGTAAACTAATATGGTGGCGTCTGTTTTCGCGTCGGACAATCATAGAATGGAGATATGTTAACACATCTAAAATAGTTTTGGAGATAGGACCAGAGTACTTGGAGTACTTGGAGTACTTGGAGTACTTTGATTAGCATGTTTCAGTGTGAACAAAAACGGTACATTAATATTCTGAGGTTTGCGTTCACGCTGGTCGTTCATAGAATAGACATATTGTAAGAACGTCAGCAATATACAACAGTTATACCGTAACTATCATTGTAAAAGTATGAATATCGTGTCTTAAGAGGAGTAAAGATGTGTAAAATAGCAATTTGTGTTCAAGAATTAGTTTCAATATGAAATAACAAAATAATGTTGATATGCCGTAAAACAGACAAAAAGTTATCAAATCCTTAACAATATGGTATGTCTGTATTAAGTAGCCTGCATATTAGCAGAACAAACAGACAACATAGATTAATGAATGGTTCACTTATATGACCGGAAACAATTTATATACTGTAAGAAAAGTAAGCCAAACCCATTAATACATTGTTTAGAGTTTTGGCATTAAATGATTTGATATATGTTGAAGATGCAATACTGCTGCCACCTCATGGGGGGTTCAACACACAGCTTTCTTTCCTGGCTTGATAGAGTACAAAATAAACATCGCAATCTAGTAGGGGTGATCCCTTCTCTTCCCTACAACCCATTCCTCAGATAATAAATGTTGCTTCTCTTTCTCTATTCTGTTTCGAATTTTTCTGACGATGTTTGTTAATTTGCATATAGATTATTCTCATCTTGAGTGTTATTCTCACGTTTCAATCGATGTACCCCCGACCTACTTCAGATGCACAATGGGTCTAACTCGGGAATCTTTACTAAATTTCGAACGAAATCTATTTTTAATCCACGAGGTAGCTTGCTCTCGTTCCGTCAGATATGACCGGGTAGAAGTCTTAAGTAATTCGTAATTGTATTCTACGTATCGCTCACACTGAACATTGAACCTTCTCTCCCCAGAACACTGTCATAAACAACTGACTATACTTAGGACTTTTATCTGTTGCAACACGAATCCATTCACAGCAAGAACTTGTCTCTCTACCATAACGGAAAGTAATTTTTCCTTCTCCTTCCAAGTACCTAGCACTAGAAAGAATTTCTATGGGCAGCGTTTCATTGCAAGGACTTCTCGCCTATGGAACACATTACCGCGAGACTGCTTCCCTCCTGATTAGAATCTGGTCGTCTTCAAATCCAATGTCAACAGATTCTTGTCATAAACCGTTCCATAAGTAATTAAATGCAGTTCGTACCATTGACCAATTTTAGTACTTTTATAGTGTCTACCCTCTTTTAGCTGAGAATCATTTCGTCTCATTAACTCTTACCTTCGAATGGCTCTTGGCCTTGATAAGTGGTCAGTCAATAGTAAAAAGGATATGCCGTAGAACAGATGATACCATTTATTTTATTTAAACTTTATATATCACACAAAGAAGTGGCTATGGCGTAAAACGAACAACGAAAGCGTTTTGTTAGGTTTTAGAATTAAATATCCCCCAAAGGGTTGATATGTCGCAAAACTGACAGACCAAGTGAGACCATGGCCCATTTCTTTTAAGTGACATCCGTGTTGTGCCTTTCACGCAAGATGGGGCATGATACCCACGTGGCTATTTATTAAAGCTTCGTCATCTAAAGCACTTGAGTGCCCCCGCAAAACACTTTTCTCTAAAAGGAGACTGGTAAGAAGAACTTTTGAATAATAGTGTTTGCTATTGGCCTAAGGCGACAAACTCAAGGGTCAGCGGTCAGTAGATTTCCTTTCTGTGTCAGGTTTGTTGATCTATTGAAACTGTGATGAAGACTATGACTTACCTGGAAAAAGACTTCGTGTCATGTGAACTCTTCGCAGAAAAGAACGGGGAATTGCTATGGACGTTATGAAGGTTGACTACTGGTCATGTCGTCTTGAATAATTGTATGATTGGATAGAAGAGTTTTTCACCTGGGAATAATCAGTTCACTGCCATGGAGGCATTCATTAATTTGCATAGAAATGGTTCTTCAGTAATTAGTTAATAATAATTAAACAATGATGAAGGCAATATGCATATGTATGCCACACTGATGATTGTTAGTGAACATGAAACATATGTCTGTGGACAATAGATATTTATTCATGAAAAAAAATATTAAAGCTCCTTTAAAGTCGATCACTGTGAGAGAAATATTAAATGTTTGTAATTAAGCAATGTAGCGAAAGTTCTATCCTTTGGCAGATCGAACATTTTATGTGACTTACTATATTCGTACATAAAACACAGGGTTTAATTCACTCACATCTAATATGACAGTCAAGGTGGTCAAATAGTGAAAAATGTTGGATTGGAGTTAGTTGGGCCCATGACGGTACAGCTATATAAGCCACACTGATAATTGTTAGTTAACATGAAATATATACCTATATAGACCATAGATATTTATTTATAAATAATATATATATATATATATATATATATATATATATATATATATATATATATATATATATATATATATATATATATATATATATATACTAGGAGAATATCCGTACCAGAACAATCATTCAAAATCATCTGCCTAACATTCACAGGTAACATGAATTGGAACAAATACATAGAAAACATAATGCCGGATAGCCTTCTACTCCAATAGCTTCTTTCCTAGTGCTGCCGGCCTCTGGAACTCCCTCCCTGCTCCCTATTTCCCCGACTCTACCGACATGCAGAAATTTAAAACTAACGTAAACAGATATCTCGCTGCATAGCTCCCAACTTAGGATGACGCCCAAAACATCTTTAATCTAATATGTCCCACAGTATCTACAAAGCTCCAGCCCCTGTCCCATCGCTACAATGTTGCATCCCTGTGCTTGTTTTTCAAGTACTTTAATGGAATGTGCCCCGTAAAACTTGCTGTACTGCTACCCCCTCGAGGTAAATACTCTCGACAGACTCGTCAGTTAGATAAATCTTGCCCCTTCAGTGTAAAGGTACCCAGATGCCGGAGGGCTTTATACTCTAATAGTTTCTTTTCTCGAACTGCTAGCCTTTAGAATTCCTTCGCTGACCACTGTTTCCTTGACTGTACTAACACACAGAAATTCAAATGTAACGTGAACAAAGTCTAGCTGCACAACTCTCTCCTTAAGATGCCCCTGTAAGTATGGCCTTTAATTCACAGTAGCCTCTTACGTCATAGTTGTAATTGCCTTGTTTAGGAAAGTAAAAAAAAAGATGTTGTTTTTATTTCCGTTCTGTCCTGATATTGAGAGGTTGTTTTCCTTTAATAAGATTTCCCTTCCCACCAGACTTAGCCGATAGCGCAGTAGACACTAATTCACGCTGTCGTAAAACAATCGGGTTTTAATCTCAGCTTAAAGCATTACCCATCTAACCACACAGAAGAGTTGTGATACAGTGAAACAGTCTTTCTGCGGATTACTATATATATATATATATATATATATATATATATATATATATATATATATATATATATATATATATATATATATATTTATTTATTTATATATTTCAAACATTATAATTATATAATTTTATGATAAAATCTTCTTAATACATCCGTAATTCATTCAGGCTGCAAACAAAGCCAATTGTAATTTTTAACATAGTTCACCCAAACAAGGCAGGCCGCCACTGTAGACGTAAGAGGCTACTGAGAAGAAGAAAAAGGGGAGATGGTTGGGGTGGCCAACCTAAACTGGGATCTGCGCAGCGAGATGTCTGTTAATATTAATTTCAAATTTCTGCATGTCAGTACTGTCAGGGAAAAAGGGGGCCGGGAGGGATTTCCAGAGGCCAGCAGCACGAGGAAATAAGCTATTAGAGTAGAAAGCTCTCCAGCATCTAGGGACCGCCACAGTGAATGGATAGGATTTACTTGATTGTCGAGTTGGTCTAGTGAATTTATGTCGAGGGGGCACCAGAGTAGCCAATTCATCGGAACATAATCCATTGAAGTATTTGTAAAACAAGCACAAGGATGCTACATTGCGGCGATGGGACAGGGACTGGAGCTTGGTTGACAGTGAGGGACCTATTAGGTTGGCGACTCTTTTTTGGACCTTGTCAAGGAGGGAGAGAGTAGTAGATGATGAACTAGCCCAGATGTGGCAACAATACTCCATGCGTGGGCGGATGGTGGCTTTGTAGAGATACAGGATAATGTCAGGTATGAGGAGTTTACTAGCACGGTAGAGGGAGCCGACCTTCTTTGCGGCAGCCTCGGCAATGTCCTCAATGTATTTTTTCCAATTCATGTTACATGTGAAGGTTAGGTCGAAGAGTTTGAAAGATGAACTCTCAGGTAGGGTGCTAGTTTCCATGACAATCGGTGGTTGGAGAGGTTTCTTGTAGTTATTGAAGGAAAGGAGCTTTGTCTTGGCGGCATTAAAAGTTACCAACCATTTATTACCCCAATCCACTACAGCCTGGAGGTCATTTTCCAAGGATTCAGCCATTGCCTCGGATATGATCGCATCTGTCTTGCCAACATGGCGAGAGTAAAGCGTGGTGTCGTCAGCAAATAAACCAATCTCAGAATCTATGTCATCAGGGAGATCGTTTATATAGATCAGGAACAACAAAGGTCCAAGCATAGATCCTTGGGGTACACCAGCATTTATGTCATGTTGCTTAGATGAACGACAACCTGGATTTTTCTTTTGGTTAGGAAGGATATAATTATATTAAGTAATTGCCCAGTAATACCGTATGAGCGTATTTTCAGGAGAAGTCCATTATACCATACATTGTCAAAGGCCTTGGATATATCAAGCGCTACTGCCCTAGCTTCACTTGTCTTGTCGAGTGTATGATACATGCGTTCTGAGATGACCGTTAGGATATCTGCAGTAGATCGTGCTTGTCTAAATCCATACTGGCGGTCAGAAAGAAGTTTAGCATTAACTAAATGCCGTACTATAGCTAGGTTGATTAAGGATTCAAAGATTTTAGCAAACATCGGCAGTAGACTGATTGGGCGGTAGTTTTGAGGATCGGTTCTATTCTCAGAATTCTTGTAGACTGGTACCACAGAGGAAATTTTTCAGCTATCGGGGAAGCAAGATTCAGCTAGGCATTTATTGTAGAGTTTGGAGAGGACAGTATATTTCTCATTCGACTTTCTTTGTGCAAACTCACTCCTGAGACCCTGTTAGAGTATGGTGTCCAGTCCTCTACTCTATATCTAATACGTGATACTCAGCATGTGAAGAAAGTTCAAAGACTGACTAGTCGAATGGTGCATAGTCTATGGGATCTGCCCTATGAAAGCCGTCTCAAGAAACTTCGCCTTTTCTCCATTGAGCGCCGACGATTACGCGGTGATCTCATTTTAGCCTACAATCTCCTCAATGTTCACTACGATATACCTACCTCAGGACCTATTATTCACTCCTGCATCAGAAAGAGGTCTACGCGGACACATCAAGAAACTATTTCACCGCCGATTCTGATTGTACCGGAGGAGGACAGCCTTCTGAATTAGGATCCCTGAACCTTGGAATAGCCTCCCGAGAGAGGTAATGAATGCGCAAACAATGCAGCAATTCAAGGTGAATTTCGACAGGTGCTGGGCTACTGTATCCTCTTCTGTGTGAATTTCTACTGCCCTTACCCTAAATGGAAACTGAAACATGTTTGTTTGCTTTTTTGCCAAATTAATTGAATTTAATAATGGAAACATTTAGTAACGGCGTTTTTGCATCTCGAACTTGTCATATTAAATTGGTATTTATTTGCAACCTGCTTGTTTTCGACTAGTCATATTTATTCATAACCATTGTTAAATCTTCCTCTGATGGACGAATGAATTTTTGACTCTACTTCATTCTCCATCTGACAAAGTTTTTGTCTTTACATCTTAGCTCTACAGATATGAATTTGTTTTTCGTATTAAACAGCCTGACCGTTTTGTTTAGTATGCAGATTTTTTTAAAAAATAATTGTAACCTGCATGACTTGGTTTGGATATAAGTTATTATAAAATGAAATAATCATTCTGATCTATACAAATTTATAAAGACATTGTAGATATCATTTACCAGCGCCTGTACCGTGAGCGTGCCCGACTATCAACTAGATGGTTGAAGGTTCTATCCCTGGCTTGGGATGGGTGCTGGTCTAAATATATGTAAATAGTAGATGACTATACATTCTTATACATAGTTTTGATAATGCGTACATGTGTGTCCTCGTGTTTATATGTGTGTGCATATGTGCTTATTCTATTATTCATTTACTTACTGACCTCTTAACCCAATTTCCCCAGAGAGATAAAACATAGAACTCAAAACATGTATCACCCATAAACAATCAACGGCACAAATTACAAAACTCTTAACTATTTTTCTGAAGCTCAAGGTGAGCGGATGTTTTTTCTGTATTTTACATTAGTCGGATCAACATCTGGGATTCAATGTGCCAGAATGAATATGTAGGTAGATGGGAGGAGTTTTTGATCCGGGTTCAGGGGTCAGGCAGACGATCAACTCTGTCGTCCAAATTCCAACGCGGTGCCTGGTCCCACGTGTTTGGTTGCGAGTGAGCTGGTCAGTTACGTCGGCCCATCTCCGCGGTCACGGATGTCACTCGTCAAACGATGTTTACAAAACATGACAATCATTTTTAATCAGCCCTGGCTTTAAAACTGGGTCAGTTTCAAAGCGGACCGTACAAAAGTAAATAAAAAAGACAAGTTAACAGAAATAAAAGATAAATGTGGATATTAGAAAGAATAATAGTTTCACAGCTTTTACTGACAAGGAAATTATTTACGGGAGTATAAGTTTTTAGATTATAAAAACGGAAACTCACAGAGTTTAATGAGTAAACAAATGATTGTGATAATCAATATAATATATATCGAAGAAAAAACACCTCACACAAAATTGATCATGCATACACACACCCACACATACACTTATTTATTTGTATTTTGTATTTTTGTTTACGATACGATACTCATAATTGAACACATTCACTTATTTTTACAGAAAAGCATTTTCCTTAATGCAAGATGGAAATCATTGTTCTCGTCACCTATGTGATGCCCTTAAAGAGTAGAGTATATATCTCGAAAATATAGCGTATATATCTATAAAGTATAGCGCATATATCGCTAAAATATAGCGTATATATCTATAAAGTATAGTATATTTATCTCTTAAATATAACGTATATATCTATAAAGTATAGTGTATATGTCGCTAAAATATAGCGTATATATCTATAAAGTATAGTGTATATATCGCTAAAATATAGCGTATATATCTATAAAGTATAGTGTATATATCTCTAAAATATAGCGTATATATCTATAAAGTATAGTGCATATATCTCTAAAATATAACGTATATATCTATAAAGTATAGTGTATATATCGCTAAAATATAGCGTATATATATATAAAGTATAGTGTATATATCTCTAAAATATAGCGTATATATCTATAAAGTATAGTGTATATATCTCTAAAATATAGCGTATATATCTATAAAGTATAGTGTATATATCGCTAAAATATACAGTATATATCTATAAAGTATAGTGTACATATCGCTTAAATATAGCGTATATATCTATAAAGTATGGTGTATATATCTCTAAAATATAGCGTATATATCTATAAAGTATAGTGTATATATCTCTAAAATATAGCGTATAAGTATAGTGTATATATCTTTAAAATATAGCGTATATATCTATAAAGTATATTGTATATATCGCTAACATATAGCGTATATATCTATAAAGTATAGCGTATATATCGCTAAAATATAACGTATATATCTATAAAGTATAGCGTATATATCGCTAACATATAGCGTATATATCTATAAAGTATAGCGTATATATCGCTAAAATATAGTTGTCTACTAAATAAATGGCCACATTATTGAAAGAAGCTTCAGGGTCTTTTCCGTTTAAGGTCAATTACGTGATATTTTGTCATCAGTATTTGTTTGTTCGTAATTAAACCATCCTCTAAGGCAGCACATCCTTCATTGAGGGAGGAGGCAACATAGTATATGTTCATTCATCATGATACCGTCCCAAAGGTATTACCTCCTCGTTTAGGTAGCCTATGGTATGAGTTAGCTAGACTTACGGTTAGCTAGGGTTAGGATTAGGGGCAATGAACTAAGAAAATTTCCGTTAGTAG
This sequence comes from Sepiola atlantica, assembly GCA_963556195.1. Lineage (NCBI taxonomy): Eukaryota > Metazoa > Mollusca > Cephalopoda > Sepiida > Sepiolidae > Sepiola > Sepiola atlantica. The sequence goes on from OY744516.1 coordinate 150,924,011, forward strand.
CGAGCATTAAATAAAAAATATATTCAAGATCAACATGTTGCCATTGTTTAATGTTACTTTAAAATTTAGTACATCTAGATATGCATATATATATACAAAAAAATAAAAAACAAAAGCTTATAAGCTGTCAATCTAATCGTAATGCAAAGATTTGGCTTCCCCCGTATGAACACTATGTATGTCCGCCGACTCGACATAATATAGAATGCAATTCTCTTTTTTCCAATGGTAATTCATGATGGTCGATGGGTTAAATACCAGGCTGCATAGTTAAAGGTGACTTGTGACTGGATTCGAATCCTTCAACCGGCAGTATTATTTCCTACACTAAAGATTGCGTAAGCATAAAACATGTGTCTATTTGTAAAAATAAAATTAAAAATTTATATAATATATATAATAAAATTTTATTCGCACCTTATTTTATTATTTCATTTTATATTATGCTATTATTGAGCTTTAGTCTTTATCCGGATGTTTCACTAATTAAAAGATATTAGTTGCCGCTTATATC
>OY744516.1:150927024-150989524 GCA_963556195.1 Sepiola atlantica
TTTTCACTAACCTACGAACACAGACACACGAACAAAGAGAGTTATGTAGTTTGCTTGAAGCATTTTTTGTAATATATATATATATATATCTAGACATAAGTTGTCTCTTGTATTCAACAATATATATACATATATACATATATATATATATATATATATATATATATATATATATATATATATGTGTGTATATATATATATATATATATATATATATATATATATATATATGTATATATGTATATATATTGTTGAATACAAGAGACAACTTATGTCTAGATATCCTTTGGTAGATCCGTTCAATAGTTCGAATTAGGATCTTAGTTTCCGAGGGGAATTAGCTGATGAATTTGCCATAGTTTGCATTTGTCTCCTAAGTACTTTCGGACCCATCTAGGTCCATCTTCGGGGGAATTAAGTACATCAAGCATAGACCATGTGTTAGTATTTATAGAATGGTTTTTGGCGGGAATTATGAACTAAGTACGAAACTATATTTGGAGTTATAAACATTTTAGAATATTATTACTGATATTAAAGTTAATTCTATTAATTAGTTTTTTTTTGGTTTTTATATATAGGGCTTCTAATATATGGAGTTTTTGTTTAGTAATACATTTTTAGGTTTTTGTATTTTCTACTAAGAGTTTTCTTAATTCTGATCGGGGGAGGAGTGGTCGTTAGTTAAGTGTTGGGCTATGGCGTTAGTATCAGACAAATACATCGTCAATCTTCTCGACCAAAAAAACTCTAATTAATAGAATTAACTTTAATATCAATAATAATATTCTAAAATGTTTATAGCTCCAAATATAGTTTCGTACTTAGTACATAATTCCCGCCAAAAACCTTCTATAAATACTTATACATGGTCTAGAAGTTATTATTAGATTAAAATCTTGTAGTCAATAGAGGTGGGAGGAAAACACCCCTGAAGAAGGAATTTTATTCCGTAATCGATAGGATTAATGTAAGAAAAAAAAATTAATCTTGTATTGCTAATTTGGCTTATATTTCAATTTTATTAACTTTCCATGCAATACTTTAAAACTTGAACGATAAACACACACATTACTCGACAGCGCGTGCCAACGCATATCTCGTTCGACACCGGTTTTGAATCCTACCCGCCATTTCATAACAGCAAGGCGATGACGTCGTACCATCAAAGACGTTTATCAAATTAACAAAGAAATATGTTTCTTTATTCTTGTTTTTTGATAAAAAAATAAAATAAAAAAATGACTCAATACTGGTCACCCCTGAAGAAGAAATTTTATTCCGTAATCGATAGGATTAATGTAAGAAAAAAAAAAATTAATCTTGTATTGCTAATTTGGCTTATATTTCAATTTTATTAACTTTCCATGCAATACTTTAAAACTTGAACGATAAACACACACATTATATATATATATATATATATATATATATATATATATATATATGTATAGAGAAAGAGAGATAAAGAGAGAAAGAGATAGATATATAGAGATTTACACCTATTCTTTAAATTTAAGCAGTTCAATATCAAATTTAAAAATACTTTAACTACAAATCTAAAAATCTTAATTTCCACCCTTTTCATAGGTTACACTTCAAATAATGCAAGCTCGTATATATATATATATATATATATATATATATATATATATATATATATATATATATATATATATATAAATGTGAAATTAAAATAAAAGAGACAATTTTAAATTCGAAACTAATGCGCCTGTATGTTATATTTGCTTTTAAATATTTTATCGCATTTATTTGAGAGAGAAAGCTTAGTAAAAGCGCATTGGAAAGGCTAATTCTGTTAGTTTTATAACATTCGCAAAATAAGCAGAACTTAGAAATGATCTCAGTTCAAAGGCCAGAAGGAGAGTTTTGTAGCCGTCAGCAAGTTTCTTCAATTTCGAAATTCATTGAGATGACATCGAATTCATTTTCTTCCGCTCGTGTTTCACGTTAATTACTTAAAGATCTTCTGTATAAAGTCAAGGTGAGCGTCAACATTAAATGAGGGGTGAAACATTGTGCAGTCATTTGGATAATCCGATATAATCCGATTAGTCGTGGCCACAAATGTTGATCTTATGTCTAAGACGAAACTGATTGGATTTACGGTCAACTGGATTTCCGGCTGAGATAAATCGACGATGATTGGAAACAAATAACAAACGATTGCTGTGAACGAAAAAAACCAAATAGACCAGTGACAAGAAACAAAACATACTTGTTTAATTATTTGCCGATATATTAATAAACAATTGGTGAAAGTTAAGTGATATTGTAGTTAATATTTATCTTTTTTTTTACCACTGCGGAAAGATGTGACACAAAATGGGTCTTGAAAAGTCAGCAAATAATGCCTGGGAGGTGACGGTGATTAAGTGGATATCGACGCGGACTGAAGACCTGTTCCAAGTTCGAATCCAGTCGGTTTCACAGTACCACCTTCACTTAGGGATGTTGGCAACCTTCTCATGGTCCTTCCCGTAAGTACCCGGTGTGTTTCCAGAAAGATTTCTAACTAGAAAAACATCGGACAAACTAATGCTAACACCAGAATCATCTGATTCACACGAAAGAAGAAGAAGAAGAAGAAGAAGCAAATAATGCTTGACAGAGAAAAGGTCAAGCATGAGAGGGTGGATCCCCTAATACTGCACAGGGTCATGACTTAGCATGACAGAAGAAAAGTTACATTTTTTTAAAATGGCCTAGACTGAGTCGGACTGATTGTACTGGACGTATCCTCGATTGGTATGAACAGCACCAACTCAGTAGTAACCCCTTTGTTGAGTTGGTGATATTGTAGTTTGCGGTCTACACCCAATGTTTTATTATAATATACGGACTACCGTCAATTCTTTTTTTATCAAAGTTACTACTGACGGTATATCCCGTAGTTTCATAATCAAACTTTCATGGTAAACTGAATAATAGACTAAACAATTGAGGAATTAGAATGCAAAACGCGATAAATTCAATGTGTTTAAAATGAGACCTTAAACAATAAAAGGACGAATACATGAAATGTAGACTTCGACTAATAGCTTATTTTAATTGAAAACAAAAATAAATTAGGACGGTATCATATTATGTAAACATGGTTTGGGGGTTTGGTCGAGTGTTGAAATGTAACGCTTATTATAGTTCGTAATTTTGTAAGATGGCGTTTATCGCGTTTTACATTCGTACTTTTCAATTATAGTAAATACACTACCATGTTAGAAAAGTGATAGGAAACCGAATGGTCTATCACCAATTTTATATCCGAGTACAAAGTGACCACTAAAAATGCCACCCATAGAATCGTTAATAAAATTCCCAATCCGTTCTGTAATCTAACCATCTTTGATACAAATAAACTTTAGTCTACGTCTGACTTGTCCACTAAGGTTCAGTCATGAATATCCAACAATCTATGTTTTATCGTCGTTGAATGATAAGCACAGCTGCATGCGAAGTGCAACATTTCCAATAATTCTAACCCCTTCCTTTCTTGGCACTGTCCTGATTTTTGCTATGTTGGATTTCTTCAGTTGAGGAACAGAGTGTGAATTGTTTTGATATGCGTTACTTTTAAGTTAACTCAACTTATAAAAATTAGAGGGGGGTATGGTCCTGTGAATGTGAATAACATATCTCGTACTATAGTAACACATTAATGTTTAACTGAATAATATTATAGAAAATCGATGGTGTAGACCAAGAGTTCCATACCTTATTTTGCTTGTGGAGCCCCTAAGAGCTATCTTATTATCTGTGGACCGCATATATATATATATATATATATATATATATATATATATATATATATATATATATATATATATATATATATATATTATTACTAATAAATTCTTGTTAACATATGCACAATATAGTGGGAATTGTTCTGATAGTCATTATCTTTGAGTTAACCCAACTTATAAAAATCGTGGGAGTATGATCCGGTGAATGTGAAGCTAGTTCGGTAAATTGTAAGTTTATTTAAAATTAGAAACTTACGCACCTCTATGTTATTTGCTTTTCAATATTTCATAGTTCGACCCTCTTGGATTTATTGCAGAGTCTAAGCTTGTCTAAGTATTAGGAAATCCTCATTAAAAAGGGTAATTCTCTTTGTTTTCTAACATACACAAGATAAGCACAACCTAGAAATAATCTAGGTTTAAAGGCCTTAATCCTTATCCTCGAGTGGCTCTTGGCCTTGGTAAGTAGTGTCACAATAGTAAAAAAAAACGAAAGAAGAACGATATTATTTTTCAGAAGTTTTAAGTATTGATAATTTGTATTATTTTGATTATTCGGACGACAGTTCTCATCTTGGATGTTATTCTCTCAAAGTTTCGACCGTTACAATGTCGGAGGTTACATCAGCCGAAACGTTGTCATAATAATATCCGAGATAATAACAGTATTCCGAATAAACCAAATAATTAAAAAATTGAGGATGGCACTGTGTCTAAGTGGTTAACGACGTGGACTGAGGACCTGGGTGTGCCGGGTTCGAATACAGTTCGTTCCACAGAAACAATTTCATCAAAACGCACATCTGACCTTGTGTCTAAAATTTTGAAAAATGTAAAAAAATGTAAAAAAAGAACGAGATTTTCGTGACCGCAAGCAAGCTTCTTCAATTTCGGAATTTACTGAGATGACATCGACTTTAATTTTTGACGTTCATGTTTGACATTAATTACTCTTATGTATCAAGTCATGGTAAGCGTAAATCTTAACTGAGGGTTTAAACATTATGCATTCATTTTGATAATCCGCCATGATCCAATTAGTCGGGGTCACGAATGTCGATCTTATGTCTAAGACATGACTGATTGCATTTACGGTCAACTGGTTTTCCAGCTGAGATAAATCGACGCTGATCAGAAACGAATAACAAACGAAGGCTGCGAACGAAAAAACAAATACATCAGTTAAAAAACATAGGCTTAAGTATTTGACGATGCGCAGTTTAGTAAACACTTAAAGATAAGTATGGCCATATTATTGTTTATGGTCTAACATCACTAGTTTATTATAATATTCAATCTAGGGTATTATTTACTGTATCTGTAACATAATGAAGAGTTGCAAATATTAATCGTGGACGAGTCTATTGTGAGTGGGACGTCGAGAAAGAAAAATAAGCGACTTGATAACTGTTAATAAGAAGAAGGTTCCGCAGTGCAAGCGAGTCTTGAAAGACGGCGGTTTCAGAAACGCGAAGAGCCGAAGCGCTTGATGATCGGAGTATCGAAGTACCGGAAGAATGGGAGTTTACCGATGTTTATGGCACCGATGAAGCTTTATTGGCTATGGTACTCAAGCCCGTCTTGCTGTTAGGCTTTCGTGTCCGCTGACTAAAAATACGACTGATAAGCAAGTTGGTACTGTGAAGGAATCCCCTGACTGTTATTTCATCAACCAGACAATTGGGAGTGCTTGCGGAACAATTGCTTCAGTTGACGCTCGGATAGACAATGCAGAGTAAATTGTTTTCCAATCGGATGTATATATGAACGAGTTTCTAGCGGAAACCAAGTCTGTGACCTACACAAGAAAAAGACTTTCATGAGACAAAAGTATGTCAAAGGATGTTATATGTGTGTGCGTAGCCGGCGTAAACCGGTGATGGGAAATAAAGAACACCAAAGTGTTTCCATATACGTTCTGTTCTTTGTCACTCTAGTTGGATCTTACCGGGTACCCCGAATAAACGGGTAATGCAATATATCTAACAGAACGAAAAAGGGATGAAAAAACAAACATGCAACAAATAAGGCAAGATAAGTTAATTTTCTACCTACCTGGATATGTTTATTTGTGTTTAAACTTATTTTTAAGCGTTTATTTGTCCAACACAACCCTAGTGTCTACTCTGATAAGTTAGAACGTAAAAGAAAATGTCAGCCCATAAACTCTGCACGATGAAACTTTATAATCGCTGAAAAATCGAAAGTACAACAAACTACTGATAGAATATTACATTTTCACACGATTGGTTACATCTATAGGATGTGTTTCTACCAGTATTTTGTTTATTTTTCGATTTTTGAGCGATTATCAAGGCTTATCGTGCAGGGCTTATGGGCGATCATTATTTTTTGTTGTAACTTAACAGAGTGTATACTAGGTTTGTTTAAAAACAACGTTTTAAAATGAGTTAAAACACAAATAAACATATCCAGGTAGGTAGAAGAATAACTTATCTTGCCTTTTGTAACATTTATTTGTTGCATATTTGTTTTGTTTTTTCATTTCTTTTTCTTTCTGTATGTTACATTAAATAATCCCCTCAATCTACTGTCAATTTTCTTTAAAAATAACTACTTATGGTACATCCCGTACTATGATAAAGCATTTATGTTAAACTCAATAATATGATAAAAATTCGATGGTATGGACCAGGTGTTCCCAACCTTATTTTGCTTGTAGACCATCTTAGAGCTATTTTATTATCTGTGGACGTCATATATATATATATATATATATATATATATATATATATATATATATATATATATATATATATATATATATATATATATATATATATATATATATATATATATATATACACTATTTTTACTAAATTCTTATTAACATATGAACAATGTGTTCATGGACATAATAATACATCTATAGCAAATTAAAATGTTATAAATTACATACAAATCATGAACACCAATCATAAATATTTGTCCAACATGAGTTGAGAAAAAGCGACAATCGAGTGCCATGTACGTTGTGATCATGCGCCAAGCAGACTGGCTCTACAATACACACTAACCAAAGAATATAGTGTTTATCTACATTACATATTCTTTTATACTATTATTATTATATATCTACAATATAATTGTTACGAATATTATTTATATTCAAAATACTTCCATATGGACCTCTACCTACTTACCATGGACCTTTAAAGTACAATTATTTTCGTGGACTCTCTTGAAGTTAATGTGAGTGCCCGAGGGTCCATGTGGATTCCAGTTGGGAATTGGGAATCCCTGGTATAGATAAAATGAATTGTAATTTATTTTGTATTATAGCATTTGGTCTACTAGCAATGTTATATTCTAGTATGCGTTCTATCATTCGTTTTATACGGCAGTCTTTAGTCAATTATAAACTGATTATTACATTACATTATGCGTCAATATTATAATAGAAACATGATGGGAAACTAACTGGTAATTCACCCATTTTACACTATAGTACAAAGAGACCACCAAAGCAGTACATTAATTGACTTGATTAATTCACGTTTGCCACAAATAAACTTCAGGTAATGGCAGCCTTGTCCACTAATTTTCAGTCTTGAAAGCCCAACAGCCTCTTTCATCGCCGTTCAATGATATGCACACCTGGATACGATGTGCAGAATTGTCAACATCTCCGGCACATTCCTCTCTTGGCAAAAAATTCCCACCCATGTAATCGTTAATAAAATTCATGATTCTTCTTGCAATCCAATCATACTTGGTTCTTTAGTCTATGCCTTACTTGCCCACCGAGTTTCAGTCATGAGCATCCACAGGTTTTTATTTTTGTCGCCGTCATATGATATGCGGGGACACTTTGGAGATCATCTCTACTTCTTAATATCTTTAAATATTTATTCATCGTTTTTGCATTTAGTTATTCACGATGTAAATGTATGTCTACGAAAGGAGTTATTGTTTTCTTACATCATATTTTAGGGTCGTTGTTATTGCAGGACATTCATAAACATCAAATATGTCGTTATACTTTACTTTAGAAATGACACAATAAAACTAGTAATATGCGAACAGGTGTACATATGCGTCAACAAATTCACACATAGGGGGAGGCATTTCAGATTCGAATAATTTCCCCTTTGTTGATGTGTACAGGGGGTTACAATTCGTGATAAAAAAAGCGATTCACATGAAATTCAAGTCTCTTTTTCATCCGGACTTGTTGCTGAAAACATCTCACTAGACTCCATCTCTATTTCCTACGGGCTGACTACTAGTCAAGAAACAAACTAGCACCTGTGCGCTCCGAACAAAAAGCCATTACGGTATGTAAGACGCATTCTCACGGACAAAATTTCAACGCCAGCCCTGTCGTGTTCGCGAAGAGCAAATGTGCTTTTTTTGTATACTCCATTGTTTCCGAGTTGTTACTTTGTTTTCATTGGTAAATGCTTGTATTTTAATATATATATACACACACACACACACACACACACACACACACACACACACATATATATATATATATACATATATACATATATATATACATATATACATATATATATACATATGTATATACATATATATACATATATATACATATGTATATACATATATATACATATATACATATATATACATATATATACATAAATATACACATATATATACACATATGTATACATATACATATATATACATATAGATAAATATATATACATATATATACATATATATATATATGTACATATATATATACATATATATACATATATATATATACATATATACATATATATACATACATACATATATATATATATATATATATATATATATATATATATATATATATACATATATAAACTGACGCTGTTAAGCGTGGACCAAATCTCGTCAGTGGTGATTCCGACGTGGGCCAAATCTCCTTAAATTCAAATCTGAAATATTTAAATTTTCAAATGAAAGATTGTGCCCGTATAATGCTTTATAAAACCCTTTATTATACTCAAAAGAAACTTAAATTGGACAAGAGCGGGTACCGGCTAGTAAGAAATGAAGTTAAACAATTAGTTGAGACGCTTTTTTGTAAGTGAAACTTTTAATCAATATAGATGATAACCTCGCAGGACCTCATAATGTCATCTAAGTTCTCACAGAAGGCCATTATTATCTTTTCAAATCTGTTTGAACAATTTGATAGTCTCAGATTTAATCGAGGTATAAATTGATTTAATAAACATCGCTTGATTTATTCTTAAGTCTCCTTTTTTACAGACATGTTATACGAAAAACAAAGAAGGTATTCAATTAATACAGCAGACATATCTCATATACTGAATATGGCTTCAATAATGGTTCTTTTCATCTCTGGATTTATGTGAAAACGTCACCCGAAACACAAGATTTTCTTTCAAAGATTAAATGAAACAAATGCTAGTTTGATTTTAAGATATCTTACTTACCTCCCCTTTCTTCTTCTTCGTCTTCGTTTTTTTCTTCTTCTCTTTTTCTTTTGTATTCTTTCAGTCTGGTTTGTTTTGTTTGTTCACATTAAACTTAACCCTTAGAGACAGTAACTCTAGTTAGAAACCTACGAATTTTAAACCGACTGAATTATTAAATACTTATTTAAATAGTACTCACAACCTTGAACGGTGTTAAAGGGTACATATTGAGGGTAAACTGGATCTTTCTATTAACTTGTGTTCGTAAGTTCGTAAATAGTTTTAATAATGCAGTAGGCAATCACTGTAAGATAATTAAAAAAAATGGTACTCCGGTTACTGGCAGAGTCACCCATGGCGGACATATCGGACACCACACACGCAACCGTGGCTAACAGTATTCTGGTGAAATCCAGGAGAAGTCAACATCAGCATCCGTCCTCCTCTGGTCGTTTTTTCCTCAGCGTCAATGACATGCAATGACGTGCCAGACTCGGAACCACAAATATATATAGCGAGGATAACAAGATTGGTACTTAGCATTAGTGAGCGCCATTCCTTTGTGTATACTGTGACAAACCTTCCTTGATTTCGTATGCAACCGCTGAGCTTTACTACTTTGTGTGTCGGGGTAAACCCGCAAATTCCCAGGTATAACGAATAGCTACGGTCAACATGGAGGACAATCCTGGGGCAAAAAATCATCATTCTCATCATCATCCTCATTATCAGAATCATCAGCAGAAGAAGCTGCATCAACGACATCTACTCACAACAACAACCATAACTACTAGCTGCTGTTGTTTTATGAAATATACTATTCAGCCTTTATGGCGCCATTTATCTTCAACTAATTATATATACTAGACATTCTGGATGCAAACAGCTTGTCTAATATATATATATATATATATATATATATATATATATATATATATATATATGTATATATATATGTATATATATATATATGTATATATATATATATGTATATATATATACATAGTCATCCACAAACAGACTGTTTCGCTGTATCACAGCTCTTCAGTGCGGTTAGGCAAACAACTGCTTCAAGCCGGGATCATAACTCGACGGTCTAGATGACAACAGTATATATATATATATATATATATATATATAGTGACTGTTTACGGGTTGTCTATGTTCTATGATTTAAAGAATTACGTCTCCTTTTTTACTTTAGCATTTATGACATCATAAAAGATCTTCCCGATGTCTTGTAACTTTTTCTGGTAGATGACGTTTTTCCTTTGTGACGTTATCATTTTGTGGCATTTTCCCTTTGTGACAACATCGTGATATAAAACGAAGGCACAAATGCACTGATATATATATATATATATATATATATATATATATATTTCTAGTATACTCTGGCGTTAACAAATTTTCCCCACTTCTAGACTAGGTGCATTATCAAGGCTTGAGAGTCTAGTCTAATCCCTAATATTTAAAGCATGTTAGAATGGAGGACGGATGCATTCATAGCCCCGAAAGCACCCAAACACAGAAACTCGAGCTTAGAGTCCGCGCTGGTAACCACTTGACCACCACCACACAATCAATGCAGCTGTTTTTTTTTTCTTTATTTTCCTAAAGTACAACTATTTGTCAGTCAATAGTATTGCTCGAGGTGCACGAACTTTGTTGGTCGAGATATTCGCATCTTATTATTAGTTAAGCTTTTTCTCCGAGTAGTCACCCACCGAACATACTCATCTTTTCGATAAATACAAGATAACAAGAAGTTATCTTTGTTTATAGTTCTTGAGAAACTGCGCAATTTAAAATACATAAACAACTAAGGAAGTCGGAGGTGGGGGTGGGTGGATGGGGGTGTAAAAGAAACAGATAATAATCGTTCAAGGCAAGTTCCTTGGCTTTATCAACTGGAAAAGTAAACAATTACTTATCAATGGCGCGTGTCGGCTGATAGTGTAAAATCACGACGCAGTATATACGCAGTGTGGATCCTGGCTTGGACAAATTATTGACAACAATCGTGTCTGTGTAACTGTATCAAGACCCACGCTGACAATTGATAATGTTATAAGTGGCGAATGAGAAAAATCGACAAAAACGCAAGTTATGAATGGCTCATCATTAGCAAGTGCTAAATTCGCCAAAAAGGTGTTCTGAATTAAACAGAGAAAAACAAGGTTAACAAACAAAATATATTTATATTTCTAAAAATGTCCAGTAGTTCGTTGGAAGAGTTGAAAGTTCTTGTGTTCGTAGTGAGCAAAAAATACGGGCGTTCGTAATATGTGTTTGTTCAAAGTTTCATTGTGTGTGAGGGGCACATCTTGGGTTAAGCTGTAATTTTAGAGAGAGCAGGCGTGTTTGGGGATTTTTAGCTTGGCACAAGTCGTGTTTCGAGGAGTGTATCCCAAGCCTTTTTAAGGTATTTGTTGTTGCCTTTGTGTTCTATGTTAGAAATTTTAATTTCGCTCGTGCTCATTTAGTTGGTAGTTTCATACGAGTGAGAATGACTTTCACTAATTGAAAAATGCCGAGTTAACACCTGTATGTGAATATTTTTTTGTGTGGTGTCCGCAGCGCCTGTGCGAAACTTTGGAAAACGCAATTGATTTTTGTGGATCTTATTCGTTTCCGTACAATAGAAGAAAAAAGTGAAAAGAAAAGAGGGAAGAATAAGCCGAACGAACGGAAGAAGGAAAAAAGAATAGCTTATACCAGCTAGCCTATTTTTCACATTCACCCGTCTCGCGTATCTATTTACTAACCTACCATATATACAAAGACAAATCAGAATTAGCGGCTATAAATGAAACGTCCCCAAAAAAACCTTTCTTTAAAAAAAATTGTTATTTAATTTATTGGGAAAACTATCTTCTAAAAAGTATCCATTAACCACGATATTTTCAGCGCCCTGTTAAGATGTTGCAGTCGGGTTCGGTTTTCTATTTAACACATCACTCATTAAGTCCCGGATATACAGATGGCGCCATTAATAATTAAAAAAAATAAATACGAGTTTTTTTTATGAAGTACCAACCTTCTAATGGCACGTGTCAAGATTCGAGACAAATCGAATTATTAGTTCACAAACTACAGTTATTTAAGAGAAGCTATTGTTGCAAAATGTCAAAAACAATGGACAAATCTGAATTTTGTATTTGATTACCATCAGCAAACAATGCTTTATCAACATTCTTTTCTGATGAAGAAAAATACTGTTCAAGTTAAGCAAAAGTGTTATTCGAACTCTGCTCGTTTGGAACCTTCAATTATGCTGACTTAAAACGAGGTCGTACAGACAGGAATGATGCTGAACGCTCGGGTCGCCCAAATTCGTTTTGGCCTAACGTAAATTGAAATTGCGTGATATAGCAGAGGAGTCGAATATATCAGAAAGCAGTTTATTCACCATTTTGCAGGAACATTTGTTAATGAGAAAGCTGTGTTCAAAGTGAGTTCAGCGTTCACTCACAGTCGATCAAAAATAACAACGCGTCGACGTTGCTTGCAACTGTTTTACCACAGAAAATGGATTTTCTGCATTAATATGTTATAATGGAGGAAACTTGGATACGCAACTAAACTCCAGAATTAAATCAGCAGTCAGCTAAATGGACAGCAGCAGGTGAAAGCCGTCCAAAGCAACCAAAGACACAAACATTAGCAGGAAAGGTTTTGGCCGCTGTATTTTTGGATGCGTAATGGTATTTTGTTAATCAATTACCTTGAGAAAGGAATAATAATCAATAGTAAATATTATATAGAATCATTCGTGCGTTTGAAGGAAGAAATATTCAGAAAACGGCTACAAATGAAGAAGAAAGTGCTCTTTCAGCAACATAATACCTCGTGTCACAAATCGATAGCAACGATTGCAAAACTACATGAATTGCACTTCCAATTACATCCACACTTACTCTATTCTACCTACTAATAGCAGTTTGCAGACCTTAAAAGAATTATCAAGGGAAAGAGATTTGGAACCAATGTAGAAGTGATACTTTAAACTGGGGCTATTTTGAGACCAAAGACAAATCGTTCTACAAAGACGGCGTCAAATTGTTAAAGAAACGTTAAAATCAGTGTATCCTCCTTAGAAGGAGACTATGTTGATTAAGAAGTTCGAATTTTGCCTAAACGTTGTTGTTTTATTAGTTAGGCCCTTGTCTTATTGAGTGATGTGTTAGGTTTAACGTCAGTAGGGTTGACCAAGATCTTGCTAATCTGGAGCACATGATACAATGGGGGAAAGTGGTTTATTTTTAGCATATCTAAAATCAGACTTCCCTCCTTTAACCATCAAGGCTCAGATTCTTATTTTGACCAAATGTCTCTCTCCTTGAGGAAGGCTCTAGTTTTGATAAGTTTCTAGAATTTACTTTCACGCCAGATCTAAAATGGAAGGTATATATCCAATCTGTTTCTAAGGTTGCTGGAAAAATGGTCCGTTCATTCTACCGCTCAAGAAAGTAACTGACTCCTAATGTAATTCTTTACATATATACGCTTTAGTCAGATACACTTTAAGAGAGTAGAAAGTTGACTTAAGATATCTCCACATTAAAACGAGCATTTGACAATGCCAGGTCGTATGTAGATTGTATCAGCAATAGTAATATCAAAATGGACTAATTCACCAGATACAGAGGCCGTGAGTATTCGACTGAGCTCAAATCTCAGACTTCCTCTATAAATCCGTCACAGCAAAATCTCGTTTAGTTACAACCACTGTTGTCAGCTGTGTACATATAAGGAGTTTAGAAAGTGAACCTTGGGTTTACATTTAGCAACTTCGTAACTCTCGCTTCCCTTATTTTGTCTTTTAGTCTTCACATTTCATGAGCGATGTTTATGACAAAGGAGGAAGAATTGCTGTTTTCTGGGTCGGAATCTATCGATATAGCACTTATCGCTGACTATGTTCTGACCTTGAAGTGGTAATTCTGTTTTAGCTTCTTACATCACGTGGATTCATGCCTTATCTGGAGCGATTTCAATTAAAGAAAAGGTGAAGTACTGCCGTCACCTCTAAGAGCCCTGTTTTCTTTCTTTACAGAGTACAACATTGACTTCACAATATTGTGGGTGGTGATCTCTTATGTTCTTTGCAACCCCTTTCAAACAAAGAGGTTGCTAGTCTTTCTATGAACTATTGTTATCTCCATGGAAGGTTCTCGACTGAGCTCCAATATCTGGTTCATCTGGGTAAGATATTCACAGCAAGAACTCGTCTTCTAACCACAACGGAAAACAACTTTCCTTTCCTTTCTCCATGTGTCTAGTATCAAGTGGAATTTCTATTTATAGATTTTCTTTCAAAAGGATTCACGTCTATGGAAAACATTATCACGATACTGCTTCCTTGCAGACTACAACATGCCCATCTTCAAATCCAATGTCAGAAAATAAACCGTCTTCAGAAGTAAGCAAATGCGATTCATTCCATTAATCGTTTTCAGTCCTTTCATAATATTCATCGCCATTCAATTGACAATCCATCCATCTCATTCACCCTTATCATCGAGTGGCTTTTGGCCTTGATACGTGGTAACTTATTGCTAAAAGAAACTTCTTCACTAACCGATAAAATATTTGTCGCTTATTCTTTTTGAAAAATTAAATTCTGATTATCATTTCAATGTAACAGCAACTTCTCAGATTTTCAAACAAATATTTAAAAAAAGTTATATGTTAAATTTTTAGATGAGTGTTCAGTTATCAATGCTTGTTTAAGATAAAATGGTATACTCGTTCGAAATTCTTGAAAGTCGTTTCTAAATATTTTTGCTAAGCCAGGGCACACTTTTTACGTTAAAAGTACATATGGAAAACAGAGCCTTGTTTGCTAAAAAATTGAACAAATACTTCCTAGAAAATTTAATATTTATATTATTCTAAAAAAGCACATTACGTAATAATCGAATTAAACAAAAATTGAATACAAATATTTCTGTGTGAGAGAGCTTGTTGTATCCGTTGACCTAGAACTTATTAAATTGTACGGAAACAATAAACTTTTTGAAGGATGTAAATAAAAAGATTTTGTTTTGCATTATAATAATATAAACTGTGTATTCATGAACAGTACTTTATGGGCCAATTTCCTTTTCGTAATCGTGATTTTTTGCTTAATTTCATTGTTTAATTTCAAAAGATCTTCGTTCAAATCTATAGCTCTTCTGGAGAAACATGTATCGTTAAAGATGAAATCCCCGCGTTTGAAGTTTGCAAGCCATCTCCAAACTACATAAGGTTAGAGGAAGTGACGGTAGTCAAGTGGATAACAACACGGACTGACGACCTGGGCGTGCCAAGTTCGAATAAATATCGGTTCCATAATATCACTTTCACTTAGGGATGTTAGTAACCATTCCGTGTCCCTTCCTGCAAGAATACCAACACCAGAGTCAAGCCGGTCAACAAAGTTGTACAATGTTAATTCACACGAATTTACTTTACTTTGTAAGGTTAGATTTAGTAGAGACGTGGGCAATACCATTATAAGTTACATACTAAAATTAGAGCAACGTGGTAGAATATGACGTCATGAACAGGAAGTCCCAAATGACATGTAAGGAAGAAGATAGAGAGATTTTTTTCTTTGGCTCGTGAGCTGATCAGATTCAGACGTCTTTCTCGAATCTTTATCTCCACCTACCTCCCTGGAAGCAGACGAGGAAAAGTTTATGTGATACGTGTGTAACTTTACAGTGTTGTAAAAAAATAAAGCAACAAAAGGACATGATGCCTTTGAGAAAGAATGTTGTTGGTGTTTTGTTTTGAAATTGTTACCCTATAACATAACTAAACTAAAACTTATTCCGCTTTTTAGCCATGATCAATGTGTTGTATCTGTTCTAATACTACTGGTAATATCTGGTAATATCTGGGGTGGTATTAGCTCTGACCGGACTGTGAATGAGGAAGTTGACAGGAAATATCAAATTCACAAGTGGTCTCCAGCTGCATGTATATTCCGTTCATGGGAAGATCACATACAGCGCCTAGTATTCCAAAATGGTCACCCATCTGGTATTGGGCAGGCTTCACGTTGCTTAACTACAGTGATTTAACAAGAACCTGTGTGGCTAGGCGATTATGCCACGCCCTGATGTCACACTTTATCTTTTCTATCCTCGATCAGCAAAGGAGAAAATCTTTCTAGACTGAGCCAATTTTTATTTTTTGCCCCAATCCAGAATACCTCTTTATGGAGATCTGGATTTTCATTAACTTAAAAATCATCATTATATCTAACTCTGCCTTCGTTGGGACGCTAGTGAATGGGAACAAAACATCTTCTGCTATGATTCCACTGAAACTATGACGGAGGTTGTTAACAATAACGAAAAGAAAACATGAAAAGAGGGCAACGTCGCAACTGATCAATCGGTCTATCTCCAACGTGTCAACGGAATTAGTTGGTGTTTACGTGCCGACGTTCTGCTGTAGTTAAAGAATTGATCGACTCTTAAACTACACAAGCAACTAAGAACTGATCAGAAACGTAGTCTTTCTGTGATATATGCAATTCTTTCTCGCCCACCGTATGTGCCGTATCTTTCGCCGACGGAATACTAACCCTTCAAGCATCGCGACAATACCTTGCAAGGTAACAGTCTAACAAAGTATGAGGCGGCTGAAAATGCTATTCTACACTTCATCGACAATACCTTGCAAGGTAACAGTCTCACAAAGAATAATGCGGCTGAAAATGCTATTCTACACTTCATCGACAATACCTTGCAAGGTAACAGTCTCACAAAGGATAATGCGGCTGAAAATGCTATTCTACACTTCATCGACAATACCTTGCAAGGTAACAGTCTCACAAAGAATAATGCGGCTGTAAATACTATTCTACACATCATCGACAATACCTTGCAAGGTAACAGTCTCACAAAGAATAATGCGGCTGAAAATGCTATTCTACACTTCATCGACAATACCTTGCAAGGTAACAGTCTCACAAAGAATAATGCGGCTGAAAATGCTATTCTACACTTCATCGACAATACCTTGCAAGGTAACAGTCTCACAAAGGATAATGCGGCTGAAAATGCTATTCTACACTTCATCGACAATACCTTGCAAGGTAACAGTCGCACAAAGAATAATGCGGCTGAAAATGCTATTCTACACTTCATCGACAATACCTTGCAAGGTAACAGTCTCACAAAGGATAATGCGGCTGAAAATGCTATTCTACACTTCATCGACAATACCTTGCAAGGTAACAGTCTCACAAAGAATAATGCGGCTGAAAATGCTATTCTACACTTCATCATTTCTCGCTTGTCAGAATTTTATTTTTATTTTTTTTACTAAAAGGATCACGGCTTATCAAGGCCAAAGACCACAAGGATGAGGATTAATTAGCTGGAATAATTCGCAGTTGATAGATAAAGAACCTTATTAGAGGATTAGAAAAATATTTATAAGATAGGCCAAGCTCTAATTACTAGTTGGGATGGATAATAACAGAAATCTGTTGACATTGGATTTGTTGTTCTGTTGTAACGTGTTCCACAGACGGAAAGCCCTTGCGAAGAAGCTCTATTTGTGGAAGTGTCGCCTGACGCTACGATCGCAAGAGGGAAACGGAAAGGTTTTGTTTTTGATGCAACTTAAATACATAGAAGTTTTTCGGTGCTGAAACAAATGTGTTGATCATAATGACTTTTATACTTATTAATGGACTTCAAATTAGTGTATAAGTAAGGGATCCAAAAGCGACATTATATTCTTACCAACCTTATATGTCCGCTTTTACGTGTAAGCATTAGAGGCTAGAGGTAAAAAATAACAACAATGTTTTTTTATCAACCTAATAATTCATCATTTATGAAAGCAACAATTACGACTGTGAGAAGTCTTCTGGCTGATGTACGATCGTCACATTTTAATATTCCACGTGTTATATCGCATGCGATATACTGTTTCCACGGACCGCTAACCAGAAGTGGCAAAACAGTTGTGGTGACTAATATTTTTTTTTGCATATATTTTAATTACATACAATACATGTTAAAATATTACTTGATTTGGGGATTGAGTTATATTTAAAAAAACTCCATATCAATTGTTCTAATTAGCCGTAATTTGCAATTTACTCATCAAATTTCTTACTATCTCTTTGTCTATTACTCTCACTCTAGTCTCATTGTATTTTGATTAAACAGCTTCTGTCACTCTCGCTTCCTCCGCTCTCTTTCTTTGTTTCTATGTTTAATAACATTCGAAGGTAATAAAACTAACGATAAAATAAACAATAAATAATATCACCACAATATTAATGGTGTTTAACCCATAACTAGAAAGAAAGAAAGGAAAGAGAGAGAAAGATAGTGAAACGAAAGCATACTTTTGTATTTTTTTTTTTAATGTTTAACTTTAACTGGCTTTGCAAACTCACTTTCTCCTGATACCAACAACCTAATATGTACCTGGCGAGATGCAATAAAGGCATTTTAGTTTATAAACTTTTACCGAAAAAGAAATAAGTTTTTGAATAGCGTCATTAATTATCTTCTTCGCGAAATATAAATTAAAGAAATTAAAGCTAATAACAATGTCTCCGGTTAACAACATAATTACATAGACCAACACTAAAGAAAAGGATATATATATATATATATATATATATATATATATACGTATTTCAAATAACCTTACACATCGCTATTTTCGGTTTAACGAAAACACTGAAATCTAAAACTGCAGGGCATAAAATACAAAGTGTACTCGTTCCTCGGTCAATGTTTTAGTGACTTCCATAATCTCGACTGAAGAACGGGTACACTTGTTATCTGTGGCCCTACAAGATGAGTTACCAGTGTTTCGTAAAACCGAAGGTATCGACGGGCGATCAAATAAACGTATAGTGTTCTTTGGAGAAATATATATGCTATGACATACGTAGTTGAGTCATTACTCCTATATTACCATATTACAATATATATATATATATTTATATATATATATATATATATATATATATATATATATATATATATATATATATAGAGAGAGAGAGAGAGAGAGAGAGAGAGAGAGAGAGAGAGAGATCGGCAGACATAGAGAGAGATGTGGGGAAAATATATGCTTGTGCATACACTTTCTATTTTTATAGACCAAAGTTTTCAAGGTAAAAGCTCGATGATTCCTAACATATAACAAGGGAGCATATATAAATAGAGAATATTAGGCTAACTTCCAGTTAGGATTGTTTTTATTTTACCGTTCATTCAAAAAAAAATCAAACTTCCATGTTTACGGACCATTTCGCATATATATATATATATATATATATATATATATATATATATATATATATATACATATATATATATATATATGTGTGTGTGTGTGTGTGTGTGTGTGTGTGTGTGTGTGTGATTTGTTTAAAGCTTACCAAAGTATTCCGTTCATGAGCCCAAACAACACCACAAAGGATTTTTTCATTCAAAAATTATTTATTCATCATTTTTCAAATTAAAGAGTTTTTTTTACCTACACGTGTTTCACTACAAAGCAGGTACTTGCTTGCAGATCATCAGTGAAAATTTAGTTCCTTTGAATAAGAGTTACAACAACCGGCAATGAAAAAATCTTTTGTGGTGTTGTTTGGGCTCCTGGACGGAATGCTTTGGTAAGCTTTCAAAAAATCACATATAAATGCTCTGTACCCTGTAATCAAGTATCATCGAGCTTGTTTTTAATGGAATAATCCTGGTCTTCACTGAATAATCTTTTTTCTAAGTGAAAAATCCAAATATATATATATATATATATATATATATATATATATATATATAATGGTGGGGCACTAATTCATTCTTTTGTGAAAGAGATAATTTATCAGAAACATAATGCCAATATTTCCGCTATTTTTCTGTCAAGAAGAGACAAACACTCATTCACCCCTTCCCAGCTGATAACGATTCGCCCAAACGCTTGCCAACAGATCGATGTCGCAATTGACAGGATGCTAACAGAAATCGATGCAGATAAGCAACCATTTTGAATCGACGTAATAATACGATTTAGTTCAATACTTACGAGCTGAGCTACTCCTCTCGGCCATGTAAGAGGTGACAAGTAGCAATTGTGAGAAATATCTATATAATAAAGTTAAGTCAATCTTGGCCATTAGAGCTTTCGAACCAAAACCTCTGGATGGTAGTTCTTTCCGCCAGTTAGGTCAATTCCTGATATGTGATTTCACAAAATATGTGTTTTTGTAAAATAATGTTTACATTTTTTCCTGCTACGCAACCTCCCCGAACACAATTATTTGCAGAGGAGACCGGAAGCAATTGAAGTGAAAATAAAATAATAGACTCCATAAACAATTAATTCTGTTAATAGAATTCATTATGCATAAAAGGTGCGTAACTATGATCTAAAAATAACTTTAAATGCGATTTTCTTAATTATTATCAGCATCATAAGCAGCAAAGTTGCAACGTGCCGGTGTCAGAGCTACCTGGCGGAGTCAGCATCGGAATCCGTCGTCCTCTTGTCGTTTTTGCCGTTACATATAACACGCAGAAACGTGTTAAGCGTGAAACCAAAAATCAGTGTCTATTCATTAGTGTGTTCTTGGCAAAACATTCCCCGACTTCGCATGCAACTGCTGATACATTTCCGTTTTCTATGTCGGTGGTAAACACCTGCGATCTGAGGCACGATCTTCGTGAGCTGCATGCAGAAGTCCGAGTCGCCTAACACACAAACACGTAAACAAACATTCAGTAGCCCCAGAACCGGTTTTCGGCGATTGAGTTCGATACTTATGGGTTGCACGACGCCCTTACCCCTGTTCTGATGCTACACTTGATCTGTTCTGTCTTCGGTCAAATGAAGTGAATTCTGAGGTGAGTTTAATTTTTGTTCATATCCATTTTGGAGAGATGGGAGTTTCAGCACATTAAATCCGATCTTGTGCCTAACTCTACCCCCATGTGAAGCTAATACATAGGAACGCATCTACGTCATACAAGAAAACGCACTATCTTTGTTTTGAAGGATATGCCAGTGAGCACGAAGATAATAACATCAGTATTAATATTATAATATAATAACATCAGTATTAATATTAAAATATAATGACAAGTATACTATATTTGTAGTGATCTAGTCTGTCAGTATGTCTCTTTATCCGCGGAATCAATTGAAAGCAAATTTCTGTATACAGTGTAGTACCTAGTCTGATAGGATACTTCATCTTTCCTGTACTCGGTCAGTGAAGTAGAACTCCTTTGAGAATGAGGCAATTTTAATTTTTGTTCCCATCTAGAGTGCATCTTTTTGGGGAACCTGGAAGTTCACAACATTGAAAATCGACCATGTCTCTAACTCTGACCACGTGAGGAGGCAAGTAAATAGGGGCTGTGTCATTTTTGGGTGGCAAGAGTCCACCCACCTGTTGTGCGCTGGCGGTGAGAGTGAAGTAAATACTAACATGAAAAAGGTTGATATGCCGTAAAACAACCACACCAAGATAAAAACAAAAAACAAGCATGTATCATATGTAATACTCCTCGCATTTATTAAAGACTGCAGACGTGTCCTCTTATTATGGTCCCCACCAGGAGCGTATAGTCCTGCTAATAAATTGACAATTGCGTCATGGATTCAGAGTTTTCATTTTGCACTAAAAGCTGTCGATAAAAATAGGAACATGTTTGTTTATTGATATTCTGTTGAAACTGTCCTGTTCCCGTTTATGAGAGATTCAGAACAACAACACCAGGTGGCGTTATCTTGATAAGTGGACAAAATGGCCGTTTGCAATCTTTGTTGTCCTGAATTTGCCATCAATTTGCGTAGGTTAACGGGTTTTAATACACAACTTGTTTTCATTAATAACCGGAAGTTGGAGGATGATAAACACACAAATAAAGAAAAGTATTATAATCTTTTCGCAGAAACTAATTACTGGTTACTTAACCATTTTCGTGACGAGTATCGCGCATATCAGCGTGGAAAGTGCACTTAATTTATTCGATGTTTAAATAAACTCAATCGAGATAGAGTACTCGTTCAGCGACGGACTTGTACTATTAGGTTGTAACGAAAGTTAAGCGCGATTTATGAAGTACATTTCTATTACCTATTTACTGTTCTCCCTACGAGGTCAGACATACACACAAGGTCGTTTTTTTATGTGTGGAAAATACAGCTCCTCAGAAAAGGGTCATACTCGATTGGAAAAAAATTAAACTTGATTCCGTATAGAAGGATTTCTACTTCATCGACCGAAGACAGAACAAAGCTAGTATCAGAGCCAATACTACACATTGACCAAAAGGTTAATGAAATATGCCAAAATGTATAATGTACAGAGGGACCCCCCAAAACTGCTATCGTTAATAAAAATTACAATCTTTTCTGCAATCCGATCATATTTGGTACAAATAAACTCTAGTCGTGACCTGACTTGTCAAAAAAGTTTCACTCATGAATGTTCCACAGTTTTTATTTTATCGCCGTTTAATGAATATGCCGGAGCACTTTGGTGATCGTCCCATAAGTACGAGGTGTGATGCTGAATTGGCTTCACACTCACCGGACCTTAACCTCTTAGATGTTCATCTGTGGGGTTATCTTAAATATAATGTTTATCAAAATAATTCACAGGCTATTCACAGCCAAAATCAGGGTAGGTCAGAATTAGTGACAATTTTGCACGCCGCATCCAGGTGTGCTTGCAACGTACATGTGCACATTTGGAGCATACCATTGAACAGCGATAAATTAAAGAGTGTTGGACATTCATGACTGAGACTTGACGGACAAGTCAGACATAGGCTGATAATTGCAGAAGGGATTGTGAATTTCACTAATGAGTGCATTGATGGCATTTTTTGATCACTCTGCATTTCATTTCATTTCCGGTTTTGTCTTCACTGATATCTTTGCATTGATTCCATGTTTATTCCAAGCAATGAACTCATTCGTCATATTATCCTTTATGACTTAAAAAAAAACAGAATAGTAATAGTGCAGCAGCAACATCTTTACACAACATTACGGGGATGGCGTAATGACTGAAATAACGTGCAGAGGATGGTTTCACGATACAGAAACGTCGATAAAAAAATAAAAATGGCGCTCAACGTTGCTGGATACTGATGTATTTGAATCCGCTGGTGATGCAAATTCGACGGTCACAGCTTAGGAAGTAAGAACTAACTTCAACGTTAACCAGAAATGACACATGGAAGTTCAGCATGGTTTCTTTCATCATTAACTATGATGATTATACCAGACCTAACTGGAAAATCCAAAGATCTGTTGGAAATTTATGCTTGGGAAATAAATGATCAACCACCTGAAGATTCGCGATTCAGAAACGGGGATACATAAAAAGGGGAGCTCAATGTTGTTGTATACCGATGTATGTATTTGAATCCGTTGTTTATGCAAACCTTACTGTCACAGTTCTGGAAATAAGAATTTGCTTCAACTTCAACTGAAAATGCTTGAAAAAGGGTCAATGGTTATAAAATAGGGTCCGCATAAAATCTTTAATCGGTAATCATAACACCAAACCTAACACATCAGCAAATACCAAAGATTTCTCAGATAGTTACGCCTGGGAAATGAACCATCAACCGCCTAGTTATCAATCAACAAATGTTCATCTCTTCAGAAGTTTTCATTTTAATGGAGTAAGATTTTACTTCAAGTCGAACATGAGTTCGTTTCCTTTCTCAGTTCAAAACCCAAAGAACCTTATGAAGGTGGCATTAACATTTTTCGAATGATGACTACATTAACAATTAAGTAAATCTGATATTGTACTGTTTTATTGGGACTTAAAATGAAGAGAACTTTTATTACAATTTGATACTTACATTATCTATGATCCTAAAAATCCGTACGTCAACATGTGGCGCGATGAGTTATACAACGAGAGAGAAACGTCGATCCTGATTTGAAATAACCGAGGTTATCGAGGACACTGGGGTCAACGCAGGTGAACTACACAGATAACAACGGATCGTACAAACTTTGAATGTGCCTGGTGAGAAGAGTTTTGAAACGCGGTCTTCTTTCTCATAACGAGAAAGTTTTTCAGTTTTTGTGGCTGTCAACGAATGCCACAGACGCGTGTCTGGGGTAATGACACTGACTACAACAGTCCGACATAGTTACTAGGAAATCAGGTAACATCGTTTGGCTGAAAAAATGGAATCTAAAAAATTAAAGTATATTTTTTCTAAAACACTAATGTCTCGTCAAGTTTATGTTCAGTCATTCCTTCCAGGTAGCCAACTCATCCATTTTTATTCCCTAGAATATCATAGTTTTGCAGATCTAAACTTCACAGCGTGGACGCAGAGCTATTAGCGGAGCAACTGACCACAGAGAATGCGACACTCGTAGTCCACGGCTTACCCCCGTAGCAACTATATTTCTATATAATCAAAAACACATTGCCATAGTGAAAATTTGTTGCTATTTGTTGGTTTGGTTCAACACTACACACCAAAAGCAAAATGTCTCACAGATCAACGTGGTGAATACTTGATTTTTGCATCGGATGAAAGAAGAACCCAAATTCTGTAATATAAAAATAAACTGATTTTAAGTCCTTAAAGTCTATTTTCGTTGATCTGTTATTACGTTAATAAGAAAAAATGAAAGTGGAAAATGTAGGCATCTACTTCGTGACCGAAGAAAAATAGATTGATCCTGATCATTTTTCTGTTTGTTTTTTTCAACGTGTATTATGTCTCCTGCGCTTTATCTAAATTCGTTTTAACTCGTGCACTGTATAACTTCATGTTCTCACAACATCTAAAAGTAAATATCACGTTGATTTCTGTTGACGTTCACAACTGGAACAAGTCTAAGTGCTATACTCGGTAATAATAATCAATAGTTCTGTGACGGGCAGTGTAGATGGGGTCGCAAATATGTAGATAGATACACGACACCTGGATTTCCCGACGTGCTTATTTCGATTATCTTACGTGATCGCCCACAAAACACAACTAGTCTAAAAGATGTCTACTTAACACTGATATACTTACATCCGCCTCATTGAGTACTAATACAATCAGACGGCCATTGATCCCAATTAGATTCAGGCGATATAATCCCGGATTAAACTCTGCCATATGTCAAGGAGAAGGACGCCGGCATTGATCAAAAAAGAAAAAAGCAAGCAATGAGAGGGGACTAATAAGATGGCCCCGGCGTCTCTAATTATTATCTCTGGGTTGTACTTAATCTTTATTTTGGTTGTATTATTTTGCGCTCAATTTAATGTTTACATTTTATGGTCATAGTTATGTTCAAAATTATGCTCAATTTGATGTTTACATTTTATGGTCATAGTTATGTTCAAAATAATGCTCAATTTAATGTTTACATTTTATGGTCATAGTTATGTTCAAAATTATGCTCAATTTAATGTTT
This sequence comes from Sepiola atlantica, assembly GCA_963556195.1. Taxonomy (NCBI): domain Eukaryota; kingdom Metazoa; phylum Mollusca; class Cephalopoda; order Sepiida; family Sepiolidae; genus Sepiola; species Sepiola atlantica. Next base: position 150,952,649 of record OY744516.1, read on the forward strand.
GCATTTTATGGTCATAGTTATGTTCAAAATAATGCTCAATTTAATGTTTACATTTTATGGTCATAATTATGTTCAAAATTATGCTCAATTTAATGTTTACATTTTATGGTCATAGTTATGTTCAAAATTATGCTCAATTTAATGCTTAATATAATATGTTTAATATAGGAAGTGAATTATGCTCAATTTAATGCTCAATTTATATAATTTCTGTATAACAATGCTCAATTTAAGGCTCAAGATAATGTTCGAAGTTTAATGTTCAAGTTAAATTTCAATGTTCAAGTTAAATGTTAATGTTCACGGTCATACTTGTATTTATTAACTTGTTCAGTTGAATACTTTCAACCGAGCAATACTATTTTCAAATAGTTTAGGCGTAGGTGTTTAATTCTGCGGCATATCAACACTTTTATAGTCCCTATTTAGTTGTCTCTCAGCGAGGGTAGATTTAGACACAAGGTAGCTTTTTTATGTGGGGAAAATCTAGCTCCCCAAAAGCGTGGCACTCTGGATTTGGACAAAAAAAACTGCTTAAGTCTATAAGGCATATATAAATTTATATGCTATGAAATAAAATTACAATTAAGCAAATTAGATACAAGGCTATGTGTTAAAAGTGTTCATGCTCGAAATTCTTACTATCTTCACATATTTATCTGTTGTGCTTGCGTTACCTGATTTTAACGGCATATCAGATCTTTTGGGGAGAATTAATGACGAATCCAGTTATTTTTAAATAGGCATCTATTCATAGTGTTTGATTTACCTAGTAATTAATGATGTAAATATATACGTATACGATCGGATGCTATTTCATGTAACAATAAGGAATTTCAACAAATTAGTCCCATTGATTGCATGGCCCCCATTCATACCCCTCCCCATGTTTGTATCCATCACCCAATACATTTTTCCGAAACAATTTAAAAGTTTTATGGGCTCTATAATTGTAAGTGGGTCAAACAAAATAAAGTCGACGCAAATTACAATGGGGTTTAGCCGTACTGGCCAAGCAGCGCAACCACACACGCACACACATATGTACGTACACACACACACACACACACACACACACACACATATATATATATATATATATATATATATATATATATATATATATATGTGTGTGTGTGTGTGTGTGTATTTAGAGAATTTACAAACCAAGAAATGTTATTTTTTTCTTATATATTTAATAATGAATAACATCTTTTTTTAAATACATATCACTGAGACTTTTGGTGTTAAAACATCCTTCACGAAGAGTACTTTCTCTTTTTTTTTTTCATTTTGTTGGTATTAATCAGAGGAGATTGTTAAGTCGTGGATATAAGTAAATTTGCCGTCCGGTCTTATTGACGCTTTTTGGAAAGTCAAGTCCGATGTGTTATGGCGCGTGGTGGACGCTAATTTGAATATAAGAGGTGGCACATCTTGTACAAAACATGTTTTACATTTTTTCAAAAAAATGTGCCACTCTTTATATATATATATATATATATATATATATAATAATGGTAATAATCCAGGTGAAAAATATCCACAGGGTGGTAATCCAGAGAATTTTAACCGGGTTTATAAAAAGTGCTCAATATCAAAATAGAGCTTTATGTATGATAGTTTTATTTACACAGACATGTACAAAATCTGCGACACTGGCATGTCGATGTTATCGATCAACAGTTACTATAACTCTGCCTGATGAGATCTCAGTTTATAGTAACTGTTGATCGATAACATCGACATGCCAGTGTCGCAGATTTTGTACATGTCTGTGTAAATAAAACTATCATATATATATATATATATATATATATATATATATATATATATATATATATATATATATATATATATATATACATAATCTATATAGATTTGAATAGGAATCAGTTTTCAAATGTAAAAGTAAGGCTTAATATTTATGATATTAAATAGAGCTTAGAATATATAAACTATTAAATTCAAAAGTATACTATTTTATGATTTAATAACATTACCAGAGAAATATTTTTACACATGTTTCTAGGGTAACTAAAATAAATAAAAGAGATTCAGGTATATAATCAAGGAAACTTTACATCGATAAGGTAAACATCCACAGAACTGTTATTGTGTTTATATAAGAGTGCTCAATAATAAATAGAGCTGTTTAATAAGTATAGTGATTTCTTTTATATCAATATTATTTGGCTACACATTTGCAGAACATGTTCCGGCTGTAGAACAGTCGGACCTCTTTACGAGCAACGTCTTCTCTTTACATCTTCAGTTGGTGGAATATCGACCGGATGTTAAAAGTATGTTACGTCTGTATTGTTTCAACTCCGACTGGAAAATTTAGGTCAGAATCCCTTTTTGATACAAATAAAAAAATATATATATATATATCAATAAATGAACACACCTTATCGGTTAATAATATTTTAAGTGATATGAATTGATCTTTATGAGTTGATCATATGAATTGATCTTTATGAGTTGATCATATAAATTGATCTTTATGAGTTGATCATATGAATTGATCTTTATGAGTTGATCACATGAATTGATCTATATATCGCCTGTTAATAATACGTATTAAGATCAGAGTCTGTTTTAAGGCAGCATCGTGTATGTAGCCAGTGAAACGGTATTTATATTTAAATGAAAGAAATAATTCCAAATGTGTCAACTTGTACGAAACATCTGAAGATATGATGTAACACGAATGTCTGTTTATTTGTTAATTGTTAAACAAGTTCACCTTGTCAGTGTCAACGAGTCGCGGTCAGTAATTAGTGACTGATCGGCTTTTTTAATCGTTCTCACGCGAGCAAATACGAACCGCGTTGTTCAAGTGACACGTTTGCGTGTTTATGTACTCTATTATTCTTATTTATCTTATTTTCATTCCATTCGACGGGGAAAGGGGGGGGTGGCTAAGTGTCTAATCATCGGAACAATGCAACACTTTGCTTAATTTGCGTTAGTAAAAAAAGGGGGACTATCAAGAACCATGCGTTCGTGATCGTTAACCTAAACTGAATACTAAAACAAACAAATAATATCGGCGACGTTGTTGTGGCTAAGATCATGAAAGGATTATTAACAAAAGCAGAGGAAACAACATAAAATAAAAAGTCAACTAAACCTCCACACACATGAAGAGTGAAATGCGTATCCAAACAGCTTTTATAATATAGTAGATGAAAACCCATCGACGGACGAGTAAAATTAATTCTCAGAGCAGAACAGTTCTGAACCAATTTCATGTTCTCTTATGAAGATCAAACTCAAGATATAATTATACTAAACCTTAGGTCTAGCATCCTTATTCCAATGTTAAACAAAATTCATTGCAAGCTTTTGATTCTAAAATATGTCACAAATTTAGGGAGTCTTAAGAAGAAACTACCATCTGGGAACTTTGCGTAATTGTTGTCTAATGACTATGAATGAAATTTAATGAAAATCTGAAATATTCAAATTTTATTTTTATGCCTAGCAACTGTATTTAAAATTCCATAATGATGTTTAATCAGCTTCGGCGTTAATCTTTAACATAGAAATATATAAACTTATACACATTTTAACTAGAATTACACCTTTCGTCTTCACTTTTTACGGTACTATATATATATATATATATATATATATATATATATATATATATATATATATATATATATATATATTTATATAAATTTTAGAGTTCGCCGTTTTTAAGAACTCTGTTTGCACACATCATGGAAAGCTTGGATAAGGGAATGGTTCCCGAACATTTCCTACGGAGTATCCCAATACGCAAGAAATTAAACAAAAACGAAATTGGGATTTACTTTGATTCTAAAATCATTTAATAAACTCAGCACGGAATTGTAAGTTGCACGTTTCTTTCTTTATTTATTCTCAGTTTTTATTTATTATTGTCTTCTCCACTTGTGCGCTTATGCTTTTTCGTTGACTGATTACACACACACACACGCACACACACACACACACACACACACACACACACACATATATATATATATATATATATATATATATATATATATATATATATAGAGAGAGAGAGAGAGAGAGAGAGAGAGAGAGAGAGTGTGTGTGTGTGTGTGTGTGTAGGTGTGTGTCTACTTTATTGAAAAACTATACATTACGGGATCTGTTTGATGTACCGGTGTTTCATTGGTCTGTACATGCCATTTTCTGGGATAGGGAATTGTCATATCGAATGTCTAGCACCGTTCAGTAGTCGAAGACTTTGTGAAAAATAGGGAAAACATGGGGAAAACACAATTCACACAATTCACGACAAGCTGCTTTTTACGTTCCTCTATTACATATTATCTAGGTTCGTGTATTAGCTTTAGTAGAACCTACGATCGAATACTTTATTGCTTTGATTTTAACTATGTTATGATATATATATATATATATATATATATATATATATATATATATATATATCAGTAACCTGAACAGTAAAGGCGAAAGGTGCAATTAAAGTTAAAATAAACTATATTATTTTAAATAATGTATTTACTCAATGAACGACCACATGATTCGGCCAGATATGAACAAGTCAGCAACGGTCCTAGCGTAGACAACGCATGCACACTAAGTAGAACAAACCTACACGAAAGTACGTATCCAGCAGCAAGCGATTTCTCAAAAGAAAACAACCCATTATAAAACTCAAACGGTTAAACATAAAAGAACCGCGAAAGTAGAGTAAATACGAAAAATAATTACAATAATTAAATACATGTAAAATAACACACTATATATGAATGAAATCGGGCTTCTTAAAACGGGTAATGGGCCACGGTCAACTATTTAAGTGTCGAGACACATTTATGAATGGTAAACAATCTAATTCATGAGTGGCAAGTAAACAGAAATTGTCACACGTGCCAAAACAACACTTAAAATGTGGCGCGTTTTAGGAGCAGAAAGTCAAAGACACTTCAACCACACATTCAACCACACCAAGAGTACGGCCACCAAATCCAACGAGACGGCGTTATGGGGGATCATGCACCAATCTTTTCGCTCACGACACATCAAAATTTGCGGATAAAAAAAACATTCAAAATACCAAAAAATACTAGAAATGTTCGATTCATAAAATAGATATTTTTATTCACAGGCACGTGTTTCTGTTACATTATGAGGGCCTCTATAATTTCGAAAATGTGTGCTTCAGCTAGTATGAATGTTGAATTTAGTGAAAGTGATGAATGAAGTGACATTAGATCTTGTTGAATGTTTCATTCTCGATGAGATAACAGTAGAGACAGAGTTAGGCTGAGATCAAAGATTTGGGGTCAGCAGGGGTTAAACACAGAGCGAGTATGAATACGGTGTCGGGCTTAGCTGACAGGACAAAATGAACTATGACGTCACATTTGTAACAGTGTGGAAAAAGAGATTGTTTTCATCAGTCGATTTATGGATTTTGAAGCGTGATGAACAGTGCCAAAGCATGCTTTAATAATTTGAAACTTTGAGTTAACTCCGATGCGACGAAAATGAGTCGACTCCATCTCTGCCTCACCCAGTGAGAAGATTAACTAATTCAGAAAATTAGAAGAACAGATAATTTAATCTGGGAAACGGCCGTCTCTCTCCCAGGCGTTATTTAAAAGAAAGGATGAATAAAACCTCTGAATTTGTCTTCTCAAGATCTGTCGTTTAAAGAGTTTTATTACTAGAAAACAGATACACCACACTAGACGATCGACGGGCAAGAAAAGAGATAAGACGATCAGAAGAAATTCCACAACGAATAAGAATATCGAAGAATAATTCAACGTGCTACAAAGAGCAGAACAGAAATCACAGGTAACTTTCAATTGATTTGCAAAAGAACATTTTGTTAAAAAAGTAAAAAGACGTTTAAAAGAATTTATGGTCAATGGGGCACATTGAAAGAGTGTAAAATATGCGACAACGGCGTATGTGACCAATAACGCGGAAACCGCGTAAGTTAAGAGAAAAAAGACCAGTTGAAAAAGAAATTTAAAATAGTAAAAAAAATTTTGATGATATTTTAAACCATTTTCGTATTTCGGAAAACGTTGGTTACAGACTTTTAGTAACATATGAAAAAAGACGCGTATGCAACATTTCGTCGTCTTTACAAATCATAACTGTGGCCAGAATTAGCGAAATTCGAAAATACGGTTCGACCAACTTAGCTAAAGGTAAGTGCTAGTGGCAGTGGGAAAAATTATATCGTATAATACGAAGCTATATATATATATATATATATATATATATATATATATATATATATATATATATATAAAGAAATAAATATTAAATTATTTATACCTAAAGACGCTAGCGTTTCAAGAGTATGGTTCAGTTCAGTTTAAGAAAGTAATACCTTCAGACGGTCGGGTGCTGCGAATCCGGTTCACAGAATCAGTGTAGAATCTGCAAGCAGTCGCCCTATCATCGCGTCTACCGGAAACTGTCACGTGATTAAGAGAAAGTAAGTCTATATGTACCTAAGAAGCGGGCAGCAGACAGAAGACTAATCGAGTCTTCGACGAACATATTCGAAACTTTGTTTAAAGCTTTTTGACAGACTATTTTTAACATTCCCGAGAGTACTCAACTTTAATTTCTTACAGGGACTTATTATAATATTTATAAATAAATATTAAATTATTTATAACTACAGACGCTAGCATTTTAAGCTTAAAGCTCTTATATATATATATATATATATATATATATATATATATATATATATATATATATATATATATATATATATATATATATATATATATATATATATAAATTGAAATAATAAAATAAGGTGCGAATCAAATTTTATTAGAATTCAAAATTCAGGCAAATTTTGAATTCTAATAAAATTGGATTCGCACCATATTTTATTATTTCATTTCATATTATGCTATTAATGCGCTATCCAGTATATTGAGCGTCAGTCTTTATCCGGATGTTTCACTAATTAAAAGAAATTAGTTGCCTCTCATATCTTTTGTTGGATTAACTTCATATATATATATATATATATATATATATATATATATATAACCCCGTTCGGCTTGTATTGGATTATCTCCCTATTTTTTTCTATATTTCGTGTTTTTAAACACCCATATTTGTTTTCTGAAAAGATAACTCTGTTTGTAATGTCTCAATACTGAACTTTTTAGTGTTAAAAACATGGCGAATATAGAGTTTTTATTCATCGCGTGTATCGGATACAAAAGGAAAAACAGATTGGTCGTTTATTTTCGTAAAAAATATCCGAAGCAGATTTGTTTTTATTTATATATCTTTGAAGATTCATTTGTTTATAAAATTTGAACTAAAAAAAATGTTCCGTTTATATTGACTTTGGGAGAAAACTGTAATCCTTTTAGTTGAATACCGATTGATATATATATATATATATATATATATATATATATATATATATGTATAGGAGAGGCCCATCTTTGCCTTGGGATGCGTCATTACGCCAACTGCTGATGAAGGGGGTAGACGCATTAAAAGATATGTTTTTGCTTTCACTTCTGCCTTAAAAATCGCCAGTGCATCTAGTTAATTAACATATAATTGTATAATATTGTTAAGAAACATATTATGCTATTACAAACGCCACCTTTGGAACACATTGTCACGGGACTGCTTGCCGGCTGATTAAAACATGGTCCCCTGCAAATCCTATGTCAACAAATTCATGTCATAGACCGCTACAAAAGTAACACAACATAATTCAAATACTTAATCGATGTTAGTATTCCCATAGTGCTCGTCATCTTTCGCCTAGTATACATTCCCATCTCACTAACTCTTATCCTCGAGTGGCTATTGCTCTGGATATGTGGTGATCCCGATAGTAAAAGAAAGTTCAGCATCATTTCATTATTTTTCATATACATTATATCATATGTGTTTGTGTGTGTGTGTCTGTGTCTATATGTGTACTGCCAGTTGTGTGCATCGACTTTTAAAACCGACTCAAAAATTCGTATTTACACTTGTATACAGTTGATCTCTCCCCGATCAAGGCTGAAATCTGAGGAAGATACCCGTACATTTTCACTCTTGTGCGGTCTTGCACTTAGCATTTTGCTATACATACTGTCAAGTTTCTTTTCTAATCGTTTGCTAAAAGACCAGGTGTTACTGGAAGCCATATATAATGCAGTTCATTAATTAAGCAAAATACATGCTTGGCTTCCCGATCGGCGTCTCGACGTTCATGCGACTCCTAGTGATCTACATAACGGTCAGGAATCTTGATCTTTAATCAAAAGTTTAAAAAAACCCTGAACACATTCTTATGAAAGAAGATGGGTTCATTTAGTCGAATTCGTCTGTGCTATAAACAATAAGGGTGTAGGCAAAGAGAGATTGACAGAGTAGACTATTAGAAACACATTGCTTTGTAAAATCCCGATTTCAGAACTTTCAACCACCTCTGGTCACTCTGATTGTTTCATCTAAACTGACTGATCTCGTCGTCTCATCCCTCGCCTGACGTAATTTTTTCTGAGGTTTGATTCACATAGCAAGCCGATTGCCCAAAGAGTTCAGCGCCTGAACCTTACCGACCCTTTGTCTGTGTTGCATCCTGTTTACGCTTTAACGCTTCCTCCGGACACAATTCTACCAAACAATTATCAGCGGACGTATCCACAAATATTTGATAGGATGACGTAAGTACTCGCGTAGAGCGTGACCTGTACGTTCATACAAAATGTTGTATTTAAAGTTGGGTAATTCTGCAGTTTACGAACCGTGTTATTTTTTTTTAGATAGGATTGTCAAGTTAAATTAAATTTTTACAGTATCTTTTGCTTATTATATTGTTAGGTGAAAGTACAGAATAGTTAACAAAATCCTCCTCCCTATGTTAAGAATTTGTTTCTAAATAATAACGTTATTATTTCAGCACGGTCCGTAAACTGCAGAAGTACCAACAGTTGTTCTTGTTAATTTCACACTGGTCAAATAACATCCGAATATGTTTCTTTACTTAACATTTATAGTAGGTATGAAATAAGTTGCAATATTAAAAAAAATAGATTCACTATTTTAGATCTTGAATGCATATTCCAATATATTCTTAGAATTTATCTATTTTCAGCGAACAATATTTCACCTGCCACAATATTTTTTTCCTATATGAATTATTTTGATACGGACACAGGGTCCCAGTCATTTTGTTTAATTGCCCTTCTTTTTTTGCCTAGTTTTGATATAATTTACATGCATTTTTCCTAGGGAATGTAAAAAGGAATGTTAATGTAACGTTAAAAAGCCACATATTTTTAACGTTACTAGGTAACGTTACCGTTACAGTATGAGGAATCTACCAAAAATGTTGCAGTGTCATTTTTACACGAGTTCTTTTCGTACTCTTCATCCGTCGAGTTCAAGGGTGTAAAGATCCTCCAACTACTTTTACATGCGAAAATAGCTACCATTATTTCTAATAAAACATGTAAAAATCTGCCAGCTATTTCTAGTGAACACATGCAGAAATCTGTTTGCAAACTCCGTTAAAATAGATAAACACCACTGTATAAGTTAAACCGTTCCTCTTACTTCCATTAAACATATGTAACAGATATTACTATTACCTCTTCTAAATATGTGTAAAACTCTTCCGTCTACCTCCTCTAAATATGTGTAAAACTATTCATTCTACATTCACTAAATATGTATAAAACTCTGCATCCCACCCCATTAAATATGTGTAAAAGACTTCATCCTGGCTCCATAAAATGTGTAAAACCTTTCATTCTACTCCCATTAAATATGTGTAAAACTCTGCATCTTACCCCTATTAAATATATGTAAAAGTCTTCCGCTTACCCCCTCTAAATATGTATAAAACTATTCATCTTATCCTCCATTAAATATGTGTGAAACTCTTCATCCTACTTCCATTAAATATGTATAAAAGTCTTCATGCTCCCCATTATATGTGTAAAACTGATTTTCTACCCCCTAAATATGTGTACACCTTTTCGTCCTACCTTCATTAAATAATTATATAACTCTTCCTCCTAACCCCACTAAACATGTGTAAAGCTCTGCCTCTTGGCTCCACTAATGGATGTATTGAAGTCTTCGTCCTACATCCACTAAATACGTGTAAAACTCTTCCATCTACTTTCACTACATATATGTAACACTTGCCCTTACCTCCACTGAATATGTGTAACATGTATCTGCTTTTCCAGTAAACACGTGCACAAATCTTTATACTAACTCTATTAAATATGTATTTCAATGTTCCTACGAAACCTTTCCTAAATATGCGTGAAATATGTTCCTCCATACTCCACTAGACGTATGTCAAACTATTCTAGCTACCCCTGTTAAACAAGTGAAACATTTATAACTTATGTTTACAATAAATAGCAAAGCTTCATGTTACTTTCACTACAGATATAAAAGTCCTCCCCCTACTCTCATTAAACGTTGATAAAATATATTTATGCTACCACCAAATATTTTTAATAACCTCCCTGATATCTCCAGTAAATGCTTGCTATTATCTATGTGATACCTCCAGTAATTACCGTCTATAATCTCCGTGGTTCACCCAATAAATGTGCGCTAAAATCTCTCGCATACCTACATTAAATACCTACTATCATCTTCCTGTTACCTCAAATAAATACCTTCTATAATCTCTTTGATACATCCAGTAAATAGCTACTATAATCTTCCTGGCATCCCTAATAAATTCGTGCTATTATCTCTCTTATACCCCCAGTGCATACGTTCTATAATCTCTCTGCTACTCCCAGTAAATACGTTCCATAATCTCCCTAATACTTCCAGTATATACGTGTTCAAATGTTCATGACACAATGCATGTAAACCTTCGATTACTGTAATAATGGCCACCTATTATGATTCATATAACTACTTCTTTCAGTCCTTGGTATGACATTAAACGACATCTCATGGTGAAGCCCCAATTTTTCCTTTAGTTACCATTGCTCTTAGGTAATCTGTGACTCGGGGTCCCATAGATGAAGTAAATGCATTAAATGGAACCACCCGTCGGTGTGACATGAAACTTCATCCGTATGTATGCCCATAAATTACATAATTAATAACTAGTTAAAGCAAACACAATGCGTGCAGACTTAAAGATATTAAGAATTTGAAGAACAAAAAAGTTTTATTGAGAAAAGAATCATCGAAAACTAACGTAAATGCGATTGTAATATTATATTATGCAGACGTGTTATTGTGTATAAAAGTAACATTTAAAGTTGTAGCGAAAAATAGTTTCCAGTGTGATGTTCCAGTATGTGGGACACGTTGGTGATCGTCTCATCAGTAGGCGGTGTTATATTGAATTGGCTTCGCATTCACTGGACATTAACCTCACGGATTTTTATCAAATATAAGGTCTATTAAAGCAGACCCCAGACTATTCCTGAACTGAAGAGCGCCATCACAGTCTAAATCAGGGACAACAGAGGAATGTGTTAAAGTTATTGACAATTTTGTACGTCGTATCCAGGTATGCTTCTTCATTGCACAAAGCAATAAAGCAAACACTGTTCGATATTCATAACTTAAACTTGGTGGACAAGTCAGCCATAGACTGAAATGTATTTTTTTTTTATCAAATATGGTTGGATTGGTGGAAGGGGTCTTAATTTTATTAACAAGTCCGTGGGTGGAATTATATTTTTTTGTGGGGGGATAGCCTTGGATTTTCAAATTTACACATTTTTGGGGAACGACTTCGCAAATCGCTGCCATTTTGAATGTATACACGAGGAACATCAAAATTAAATAGATAACTCCGTCGGACTTAACCACGGTCAAGACATCACAATGACGTTCCGTCAGATTCAATGTGCAACCTACTAAACTTTGAATATCTTAAATAAAAAAAACTAGTTGTTTGTTTTCACTAAGACTTGAAATATTTCCTGTCTTCAAAATAACAATTTTGCACAACATATGTCGTATTTACTGCAGTTATCGAGGATTATGATCGTACTGAGCACCAACAAATTATAGCATTTAATAAAATTATTGGATTCGGTATTGATAACCTGAAAAGGGCTGCTATGCCGTAAAACAAAACAACTAACACTACTTCACTTTAAAAAGTAAGTCAGCAAGGGGGACAACTCATTTTAAGTTTTAAAATGTGAAACTAAAGATTAAAAACTACTGAGTTCGTAGTAGTATCAATATATAAAACGTTTACACGGAGCAAAACCCGACATCGTAAACCTTACCCCACCACATTTCCTTGTCTGGCGTCGTACCGTTCAGTGGGTCAACCACGTGGTATCTTTTAACCCTGACAACTGAATAAACAGGGATCTAGAATGCTAAATAAATACATTAAAAAAAGAAGTGAAAGCTAGTACCTATGTTATTTCATGAGACATTATTATTATTATTATTATTATTATTATTATTATTATTATTATTATTATTATTATTATTATTATTATTATTATTTATTACTTCCATCGGGACGAAAGATGATACGAAACAGAGAACAGGGACCCCTTAAAACGTCTGCTATCTCGACGTTGGAATCAAGAATGGTGCCTAAACGAAGCACCGGGCGAAATAAAAAGAGAAGAGAAAGCAGTGTGGAAGTGGGTGGGGGTGGGGGAGAGAATACCAGTGCGAGAGATTAATAACACTTCGTTCAATGAATGAATGAATGCAAGTGAATGAATGAATGGAAGCCATTTGTGTTATGTGTCTTGTTAACTTAGGTTTCTGGTAAGCGAGTTATGAGGGGTTTAACAACCCGCTTTCTAGGGCGTACACAACATCAGGGTAAAAAAGAAGACTGGCTGCCTTTTGTTTACATAAGGGAGAGATAGAGAGACAGTCCCCTGAGAAATGTATATTTGCTGGCGTATCCTTGCACGCTTACAAAGGTTATGTGTTTTAAAAAAGGGGATATGAAGAAAACAGGACGACAATGGGCCTATTTTCTCGTGGGCGGCATGATGTCTTGCCTGGAGAGACAGTCCAACGGAAATGGATAGATAAGAATCTTTGGAAAGACCACAGGAAAAAACAGCATACACACGCATGTGCTCGCGCACACATACAGAAAAAAGGCTGAATGTGTTGCCAGATAACTCTAACAATAAACGATATTCTTTTATATTATGAAAGGAAGTATTATGATTCGTTTACTTGGACACTTAGATTAATTCAGCTTAAGTGTATTGGCGGAAAGACTGTGTTGCTTCAATTTGAGGGCATACTTTTGTTACGAAAACACAAAGACATTGGAAATCTTTGATTTTATACTAATGATTCACTACATATCAAGACCAAAATCGACTCCAAAATAGGTGTTAATGGGATGGATTGATAGTCGGTTTAATTATGTAGAATATTATGAGAAAATTTGAAACATTAATGGAATTAACAAAGTTTGATTACTTGTGGAGACGGTCTAGAACTAAGTATTTGTTGACATTCGGTATGAAGACAGTTGTGCTGTAGTCTGCAGGGAAGTAGGCTCGTGGTTAAGTGTTCCACAGACAGGTAATTATTGGAAATAAACTTTGTTCATAGAAATTCCGCCGAGGTTGGGCACACGGAGGTTGAAAAGAAAGTTCTATTTAGTTGTGATAAGATTGTGGGGGTACTAACGAATTCTAAACGTTAAACATGAAAGAACGAGTAAAAATACGCCAGTAACCAACACAAAAAGTAAGAAAGCCAGCACTCAAAATTCATATAAACATAACAATTTATTTAACGTGGTTCATTTAAATTGTATAAATTCCTCAATGAAAGTCTGAGTTTTGTGTACAGGAAAATGTCCCTTTTACTGTCTGTATAAAATGTCTCTTTTAAAGTTTGTTCTTGGAAGGCACACGTGTTTTGGTGTGCGCGTATATTAGAGAAAATGAGCCGTCTCTCTACCCTTTTTTTTTTGGAGTGTACGAAATGGTAGGAATTTGTGTTGAAAGGTACTTAAACATAGAAAAGACAGAAAGAGTTTAAGTTTACTATTTGTCCGGTATCCAGTGAGGAGGGACGGGGAGACGGCGTGTAGTAACTGTAAGACAGTAGCAGGCAGTGTTTTCTTGCCCCATACCTTTTTTGTCTGTTGATGGGATCGTCTTAATCGCTGGTCGTAGGGAGAGAAAGACTTCGTTGACAGGACCGTGTTACTGGCTGGGAAAGGGGAAAAAGAGTAAGGAGGAAGTGCGTTCTTTCTTTTATATCACTCAAAATCTCGCGTGGTCAAGCATGATTTGTTGGTCTTTGATTGGCCGGACCCTCTGACAGCGTGATTTGGCGAGAATAGGCCCTGTCTTCTTCCTTAGAAACGAAGAAGGGCTGAGTTAACAGAGAAAGAAATAATAACATATTAGGATGTTAATCCGATAAAATCCCCCTCAGATTGAAAAATATTGAAAAAATATTTTCAATATGTAACATACTGTTTCAGGTTGGCAGGTCAATTTACTTTCCTGCCGGATTTTGTCATTAGTTCAGGTTTATGTGGTGTGCTGGTTATTGTAGGAGCTTGTTTGCACACTTCGGCATCCTGTGGAGGTGTAGGGTGTTTCGGCATGCTGTTCTTCGATGAATCCAAGTATGCCGGTTTTATCCTATCTATGGAAACCGTATCTTGTTTTCCATTTTTAACTATGGTGAAATATTTTGCCTTCCTCTCCACCACTTGGAAAGGTCCTGAATATGTAGCACAAAGAGGTTTCTTTACTGAATCAATGCGTACGAAAACATATTCGCAGTTGTGGAAGTCCTTTGGGATGTAAATTTCTTTTGTTTGTGTCCTTGTAGGCGTGAAAATTAAATCATTCATTCTTTGTTTTAAGTTCTGGACAAAGTTTGTAGATGGTTGAAAATGATTTGTTTTTTCGCAGAACTGGCCGGGCAATGTCAGTGATGTCCCGAAAACCATTTCGGATGATGTGCATCCTAAGTATTGTTTTATCACATTCCTGATAGACAACAAAACTAGAGGAATGTTTTCTAACCATGTTCCGGAATAGTTGTTGGCTGTCAGAGCTGCCTTTAATTGTCGATGGAAACGCTCGACCATTCCGTTGGCACAAGGTGGATAAGCCGTCGTGGTTATGTGTTTCACTCCCAAAAGTTTTGTAAATTCATCGAAGAGTGTTGATTTAAATTGAGCGCCACGATCAGTCGTTATTACTGATGGACAACCGAAATTAGTTATCCAATCATGCAATATTGCTTTCGCGACGGATTATGCAGATGTATCTCGTAAATGAGTTATGACAGGCCATCTGGTAAATCTGTCGATGATTTTTAATAAGTATGCATGGCCATTTGCTTCTGGCAGTGGTCCAACTATGTCGATATGTTAGTTGGTGAATCTACCATCTGGGTGGATAAATTGGCCAGGTGGAGATTTTGTATGTTTACCCATCTTGCTAGTTTGATATTTTAAACACACTTTAGTCCAATTCCTTATGTCTCTATGCATTTTAAGCCAGACAAAACGATTACTAATTAATTTGATAGTATCTCGTCGGCCTGGGTGTGAAAGGTTATGAAAATGTTCAAAAACTTTTTTTTCTGAGTGAAGGTGGTATATAAGGCCTGGAATAACCTGTACTTGTGTCGCATAAGAATGTCTTAGTTCCAAAAGGGATTGGATGTGCCTTTAATTCTAAGGAAGTATCCTTTTTTACCTTGTCTAATGTTTCGTCATTTTTCTGTTCATCTGCGATTAACTCGAAGTTAAGAGCTTCAGAATTTATGGCGTGAATTGTAGAGCGTGACAAGGTATCCGCTACAATATTGTCTGTGCCCTTGATGTAACGAATATCTGATGTAAATTGAAATATGTAGTCCAGTTGTCGGGTATCTCTGGGCGTATATTTGTTCATACTTGTGTGTAAGGCATATGTGAGGGGTTTGTGGTCTGTGAAAACAGTAAAGTCTCGACCCTCGAGAAGATGCCGGAAATGTTTTATTGACACATAGATCGCAAGTAATTCTCTCGAGAAAGCGCTGTATTTTTGTTGTGCATTATTTAGTTTCACCAAGAAGAAAGAGATGGGGTTTTCTATACCGTTTTGAGTTTGGTGTAGAACTGATCCTATCGAAAATGAAGAAGCGTCTGTAGTCAGTGTTAGTACTGAATTATCCTCATCATGGATGTAAGACAGTTTTGTGAAATCTGCCAGTGCTTTCTTTGAGTTGTTGAATACGATCAGTGCTTCCCCTTCTACTGTAATCGTTGCATTTTTCTTTTTTTGTTTGCGCAGCAAATTTGTGAGAGGAGTTAAAATGTTTGCACAACCTGGAATGAATCTGCGGTAGTAATTTATCAGACCAAGGTATCTTCTCAATTGTCGCAATGATGTTGGTTGAGGAAATTGCTGGATTGCTGCCACTTTTTCTGGCACGGGCGCAATACCTTGTTCGTCGATTACGTGACCCAAGAATGTCAGTTGGGGGACTGTGAAAACACATTTGCTTACGTTGATTTTTAAACCGAAATGTGCCAGTCTCTCAAAAACCTGTTCCAGATGTTCGTGATGTACTTGAATATTTCGACTACCGATTAGTACGTCATCGATGTACGCAAAGGCAAATGGTAATCCTCTCAAAACCTCGTCTATCAGTCTCTGAAAACTTTGAGCTGCGTTGCGTAATCCAAAAGGCATTCTTGTAAATTCATATAGGCCAAAAGGAGTAGTTATTGCTGTTTTTTCTATGTCTTCTTCTGCTACTGGAATTTGGTAATATGCCTTGACCAAATCAAGCTTTGAAAAAATATTAGTTCCTTGCAGACCTATGGAAAAATCGTGAATATGGGGAATTGGATATCTGTCAAGAACTGTTTTGGCATTTAGGTTTTGAAAGTCTCCACAGGGCCGCCAAGCCACTGAATCTGGTTTTGGTACCATGTGTAGTGGCGAGGAGTATGGGCTACTTGAACGGCGGATGATGCCTAATTTTAGCATGTGTTGAAATTCGTGTTTTGCTATTTTGCACTTATCCGGGCGTAATCTACGTGGAGATGAATGGATTAGTGGTCCCGTAGTTTTTATATGGTGTTTAGCAGAATAGCGAATTTCATCGGTTTGCTTTAAAGTAGTTGTTATTGATGGGAATTTTTAAAAGAATTCCTGTAAACCACTGTTGGTTGGTAAAGCAAAGCTGATTCCCGTTGATGTGTACACTGAGGTTATTCCTTTCATCGACAACTGTGTTTCGCTGTCGATGAGGGAGTATGTAGACATATCCACTGACAAACGAAAATGTGATAGAAAGTCTGCCCCAAGAATGGGTGTTTTTACTTGGGCTTGTGTAAAAATCCATGAGAATAGTCGTCGCAGTCCCAAATTAAGTGTCAGTGATATTTCTCCAAAAGTTTGGATTTTGGATCCATTTGCTGATTGTAAAGTGTATGCTTATGGTATAGACTTGTTGTTGGGTTCTGGTGGTATTACACTGATTTGTGCGCCAGTGTCGACTAATAAAAGATATCCAGTATTGTTATCCCGGATGTAAAATAGACGACTCATTTGTTTTATTCCAGCAGTTAATGTCATCTTTACTTGCTGCTGGAAGGTCCGTTTCACGGCTGTGTCTGTTCCACATCGAAGTAGCATGGTTTTATACATTTCCGGGCTTTTTTTTCCAAATCTTAAATAATACCAGCAGGTATTGCCTGTGTGTCTCTCTCTGGAGAAAGAATTTGAACGTCTCCGGCTATTCCTATGTGGAGAATATGAATTGTCTCGGAAACGTCCCCGAGGCCGGTAAAATTGATGGCCTTGGTTGTTGATGAGACTCTGTACCTTGAGTGTTAATTCTGTTATGTTTTTCTCCAGCCTTGCTACGATGTCGGATGTGCCTGTTTGAAATGTTGGCGTTGAAGATGCATAGATATTTTTTCTTGGTTAGGGCTGTTGCTTTCATGAATTTTATCAGCTATATCTGCTAGCTTGTCTAAACTCAGGTCGTCCGGGAGTGATGCCAGAATTTGTGTTGTATGAGTATGGAGTTTATCCGTCCATAACTTTTTAAATACGGTATCGGACATTGAATTTGTCTCTAACAATGTCCGCATCTTCCTCAAAAGTTGAGATGGCTTCATGTCGCCTAAATTTAAATTGTTAAAGAGATTATGGAGTCGTCTTTCGTCTGACTTTCCGGTTCTCCTTATTATGGCATCCTTCAAAATGTCGTAGGGTTTTTCCACTGGCATGTGGTCCAAAAGATCCACGACTTCTGTGGCTACGTCTGCAAGTAGCTTTTCTACTACATATACGTATTTTGAATTTTGTGAAGTTATTTTTTTCGCCGTATATATTGCATTTAGCTGGGAAAACCATGTTTGCACATTTGTAGGATTGTATGTAGGCAGGTTAATAGTCAACGTACATTATGTCTGTTCGTTTGAAGCCATTGTTGTTTGAGTAACTGGAATTCTAATGAATAAAATGTCCAGCGGGGTCACCAAATTTGTGGGGGTACTAACGAATTCTAAACGTTAAACATGAAAGAACGAGTAAAAATACGCCAGTAACCAACACAAAAAGTAAGAAAGCCAGCACTCAAAATTCATATAAACATAACAATTTATTTAACGTGGTTCATTTAAATTGTATAAATTCCTCAATGAAAGTCTGAGTTTTGTGAACAGGAAAATGTCCCTTTTACTGTCTGTATAAAATGTCTCTTTTAAAGTTTGTTCTTGGAAAGCACACGTGTTTTGGTGTGCGCGTATATTAGAGAAAATGAGCCGTCTCTCTACCTTTTTTTTGGAGTGTACGAAATGGTAGAAATTTGTGTTGAAAGGTACTTAAAACAGAGAAAAGAAAGAAAGAGTTTAAGCTTACTATTTGTCCGGTGTCCGGGGAGGAGGAACGGGGAGACGGCGTGTAGTAACTGTAAGACAGTAGCAGGCAGTGTTTTCTTGCCCCATGCCTTTTTTGTCTGTTGATGGGATCGTCTTAATCGCTGGTCGTAGGGAGAGAAAGACTTCGTTGACAGGACCGTGTTACTTGCTGGGAAAGGGAAAAAAGAGTAAAGAAGAAGTGCGTTCTTTCTTTTATATCACTCAAAATCTCGCGTGGTCAAGCATGATTTGTTGGTCTTTGATTGGCCGGACCCTCTGACAGCGTGATTTGGCGAGTAAACAAAGAAAGAAATAATAAAATATTAGGATGTTAATCCGATAAGATAACGAGTTCTTGCTGTGAATGTCTTACAAGGGCGAAGCAGAGATTGAATCTCAGTCGAGCACCTACTTCTTCTTCTTCTTCTCATGGTTCCCCTTCTTCTTCTTCTTCTTCTTCTTCTTCTCCTCATATTTCCCCTTCTTCTTCTTCTTCTTCTTCTCATGTTTCCCCTTCTTCTTCTTCTCATGTTTCCCCTTCTTCTTCTTCTTCTTCTTCTTCTTCTTCTCCTCATAGAGTAGAAAAAGACTATCAACGTCTCTCCTGTAACAAAAGGGATAATAAAGAACAGAAGAGATCACCCCCACTATATTGCTAACTTGATTATGTACTCTGTGAAGGTAAAAAAAGAGTCCTCTGGGCGACACCTCCCTTGATGTGGCAACAGTACTTCATCTTAGGACGTATCTGACTCTTATGTAGGTAGAAGAATTGCATCAGGAGTCAAGTACTTTATAGAGCGGTAGAATGATTAAGCCGTTTTTTCCAACAACCTTATTAATAGATTGGATATGCGTCTTTCATTTTATATCTGTGTGAAAGTCAGTCTTAGGGAGCGTATAAGAACAAGGAGCTCCCTCAAAAGAGAGCAACATTCATTTCAACTGGGAAAAACAAGATTATGAGCGTTGGTAGAAAATGTACCGATTATTAAACCGATTTCTACACACTCGCCTCTTACCTTGCTACATTTTTATCTATGTATCTACATCAGTCTATCTGAGAATATGTATCTCAGACTCCCTTCATATAATGTATATATTTTTCGTTGAGTCACTTTCGTTTTACTTTATTTTAATCTCGCCTTTTGTTTCATTTGTTTTTCCTTCCCGTCTTCCATTTTCCTCTTTTTCCTTTATTTCTTTTCATTCTTTGTTCCTTTCTCCGTCACAGCTAAACACTTTCTCTTCTCACTGTGAATTGAATTTTGATTAGAATCGCCGCATGTCGCGTACATCAGACCTGAAGTCTTCATCGCAAACGCACATATATCAGTTTGCCATAAGCCGTACGACGGCCATTCTCTTAGGGGATTTCTCACAAGGCTTTTCACAGGGATCTTTCCTTCTTGAAAACTATACAAATATTTTCCCATGAGTTTTAACATTTAGTTTTTACATTATCTCCTGGTGTTCCTCGTGATATTCTTTCAAACTTAAGATTGCTTGAAAAAAAATGTAGAACAACTAACTGCCGAGGTTTGCGATTTGGCAACAGGAATGATTTCTCTTCTCCAGACCGAGGACAGAACAAATATTACATGGTTTTTAAAACTAAAACATGTCTAATATTTAATGTTTAATCTGTCTTAAAAAAAATTGAAATTCAAGCAATCTTGCTATATTTGTGTCTAATGACTATGGATCAAATTTAATACCAATCTAAAATATTTTAATTTTCAAACTGGAAGCTGTGCCCACCCACATTATTCCATCTAAGATCCCTTTAAAATACTTAAAAGAAACTGAAATTTGAGGAATATTCATTAAAGTATGTCTAATAACTATTATTAAAATTTCACAAAATTCGGAGAAATCTGAATATTCACGACACCTTTTCTTAGCCTCATTGCATAACACTAAATTAAACTGAATATAGCTCACATTATCTCCCATCACGCCTAGCAACTCTCTACCATTAATTCATAATGATCAGTTAATTAGTTTCAAAATGAATATCATACATAGAAATATGTAAATATATACGCATACCTAGCTTTATATAAATAGAGATTAACAAATGAAAACTTAAACTCCATGTAGGCCGGATTGTTTTAGAGTCTGATGTGTTGCAGTTATTTAAATGTCTATGTCTTTCTCATTATGAACCCGTTCTGGGACGGGTATTGCAACTAGTGATGCACTTTCTCATTATGAACCCGTTCTGGGACGGGTATTGCAACTAGTGATGCAATGAAGATAAACATGATTTGAATTAGTAGAAAATGCAAGGGCGACGTTTGAATTTATTTTGAGCTGTTCGCTAGAATAATAAACTTATACTTAAGAACGAAAATCTCAGTTGTTTTTTTTCTATGTAAATGGGAATTGGGCAACAATTGTTTGACAGATTACGTAGCATTTAAAACAATTGCATTTCTGCATATAATATAATGATAATATGCAGCGTGCCCGACGGCGTCTCAAATTGCTGCAAGGTTCTGCGAATGTGAATTCAGGGCATTAGCATAATTGATATTCCTGCTCTATCTCGCCCTCTTATTTTCTCTCTCTCTCTCTCTCCCCTTCTCTCTCTCTATCTCTCCTTCTCTCTCTCTCAATCTCTATCTCTCCTTCTCTCTCTCTCTATCTCTCCTTCTATCTCTCTCTCAATCTCTATCTCTCCTTCTCTCTCTCTCTATCTCTCCTTCTATCTCTCTCTCTCCTTCTCTCTCTCTCCCAATCTCTATCTCTCCTTCTATCTCTCTCCTTCTCTCTCTCTCTCAATCTCTATCTCTCCTTCTCTCTTTCTCTCAATCTCTATCTCCCTCTCTCTCTCTCTCTCTCTCTCTCTCTCTCTCTCTCTCTATATATATATATATATATATATATATATATATATATATATATATATAGAGAGAGAGAGAGAGAGAGAGAGATGTAT
This sequence comes from Sepiola atlantica, assembly GCA_963556195.1. Lineage (NCBI taxonomy): Eukaryota > Metazoa > Mollusca > Cephalopoda > Sepiida > Sepiolidae > Sepiola > Sepiola atlantica. Next base: position 150,974,455 of record OY744516.1, read on the forward strand.
GTGTGTGTCTCGCTGCTCTTCTCTCGGTATATTCACAACGTTGCTGCATTGTATATACTTCTCCATTTCCCCACTTCATCTCCACCTTCACTTAATGCACTTTCATTTCATCTCTTTAACTCTCGCCTGCGCATTTCACTCTTTTCGACATTACATAGTGCATATACTAGCTGTGCATACCCGGTGTTGCCTGAGAGTCATTTTACTTTAATTCTTGTTTCGTTTATTTTTTTAAAACTGCCATTTATTTACCAAATTATTATCATGCTTAAAGATTAAAATGGCGGACTTAACCATGTTTTTGCATCTCTCCTCAACACTAGCCCAGTACTTTGCTAAACCTGCAGTGACAAATATATATATATATATATATATATATATATATATATATATATATATAACAAAATCTTGCCCCCCCCCCCCCCGGGCAGCAATTAATTGAGGACTGGGGTGTATTGTTAAAAATATATAAATATCCGTTTAAGTTTTCCATTATTTTATTTTTGATTTCAATAAATAGTAAACTAAAAAAAATGAATCAATATATATATATATATATATATATATATATATATATATATACAGGGTGGGCAAAAATAAGGGTCCTATTTTTAAAAATTCATAACTTTTTTATTTATTGATTTTTTTAATTTTTTTTTTTAGAATAAGTAAAGGACCCCTTCCGAAGCAAGCATGAGCCGTATTAGCCCTAAGGAACGTACCCTCATTTAGAAAACATTATTTTTGCTTAAAAAACTCAAAACAGTGTAAAAAACAATACTTTAGTTTTTGTAAGTTTTAAGAAGTGTTTTTCGGCTAAAATTTGTTTTGTTTATTTCAAAAAATCTCGGAAGGGTCAGTCTACACACACATAAAGTTTGGTGAGTTTAACTTTTATTTTGTGAAAGTTATTCAAATTCAAGTTATTCAAATTTAAAGATAGGACCCTTATTTTGGCCCACCCTGTATATACCTCTACAAAAAATGTCGACCCCCTTCTTTTTATTTTGACTCGTTGGTGATACTGCAAGGGACGATTTTAAGTAACGTTCATTAAGAATATGATACGCATTGTTAATCTGAATATCACGTATAATTAAAAAGAAAATCAGAGACAAGAATCATCGTTGAATTTTGCTGAATGTGCAAGTTATAATTGAAACAGTCTTTGTTATTATATAAGAAAATAATACGCTTTAAAACAATTACGAGTTAATATTACTGATGTTATCTACAAAGCAAAAAAAAATATTACACTATTAAACGAACAATTCTATTATCAAATTAAACTAATACAAAAAAGCAGTTATATAATACGCGATTAACATTACCGAGAAATGAGTTCTGTGTATCTATTTATTTATTTATTTATTTATTCATTTATCTACCTCCCACGGCGGTAAGATGTGACACAAGGTCGGAAAGTAGGATTTTAAAAGCCAGCGCCCGAGAATTTGAGCACTCTGGCCTACGAAAAATGCCTGAGTAGCCTCGTCGGCATTCCCGGGTAGGGGTGCCTCAGGCGATTACCAATAAACTAACCCCCTCTCAAAGGGTGAGAAGGCAAAGCCTGGGAGAGTGGGCCTCCTAGAACTGCACAGAACAGACCCATAGACAGGCGTAAATTAAGCCCCGAAGGCCAAGACAATTGATTCGATGATCCTATTCACTTTGGAAGAATATTTTATTCTACAAAAGGTGTTCTTGTTCTAATAGATGAAACCAAGTCTATAGGGTGCAGTATCCATCGGAACAGATACTACACTTTCTTCTTAGCCAAAAGGCCAAGAAAGAGTTATGTGTATATTGCAAATAGTTGTTTTCTTTTGTCATATATATATATATATATATATATATATATATATATATACGCAGATTTGTCTTTTTACTTTATATATATATATATATATATATATATATATACGCAGATTTGTCTTTTTACTTTTTTGGTTTTTGGCGATACCGACCGGTGCTTTTTTCCGTTGCGTTTTTATCTTTCGTTACCCTAAGCGTTTTTTTTTTTAAATTTTGTAAGAATATGTAGAGGAACGCATTTTTTTAGTCGCCCTTTATAGGACGAGTCATACATTTTTGTATATATAGATTTTTAGATGAATTAATTTATTTATAAACCAATTTATTGTATACATATTTTCATAATTAATTTAAAAAATAACTTTTGTGCACGCAAAATTAATTTGTAAATCAATCATAAAAATCTTTATGCTGCAAGCCGGTGCTACTTTCATAATTTCCATTTTATGTTGGTATGCAATATACAGAGACGGTAGCCTTATTAATGTGTACACCACACCCAGTAGAGTAGCATAAAATCGCATGAAATATATACGATTTGTATCTTAAATATTCCCTCTCATTTAAATCATTTAATGCTTGATTTTCAAACACAGCCATCCGTTGTTGATTTTACATTAGTTAGGAGAGCACGTTTCCTATGAACCTTATAAACGAGATCCATTGTTGACTAAACAAGCATTAGAATTGATACGATGGAAGAATATTTTATTCTACAAAAGGTGTTCTTGTTCTAATAGATTAAACCAAATGGAGACTTGATTATAAATGTTGGTTTTCAAAAGATGGTGTCCTGACTTGTGGTCTCTATAAAGTTCTTAAGATAAATATATAGATCTCACTTAGATGTGAGACGAGAAGTTGCCAGCCGATAGAAGTCACAAATGCTATCAGTGATCAATGCCATCTCCTTCATGAACGTGAACCAACGGTCTAATGACAGAAGGCAAGGAGAAGCTTCCCCAGCCATGTCGAACCCCTAACAATATCTCAGAAAAAGACCAGACTACAGCTGTGGACCAGATGGCTAGAGATGGCCACCTTCCTACTGACATGGGAATCCCCTTTTCTGAGGCTCTTCCACCCGCTTCAGAGGTACCATAGTTCCTGTGGAAAACACTCAACCGCCTGAGAACGGGAATGAAGCAATCAAAAGTTGCAATGAGTATTGATTTACTCCTCTCCAGGAGTTAGGCACAAGGCCAGTTTTTATCTTACTCCCACAAGTAAGATGTAACCCAAGGTCGGGTCGAGAAAGTGGGGTTTAAAAATTGCCTGGGAAGCCCCGTCGGCATTCCCCAGTAGGGGCGCCTCAGGCAGTAAGCAATAAACTTACCCCTCCCCAAAGAGGGGAGGCAAAGCCTGGGAAGGCGGACCTCCCCGAACTGCACAGGACAGGGCTACAGAACTAACAGTATCATCTGTAAAAGTAGAGGAGGACCATACGATGCAACACTGCCTTGTCTGCCCTCTACTGCTCAACCGGTGCAGCTTGAAAGAATTAGCAGAGTACAACAATAATGGAAAGGACTGCGTAGAAAAGTGGGAAACTGTCGTATGACCACATGCTTCAAAGACACGCAAAGAAAAAGAAGAATTGCTGTAGTCAGCTTGTGCTGATAGAATAATCGTTAGAACCATCGCCTGTTGTTAAAGCAATATGGTTAATATATATATATATATATATATATATATATATATATATATATATATATATATATATATATGAGATGGCTGATAAAAGAACTCTTGGATCCCTACTCCACGAATTCTTGGCCTTTTGGCTAAGATCAAAGTGTAGTATCTGTTCCGATGGATACTGCACCCAATACTGGTGTTGTCTTGGCCTTCGCTTCTTGATTTACGCCGGTCAATGGGTTTGTCCTGTGCAGTTCTGGGAGGTCCACCTTCCCAGGCTTTGCCTCCCCTCTTTGGGGAGGGGTAAGTTTATTGCTTACTGCCTGAGGCGCCCCTACCGGGGAATGCCGACGGGGCTGCCCAGGCAATTTTTAAACCCCACTTTCCCGACCCGACCTTGGGTCACATCTTACTTGTGGGAGTAAGATAAAAACTGGCCTTGTGCCTAACTCCTGGAGAGGAGTAAATCAATACTCCACGAATTATCACCGGCGACCCGGAAACTAGCTCGCTAAGTTGAGACAGTAATCAAAAAATTACCAAACGAGAACATTTCGTTGTCTTCAATCAGACTTGTATCAACTTTCTGTATATATATATATATATATATATATATATATATATATATGTGTGTGTGTGTGTGTGTGTATGTGTGTGTGTTTTCGTAAGCCTGCGTGACCATATAAATATGATCTGTGAGTATGTACTATTTGTGTGCGTGTCTGTATGTAAGTGTATGTATGCATGCCACTGCGTGTATCTATGCATGTGTATGTATGCATGCCACTGCGTGTAGCTATGCTTGTGTGTGTGCATATGTGTACATGTGTGCATGTGAGTGTACATCTATGTCACTTGTCATATCTATTTGTTTATGCATTTAGGTGTATTTGTGTCTTACGTGTGTGCGCATATATATGAGCGCGTATGTATGAGTATGTATATAAGTATTGCATACGTGGCTGTATGCATACGTGTTTGTGTACGAGTGTTTAGGTGTGAGTATATGGTTCTGTACGTGTGTGAACATGTGTGTGTCTGCATATATGTGTGTGTACATGTATCCGTGCGTATGTATGTCTGCGTTTGTCATGAACGGGAAATAAAAAAAAAAACTCTGATGTGACACCTGCAGCAACTGTTACTTCCAATGATGTAGACTCTACACAGCCTTTCATCGCTTAAATAAGTTTCACGCACTAGCATTGTTTTAAAAGAAAGATTTTATTGTTTCACGAATACGAGATTTCAACCTTCATATGTCTATATGTATGTTTGGGTATTTGTAACTGTGTCTACATGTGTATGTCTGAATGTTTGTGTGTGTGTGTAGACGATTAATCTGTAGGTATGCGCGAGCGCGTGTGAGGGATAGGTAGGGGCGGTGTTTGAGAAAAGGCAGAGGGTAGAAGTTAACTTGTTGCCAGACGTAAACCGTCAGTAATGGCGACGTTAGCATACCGGACATTCCCGACATGTCAGACATTGGTTGAATATAACAGAATTGCCAGGGCAGGAACTACAACAAAACACTACACACACGCACGCACGCACGCACACACACACACACACACACACACACACACACACACACACAAACACACACACACACACACACACGGTGTCTCTTTTTGACTATTAAAGACACGTTACAATCACAACTAGTGCTACTAATAGTCAACCAGCTTAATGTGTTATTTGCAATAAAAAAACCAACGAGTTCAAACAGATCTCAAACCGCTTTTGTTGCTTTCATTTCGTGTTTTTCCTTCCTTGTTTGATTTTTTCGATTTTCTTTTTCTTTCTTTTTTCTTTCGTCCTTTTTTCTTTCTACTTTTTCGTACTTTTTCTCGCTCGATTTATTTATCTACCTCCCACAAGGTAAGATGTGACACAAGGTCGGGAAAGTGGGATTAGATAGCCAGCGCTCGAGAGGTGAGCACTCTGGCCATTTAAAAATTGCCTGGGCAGCCCCGTCGGCATTCCCCGGTAGGGGCGCCTCAGACAGTAAGCAATAAACTTACTCCTCTCCAAAGAGGGGAGGCAAAGCCTGGGACCGGCAACCCCCAATAGACCGGCGTAAATCCAGACCCAAAGGCCAGGACGATACCGGTTTTTTTCTCGCTCGATATTTTTGCATTTTACGTTCTTCTTTCATTGTTTTTTTCCCTTTCTCTCTCTTTCTCTCTCTCTCTCTTTCTCTTTATATTTTCTTTTGCTTTCCTTTTTTCACTTTTTCTTTATCACTTCCTGTTTTTCTCTGTTTTTTTTTCTATTATTCTTTCATACCTTGTTTCTTTCTTTTCTTTTTCATACTTATTTTGTGTTTATCTGTTCATATTTCCCACCGTTCTTTCTTTCACTGTGTTTTTCTTATTTCTTTTGCCTTTCTTTTTTTTCGTACTTATTCTCGCTTGATATTTTTTCTTTTCATTTTTCATTGCGTTCGTTTTTTCATTGTTTATTTTTATTTCACTCTTTCTTTTTTCTTGTTTACACATTTTTTGTTGATTTTCTTTCTTTTTTCTTTCCGGTCTTTCTCGCTTGCTTTCCCTTTTCCTCATCCCATTCTTTCAAGCCCAGTTTTATTCTTCCTTTCTTTTTCCAATTTTTTCACGTTTCTTTCTTTTACTTAATCCTTTCGTTCTATCCTTCCCTTTTCACGCCGTTTTATTGATTAATCGTTTTTTCTTTCCATCCTTTATGACATTGTTTCATTTTTTCCCCTTTTCCTTTCTATCCATTTACCCTTCTTTCCAATTTTTATTTTCGTTTATGTTTTCTTTCGTTTTTTTTTCTTTCTTCTTACCATTCGTTTATTTTCGCTTTCCGCATTCTCCCTCCGTCTTTGCTTGTTTATTTTTTTTCTTTTCACATTTTAATGCTTTCTTTCATTTCCTTCAACAAAGAAAAAAATGAGGAAACAAAAATAAGCTGAAAATACTTGGAAATTGAGTCTTAAATAAACTCATTTCTTTCTTCTTTCTATGGTTTATCTTCTCTTTCTTCTTCGTTTCTTTCTTTCTTTTTTCCACTTGATCTTTGCGCTTTTTTCCTTTCTATCTTTTATTCCTATCCCCTCAACATTACTTTCTTCCTTTGTGGACTTAAAACTAAAAGAAACTTCCATGAAAAAAGTTTATTTCCAAGAACTACACGTCTGTGGAACACAACACCATGGGCTGCTTTCCAATTGATTACAACATGGTCGGTTTCAAGTCAAATGTTAACAATTTCTTATTGAGCTGTCCTCTTAAGTAATGAAATTCTTCTCAGTTTCACCCATCGTCACCAATCCCCTTAGGTGTTGTCACATCGTCCACCTGACAAACTCATTAACCCGTATCCTCGAGTGGCCTGTGACCCTTGATATGTGGTGACACATTAGTATAAAACGTACTCCGTTTGCTTTCTTTGTTTGAAAACGAAGAAAATGATACATCGGGAAGGAAAGAAAAGTAAAAGAAATAAAGGATAAAAAAAGAAAAGAAATTACCACAAAATAAGGAGGGTAAAAACAAATAAACGAAAACAAAATTAAGAAAAATTACGTACGTCAATTAAAAGACAGATTAGAAAAATGTGACCTGTTGGGTCACCTGTTGAGCTCGGTTAAATTGTTTAAATAATAAAAAGTGAGTTTGCAAAACCAGATAAATATAAAAAGACAAAATCCATAATTAGCACTCCCCTCTCTCTCTCTCTCTCTCTCTCTCTCTCTCTCTCACACACATTCTTCTTCTTCTTCTTCTTCTTCTTCTTCTTCTTCTTCTTCTCCAACTACGGGTTAAATTATATTACTACTCGTGGTGATATTCCCTTTTATTTGACTCTTCCAATCTTTCTTTTGTAGTATTTCCTTTCTTTATTAGTTGTATTACCTTCGTCTATTAATAAACAAAGTGACGGAAACGAGAGTCATAGATGACGTAGAGAATAAGATCGCGGTTCAAACTACATACACGGGGAAACCCTCGGACAACTAGCATAAACCCTTATCGGCAATCAAGACTCTGGGGCATTGTGTATTTTAGAAACAGGTCATCGACAAAGGTAAAACTGTAAAAAGAACGGAAACATTGTTTCAGAAACACGTGGATGCAAAATGAAAACGAGGCACGAACGAGAAGTTGACTAAAAGCTAATGGAGCCGTAAGCTTAATACATTTACAGAATAGAAAATATTTTAAGCATAAAAGATAATAGTTATTAAAATATCGAGATATTTAAAGAGATGGAAATCTCTCTATGAAGCTTCGTGAAGGGAGCAACTAAAAAGATCGGGGACGACGCACCGGTGAAGGATTAGAAGACGGGATTCTTATTAAGAATATACTTTTATTACGAAATTAAATCTACTATAATGCATTTCGGTATTTTTCGTAAACTAGTCAGCCATTTAAAAGCTTTATCAATTCTTGAAAAAGATTGAATTACATCGTGACCTTACGAAATTTGAAACTAATTCGAAAGCATTTAAACTGTCGAATAGAAAATCATTACTTGCTTTGAATTTTTAAAGAAATACTTCTGTATTAAAAACTTGAAAGTTTATGAAGCTATCTCCATTTACTAAGTTTATAAATAGGGATAAAGGACGCTAACTTGAGAAAATTAGTTATAATTTTATAACAATTTCTTTCAATTAACTTAATGAATCAACGTTACAGTAATAATCTAATTTAACCTTTAAAATCCTATTTAAAACAATATAATTTGATAAACAAACGGCATAACAAAAAAAAAAACGAAATAAAAATGAAAGTTAAAAAAAACCCTGGGCAACACCGGGTAAATATGTCTACCAAAAAGAAAAAGAAAAAAGAAAAGAAAGAAAAAAAGAAGGACTGTATGAATGACAAAAAAAAAGAAAGTCACGGACTATCTTCTCTTTGACTTTTTTTTATGAGAATAATTTTCTTTTCTACTAATTACTCACCGCCTAATCAAGGCTAACAGTCACTCGAGGATAAGATTTAAATTGTTAAAATCGAAAGAACAGGTATAATCTGAAGAAGAAAATAAATTATTGGAAAGAAAGAAAGAACAAAAAATAAAAAAATAATTTACAAGACATTTAGAATCAGAATCTGAGAGATTTTATTTTTGCTTTCTTGTATGAAGAAAAAGAAATATATCAAAACTGAAAGAAAGGAAAATACGAAACAAAATCTAGGAAAAGAAAGATAGAAAAGAGAAAGAGAGACGGGAAAAGAGTTAAACAAAAGAGATTGCAACAGAAAATGCCGACTCTATTCTCCTTTCTTCTTAATGGGAAATAAAAAAAAAGCCGAACAAAAGTAAAAGGAACGATAAGGACACAAGAAAATGCCTGACGGGCTTTGCCCGGGCTTGTCTTTGTTCTGCATATATGTGGATACACGTCTGAATCTGACGAGTAGGCCGTCGTTCAGAGAACTTTTTATGTACTAGCGATTCGCCGCTTATCAAGGCCCAAAAGACCACTCGACGATAACGGTTAATAAGTTTGCCCGGAGGATTGGTAACGATGGTTGGAACTGGGCATAGTTTGATTATTTAGGATGACGACTAAATAAGAATTTTTTAACTTTGAGACTTGAAAACGACCATGTAGTCAGCTGGGAAGCAGTCCCGTGCTATTATGTTCCACGGATGGATAGGTCTTGGAAATACACTTTTCTTATGGAAATACCGTTTAGTTTTGGAAACAATTAAAATTATTTTCAGTGGTTGTATTGATTTACTCCTCTCCAGGAGTTAGGCACAAGGCCAGTTTTTATCTTACTCCCACAAGTAAGATGTGACCCAAGGTCGGGTCGGGAAAGTGGGGTTTAAAATTGCCTGGGCAGCCCCGTCGGCATTCCCCGGTAGGGGCGCCTCAGGCAGTAAGTAATAAACTTACTCCTCCCCAAAGAGGGCAGGCGAAGCCTGGGAGGGTGGACCTCCTAGAACTGCACAGGACAGACCCATAGACCGGCGTTAATCAAGCCCCGAAGGCCAAGACAGTACCAGTCTATGGGGTACAGTATCCATCGGAACAGATACTACACTTTGATCTTAGCCAAAAGGCCAAGCAGGGATGGGATTCCAAAAGAAAGCGGTTCGAGGAAAGAAGCTATTAGAGTAGAAAGTTTTACGTGTTCTTGTGATCTCTACAGTGAAGGGGTGGGGTTTTGCTGTTTGTCGGGTTACTCAGAGGTATTTACGTTGAGAGGGTACAAGTGCAGTAAGTTAGTCGAAGAACATTCCGTTGAAGTACCTGTAAAAAAATAAAATACGCACAGGAATGAAACAGTGAACATGGGCTGGTGCTTGGTAGACAGTACGAGGCCTATTAGGTGAGAGACTATTTATTGTACACTATTCGAGAGAATAACTAGTGGTTGATGCACCAGCGCAGATGTGGCAACAATACTCTATGAATGGTCAAATGATGGTTTTATAGTTAAACAAAGAATGAATATTCCAAAGATGCGTCCATTTAATCTGCGCGTTTAGCGATCACAATGCCATTTCCAGCTTCACCCTGACGGACCGGTTAGATTTACCTATGGTAGCCTCGTAACTCTCGCTTCTCCTATTTTTTCCTTTATTTCTTCATTCTGATGTTTCTGACAAAGAGGGAACAATTGCGGTTTTCTGGATCGGCCGTTGTTTTGAGTGGGTGGTATCTGGATATTTTCAATCCTCTCATAATATTCATCATCATTTAACTATCAATCCATCTATCTCATTTATCATTTTGCCTTGATAAAAGTGAGTAAAAAAATAACTGATTGATGGATAAACTTATATAGATGGTTGGTTGAATCTAAAGAAAACTGAGGGAAGAGAAAATAGAAACAGAAAGACAAACAGACAGATTGTTCACAATTATTATTATTACTAGTTGGGTCCCATGGAAATTCCACGTTGCTTTTTACATCAATATATTAAAAACAACAACATACATTTTAGAATTAATAAATGTCTGTCAGGGTCAATACTATAAGAAATAATGACTCCTCCTTCTTCCGTATAAATAATTGTCAATACCAGCTAAATATTTTTTTTAATAAATAATATAAATAGATCTCTCCTTTATTTATCTAAAATTATAGCAATTTAAATAAATATTTTCTGTCTTCTTACGGTAAAAATAATTTTCGGCTAAATATTCTTAACATGACTAAAATGAATATCAATTTTCATAAATATTTTAAAAAAATTGTACTGTTTTAGTGGCCGGGACGACATCATCTGATTTTGGAACAATTCATTCTAAAATGGGTAAAGTCGGATTTGTTTTTATCTTAGCCACATCAGATTAATCACCAATTAATTGTTGATCGGAAGATCTTATTTTTTTTAATGTATGTGAGCGTATTATTAAATAAATTAGTTGTGTATTTCCTAAAGTATCTAACAGAAGAAAAAAGGGGTGACAAAAAAAAACAAATATTCAACAAATAACTGAAAAAAAGGTTACTTTTCTACCGGCCTGCTTATTCTTTTGTGTTTTAAAGTATTTTAAAGCACATTTATTTACATGTTTTATCGCTCCTTTCTAAGTCTTTTAATTAAAAAAATTCGCCGGAAGTTTCCATATGAAAACGCGAGGTTGTAAGAACAACTAAAAATTTTTTTTTAATTTAATAAAAATACAAGTAATAAAAGTATACAGTTCGGTTGAACATTAATTTTTCGCTCGATTGGTGACAGTAATGAGCTGTCATTATTTTAATTTTCGATTTTTCAGCGATTTTCGACACACACGACGCCATCTTGGATGCGTAGGTTTCACAACGCTCCGGAGTCATCGATAAAATATGTAAAAAATACGCTTAAAATACTTTAAAAACACAATAAATAGGCGGGTAGGTAGAAAAGTAAGTTTTTATTGTCTATGGTAACAGTTATGTTTTGAATATTTGTTCATTTTCAGCCTTTTTTTCTGTTGGATATACTAAAAAAAATGGATTATTTTATGTTTACACATTTTTTTTTATTATTCGCTAATTTACTAGATTGAAATCCTGTGCCTTTCCATTTGTTTTATTTCGTATTTCAACGCTCGTATCTTGAGGTAAGGGTTTCCCTAGCCTATGCATTAGTACAACACCGAAGCAGACAACATAAGAAATACAAGTGACGGTTTGCTAAATGCTTACAAAAGCTGGCGTTGGAGGCCAAGGCTAATATCGATCGCCGGAGCGTGCAATGAAGACTATTACCGAGAGAATGTATCTGTTTTTCCGTATTTAATTGCTTTTTATTCATGTAGAAAAAAAGGTTTGTTTAAATTGGTGCCGTGTCGTGTCCAGCTTATTTTTTCTGGCGTGACGTGTAATGTTTATTTTACATATGCTGAAATATCGATGAACACGACTGATTGGATTAAAACAGGAAGTCCTTATTTACCAGACACCGCTCTATTCACTGTCAAGCACAGATACAAGAGTAAAGTTAGACGTGAGATCGGCTTTTAATGTGAGGTGTCGTGTTTTCGATATTAAATGACCGAAAGAAGAAAAGGAGAGGAGTGAAGAGTAAAAGAAAGAGGAGAAAAACAAGAGGCGAGATAGGGGGGAGAGTGAATAGAATTAAATAACATTTGAATGCTTACGTCAAGGAACAAATGGGCCAACTCGCAAACGGGTGTATTTCTGGTCATTAACGATGGCAACAAGTGTTTTGATTGGATAACTTAAATATAGTTTATATCTATACCCACCCTCTCTCTCTCTCTCTCTCTCTCTCTCTCTATATATATATATATATATATATATATATATATATATATATATATATATATATATGGGTGTATATATATATATATATATATAATAGAGAGCGAGAGAGAGGGAGAGATTTAATACTATACGTAGTATATATTGGGAATTTATAAAAGTGTAAGTATCACACACACACACACACACACACACACACACATATATATATATATATATATATATATATATATATATAGCGTAAAAAATGATAATTTTATTGGTTTCGTTGTTTGTTTGTACACTGAAAAATTGGCGATTAAAGACGAGTGAGACTAAAAGTGGCGAGAGAAGAGAAATATGTGGAGAGAGGTAAGCGTAGTAGGAGCAATAGCAGCGTTTTAAAAGTTAAACACTGCGTTTATTTTTATCGTAATTGGCATCTCCAACGCTTATTAATGAAATCCCGCTCATTTGTGGCAACCTTATTCAACTCATGCAAATATTCAAATCAATTACATTTAGCTATGGCAATCATGATCACAAAATTACGAAAACTCTTTTTTGAATGGTCAATATTTCCAGGAAAGAAAATAATTAGCCCGTATATGGAAATGAAGTGTTCAAGATTCTGACACAGTATATGCAGGCTTCAATATCTGTAATTCTCCCTAGTGTGTTCCAAGGAATCATACAATTCAGATTCAGACATGCATTTAAGAAGATACTAGGAAAAAGAGATACAATAATGACCCAGTATTATTTTCACGTGTGTGATATTTTTTCACGCTTTGTCATGATCATTGAAAAATCAGTGTCGAACAATGAACATTTTTTTAAATATCTATGTAGGGAAACCTGTTTTTTCAACGCAGCTAACTTTATGCAGCCATTGAACTGCGGCAAATGTGCGCAGAATCTTAATGCGTGTCTGTTAATAAAGGTAATCGTGCAAATAAGATATGAAAAAGAAAGTGACGGTCGGTTTTCTCTATCGCTCCAAACACGTTCTCACATTTGCAGCTATGCTCTATCTCTACAAATCTACTATCAAACCATGCATGGAGTACTGTTGTCATATTTCGGTTGGTGAATGTCTGTTCTATTTGATGGTTCTTGATAAGGTTTAGAAGCGTATCTGTAATTTGGTTAACCCTACCCTTTCTTCTTCTCTGTACTTTCTCTCTCTTTCTCTCTCACAGACGCGATGTTGCTAGTCCCAGTCTCTTCTATAAGTACTATTATGGCATGTGTTCTCAAGAATTGTATGATTTATTCCCTGCTTCTTTTGTCCCAGCTCGTTTGACCCGTTGTTCTAGTTGTTTTCATCAAATCGCTGTTCAGATACCTCGCTATAACACATTTCCCTATTCCAGTAGCTTTTTTCAAAGTACTACAAACTTCTAGAACTATCTTTTTGTTGACTGTTTCCTCCTACCTATAGCCTTGGTCTTTTGAAGACTAAAGTCAATAGTTATCTTCTACCTTTGTGTTAACCATATTTCGTTCATTTAAGCTCCTTGCATCAAGTGGTTTCATGCCTCGTCTGGACCGACTTCCAGAAAAAAATATTTAAGAAAAAAAAGAAAACGCCTACTATTTAATAAACAGGTTTTACCTCGAAATATATTATGGAACACGGTTACACATATTAGACCATTGTGGATGAATTGAGACTGAATCAAGTAAGATTACCTAAAAATAATAATTTAATTTTTGTCCTCCTTCTCAACTTCTTGTATTGTAATAGCCTTCTATTATCTCTCTATATACATATTACACACAATGCTTGAAACAAACGGCATTACATTTTACGGAAAAGAATGCGTTGTAAATTGTTATAAAATTTTTTCAAATCTTAAACATGTTTCAAAATCTACTAAGAATAAATATATTTGATAAATACGTATATATTTAACTTTACAATCTGTTAAAAGCACTAAAGATACACACCAATGTAAAAACTACCCTCGTTGACCCGACAGGTCACTTGTCGTCTGGTACATATTAATTAAAACATCTGGTTTAAAAAAGATGACAACAGCTATAAAAAAATTACGACGGGGGGAGGGTGGGTTTTAAAATGCAGGATAGTTAATAGGAAGTATTACCTAGATTGTAACAAGATGTAAGTCACGGGTAAACGTCATGTTTGGAATGTCACTGTGATTTTTTTGATTATTTCAGGGTTGCGACGAGAATGAAAGTATAAGCATATTGTTTTATTTTGAGGAATGTGTTAAAAACATTTGTCAGAATTAGATCACTGATCGAGAGAGAGAGTCAGGATTAAAACAACACTTGACGCTAAATTAAGCTGACGTTCCGCATTTTACTCCCCGCCATCTGGGATCTAGGGAGTTAACTGCATCTGTATGACATGAGTGTATCAAGAAAATATCAACATTCTATTATAAATAGATTGTAAGCTATACAAAAACTGTTCTTGTTTCGATAAATCTAAGTGCAATAATAATATTAGGATTAATATTATTTTATTAATGTTAGGATTAAAATATTATTATATAATGTAAAGATGAAATTATTATTATATTAATATAGGATTAAAAATCAGTATTTTTGTTAGTTATTTTTTCCAAATCAATTATTCTTTAAATCTTTCTCTATATATAATGATATACCACTTATGTTTTAAAATATTACATAGAACTGGTGATACCAGATCAGGCTGCTCTGTGGCTCCCTGAGACGAAATTCACCTACATTGACGTTTTTTGTTTGTAAAACTTAATTATGTTCTACAAAACCAAAAACAAAAACAACAGCCCCTCTCCCTTTCTCCCTCCCCTTTTTATTTTATTTTTCCTACCCTACTCCCGGTCCTGGATATGACCTTAAACTACATCCGATGGTGAGATCCGGCTTACGGACTTTGGGGAATGTGGAGCCTCCTCTTAATTACCATT
>OY744516.1:150994524-151019524 GCA_963556195.1 Sepiola atlantica
AGCATTTTAAAGGTTAACTTTGAGAAACACCTCAATACGCGCTTCCCGCGTGACGAGGACGCTTCACTTGAATTTGGATCGGCTCCGCAGGACGATGATTCGCTTCTTCTACTGGTAACCGAGCAAGAAGTGAGACATGCAACCAAACATATGTGCAGCAAGAAGCCCCCAGAATTAATAAAATTTGATTGAGATATGATGATTAAACCATTGACAACTTTGTTCAATGAAATAATCACAACTGAGACAACACCAGATGACTGGTCTAAGATGATTATCACCCCAATACAAAAAAAGTGACAAATTAAACACTGAAAATTACAGAGCTATTTCACTGTTGTCAATATCTGGAAAAGTCTTTTGTAAAATTTTGATGAGCAGATGCCAACACATAATCGAAGGGTCAATGGGTCAGTCGCAATTCGGCTTCAGACCAGGCAAAGGAAATACTGACGCCATATTTATTACAAGTCAATTATAGGGAAGGCAAGGGAACACCAAGTTTCATTGCTAGTTAACTTCGTTGATTTCAAGGCTGCCTTCGAAACTATATGGAGAGAGGAGCTCTGGAAAATGTTGTACCAAATTGGAATTCCCTTAAAATACGTTGCTATTATACAAAACCTATACGAGGACACAAAATGTGCACTTAATGCTGGAGGGTAACTCACTGACTGGTTTCTAGTGAGGGTTGGAGTGAGGCAAGGCTGCATAATGTCACCAATTCTATTCAACGTATTCCTTGAACACGTAATGAAGGATGTTACAGGTTTGGACAAAGAGTTCCAATTGAGAGATGACATTTCAATTGGTGTTAGATATGCACATGGTACTACACTCATATATGCTATTTTTGAAAAACTTAAAATGTCAACCTCGGAGCTTGAAAAAGCCTACCAAAAATGGGGCTTGAAGATTAATCTCCTTAAACGTGCAATTATGTCACCAGAAGTCGATAAGGAAATCAAAATAGACGATCAATCAATTCCAAAGTTGCAGAGTTCAAGTTTCTTGGCAGTCTAGTTCTCAATTGTGCTTCAGATGTCTTGCACAGGATATCCATGACGTCGCAGGCGTTTGGCCGTTTAAGAAACGCAGTATGGATCTCTAGAGACATATCCCAAACCCTTAAGGTTAGATTGTATAAGGCACTCATTCTGCTAATATCCATATACGGTTCAGAGACGTGGACTACTCGAGAACAAGAAGTCAGAGCCCTGTTGGTGTTTGAGATTAAATGTCTTAGGAAAATCCTCAAGGTTACTAAGAATCACGGGCTTAATAATGCTTGCATACACGAACCGCTGCGCATGACGGAAACCATCGAAGATGTGGTGTCGGCAAGGAGGCTTTGATTGTTTGGCGATGTTGCTAGGAGTAGTGGGATGATAAATGCCAGCTACAGAAAAGACTTCTCAAACGCAAGACCAAGAGGACCCCCACCAAAAAGATGGTTCGACAGCATTAGAGAACAGTGCAGCGTTCCTATTCAAACAGCCGAGAAATATGTAATTCGGAGACAGAATTTTGTGTTCAATACAACGAGGGGACGTTTAGTCCTGTACGATTAAAGTAAGTTAAGTAAAGTAAAGTAAAGTAAAGTAAAGTATATATATATATATTATATATATATATATATATTGAGAAGAATGTTGTAGTTTGCTTGGAGCATTGTGTATAGTGTAGAATAATTTTTTTTTTTGAAGGCGATAACAATGCGTTGTTAAAGTGACACATACGACACGTGGAATCGTAAAAACAAAACAAAGTGACAATATTGAAAAGTCAATAATTTTCAAATTTTTTTTTTTATTTACCAGTGTATCATGACCGTGGTGTTGGGTTGGAGTGTGTCCTTTCCATTATTATTTTTAAATTTTCGAGGGTATCCCTCATCCTCAGAATAAAATAAATACTACCACTCGTTGGTAAAAAAAACAAAAAAAAAACACACTCCAACGAGTGGTAGTATTTATTTTATTCTGAGGATGAGGGATACCCTCGAAAATTTAAAAATAATAATGGAAAGGACACACTCCAACCCAACACCACGGTCATGATACACTGGTAAAAAAAAAAAAAAAAAAAAAAAAAAACAACACACTCCAACGAGTGGTAGTATTTATTTTATTCTGAGGATGAGGGATACCCTCGAAAATTTAAAAATAATAATGGAAAGGACACACTCCAACCCAACACCACGGTCATGATACACTGGTAAATAAAAAAAAAATTTGAAAATTATTGACTTTTCAATATTGTCACTTTGTTTTGTTTTTACGATTCCACGTGTCGTATGTGTCACTTTAACAACGCATTGTTATCGCCTTCAAAAAAAAAAAAATTATTCTATATATATATATATATATATATATATATATATATTAGGTTCGGAAGTAAGTTTCCGAATAATTTATTTGCGACTCGATTATGTTTTCAGATTTTGGTGTCTATTTTTTTTTCGAGAATTCTATTTTGTAATATATATTTTTTTCTTTGTTTTTTCGAGTTAATTTGTTTATTTTCAGATCATTCAAATCTAATGTAAAGTTAAGAAGAGTGAACATTATCGGCACCTTTTTTGTTTTTATTTATTTATTTATTTTTGCTTTTTGATTTCAACCAAACATCTTGTTGAACGTTGGGAAGAAGTTGTAAACAACAAGTTGGAATACATTATTGATTAATTTGTTGCTAGTTTTATAAAACCTTTTAAATTTTAATATAAATTTTAAAAAAGCTGCGGCAGTAATTAAAATTTCCTACACTGAAGAATGCGTAAGCATGAATCACATCTGTCTGTAGGTAATAATAAAAAATATTTATTTAAAAAATTGATCAGCCCCTTTCGAGGTCGTGGCCTTTCAAGAGAATTATAACAACCTGTAATTCTAAGCATTATGCAAAATTCCGTCCTCCCGCCGTTGAATACTGTTGATTAGCTGGCAATGTTTGTCCCCGCACTTGGCATTCCCGTTCTAATTTACGATTGCCTAGGGATTGAATACCAGACTATAAAGTCAAAGGTGGCTTTGTAACTGGTGTTCAAATCTTTCGACCGACAGTAATTAACATACCTACACTGAAGAATGCGTAAGCATAATATACATGTGTCTGTAGGTAATAACAAAATAAATATTGTTGTTTTGCGTGGTTTCTATTAGCGATTTCTTTTTTCTGTCTAAGTAACAAAAAAAGGAAATTGCTTTTAGAAACCACACAAAATCCCAGGAAACAGACAATGTAGACTCTGTGGACAAAAATACGAAATAGTAAAAAAACGAAATGATAAATCACATAAGTGAATGCTGCAAACTAGCCCAAATTGAATACAACAACAGATAGGACTGGATTGAGAAAAACAGTCCCTCAGGAACTATGCAAACATTTGCACGTTGAACATGTAGACAAATGGTATCGAGCCAACTTTGAGAAAATGACGGTAATGCCAATAATTGTAGGAGCACAAAGAGCAGTCCCGAAAGAAAAATGGGAAAAACTAGTAGAAATTAGAATCAAATGGAGGATTGACACACGGCTTTAATGAAAACAATAAACATTTATGAAAATACTAAAGTGCAGAACACAACCGACATAACAACATAACGTCGACGAGACAAAAGTTAGTTGAAATAGAAATAAGACAAAAAATATAGAACGCACATTACGCAAGTCTAAGCGAACGTAAACAACCAGAAATCCCATAATCTGACATTATGAAAAATGGTGGCACAAGCCTTGGTTGGAGCCGTCAAAATGGCCGTGAAGGGTCAAGGATGATGGAAAGAATGAGGTGGGAGAATACAATCCAGACTTTAACTGGAAGAGTGCGGAGAGCATTCACATCTCAAAAGTCTTATTGTCACTAAAATTTCAGGGAAAGCCAACGGTCGTTATCAGCGAGAAATCTATGATCAGGGTCTGTTGCAATAACGGAAAATGATTTTCAAACAGTCATCGAAAGAGGCGAAGAGTGCTGGGAATTTGGGGAGGCTTCTTGTCTTTCGGACCCCAGGCAACATTATTTATTATTGCCAGCGACAACAACGAGGATCTCATGTGGAACTCTTAATGAGTAAAAAAAAATAAATAAGAATTATAATAATAATCGTAATCATAATAATCATAATCATAATCATGATGATGATTATTATGATGATGATCATCATAATAATAATAACAATAATAATAATAATAATAATAATAATAATAATAATAATAATAATAATAATAATAATAATAATAATAATAATAATAACATCATGATCGTCACCGCCTTTTGTAATGTATTTATCTTTTTTAGAGAAGATTAATATTTCCCAAAATATAACTGAACTTATCTAACACTATTTTTAGATAATCCAGTGCAATTCATACGTGATGGACAGAAATAATACGACTAGCTATTATTCTCCTGCAGGCATATATATATATATATATATATATATATATATATATATATATATATATATATATATATATATATATATATAATTTAGTGTCCATACTCTGTGCTGGCGATATCCTTTTTAAATTAAAAAAACAAAAACATATTTCACCCTAACCAAGACAGGCCGCCACTGTAGACGTAAAGGGTTACTAAGAATTTGAGTGTTGGGAGCAGTGTAGCAATATGTATGTTTACATAAGTTTTAAACCTCTGCATGTCGGTACTGTCGGTGAAACAGGGGGCAGGGAGGGAGTTCCAGATACCAGCAGCACGCGAAAAGAAACTATTGGAGTAGAAGGCTCTCCGGCATCTAGGGACCTCCACAGTGAATTGATGGGATTTACTTGATTGTCGAGTTGGTCTAGTGAATTTATGTCGAGGGGGCGCCGCAGTAGCCAGTTCATCGGAGCACAATCCATTGGAGTATTTGTAAAACAAGCACAAGGATGCTACATTGCGGCGATGGGACAGGGGCTGGGGCTTGGTTGACAGTGAGGGACTTCTTAAGTTGCTGACTCTTTTCTGGATCTTCTCTAAGAGGGAGAGACTAGTGGATGATGCAACACCGCAGATGTGACAACAATACTCCATGCATGGGCGGATGGTGAATTTGTATGGATACAGGATAATGTCAAGTGTGAGAAGTTTACTAGCACGGTAGAGGGAGCCCACCTTCTTTGCAGAAGCCTTGGCAATGTCTTCAATGTATTTGCTCCAATTTATGTTATTTGTGAATGTCAGGCCGGGGTGTTTGAATATTGAACTCTCAGATAGGGTGTTATTTTTCATGACAAATAATATTAGTAATAATATTGATATTAATAATACAAGTACATAGTATCTGAAACGACTATACACAATTCTGTTGTTTGTTGATTTTTAGACACTAAATTTATCATGTAATTGGGTTTCAGATAGATAGATAGATAGATAGATAGATAGATAGATAGATAGATAGATAGATAGATAGATAGATAGATAGAGCATACGATCTCATCACGTTGACACATCGGTTCCCGTTAGATCACCGAAGGTAAGCAACGCTGAGTCTGGCAAGTACTAGATGGGTGACCATTTGGGAATACCAGGAGCTATTGGCAAATAGCGTCGCTAACCAGCAGTGCATAGAGTGGCGACTATGGCAACACTGGCTGAATGACAGTCACCAATAAGTTGTCGGAAACCAGGAAGCTATCAAAAGCCCTGATAGTGATAGTGATATATACATAGGTGTGTCTGTGTGTGTGTGAGGTTAGTTGGAGAAAACCCCAGCAGAGTGCTCGATTATTAAGGAAAATAAAAATTAAGAGCATAATATTTATAAATATTTGTATTACTAAAGATCAGAATAACATCGGTAGCGTCGGTTTCAAGTCCTAACAAAGAGGACCTATAATCTCTCTTCAGCCTCTGTTTACGTCTGTCTCCCCGGAAAATGGCGGCTCGCGCATCATGTGACTCTCTGACGATATTTTGATACTCTGCTTCAATTTAATTTTAATAACTTTTACAAATTCGATATCTTTACTTGCAAATTCTGCCGGTATTTTAGTCAAAAAGTTTGTGTTTTTATCTGTGAATTTCTGTCAATGGCATAATAATGTTATGTTGACCTCATATAGCTTCCACCATCCCTCCGGCATCGAAGAATTAAAATTTTTAAATTTTAAATTTTAAAAATTCAAATTCCATAATAATAAGAGAGTCCGGAATAGAGGATTATGAAAGGTCTCCCTTGTTATCGGTATCGATGTTTTTCTGATCTTCTGTAATATATATATATATATATATATATATATATATATATATATATATATATATATATATATATATATATATATATAGTAAGCTATGAAAATATATTTATGACAATTAGGCTACACAGAGGCTCCCGCATTTCATCCCCGGGGGATTCTTAAGGCAAAATGCATGGAGATATTTTTGCCGGGTGCTTTTATATACACGGCTAGCTAGTTAACCAATCAGATTCTTTGTTCTTCTCTCGGCCCAGCGATTGGCTCCCCGCGAACAAAGGTATTGTTGGTGTTACTTCCTATATCCTGTTCTATTGTTCTGTTTTCTATAGATTGGTCTATATCCTGTTTTCTTTTGTTGTGTCAATATAATGGGTGAATTTATTCTAACACGTGGTTACTTGTATTTCTATTTTAGGTTTTAATTTTTAAATTGTTAAGTTTTACTTTAGTCTATTTTACTTATTTGTTTATTTATTCATCGTTAGCCTAAGGTAAATTTATTTCTGTGTAAGCAGGTGTTTGCTATCTCACTTCTACACTTTAATAGATTTCGAGGATCTTTAAAGTTTAGGATTTAAAATTTTTCATTCAGGCATAATCTACACGGGTCGTCTAAATTTCTACATGTACTTGCCTGTCATATTATTTTCCATTCAATTATTGGTGAGCGTCCATTTTCTTTGAGCTCCCAATAATGGTTAGTTAGTGCTGTTTTAGTTCGACGTTCTTTGTTTTTAAATGTGCTTTTATGGTCATAGTATCTGGTCTTAAAGTCTAGGGATGTCATACCCACGTAGTATTTCTTGTTATTTGGTCTTTCCTTGGCAAATATTGTTGCTTGGTATACAATACTTTTGGTTAGGCATTTATTTTGTAGTGGACAAAGTGTACGATTTATGCAGTTACATATTTTCTTGGAAAACATGGGAGGAAGTGATAAAGATGGAGGTTAGAGAAAGTGGGATAAATAAAGACCTGCTAGCGATGTGTTAGCCTGTAAAGTCAATTTCTTAAAGCTGAATTACACATTCCAGCATGTAAAACGGGCGTTAAACTGATGATGATGAGGCTTCTGATGATGCTTCTGATGATGCTTCTGATGATGCTTCTGATGCTTCTGATGCTTCTGATGCTTCTGATGATGATGCTTCTGATGATGATGATGCTTCTGATGATGCTTCTGATGATGATGATGATGATGATGATGATGATGATGATGAT
This sequence comes from Sepiola atlantica, assembly GCA_963556195.1. Lineage (NCBI taxonomy): Eukaryota > Metazoa > Mollusca > Cephalopoda > Sepiida > Sepiolidae > Sepiola > Sepiola atlantica. Next base: position 151,001,953 of record OY744516.1, read on the forward strand.
GATGATGATGATGATGATGATGACGTTTTATTTGTTTTTTTTAAATTTTGGATTTTATTGTGTTTTCAAAATGTTGAATTTATTTTTTCAATAATTCTATTATGGATGATTTTGTAATCTATTTTTTTTTCTTAATTTTCAAGTATATTTAAGTTTAATTAAATTATACATATTTGTATATTTTTTTTTATTTCTACCAACGAGGAAACTCTTGTTGAACTTTGGGAGAAGTCGTAATCACCATAAGGAAAGATACATTATTGATTAATTAGTTGTTATTTTTTATCAAATCTTTTTAATTTAAATTTACAAAACAGCAGGAACTTAATTGCTAACCTAATATATATTTTTAATTAAGCTCTTGTTAACCTCGTAGAAATCTCCACATCATTATAATAAAAATGATATCAATTCTGACCCTACCCGATCTTCCATTTCTAGGCGAGTTGTTCAGAATTTAATTATTTAAAAAGTTTACTGTAGATAAACGGCAAGAACTTGGCTTCAAACCTCATGTATTTTTACCATTATTTAAGCTTTTGTGTAGAACTTCCACGTTATTATAATAAAATGATGTTAATTTCGACCCCATCTGATCCCCTATTTCAATGAGAGTTGTGTGCATTTAATTATGTAAAATATTCATTGCAGATCACTTTCCTTGATTGACCTTACTTTTGACCTTACTTTTGACCTTAATTTTGACCTTACTTTTGATCCCTAATACCCTTTTAAGTTTGACTTGTTTGTATAGATAATGTATTTTTAAAGTTAAATTCGTGTGTTTCATCTTTGTTGTAGGTTAATAATAGATTTAACCCCTGATTTAAACTTTTTCGGAGATGTTCTCATGCACCCAAAATGGTGGCCTATTTTTATAAGTCTGCTAAAAAATGTTCAATTTCCTTTATCCTTAAAAGAATTGCGGTTCTAAAATATATTAAGATAAGGGCGTTTACTTCCGTTTTCATTTTAGTACAATCTGCGTATCGTGTTACTCTTCTGGGTCCCCATGACATGCTTAAAGACAACGCCCTTTTAGGGGGTAGGATTTTTGCTTTACCAAATGGATAAAATAAAAACTAATTCAGTAACCTCGTCATCTTAATTAGGAAAACATTCGTATTACAGCTTGTTTTAGATATAGAAACAAAAAAGTCCCACAAAAATTGTTGGAGTTTTTTTTTTTAAGCGTCATAATTCGTATTTGGAATGTCATCTAAGGGCTAGTCATATCAATTTGTCACTTGTACTCTATAGTTTTGAACGCATAATTTTAATGGCAGATCAAAAATCGATGAGACAAACGGACATTGACGGAAATGCTAGCGTGTATTAGTTACCGCTTTTTTTCTAGGTTCGTTCGGCTTACTCTCTCCTCTTATTTCCTCTTCTCTCCTCTTCTTTTCATTTCTTTCTTTCTTTTTAAAGAGAGAATCATAGAGGTCATGTGCTAATAAAATAAGTACATACAGACTTTAACACAGAGTGCAAACCCAGTGAAAACGATTGACACGTGCTTTTAATCTGAAGGTAACAGGTAGGTGTGAAATGGAACACAGATATAAACAGCTGAACTGGTCAACGAGATGATAGTTCTTCCTGGCGACACTGAAGACGCGCCTCGTCCAAGAAACACGACTTTAAGTGCCAAGCCGAGAATCCACTCCGAGCACGGCTGCTGTCATCACCAATAAGAGCTTAACCCAAGTATGTAATCACACCCACCTACATACACACGCACAACAAGACTTGAAACCAAACTGAACGCCAGTGTTCTTTTTCCTATTCGCGAACTTTTTAAACCAACAACAAACTTGTAGTATTGTTGTTATATAAATGTTTTATTCTTTAACTTACATTTGCTCTTTTGTTATTAACAAAAGTCTATTGTTAAAATTTAGATTTGTTAAATGGTGATCCATTCAAAACATATATGTTTTTATCGATCTGGTTCATTCGTCAATTTATCTACACATATATTAATTGTTAGCGCGGTGCTTGCCAATCTTTAAATACGCGACCGTCGTCTAAAATTCCCGATCCAAATATATATATATATATATATATATATATATATATATATATATATATATATATATATATATATACAGGGTGGGCAAAAATAAGGGTCCTATTTTTAAAAATTCATAACTTTTTTATTTATTGATTTTTTTTTTTTTTTAGAATAAGTAAAGGACCCCTTCCGAAGCAAGCATGAGCCGTATTAGCCCTAAGAAACGTACCCTCATTTAGAAAACATTATTTTTGCTTAAAAAACTCAAAACAGTGTAAAAAACAATACTTTAGTTTTTGTAAGCTTTAAGAAGTGTTTTTCGGCTAAAATTTGTTTTGTTTATTTCAAAAAATCTCGGAAGGATCAGTCTACACACACATAAAGTTTGGTGAGTTTAACTTTTATTTTGTGGAAGTTATTCAAATTCAAGTTATTCAAATTTAAAGATAGGACCCTTATTTTGGCCCACCCTATATATATATATATATATATATATATATATATATATATATAATAATAATTCGGCGGAGAATTGAAAGAGAACAGAGACACAGCTTAATATATATATGTCTTTATATTTAAAGTGTTTATATTAAAAATATAAATTTTATAACATAAATCAATTGTAATAGCTCAATGGTATGAGGCTAGAGCTATAGTGTAAAATATTTTTATTTAATTTAAACCACTTCATATGTTAGGAAAAGCATCAGCTAGATACATAATGCAATTAGAACTCATAATACATATGTCCTAATAACATACCTTAAAATAAAAATAAATATATAAAAGAAGAATTTACATACGATAGCATTATTACACACTATATTATAATTAAGACAAGAATGACCAATCTAGTTAATCATTGAACGGCTTGAGCGGATAGGTTTGTATACTTCCTGTTGTGCGGAAAAACGGAAGTTGACCACGGATATGCTAATCTATAATGTAGGAAGGACATATACAACAACTAAAATTGATTGTTAAAACCTGGATTAAAATAAAATTAATAGGACGGAACAAGAAAATAACAGTTAGTAAAAACATTTATATTCTCTGTGATTTGGAATGAATATCTAAGTGGATGACAAACGATTAAAAAAAACAAAACTAATAACTAGACACATCTGACATGTGGATGTCGCGACTTGAACACTTAGGAGTTAACAGCTCGATTAATATAACATTTTTTTAAATTGTAATCCAGGCTTTACTTGCCTGAAATCTTTTTTTCTTTGTTTTCCTTTTTAGTAAGATGAAACAATTGTATGCTGGAAGTAAAAACAGTTTTTTGAAATTTTGTAGTTCTGTTCTTTCTAACATTTGACGTGGTTTAAATTAAATATATATATATATATATATATATATATATATATATATATATATATATAAAGATTTGTGTATGCAAAAAATAAATCGAAATTAACTAGAAAACACAAACAAAACAGTACTTTACACAAAACAAACAAAAAAGAACATTTGTGTGTGATTCTACAAAACAAAAATAAACTCTTGAGGCGAAGCGAGAACATTTATAAACAAACAAAAAAATATCTTTCGATACGCAAGAACTTTCATAAAAAACGAAAGGGAGAGAGAGAGAGAGAGAGAGAGAGAGAGAGAGAGGAAATCATCTGAAGGTTAGTTCTATATTTTCCTGATTTTACTTTTGCTTTTCTAGCATATTTCCTTTTAATTCTGTTACTTGTAACAAAATTGGTAAAGAAAAACATGGAAGCGCAACACGTTAGTGTCAAACCACCACAGTTTATGAAATTAGTGTTGTAGGGTGGTTTTCAATAATCGAAGCTCAATTTCACCTCAGGCACGTAACGGCGAATTATACAAAGTTATATACCGTCATTAGCGCACTTCCGCCTGATGTGGTAACTAACATATTAACATCAGTCTTAACTTCACGCGACTACTGTCAATTAAAGGAGTCAGTATTGTCTGCGTGTGAAAAAAAAAAAACAGGCCTGAACGCCAGGAGAAATTAATGAGGACCACCACACTAGCTGGCCGCCAATCATTATAGCTCCAGGAGATGTTGACTATAACGAGTGTGATAAGAGTAAGCGAGGAAATATTAATATATAAATTTATCGTGGCTCATCCTCATCAGATAGCACCAGTTATTGCAGCCCAAACTGAAATTCCGTTAGTAGAGTTCGGCCGATTGTCCGACAACCTGATTCCATTAATAGAGAATGCATCAGCATTTCGAGTGAATGACGACCAAATTCGGGCATGCTACCACCATAGACAGCCGATGGAAAATAGCGAAACGACTCCCATGGGTTTGCGTCTTTATAGTAAAAAACAAAGCCCAAAGATCTGTAGAGCTCATTTCTATTTTGCAGAACAAGCCCGGATGTGTAAACCATGGTGTAGATGGCCGAAAAAAGCTAGTTTACAAATATTACCTAATTCTCGCTCTTCTCCCAGTCTTAGCGATTCGGAAAACTAAAAAGGCAGACTGTGCGTGCCCCCCTCAATTTTGCTATTATTAGAAGTTACTGCTAAAATAGGAGCCACTAAAATAAATGTTATTATAGATGTGCCAGTATTTCCATTTTACCGCTTTTTGCAGTAAATGTTGTTACCTTGGAACCAACTCCTGTACATATCTCTACGGTTAACGGGGAGAAAATAAAGTGTTATGGTCAAACGAATTTAGAAGATTGTTTAAGAAGATCTTTCAAATGGACTTTTGTGATCACTGATGTCACTAACACATTATTATGATTTGACTTATTAAACAAATTTAGCAAAATTGTAGATTGCAAAAATAGATGCCTCCGGGACGAATTAACTGAACGAGAAGTAAAACTAAGGGAGTAACAGAAACAATTACCATAGCAATTAGTAAAGTTGACCTAACTGGAAGCGTGCGCGATATAATAAATAAGTATGATAGTGTGATCTCCCCTCAGAGCGATACAAGTAAAAACTACGGTGGAGTTTATCACAGAATTGACACGGAAAGTCATGTACCAGCATTTGCTAGAGCTAGGCAACTTTCTGGTTCTAAGTTTAATGCAGCTGAAGCAGGATTTACAAAAACCGCTAAATACAGGAGTAATCAAGCTTTCAAGTAGCGAGTGGGCATCCCCGCTACATTTAGTAAAGCAACCGGATGGTACATATCGAGCTTGCGGTTATTTCCGCGCGCTAAATAGTATTACTAAAACAGACTGCTATCCGATACCCAACATAAATTTATTCAGCTCACGGTTAGTTAATAAATGCTATTTTTCGAAGGTAGATTTGCCTTCTGCATATCACCAGATAAAAGATACATCCAGACGACGTGCCTAAGACAGCCGTCGCTACTCCTTTTGGCTTGTTTGTATTTAATTACATGCCATTTGGTTTGAAAAATGCTGCTGCTACATTCCAGCGATATATGGACAAGATATTTTTTGAGTTAGACTGTGTATCCATCTATCTGGACGATATATTGATTTGTAGTGACAGTGAACAATACCACAAGGAACACTTAGATAAAGTATTTAAAATCCTTAGTGACTATAACTTAAAGATTTCCTTAGCTAAGAGTATATTCAATGTAGCGGATTTAGATTTTCTAGGTGTTCACGTAAGCAAAGAAGAGTTGTTACCTACTTCAAAGAAAATTAAAGAACTGGAGGCCTTCCCAGTACCCAAAGATTCGAAAAACTATGCATCTAGAGTGTTACCACTATCTGAACGAACCAGGTTTGACCGTAAGTCAAAGCTCGGACCGAATGTGAAAGAAACTGACGCTTTCAAAACTATAAGTAAATTGTCAAGAATTACTGCATTAGCCCATCCACAGTCTTTAATAACCGAGTATCACCTTGTCACGGATAGTAGTCAATACGCAGCTGGCATTACACCAGCTAATAGATAAAAAAACTGTACACATAGAATTATTTTCTAAAATTTTTTCTCAAGCTCAAACCAAATATTCAACATTTGACAGAGAGCTACTGGCAGTTTATTTTTCAGTGATACATTTCCGTCACCCCATAAAAGGTCGTCATGTAACATTTTTCACTAATCATGAGCCGTTATGTGGAGCCTTTTATAGTCAGACACCAACAAAATCAGATGGACACCAGCGACACTTGTCAGTACTTGCTGAATATATTGCTGACATAGCATATATTAAAGGCGATCAAAATGCAGTTGTGGACTGTATGTTTCGACCTGCATTAGCTGTGCAAGTAGATGCCTGTGATTTGACAGAAATAGCTCAGACGCAAATGGGAACTAATAAAATAAAATCATACCCAAACTTAAAACAATATTTAATATTAAAGGGGAGATGCTTAAGGAGGCATAATAATAATAATAATAATAATAATAATAATAATAATAATAATAATAATAATAATAATAATAATAATAATAATAATATTTTATATAAAACGAAGGAAGCATAGTGCTATGTGATACTTCAACTATGTACCCCAGATCGTTTATCCCGAAAAATTTTCGTAGGGGCATTTTCAATAGCCTATACTGCATAGCGCATCACGGAACGGGAGCGTCTATAAAACTGGTTACGTCCAAATATTTTGGGCCGAATTTAGAAAAAAACGATCAAGCAATTCTGTGCAGAATGTGTTGTATGTCTACAAACTAAAGTTCACAGACACACTAAATTTGCTGTCCAAAATTTTGAATTGCAATCTGCACGTTTCAAAACAGTGCATATCGATATTGTCGGTCCATTACCCTTAACGCGCAATGATCCGGATCCGTATCATAGTCCATATAGATATCTACTTACCTGTATAGATCGTACAACTCGCTGGATTGAAGTACAGCCTATAACTAAAATAACTGCACAGTCGGTAGCAGAGGTATTTATTAATGCATAAATATCTAGATTCGGAGTTCTGCTGCATGTTGTAATTGATCGCGGTAGTCAATTTGAGAGCAAATTGCCAAAGTGATAAGTGTTAACCGGTTGAGAACCACTGTGTATCATCCTCAAAGCAACGGATTGATAGAAAGAGCACATCGTACGCTAAAAGCAGCGATAATAGCCTGGAAAAAATCATGGATGAAAGCGATACCTATAATTCTACTTGTTATACGCAGTACCCCTAATGAATAAGGCTGTTCACCTATTACTTCGGTTACTGGAGCACAAATATTGCTCCCTCAGCAGTTAGTACACAGACCAGGCGTAGAAAGAGAACTCCCAGTAAATCATAAATGCATACGTGAATTGTGCGACTCGATGTCCAAATGCAATTTCTGTTCATTGGTTAATTTTTGTGTGGTGTCAGTTGGGAGGAAGGGAGAGCTTATGAAGTGATGTTTCTTGCAGTTTCTGTTCCTTGGTTCGTGTTGTGGTGTTCTTCGTGTGGTTTTGTTTTCCTCCTGTTGAAAATTCCATGTGACTGGTTACCCTTCGTAGCTTATGCGAGTTGGTTTCTGCATTCAAGGATTTTCCTCAAGATTGCAGCTGTTTTGATCATTGCTGTCCTTTGTATAGTTTCAATGGTCTCTTAGATTCCAATTTCTCTCAGTCTTTTCTCCAGGTTTGTGGGGAGTGTTCCTAGTGCTCCTACGATTATTGGTGTTATACTTATGTTTGTCATGCTCTATATTTCTTTCAGTTTTCTGGTTATTTTTTAGTATTTGCTTCGTTTTTCCGTCTCTTTGATCTTGTGTTATTCGTTTCCAGTACTTTATCCGGTGTATGTTTGAATCATTTGTTTGCGTATTCGAAATTCAATCGTGTGCACAGTTCCCAGTGTACTGCTTTCCCCACACAGTCATCTCGGTTCTTGTATTCTTTTTGGGCGAGTTTGTTACATTCACTTATTATATGATTTACTGTTTCGTCTCATTGTCCACACAGTCTGCATTTACTGTTTTTCTGGGTTTTATCTATTTTAGCTTTAATTACTTTGTCCTAATCGCATTGTTCTTTGCATCCATCAGTAAAGATTCCGTTTCTCTGTTCAAGCGTCCTTTTCCTAGCCATGCCTAGCTATTTTCGTTGGTTTCTTCTCTTGTCAGTCTTATGAAGCGTCTATGTAGTTGTTTTTCTCTCCACTTTTCTTGTTTTTTTTGTTTCTGATTTCGGTGCTTCTCGAGTTGCTCGTTGGAACGGTGTCTCTTGCTGCGGTGATTAGCCTTTCCGTGTTCTCAGTTATGTATTTATCCAGCTCTTTTTTAGTCTTCCACACTATCTTCTATACTTATCAGTCCTATTCCCCCTTCGTTTCTTTTCATGTAGAGTCTGTCCATATCGTCTTTTGGGTGTAACGCGTTGATCATAGCAATTAAATTTCTATTCTTTTGGTCAGGGTGCCTGAGTTCTTCTTTAGTCCAGCCTATGAATGGTACAGAGTATATTACTAGCGATACTGCCCAGGTGTTTATTCCGTTTACTAGATTTCTGCTATATAATTTCGTTTCTAAGAGTTTTCTTGTTCTTCGTAAATATTCTTTCCCAATCTTCATTTTCAATTCTGTAAATTTAATGGTGTCTGCTTCTAGTACTCATAAATATTTGTAGCTATACTGCCTGCCTAGCATCCTCATCTCTTCTTGGTTGGGGATTTTCATGCCCTCTGTCGTCTGCAGTTTTCTTCTTTACATTTTTAGTAGTGCACACCTTTCCATTCCGAATTCCATTTGCATGCCCTGACTAAAGCTTCTTGTCGTATTTCTAAACTTTTCCAGTTCCTTTTTGCAAATAGTTTCAGGTCGTCCATGTACATCAGGTGGTTTACTCTAAGTTCTGTATTTGTAAACTTCTATTCGGCATCACATTTTTCGAGTATGTAGTTGAGCAGCATCATGGCTATCATAAACAGTAGTGGTGATAGAGAGTCTCCTTGTAAAATGCCTCTGTATTTTTATCTAAGTCAGGTGTTGTACCCCGGCTGTCAGTTCTAGTCTCCATGTTTCCATTGCGTTTTTGATAAGATTAGTAATTCTGTCGGATATCTTGTATATTTTTAAACATTCAATTATCCATGCTCGAGAGATTCTGTCGTAAACTTTTTTGTAGTCAATCAATGGCATGGATATGTTCTTATTTCTGCTTTTTACCTGTTTCAGGATCTTTTTATCTATACATAGCAGATCGTGCGCCCCTATTTTCCTTTTTTGCCATGCTTTTTGTTTTTCGAAGAGTAGTTCACGATTGTTCAGGGATTGGTACATTTGTTCTCTCAGTTGTGCCGTCAGGATTTTTCACATTGTTGGTAAACAGGTTATTGGTTTGTAGTTTCTTGGAGTCGTCCCTTTTATGGCATCTTTTTGTATTAACATTGTCGTTCCTTTGGTCATCCATTCTGGTACGTCCGTTTTGTGGAAACATTCTCTCAGTTCCTGCGGTAGCCTTTCATGTAAGGTTGTGAATCGAGTTACAATAAGCCTTCTCCAGGTTCCAGTAGTCGCACACACTTACAGTGGAGGTCTGGTTGGTTCTTTCCCTCCTCAGTCTTTTCTTCTTAACCCTCACGATCTTTTTATATGGTATCAGCCGAGGCTAGTTCCATTTAGGTGGGGGAGTTAAAGGTGCAATGTAATAGGGTTTCTAGTTGTTCAGTTTCCTTGGGTTCATATGTTCTTTCTATGACTTTATTTTCATTGCAACTTTTGCATGGCTGGTTACCGTACTTAGTCTATGAAGATTTCGGCTGCTCTTTCTGCCGCGCGTTGTATGGTCTCAATCTTCCCTTTTATTACACTTTCTCATAGTCTATTGTCGCATGTAAAATTTGAGCCTGATCTGATAAATGTTTTTTGAGATCAACTTTTCCATGATATTATTTCGAGAATACTTTATATAATATGGAGAAGTAGAGCACATCCTTATGCTGTTAGGCGGAATTACGCAGTCTCGCAACTGACTTATGTTCTTATCACTATATATTACTATTATTTTTCTTTACTAGTATCCATATCTACTATTTATAATTATTAGTTCTCATATTGTATTTAATTCTATACTAGGTCTACTTAGAAGGCCATTGTCGACCAACATATGCGCTGTTTCTTTGAGACATCTTACTCTCCACAGTTATTCTCTGTCTATACGTTTTACTTCGTCTCACAATGGCAGATGATTTCACTTTTCTTCTTTATATGTGGTCAAAATAAATAAATAAATAAATAATAATTATTTGTGTGTAAATAATAATAATAATAATAAAAAACAACAACAACAACAACAACAATAATAATAATAATAATAATAATAATAATAATAATAATAATAATAATAATAATAAATAAATAACTAAATATAAAAAAATTTATATCAGCCTAGGCTTGCACCACACAAAATATTTGCATATGGTCAAGGAGGCTGAGAAGACTGAGGACGGACAGCACAACCCAAACCTCCACTGGAAGTACAAAGACTGCTGGGACCTTGGGGAGGCTTATTACCACCCAAATCACAGAGAAGAGCAATGGTCTTTACCAGCGAGAAATCAATGGTAAACGGCTGTTGTGATACTGCAAGTTTATTTGCGGTGGCTATCGAAAAGAGGCGAAGAATACTGGAAATCTGGGGAGACTTGTTGTCACTCAGACTACAGGGAATACCACCGGTTGTCGGTGAGCAATCACTGGTGACCTGTGTGAGAACTCCTAGTGAGTGCATAATAATAATGCACATCTAGATAAAATAAGGTTTTAGGCTGCCAAATTCCATACGATAATTGTCAACATAGACATGTTACATAACGATTAAGAGTGGTGGGTAACAATTAGTTCTAAGTGACGGTCTCTGGAGGTTAAAGATCCAATAAAAAGCGATAATAACTAAAAAATAACATAAAACTAACACGCCTCTACTCGGTCATGGCTAGCGGAATGAGAAGAATTCACCCCCATGGATTAAAAAAGTAATTCAGTTCAAAATTCCGTATTTTTCCCCGAGTTCTGCACAAAGATTACCAAGTTCGACTATTACGTCCTCGAATTCTAAAAGATGAACTTGAAAAAAGTCAGAGCTTACACCGGTGCTAATGTTGTGAATATAACAACCAAGATGTGGTGAAAATCAATGAGAACAGTAGTCCAAATAATTCAAATAATACAATCCTTATCTAAAAAAATGTGAAAAATAAACGGATGACATTAAAGTAATTCCGAAAAACATATGTGTTATATTTAGATAGTAATAGTTCTGGTGAACGTTTCTAATAGCGTTAAAACTATTTTCACTTTTTCAGAAGATATCACATAGGAGATAAAGCCTTTTCATGAGAATTATGAATGAAAAAAAAAAACGAACCCAGTCGAATAAAATTTAACTAGCAGCGACAATCAGGACATGGGCGTAAAATATCTAATACTTCGCCTTTTTCGCTAAGATCAAAGTGTAGTATCTGTTCCGATGGATGCTCACCCTGTAGACCAGTGTTGTCTTGGCCTTCGGGCTTTGATTCCGCCGGTCTGAGGTATTGTCCTGTGCAGTTCTAGGAGGTCCACCCTCCCAGGCTCTGCCTTCTGAACGTTTGAGAAGGGGTTAGTTTATTGCTAATAGCCTGAGACGCCCCTATCGGGGAATACCGACGGGGCTGCCCAGACATTTTTTGACGGTCAGAGCGACTCTTCTTTCTCTAGGGCGCTGTCTTTTCAAACCCCACTTTCCCGACCTTGTGTCACATCTTACCGCTGTGGGAGGTAGATAAATACTAAGTGTAGTATCTGTTCTGATGCTACTCTTCATCGTTTCTGTCATCAGTCAGTGAAGAAGTCTTTCTAGACTGAGTTAATTTTAATTTTAGTCCAAATTCAGAGTTCTGGAGGAACTAGATTTTTCTCACATAAAAAAACCGACAATGTGTCTAACTCTGCCCTCGTGGGGGGGGGGGGAGATTTAAATAGGGACCGGCGTCTGTCAATGCGTTCGATAGAAAAACTCGAGGAAAACCGTGAGTATGGAAATGAAACCAACAGAAAACAGAAAAGAAACTAGTGGAAAAGACTAGGTTATACGGGTATATACGAAACTAGTGTTCAACATAGCTGGAGTAATGTACAGTATTGTCAGGGTTTTATGGACTTCCGTAAGGAAAAAGTCTGATTTTATAAGTAACTAGACGAATACCCGTCCCAGGAAGGATAAAATTAATTTTCCAAGTAGAACAGTTTTGCACCACATTCATTAAAATCAAGATATAATGATACTAAACATAATGTCAGGAATTCTTATTGCACTTTTGATCAAAATCAATTGCATGATTTTGAAAATGCCTCAAATTGAAGGTTTAACCTTTAGTGGTATTACAAAAATATCGAAATTAATTTTATTTAGTTTTATGCAAAGGGGGCAAAATGAGGGGTGGAAGCTTCACGTTGAAATTCAGATGCCTAACAATATGCATTAGACATTAATTAATAAATATTCTCTAAATTTCAGTTTCTCTGGAGCATTTAAAAAGGTTTCCAGAGGCATAAGATGGGCACAACCTCCCATTTGAAAATTCAAATATTTCAAATTTGCATTAAGATTGATGCATAGTCATTAGACACCAATTAAGCAAGTTTCCTTGAATTTCAAGTTCTTCTTAAAACCCTTAATTTTTTAGAAATAATCAAGAATCGAAACAATTAAGTGGATTTTGATCAAAATTTAAATAAAGATTCTGGACATAAGGTTTAGTATCATTATATCTTGACTTTAGTCTTCGTAAGAGGACATACACGTAGTAAAAATAACTGTTCTGTCCGGGGAATTAATTTTACCCGTCCTGGGACGTGTATTCTTCTAGTAGTCGATGAGAGGTCGGGTTAGAGCTTCATATATCTATAAAACAACTAGATTGTTAAAGCAGTTTTTTTATAAAACTAGTTTCTAGCATACCTGGCTTAGTTTTTTAAATAAATAAACTCGACATGATATTTCTCATTATATTATTGTCCGAATCAATTGCATCTGTTAATGCGTACATGCAAGTAGAATTATTGAAATCCAAGTCCATTGCTATCAGACATGTTTGATTGTGTTGCCAAATGATTTTAGGTCGACAGCTTTTTTTATTTTTTAGGAATCAAGAGTAAAGAAAAAAACCTCAAAGAAAACGATAATGCATCGGATGTTCCTCTTGGGATTTACCATAATGATACTGAATCCTTCCGGGTCGACAATTGCTGATCATAATTCGTTCTGCTTTTGCGTGTGATTTTTGTACCACTTGAGACATGGAAATAAAATCTGCCATGTTTGAAAAAGTCGTATACCGATGCCGTTGTTAATCCGACCAAGCGAATCATTGTAAGATTAATTCGACCAATCAAATCATTGTAAGGTTGTGGTGACATCCGTTTTACTTGCAGTAGCTGCAAAATACATCGGCTTGGTAAAATAACACCATCAAATGTTTTCTTCATTTAACAATATACATGGAAGATATAATATGTAAAACTCGATTTTTATACAAAGCTAAATGTAAAGAGACAAACAAAATATATAGGCAATTAACTCCCCACTGCAGAAGGATGTGGTACAAGGCCTGGAAGGTTGGAGATGAGAATATTCAGCGCACCAGGAGAGTTGTGCATTCTGGCTGCATAAAAATAGCCTGAGCAGCCCCGTCGGTCTGGGACGTCACAAGCGATTAGCAATAAACAAACTCCTTCTAAAAAGAAAGAAGGCATAGCCTTGGAGGATACACACATCTAAGACTGTACAGCACCATACCTCACTCAGACAGAGCTGGGGCAGTTGATGCTACAGTGACCCATTCTCCGTCGGGTTGATTGTTGAAGACGTACCCTCGACTGACATGAATGTGTTAACTTTTCAATTACTCTATCAATTGTCCGGTATCGGTTTTAATTTGGACATAATTATAGGTGGGAAAATCAGAATACTGCTGATTCCACGGTCGTTCACTGACCGTTAAATATCCGGTATTGATATCACTGTGATTAATATACCAGGTCTACAAAAAGTAAACATATTAATATCATAAAACGCTATTTCAGATAATAAAACTTATATATAATGAACAATATATATTAACAATGAATGCCATTCAACTGAAGGTCCACTACTTGCCACACATTCCTACGAACGGTTCATAAATGGTTGCATCATATTTTCAAAAATTTCCAAAGTTATTTACAAACTTTTGTCTTCAATAAATGACTAAGAAACCTTACAAGTTAAAATTAGAGGGTGCCAAGCGTGAGCGTGCAGGCCATCGTAGCGGACCATTTGGCTCTATGAAAAGGCCAGCAAAAGTCTGATCAAGAAGAGCTCGTACATGGCAAGCCCAATAAGATAGCGCTTCATCTTGCTGAAACGATGCAGATTGTATTTGCCGTAGTTTTTGAAGAAAAAAAAATGAAATATTCAGATATTTCATTTTGCTTTTTCAATTGATAAAAAGTATGGCCCATACACGTCACTCATGGATATCACCATAGTAGTTGCTTTTCGGTGATGAATGTTCCTTCATAAGTAATGCTTCTGGCTGTAAAACTAAAAACAAGATGGCGCAATACAAGATGGCGTAAAACATGATTGCGTAATGAAAATGATGCAGTAATGCAGTAAAACAATTTTTTTTAAATTTCTTTTTAGTGTATAAGTATTTGTTATCAGAAATACAGACCGTTAACATATATGTAGTCGAATCCAAAACTTCCATCTCAAGGTGTCCATTATAAAAATCACGCATCTCAATAAATCAATAATGTAAATTAAAAAAAATGATATTGATTAGTGACCTTAAATGAGGAAGGGTTTTGTGTATGAGTTACGCTTTCATACAAAAACAGCAGTAGAAAAAATTACCATCAATTCATTTACTAATTGTCTGACTACGAACTCTAAATATTTCTATAGATACAGCACTTTGCAATTATTTCACAATTGGAAAAGGTTACTGGTGTAATGCATCATTATTTTTATCATGAACCCAGAAGAATACCCGCCCCATGACAAGTAAAATTAATTCTCCGTACAGAAATAGTTTTACACTTTTTATTTTTTATTTTTCTTATCTTTCTGTTTTTGCTGGAGATGGGGCATCCTACCGGATGCCAAACATTCACCGGCTATTTCAGACACTCCAGCCTAGAGATCGTTTTAAGATTCTAACCGCCCCTTTAAGTGCAGTTGTTTGTATTTCTCTTGCACTCGGTTCACCGGGTATACTCGCCAGATAGCTCTTGAAATTCTTCTTCATTAGTCTTGTTGCTCCTATAATTACTGGTATGATGGAGATTTTCCTAAGATTCCAGTTTCTTCTCATGTCGTACATAAGACCTTGGTATTTCGTAATCTTTTCCTTTTCTGCTCTGTTCAATCCTGCATTATTAGGGACACTGACTTCAACTAGGGTTGCTACTTTCTCCTTTTTGTCTCATATTACGATGTCAGGTTTAACAGCGGAGTTTTCTAGATATGTAGCTGTAGAGATTGCATAGTCATAGTGGATGGTGTATAAATATTTCTAGTATATGCTCCCAGGACTTGCTGCTACACTGGATATTCAACTTTTTACAAATAGTCCAGTGAATATATTTACACACTCCGTTGTGTCGCATTGTATAATAGCCATCCCCCAGGAGAATCTTACGCCTGGATGTCAGGTGGCTCACACTCTCTACTTCTGTGTGGCAGAACCTGCACTTGTTATTCTTGCTGAGACCACTCATCTTTTTAAAGGCATTGGTCATCAAGCCTTGATCTTGAGCAGCCATTATCATTCTCTCCTGATCATAGTGGAGAGATCCTCTTTTCAGCCAGTCTACAGAACCTTCCTTATCTATATATTCCTGGGATAATTCACCTAGGAAATACTTAGCACGTTGTTGGTGGGCCCATTCTTCCAGTTTTCTGGAATGGAAGGTCTTGGTGTATTACACTAATTTTATGTCACCTTATGCAGATTAAAATCAAGATGTAATACTACTAAACCTTATGTTTAGAATCAATATTTCAATTTTGATCAAAATCGATTACATGATTTTGATTGTGGAAAAGTTTTTTAAAGTTAAAGCTTAAGCCTATGAGGTTTTTAGAAGAAATTGAAATTGAGGCAATTTTGCTTAATTGCTATCTAATGAGTATGAATCAAATTCAATGCCAATCTGAATTACTTGAATTTTCAAATCGGAGGTTGTGCCTATATTATGCCACATTAAACCGTTAATTAAAAAAAAAAAAGAAATTGAAATTTGTTGAATATTTATTAATTTATAACCAAGACTTAATTAACATTTCACAAAAATCGGATGTGTCTGTATTTTCACGAAGGCTTCGATCCCTGTTTACCCTCTTTGCATAAAACTAAATGAAACTAAATATAACCAACATTACCATTACTTACGATTACCAGCTGTTCCAAAATTCGTAATAATCGTTTAATAAGTTTAGGAGTGAATCCTGTAATACGAATATATAAACATATGCACACATCAAACGAGTCACTTTTTCTCTAAATGTGCGCATAAATTCTTCAGTCTCTACAAATCTTTTTCCGCTGACAGAAACAGCTCTTCATCATTTTGACACGTAAGTCAATAGATGCTCAAAGGATAGTGACGTCTCTTTATAATTGTGGCAGTAGCCGTCATCGCGGTTTTGTTTTAACAATGGCAATTGTTCGCTTTCCATTTTGATTGAAGTACTGCCTGTGTTCTTAATTCATACATTTTTTTTATTTTGACTTCAGAAGACGACCTTTTATAAAGAAACAAACTAATATTACCGAGAGCGTCATACTGTGCCGTAATATTCCAAGTAAAGTTTTCACCCGGGCAATGCCTGTGTATCCCTGCTATTTGTGTTTCGAAGGCAACTATAGAAAGAAGCTAACATGTTAATCAAACACAGACCAGTGGGTAAATAACGCCTGCCACCTGTTCAACAGAGACGGCGACGACATCAAATGTAGCAATTAGAGCCGCCATAGGACAGACGGGCCGTGGTTGAAAGCAGACGACGAACCTGTGACCTCCAGACTGGTCACGTGGACAAGTGCACGCAAAACCTGTCTCGTTTTCCGTTTACTTTCGGGTCAATTAGGTCGTTTTGAACAGCTTCACGTAACTCGTACCCTTTCACTTTTTATAATCGTCTAATAAAAAAAAAACGAACAACCCTTTTATTCTACCTCGACTAACAAAATAACATTTTTACAACCAGGGCTAGCGCTACCTATCTTCGAACGACAGACTGGGGAGGGGGAGGTCTCTTCTAGTCCTGGTGATGGGCGCTATCTGGGCGGGAGCAGCTGGCTTCCTCCGAAATAAGAAGTTTCTATAGAATATTACATTCACAAACGGTTTCCCGGTAGCATGTGTGTCCTCATCAGGCGAAATAACTTTAACGACGTTAGGAGCAAATTATAGTATTTGTTCTCATACTACATTAATATTTTTGCTCTCGGTCAGTGAATAAGAAATCCTTCTCCACCGAGGTTATTTTTATTTTTGTCCTAATCCAGAATGCCCCTTTTTGGGGAAGCTCGATTTTTCCAAGATTAAAAAAACCGTGGGGAGGCAAGTAAATAGGAACGTTGGTATTTACAGTTTTTTGCAGGTAGGTGTCACCGTCCTTCGACA